>JACCLO010000009.1:2400000-3000000 GCA_029448655.1 Wolfiporia cocos | reverse complement strand
AAATTTGGGCCAGAGTGGTTGAGCGTATTGTCGACGTTTGCACGCGTCCGGGAGCTGCGTTTGCAAAATGTGCAAGTCCGAATCCCGGCAGAGGTCAGGAGCGACTTATCAGCACTTCTGTCGAATGTCGAAACGTTGCGTCTATACGCAGTTACTTGCGGCCTGGAAGCGCTTGAGACCATCCTGCTTTCATGCCCCCACCTGTCCCTGCTCGATCTGGACATCGACTCACCCTCGACGGACTCTACGTATAGCTCGGATCCTCTTCATCCTCCTACTCACAGACCATACTCTATCACCACAGTTGTGTCACGGTGTAATATCAGCCGGGAGCTTACCAACATGCTTTCCCATGGTCCTCTCCGTGTCCGGCCTCGAATACTATTTACTGTCACACTTTACCCTATGTACAACCTGCAAACCTTATTGCGGCAGGCGAGGAACTACAACACCTCGTGTTCTGGTGCACTTTTGCACCATACTCTTTGCCAGAACTTAGATCTGCTACGCGACTTTCGTCTGTGACATTCTTGGATCTATGTCTGCTGTTCTTCCGACCGTGGAACAAGAGTTGCTTCCATTTGTTACTCCCTCGTCTCGGCGCAGCACACCAGAGCCTTAAGTATCTGAACGCGGTACTATATGCGCACTGGGACATGCTCCTCGATCAGCAGTTTTGGAGGAATGTAGATATGGAATTGACACGGCTGATCCGCATCTTCCCACAACTGGTTGTCACGTTCTACATCCAAGATCCACCCGCGTCATACATGCCCGCATCTCGACCAGAGGGTTGGATGGAGTGCCTCTCAAAGATACTGGACTGGCTCGTCAAGTTTAGGGCTGCCCGTGGACACCTCGTGATCTGCTGGAGCTGTAACGAGGAACAGCGGCAGGGGCGATTCAGATTACAACTTAGCATATCCACTGGACATAGGTACCGCTATTCAGACGTCTTTTGACTTTCCCTAGGCATCATTCGGGTTCCGTAGGTGTAGTTTCCACTGCGTCGCTATCTTGAGACGATGTATATACGGACACTCTGGGCTGCGGCAGGTTGGATCGGACACACGCTGTCTTCTGTTCTCCTTAGGTTGTTATTGTATCCTTCTATAATCTCTTTCAAGGATGGTGAGTCATATCGTCGTGATCGCGATCGACGGCAAAAGGTCTGGCGCCTATTGTGGCGTTATAATTTATGTCCATGCTCTATGCGTGCCAATACCTGCAATGAGCCTCGAGTAGCCACATTCGCGCGTATCTAGTATAGGCCATCGTTGCCTACAAATTAGCATGGGGAATCTACTGGTCTCTATCTGCTTTTCACGGAGATCAATCCGGTTCGCAGATACCGATTATCACCATGCTGACGACTCATCCTCTACCTGGCTGTCTATTTGAGAATGGTCAAGGCTCAATTCAGTGCACCACACGGAAGGATTGTCGGAATAAAGAAATTTCAGAATATTAATCCAACATGTGCTCAAGATCAGTACTATCCATGGCCATTTGTACAGCATTGCCATGGCATTTGTGTGGCATCTAGGGCGTTCCCCGATGTCAATATCCTGTGCAGCTGTCAAATCATTCTCGTGGTACATCGTAATGGTCTGTTTCTGGAGCGGCGGTTATGGGTCTACCAGATGCTAAATACATCGATATGCTGTCATGCAATGTATGACGTGGATGCAGAGAAGGGAGTCTGCACGCTACGCCATCGCAGCGCCGATCTGCACGCTCTCTCCCGCTGCCACCTTCTCCACCGAGTACGCGTCCGAGTCGCGCTTTGCGTCGTCGACGTACACAACCTGCGCACTCCGTCAGCATACGTCTGCAGCCGACGCAGACGGGGGCACGCACCTCGTCGTCGTCGTAGCTCGTCTCCTTCACGGTCCGCAGCACGAGGAACGCGAGCGGGAAGGAGGCGACCATCATCAGCCAGCTCGCAAGCTTGCCGGTGCGTCAACATGTCAGCGTCAGACACACGCATACAGGAAAGGAGAGATCGAGCACGCACGATCTCGTTCAAGAAGGGCGTCTTGACCGCGTCCATGCCGAAGCTCCCCGCGGCGCCCTGCATCGCATCCGTCGCATGCGTGACATCGAGATAGCGTGACATCGAGATAAAGTTCGGAAATAATGCATGTTCGCGTGAGCTTGTCAGGCACTGAGCAGGAAATGAGAAATAAACAGACGCACCGCACTCTGCACGGCCTTGTAGAGCCCCGCGAGGCGTGCGAGCTTGAACGGGTCGTTCGTGAGCGCGCTCATGATCCAGTACGCGAGCGCCTGGTAACACGCATCGGCAAAGTAGTCTGCTCGCCACGAACGTCGTCGCGCGGTAGATGACACGGCCGCATTGCCACAGCCACATGCGCGCCACATTGCACCCAACGCCCAACGTCAACGTGCCACACGCATGCCACACCATCGAAACACAAAATCAGCAACCAGCGCTCAGCGCGACATCCACATCTTGAGCGAGTTCAGCACGCACAGAAGAAGAACAGCGGCGCCTTGTCGCGGTACGCCTTGTCGTGATAGTTGATATACGGCCCGGCGGGAAAGTCCGCGCGCGTGAACGTCGCCTGCCACGCGACGCCGCACGCCCACACGCCGCTCGTCGCGAGCACGACCGCGCCGAGGCCGAGATAGCCGCGCTTGCGGCGCCCGATCTGAATAACGCGCGCATGAGCTTAGCTGTCACTTATGCGGACGATTGTGAAAGGAGGGGAGTGTGGTAAGTGGTCAGGGCTACAAGCAGAGTGTATGACAGGGAAGGGATGGAAGAAGCAGGCAAACGAAGGCAGAATCTGGGGGAGCGCAGAGAGCATATGCAGAGATTAGGAGGTGTACGATGGTGGAATGTTGGAGACAGAGAAGGAGAACGATCGGAGCATTGTGAGTGCATACGCACCTGCAGGCGCGGAAAGGGAGAGTCAAGCACGAAGATGCCAATGAGCAGCGCGCCAACAATTGCACCAGCGCCCTCAAGCACTGCATTGAGCGCGCGCGTCGCGTCATCGAAGCGCGCGGTGTTGAGCGCGCCCTGGTACGCGTAGAAGTAGTTGGACGCGAACCACATCGGGAGGAGCGCTGCGCCCGTTCCGCATCATCGCCATCGAATTCAGGGTCCACACACGATTTGAAAGTTCATTGTAAATGGAATGGCACGTTAATTAAAGAACGCGTGCGAGCGGGTCTGCAGGGCAGCACGCACCAAGCACGCGCCAATCTTTGAGTGTGTGCCACATGCCGACGATCTCCTGGCGGGGCGTCGCGTGCGCTTTGAGAGCGACGCGCGTGCCGTCTGCGCGGACGATGCGGTCCGCCGGGAGGATGAGCAGCGCGGATGCGATCCCGAAGGCGATGATTATGAGGAACGCCTGCACGCGTTTCAGCGGTCAGCGCCTGTCATGTGCGCACTCCGCGCGCCTCCCTGGTGCAGCACCCGTCGCACCACACTCACCAGATATGTCCCCGTGCTGACGCTCCCGAGCCCGCCGCGGCGGACATTGATTGCGAACGCGATGATCGCGCCGATGAGCGTGCCCAACTGGAAGATCGCCCAGAAATAGCCGAATGCGCGCCCCTTGTCGCGCTCGAGCGGGTAGGACATCATTATCGAGCCCTGAGCGGACCATAGCATGGCGGCGGTGAAACCAAGGATTGCGCCGGCAAAAATGAGGAACCAGGAGACCCCACGTGCCTGGTAACTGGAAGTGGGATGAATGGGGAGATAGAGCAGGGTTTGGAGAGATGGAGAAGAACGTGGTGGAGTGAGGAAGGGATAAGTTACGAGCAAAGGAGAACGCGGTCAAGTTGGAGATTTGGGTCATGGGGCATACGGGACGTACCACCAGAGCGCACCGAGATATAGGGCGTACCCGAAGGTGCCAATGAAGAGGGTGAGGCGCGGGCCGAGCACTGGTGAGGGTGATAAAATCAGTGCCGATAGAGACGCTAATTTCGATGCAGGGACACGTTTTGGCTCTAAATTGAACATGCGCGTGCATGACGAGGAAGAGGGAGACAAGCGCAATTATGCAGATCGATGCGCGGAACGACGGGGAATTATGAGTATATTTTTGAGGCATCGGTGTTCCACAAAGAGTAGAGGGTTTAACAGTTGCCCAGACGTACCATTGTTTATTCCGCCACTAAAGCAGCCCGCCACGGCGAAACAGCCATAGAGAACACCATTGGAGGTGTCGGAGAGAGTGAGGTTCTCTGTCCCTCCTGCGCCGAGGTTTGACACCGCCTGGAACATACCCACGGTTGCAAAGCTAAGGGAGAGGTGTCAGTGCACTCGGGCACGCGGAGAGATCGCGAGAATCTGGCGGGCGCGGACTAACCAGGTGATGCCGACGAGGATGACCTGCGCCATCGGGGTGCTGCGCAGGGTGAGCAGCAGTGCGCAGCAGCATGCGGGGTACGTACGTGTAGAACGCGGGAAGCTTGAGTAGGTGCGCCATGCTTGAGTACGAGTGTCCGACGGTGGGCGTGCGCAGGAAGGCTCGACATCGGAATCGCATTGCACGGCTCTTTATGTTCGGTGCGATGTTCGCGGAGACGATAAGAGCGCATGATGGGCCTGGTTCGCGCGCGAAGCAGGATAAACTAGGCATGTGAGCGACGGACACACGGGGATGGCAGGCGGGCGCCACTGATGCAGGCGTCGCATCGGTCGTTTAATATCACTATCAGCATGGGAAACACTCCGTCAACGAGATAAGCCCGTCTCTCTGGTGCACTCACTCTGGGGAAGCATCGCTCTGGATGCATGTACCCTCTTGGATACGCGCCACACTTGAATTGGGAAGCTGAGGGCGAAGACCCGGCGACGCGATCGGGATACGATCGCGTGACCCGGTGTCACTATTACTTTCATAATGCATGCAACGCGGCTACTCTTGCCCGTCTTTGCGATTGCAGTCGATCGTCTACATATTGATCAGCACCTCCTGTTTCAGTGTATACATTCTCCTCTAGGCCACACAAGATTCGAACTCAAATCTGGACTCGCGGCTATGCTTCGGTGCCTGACATGCTAACGAGTCGTTATGCAAGATTGGCTTTCGGCCTCTCTCAAGTCGTTGCAGCTCAAATTGGAGTGTGCTGCCATCTCCACTTGCTCCCTTCCACCTGGTTGTTACTTTCCATGTGGGACTTAGCTTAGTATCACCTGTCAAGGCCTATCAGCAAACGGTATGTACATGCTAGCGCGTGCTCTCGCTCAGTCGTAGACCCATCATTCTATCCGCAGCGCTAGGGAGTCAATATTAATAGGCCTAGGGGCCGAAGACGCTCTCGGATAGTTATTTCCATTTCAAGGACAAGAATGCATTCGAGGAATGTATACCAATTTCCGCACCCATTCACAAATTCAAGTAAAGGACCTGTCAGCTCCTTTAACCGCTGCCATTGACAGCCGTACGTACGTGCCTGTCCGACCTGATATCGCATTGCTTGTCCACATGGTGAATTAGATACGCGTGCAACTTCGTCGTGCTATACACAATACTCAAACGCACATCATCCAGCAAGTTTGGCAGAAGTTTGTGTGATGATGATAAGCGAGAAGTAGTATCGCCCATCGCGCTCTGCGTACCCCCATTTCTCGCTACATTCATCTGCACACTGATTTGTGCCAATTGGTATGTCCTGTACAGGCGATATCTGAAACTACCTATGCATGCGAACTCACTAATAGTAGCGCCGGAGATAGCTACTGGCACGAGCCTGAACATTATCTTGCCATCTACACGATCCGAGCACATACCCATCACATTTGATTATCCACTAAAACGTGTTATAATGCCCCACAAGCTTGGGTTTTCATAGATCAAACAGGTCCCGGCCAACCTCAGCTTCTGTGCTGCGCTCTTGTGCATGCTCGTTCAAGAGATCGATTGTCATCATGCGATTGTGACGCTTCCAGCTGCGCTCCTCCCTCAACACCATCGCCGTCGATATACATGCCCATTCGCAACTTTCTGGGGGCACAGCGGACACTGCAGCTGGTGACATATGGTTTCTCAGAAATCTCCTAACTCCCGTATATGGAAGCGCCGCCACAATTTGAGGCGCCGGAACAACTCACGCGCGGATAGATCATTCAACTCACTCTTTCACTCATATAGTCTCTCTGTTGCGGTCACAAAATACCGGGATACTGAATAACATTCAGCTCAATTACAATGGGCTGCTAGAAGCAGGGCTGCTTGTGGCGAAGCCTTTCAGTCAATGATCCCGCTAAAACGGACAATGCGGCTATTCAAAGCGACGTACGGATCAAGATGTGCGCCAGCATACATCCTACAGTTCTATAAGATAAACTGGACAAGAGAGTGCTATAGACGGAGCGTATGCTGTGCATATGGCTTATGTTGCGTTCAAGAACAAGCTGTACTGTCGTACGTTGAACCGTCTCAAAGTCTCGGAATATAAGAATCACTAGCTACGCAGTGATGATCTCTCCGTATCATTTACAGTCAATTTCTGGAATCTAGCCAACTCCTGTATCGCGGGCGATCGTCGAAATTAAGGTCATATGACCCGGAAGTGAACTTCCTCTCCAATTGTCGCAAGTACTCCAGGTTGTACACCCTTCCTCTGGAAGATATGGCTTTTATCAAGAAAACTGAGACCAAGAACTTGTTCACTCACTTCAATCCCCTCATCTCCCCTTTGCCAAATACATCAGTCAGTGGAGCGCATTGTACGTCTCCCCTGTTTCTTTTCCAGAGTCTCACGAGATAACGCGCCTCCTTCGGCTCCACATCCTCACCGCTAATAACCAAACGGACATGCAGCGAGTCGTGCACCCACTCTGGCAATTCGTGCACAAACTGTTTCCCCTTCTCGGCGTCCAACTTCGCATTCTTTACCTCCTTCTCGTCGAATTCAAGGCCTTTGACGACCGCTACCATGACGCGCTCATTCCATATAAGGTGGGTCAATTGGAATCGGAACCACGCTCTCTTCTCTAGGAAGGCTGCACAATGGCGCCACGCATCAATTCGCCTGTCGTGCAGTTGCATCCGATAATACGCGAGTTGTATCTGTGTTCCTTGAACGAGGTGTCCGGCAGCGCACCGTTCCTCCCAAAGTGCTCGCGTGCGTGCAGGTAAGGCGTCACTAACTGCCTTCCGGAGGTCAGTCACGGGGATGATGGCGTAGCAGCAAATCCCAATCTCTGCGTCCGAGGTTTTCGCAGCTTTAGCTTTGGCCGTATCTTCTATCTTGTCTTTCCCCGACCGCTTTTCCTTCTTACCCTTCTTAGATGTGCTCTCCTTCTTTTGTTTCTCCTTTATAGACGTGCTCTGCTTCTTTAGTTTCTCCTTCATAGATGTGCTCTCCTTCTTTCGTTTTTCCTTGCTGACTGCACCCGCTTGCGCAGCCATGAGCAGCGGGCGTGAGGTGTGAATCAGGTGCTTCTGTTCCATGTGTGGCGCACCCAACCTGCGCGCCCATACATACTTCGCGGGACCCATAATCAGCCCAGCACCATGAAACATGCGAGTACGCAGAGGTGCGAGCGTCACATCGTGCCGAAAGCTGCTACTGATCGTTAGTTACTCTGGTCAGCGGTTACTAGAGTAGATGGGGCATACTCGGCGAGTCTCACTGTGCAGCCCTTAAGCGGGTTGCCCAATGTCTTGACACCATCTCGCACTGAGCTTCTCTTGCCCAGCATTTGGTCAGATGTAGCGGTTATAGAGGTCTGGCCTGTGCGTGCTCTAAGCAAAATGCTTCTGCTTGAGACTACCTGTTCCGCTAAATGGCTCACCACGAATACTAGAGTGAACAAACTGATACATGGTGTGGACAACTTGTCAAACCAACTGAGAACCATAAGCACATACCTGGCCAACGCGAACTAGCCCGGTCATTCTGTCGTGGCTGGGACTTGCTGCCTGAGGCGTAAGGCTAAAGTCGTGGGCTCGTTGTTGAGGCCTTGAGGCCGCAGCGCTTCGGACTTCTGAATCAGATAAGAGCTTCTCGATGAGAGACCTCGAACCTCGGTTATAGTCGAAGCACGCCAGAAGCTTACGCCACAATAGGCGCCAGAGCAGGGCGGTTTTCACAAGACGGATGCAAATAGCAATATTTATCAATAGAATACGCAACATCCAGTTGCCGTTGAAGGGTGGCGTATAAACGTCAACAACTAGACCAGCCAAAATGCAGCCGCAGTTGCAACTTCCGTCATACCAACTTGCGCAGCTGACAGTCGTCTTCTCGTTATTCATCAACAGCACATCACCTCGCTCGCAATCATCCCTATCTATTGGCCACCTCTTGCTTGGATAGCTCCCTTTCCTGCTTCTCTTCACGCCGCTGGGCCATCAATTCCCTCAAGTAATTCAACTTCAGGATTCTTCCACTTCACGGAAGCGTTAGGTCATTTGAGACTGATTAGCCAAACGTATACTCACAAGAATTTCCTCAAATCTCCTTTTCCCTGCACATCATTCAGCGGAATGGAGTTAACGCTCTGTGGCGCCTCCTTCCACTGTCGCACCAGCGCGCGGGCCTCTCCATGCGATACTTGTTCGTTGTTTTTGACCAAGATGATATGCAATGAACTGCATATCCAGTCCGGGAGCCCGTCCACGAATACATTGCCGTCTTCGGCTTTCACTCCTGCATTACGCGCCTCGCTTGCATCGAACTCAAGGCCGTCAACGACCGCTAGCACGATTCGGTCGTCCCATACGAGGTGTGTTAGTCGGAAATGGAACCATACCGGATCTCGCTCCGTCAGAAAGCTCCAACACCACTTCCATACTTCCGCCCCCCTATGATGCAGTCGCATGCGATAATGCACAAGCTGGATGTGCATTGTGCTTGCCAGATGTCCGGATTGGCATCGTTCCTTCCACATCGGCTGGATCTCCGTGGGTAACGCTTGCTCGACCACCTTCCGAAGATCGACATCAGGGATTATGCTATAGCAGCGCACTCCAATCTCATGGTTTGGAGCCATGTGCTTCTTCGTCTTCTTCTGCTCCAGGTTTCCTTCTTGTTCTATGTTCACGGTTCCAGATTTTATTTCGGTTGTACCGTTTTGCTCCTCTATTTTTGGCATCTGTGGCTGTGGCGGTTCCTTCACCGAGAAAGTTGTTTCAGCATACCCTAAGTATTTCCGCACTAATACTTCAGACACATACCTGCACAAGCGGCTTGTTCTGTGAGTTCTGCTTTTCCACCTCGCTCTCTTTCTCCTTTGTGACTTCATCTACTTCTTGAGCTACTGATGGCGAGTTTGTCTGCTTCGTTTCCGAACTACTCCCTTGCCCTTTGGTATAAGTAGTCACTTGATCCTCCGAATACAGAGAATGAGTGCTATGATAGCAGCGCCTTTGGCCAACTTGTGGCATTTGCAGCGTTGCCAGCCTCACGGACCCTCCGATGTATTTGACGCACATTTGAACGCTAAGATAAGGCGTAGAGGGTCTGCACAGTATGTGATTTGGTGAGCTGATAATGTGAATATGAGCGATGCAATCGCGAATCGCACTGAGGTGTGGCGTACCTGGAGATGGGGAAAGCGCTCTGTATGCTCTGGAGGGCACCGATGCTTCCATCTCTCTGCAACAGCAGTATGTTCTGCAAGCGTAAGTCGTCAATTCCTTTACTTCTACAACTGACGGAATCGTCAGCTCTGGCCGTCGCATACGTCCTGCCTGCATACATTGCTCTACTAGTCACTTTCGTCTTGAATGGTCTACCTAGCATACCGACGAGCATACACTAAGATGACCTTCATAAGCTAGAGGAGCTCATCCAAGTGGGGCGACATCACCTGCATAGTGCGAGCTATTCCCATGCTCTCGTCGCTACGAGTGAGCCCTGAGGTAAAACGAAATTTATGAAGGAGCTTAAAAGGGACCGTGCACGTGCATAACCGTGAAAGCCGCGTGTTCCTCTTAGGACAAAGAGGGTGAATTCTTATTAAGAATCGCGAGATGGACTGCCTGCAAGCAACAGCATGCGGCGTTCACGCTAGGCGCCACAGGGCAGGCATCAAGCACACAAGCACGGTATTCGGCTCGCGACGCGACTTAATATCAAGTATCAAGGATTCTATTCGATATCCATGCCTTCTGAACCTTATCTTATCGCGCTGACCTTAGGTCATATCCTCCGACCGACAAGTGTACTTGAGTATGATACACTTTGGCGTTAAAAAATGCACTGATCTTGTTCTTTTCGAATCCGCGTCCTACGTGAACATCCAAGTAAGCTCAACTGTAGATATGTAGCGGGCAGTATACGTAATTTATTGCATCAGGCCCTTTACACGCCCCTTGACCCACATTCCCTCCAGAGGTAGCGATTTGACCCTATCGCCGTCCCTTGCTTTCTTCCACTCTTTCACCAGTGCACGCGCTTCCACAGGGGGAATGCTTTTATCCCTCGTACCCACCGTGACATGCAACGCCTCTCGGTACTCCTGCGGCAACTTCGAAACAAAGTCGATTCCCTCAACCTCAGGCTTCGTGCCGTTGCCCGTTCCCTCGACTGCAAGGTCTTCCACAACTGCCGCCATCACGCGATCGTTCCAAACGAGATGCGACAGGCGGAAGTTGAATTGCGGCGGCACGTCCATGGCATGCAGTCCTGCACACCTATTCCACAATGCCTGTGCTTCTTTGTGTTCCTCAGACCTGGGTTTGGCACCTGCGATGGTGCGCTCATGCACCAATGTGACGTGCGGATGTTGAGCGACCCGATCCGAGGAGGACAGAGCCTCCCAGAACTTCTTCCCGCTCTTCGGGACATCGTCTTCTTTGAACACCTCGCGCAACGCCGAAGGAAGATCGATCTCTGCAACAAGTCCATAGTAGCGAGGAGGATTCTCCTTTTTCTTCTTCCCGCTGGAGACTTTTTCCTCTTTCGGAGCTAGCTTCGGCTTAGCTGTAGTCTTCGGTGCGTACGAGCGCGCGACGGCAAGTGCCATGCCCATCTGTTCTTGGTCTGGTTTCGGTAGCCCCAGTATGCGTACACACGCGTCGGCCGCACGTGTGAGCGCGTCTTCGAGACTCTCTTCCCAGTCCATCTCGACAGCAACATCGACCTCACCATCCTCAAGCTCCTCCGCATTTCTGATAAATTGCCATATGATGTCCTCGTGCTCCTTGGACTTAGTGCTGGCGATGAGAGACTGGTGGTTCGCGCCGCGCTCGAGTACGCGATCGCGACAAATGCGGTGGATTGTCGGGAGCGGGACATCGAAGGACCAGTTGAGTGCGAAGAGGCGGACTGGCGGCGACATACCGCGCACAACGTGGCGTAACTGTTGCCTGTGCTGTCTAAGATGATTATTTCTTTGACGAGGTGAATATAACTAGTCGGTGTCACAGGATAATTGACGTACTTATCCGCGATAACAACGTCGTGTGTCTTGAGCAGCTCCTGGACATTCTTGATGAAACGTGGTGCAGACTTCTTGCCTTGTACATCGTCACTTTGTGTATGCCCGAAGCCAAAGAGATGGCAAAGTGCGACAGCAATCGAGGTTTTGCCTGTACACATATGATGAGCATGGTGCAAGCTACCGCTGAGAGGTCGGCCATAACATACCAACACCGGGAACAGCGATTGGAATGATGATGGTCTTGCCAAAGTGCTTTTCATCCTGCGGATTCAGTCCTTTCTCTTCGAGCATGTCGCCCATCCGCTTCGTCTCTCCCTTGCCCTCCTCACTCTCCATCCACTTCAAGAACCTCTCCCTCATTGCAATGATGCCCTTCCCCTTGTTGAACTCCTCAAACTGGCTGCTGTCGCGCTTAATTTCCGCACACACCCACTTGACATACACCTTGGTCTCCGGCCTGCGCAGCTTCCCCTTCGGCACGTTCCCGGAGCTCGGACCCTTGCTCAGCAGGATCTTAGTCACCTCGCGCCAGTCGCGGTACATCATATACGGCTCGTCGAACTTGACCTTAAAGAAGAACGACGAGCCGGGCGCATACGGAGACACGCTCAGCGCCTTGTTCGACTTCGTCGACCCCACGTGCGTGCGCACCACGAAGCCCTCGAGCGCCTCCCCGTCCCACTTGCCCGTGCGCCCGATTTGCTCGGTGAACGAGCGTACGTCTGTGATGGAGTTGAGGACCGTTGAGCGTGTCTCGATGAAACCCCACTCGTTCGCAAACGCGTCGACGACGTCTTGGGGCTGTGTGGCGAAGGCCTTAGAGCATGCGTTCAGGCCGTGAAGGTGCAGACCAGTCTTGTCATGGCCGTATGGGAGAACGTGCTCCTCAAATGAGTCGTCACAGAGCTGTGGTCGTTATGAGAGTTATCATCAGAACATGGCACATACATCATCGCGCCTGGCCTCCGCGCGGTCGTACCTCGGCAATGGCAGTCCAGTTCTTCTCCCAGAGCGTACTGGCGAGCTCTTTTTCTGTCTTGCCTACGTCGGAGAGGTGCTTCCGAAGCCATAGCTCGCCAACCTCGGCGTGGCTCCCCCTTTCTTTTTCTTCGCCTTTTGCCGGACCCAGTGCGTGCTTTGAAGTGATGACCAGTTGTGAAGGGGTCAACGCAGCGATGAAGATGATGCAGCCGTTAGACTTCAGCGTGAGGGTATACGGTGGTTGAGTATACGATTCCAGGGAATCCCACTGCCGTGATGACATCGTATCAGCGTCCAGGACATTGCCATCACAAATGAGATGCGAGATGTGGAAATGCCGATCTCAGAGACACAGATCCCTCTACACACGAGGCTCGGAGCTCGGATTACAATGGAGACGGAGGGTGCACCTGTCAGTCCAGTATGGGCATAGGCTAGCCATATACATGTGTGGGTGTGTATATATGCCATGGCAGGCAATGTTGGATGTCGTATGACCTTACGACCGTTTCGGAAAGTAATGACACGGCGCGTCTATTGGATCGGAGATTATGTCGTGTCATTATTTTTCGAAACGGCTACAAGTCGAATCAAGCCATCAGTGCTGTCCCAAAGCCTAAGCTCAGGCCATCACATGAGACGACTCCATAGCCATTGAGGATATGGAGCATGAGTGTAATACACTGAACACGGAATATACGACTCAAGATAAAGTGCCGATTGGCTTCGTTATAGAATATGTGCGGTGTCCTAGGGCAATGAAGCGCCGGGAGCGGCCAGCCGAACCTGAGCCCAAGCTCGGTAAATCTGTTCCAATCCTAGGTCGCCGCGAAATATTCTGTAGTGGCTGAAGTGGCGCTTCTGGCAGAGCCTAGCTATACGAACTTCCATCAGCCACTAAATGAACTACTGCTGTGCTGACAGCTCTGAGGATAGATCAAGGGCAACTGGCCCATCATAAGCCGTCAGCTTTGACAGTGTTGAGGTGGGCTTGAACTCAACTCGTGGTAGCAACAGGTAAGAGGCAGACTCACCTGGGTCCATGGAACTTCGCCAATGTTGAAGAACTTGTCGTATCCTCGCGCAACGATGCGGTGTTTTGTCTTACCGTCAACTTCCACCTCCTGAGTGAACAGCCCTCGCGCGAGCGTTGGGAACGGCGACGGGACATCATAATACTTGAATTCGTTCATCTTCCACGACCGTATCACGATGCTCGGATCGGCTGGCGCGGTGTATTCTGACGAGCGCACCAGCTTCGGGCTCTTCTGTGAGAGCGCATGAAGCTCCTCGATGAGGCGCGAGTCCTCCTCAGATACGTCGGACCTCGCGAGAGTCATCTTGTGCGCCTGGGACGTGACCGAGCCCACGCCATCCTGTGACAACGCCATTGAGCGGACGAGGGTGTTCGGCGCAAATTTGGGTGCTATCCTCAAGGCCCTTCTATGAGCACATATGCCCACAAGAGTGGGGTTTACAATTGCACGGAAAGACAGAATGGTTGCAACCCGTTCAGCACAAGAATCTGGACAAAAGATAGAGGAACTCACACGAATTACGGAGCCGCCTGGCTGCTTATGTTGTGTCGTGCCGCAATGACGTTCTAGATCTCGAAAAGTCCACGATTACGCCCACAATTTACCCGCCGATCAACTAGAGATCTAGCATCTACAAACAAGTTATAGCTGCGAATGAAGCTGTCGTAAGTCGAGTCGATCGTGCGTACGAGGTGAAGTTGGGTGTTGGAGCCGTAATGCGATATCAGATAAGCCGGTTTGCGCACTGCCAATATTAAGATGACTCTGGCCATGAGTCAACATTCGTATGCCAAATGCGGGCCAGAGATCTTGATCGATACTAGGCGCTAAGCGCCAATTGTCACACTCAGCTTCTGGCTATTTACTAATTGCTCTCTGCCGTTAAGTCGCCTTGCTTCTTATTCTCGTCGTACAGAATATCTGCTTGGATACCACGCTTGAGCTGCACGTTGGCATGAGATGTCTGACTTTCCGCCGCTAACGATTGCCCCTCAAAATGATGGCTCTGGCGTGGTCGCCGCGCACCCAGTGGACGCACCAGAGCCTCCGCCCATCACAGAAACGGAGGTGGGCGAGTACCGCGAACAGGACCGCTTCCTTCCCGTACGTTCCGTATTGCCCCCGCTCGCACCAGCTCGTCCCACATCCGCCTCGACGCTCATGCCGAACAGATCGCGAATGTCTCGCGCATCATGAAGGGCGCTGTGCCGAGCACGGCGAAGATCTCGAAGGAGGCGAAGGAGTGCGTGCAGGAGTGCGTGTCTGAGTTCATCAGCTTCATCACGTCCGAGGCGGCGGAGAAGTGCCAGATGGAGAAGCGTAAGACGATTGGCGGGGAGGACATTCTGTATGCCATGGCTACGCTTGGCTTCGACAATTATGCGGAGACATTGAAAATACACCTAGCGAAGCTGCGACAGGTGCGGGCGCGCTCATTGAGGCTGTGCGTGTCTCCGTGTACTAATGCGATGGGTGCGGACAGCACCAGTCAAATACCAATAGCGAAAAGCGAACGGAAGCGGCTGAAGCCAATGGAGACGATGATTAGATGATCTATTTTATGACAGGGGACTGGCAGTGTATTCGTGCCGAAAGATGTACAGTATAACGGGTCATTTCTATCTAATTCGGACAAATATGTATTTCTTATAGCTTCTCGCTGGCCTTATCTTGGAGTGTGCGGCGATCTTTGAAGGTTCTACAAACAGGTCCTCATTACGAGCATGGGCAACTATGCATGAACTCTGTTGGCAAGACGCACGGGTCGGATACTTGATATACAGCTTGCTTACAACGTTATGGATGGGCAGGCTCCCAGTTCATTTGTTTGCGGACATACTGGCTTCGCAAGCGCAACTATAATTGCAGTGGCCACTATACTGTGTATTCCTAGCATCTAATAGCGTAATGATCTGCGTGATGTGATGGCAGCTTGAACAAGTGCAGAGAAATCGAAATCTGAATATTACATACTATTATCCTGTATAAATGTGAAGCCATGCAGCGGGCCAGATTTGTTGATCGTCAGCACTTGAAGCAGGCAGAGTACCAGCCAATTCCAAGCGTACGATTTATATGACAGTGTTTGTTAGAAAGATGCAGATGCATGCCTCATTTGCTCCCGCTTCTGGCAGACATTCAAAAGGCGCCCTGCCGCGCGTCTATCAGAATCACGCGCATTCCGCATTGCATAACCGGTCTGAGCTGCCACACTTGCTTTTATAGCCTCCCTTGTCTCCTTGCAGACTGTGAGGACTACTCTGCGCTATACAGCGCGACAGCGCTTAGAATGGCTACCTTTTCGTGGTCTGACAGCCTTCAGGCGGTGTTCTCGTCATGCTTATACTGTCTTCGTTCCTCTGACGATCATAACGACCTCGCGAACAATGCTCAGAACACTCCACGGTCTCGAAATCCGCTGAGTCACACCGCGCCGCCCCCGCGCGCACGGCCGGACGAGCTCGAGGGCCTCCTCGCCGACTCGGACTCCGCAGACGCCGAGACACTCTCGCTGCACTCCAACATCGGCGACGAACGGCGGCGCCGGCGGCGAAAACGCACGCACAAGGGGATCAGGATCTTCGGCATTGACCTCTTTGGCCGTCCGCCGATCCACCTCGACTCGGACGACGAGCAGGAGCCAGCACGCCCTATCAATGGCCGCGCGGCACGCAGGGCGCGAGCGCTGTCCTCGTCCTCCACGCTAGACTCGGACGCGTCGCCGCTCGACCCGTCGACGATCGACGAGGCCGCGATCGCGCGGCTTGCTGCCGCGACGGCTGCCGCGGAGGAGGAGCAGCGTAGAGCGAAGGAGGAGCGCCGCCGGCTAAGGAGGGAGAGGAAGGAGCTCAAGCGCATGGCGATGGCTATGGGCATACACGCGCACGGCGACGAGGAGTTTGAGGGATTGCCCGTTAGTACCAGTGAAATCGAACATCCGTGCTTTGCACTTATATTATCTCTGTTACAGGGCAGCGGCTCAGGACGCGCATATGCCGGCACAGAGGCAATGCGCCTGCCTGGTGTGCCCCCCTCTGAAGAGTTTGGACCGTTTGCACAGGCACAGCCAGGCGCGGTGCTTGGTTATGACGATGATGCAGATGTAGACGGCGCCGACTTCGGTGCAGAGCCGTACACTCATCGCGCCCCGGTGAACGGCTCTGCGGGCGACAGGCTCTCCGACTCCCGCTCGCGCACCTCTGCGACCAACTCTACCTCGAACGCTGATTCTCCACGTCATTCATACCACCCTTCGCAGCCTCAGGACCCGCTTTTCCCGAAAAAGTCGCGATCGGCGCGGTCGAAGTCCGTATCGTCCAAGAAGTCCGCATCGCAGTCGACCGCATCACAGTCCGCCTCGCTGCCGTCGCCGCCACCCAACGCGACGGTGTTTCCCCAGGCGGAGATTGCTGGTGCGCTTTCTGCCAACGCGGAGGACCCGTTCGAGGGCTTCCCGGGTGGCACGCTCGACCTTGCCCGTGAGCATGCGAATGTTGCCGTTGAGAGCACTAAGTCTGTCGACGCGGGCTTCCCCAGCGTGGGCCTGCGCGGCATCCAGCGGACGAAGAGCGACATGGGAGTGTTCCTCGCGAATAGGGGAGAGGCATGAGTTTGGGCTGTTCAACCATTTTGAATTGCCTACGACACCGTGTAAGCTGGTAAGTCGCACTGGGGGTCGGGGACATATTATTTTTCCTCCTGTATATGTACCTTTTAGTTGTCATGATATGATACCCCGGCTGCTGTACCTCACATGGAATTGACGCGCTATTTGGCCTCTTGCGGCGCTTGAAGCTTATAGCCGGTGATTATGTGGACTGATTTTTCATCAAGGCGATACAGTCGCCGCGGTCGTCCTGAATGAACGCGAAACATATAGCAATGTCCTGCCGGGGGGCGTGTTCACCACGCAGGTGAGTTCTCCGGGTTCATTGAACCACTCGGATCACATATTACTCACGTAGTTGTTATGTAGTAACACGGCGGGTATGAGCCGATTGCTGGCACAGCCGTTACGAATCCCAGATGTCACCATCATGCCGCAGTCACTAGGCTGATGGTGGGCCTCCGTCGCAGGTTGATAATATGACAAGTCTATAGGTCTCCTCTGCTGCGCTTCAGCGAGGAACCTTTGTTGTGTGTAAATCCTGAGCGAGGAGTTCTGTAAGTCTCTCTCCCGATCTATTGACGCCTTTGACTCACGATTCTACATGTTCCGGAGTAGCCGAAGCACCCCAAAACAAAGATTCCGATTCCTACAGCTTCGGACTGAAATATTACAATGTAGGACTAGCCACTCGGTACATCAAGCCTGGCAAACTTCATCAGCAGGCTCGTCACTGACGACCGTGCTCGATACACCAGTCCCCAAACATTCTCGTCCTGCCCTAAAAGTACGAATACTCTAGTTCTAACCAGCTTCTTCACCCGCACGCGTCAATGATCGTGAGAGCCAACTGAACACATACTGACACTAATAACATTGATTCTGTCGCTGGGTCTTAGGAACGCGCGAAGAGCATGCTTTATGCCACACTGGATCATCTCGTATGAATGAATAGGATGCTCGCATCCCAATAGGTACGCTTTGTAACGTTGAGCAATGCATCAGCACAATTCACATGCGGCATTGGGCCATGGTCCCTGTGTCTTTCCTCCCTGTTGTATTCGCTGACATGCGCCATACCACAGGCGTGCCTCCTCAATGAAATTCACTAGTGCCGACTCGCGCAAGCTATGACCGTGTATCCTTCCGCCCTACCAGCATGTTTGTGAACTCATTCGAATTCGCTGCTCAAAGCTGGGAGGAGGTTGCCTGACGTTAAACGGCTGTCATGATAACATGCACCTCTGGACCACACACGCAACCGGCGCCTCGTGATTGTGGTCTAATTTGCATTCTCCAAAACGAGGTGAAACAAGCTCCTTGCTGCATCCTAGCATTCGTACGCCATCGTACCGTGCCTAGAAGAAGGTAGTGCTTTTCAGTATTTATATCTCCACAACGAACCCTCATCCCTCACCTACATCACGCCATGGCATACCTTCCACTGCTCTCACTCATTCTGATCCTCTCCACTACACTCTCCGTTTATGGTGCTCCGACAACCCTCTCAGATGGCGTCACGTACATTTGCTCTCAGAATGCGGTGGCCATCCGGAAGATGATCGTGTTCTTCTCTACCAACTTCATTGCTCATGCGGCCTCGACCCCTACCGCCGCTGAGACCGGGAGATATACAGCACGGATATCACGGCGAAATGCATTCCCTTGGGCACCCGTTGTCTGTTTCTTCCTGCCGTTTGGCGGTCTGACCAGGAACATCCTGCTAATCGGTCAGCAGCTCAAGCGGAGGAACAATCATGTCCGCGCTGCTTTGATGCATGGCGCGATTGTCATCGTCGCACGCACAGGCACATGGGAACCCTCTTACGATAAAGAGTTAATTTATATGAAGCTACCTAAGGGGGTATTCCAGCTCAAGGAAGTGTGTGTATATTTATTTCGTCTGGAGTTTTGCTATTTTGACACATACCGTTAGGTGGACGTCTGAATTGTATGCCGACATTGTGGTGGATTCGGAAGGAGAATCACACAACACGGTCGAACGAAATGAGTTGAAGCTCCATGGCGAGTTCTCCCTTCCAGCCGGGTATGCGTTCGCGACGCCTGCCGACAAGTCATGCACGGAGCATATCATCCAGAATACTCTGGTCAATACGCACAGAATCAATATCCATAGAGTCCAGAATCCTCTGAAAGTCTTGATATCAATCATTCAGATCATCTCCGCCATCTACACCATGAAACAGTCTATCGGAGCTCAAATCACCCGCTGGGGCTACGCATCCTATGGGCTTTCCGTCTTTCCCTACGCCCTCATGTCGATTATGAACTTGGTCTGCGCAGGCGTTGTGGGAGAGTACCATCATGCCCATGTTCTCCGCACACCCATCCTCAATGAGGCTGAGCGCCGCGGAGCTGTCGCCGACGGCACCATCGGCAGAGTCGATACCCGCGAGGCCACAGTACTAGTAGGGAAGCAAGCCTCGTCGATGTCGGGCTATACCGCAGTCCAAATCTGGCGAAATGAGCCACGGTGGGACGGTGATGAACCTTCCCTGACGATCGATGCGGGTGACCTTGGGATCAGGACCTTCAAGGCCGTTCCGCCCTGGAGCGTCCCACCTGATCAAAAAGTCATTTTCAAGATCAGTGCCATCACGCACGACGGCCCTGCCCTCGACGACACATACAAGAAATACAAGTCCGTTTCCTGGACGGAGATCGCGTTCATCGGTGTTTTGTTCGCGATCGCTACAATCATCCCGGAGGCTCTGATATACGTGCTCACCAGATTCCGCCCAGGTGAGAGTACGAGTACGCAGCGAGGCTTCATGATTGCTTGGCTGGTGGCGGATCAGATCTCCTCCTTCGGCACGCTCGCATCGTGGATCGTATGGCAGAAACGAAATGGCGTAATCCCAAGTGCGGTGCATATCGCATGCCTTGCGCTGCTGATCGTGCCTGCGATTGGAGGACTGGCTACAGTAGGTCAGATGTATCTGGTGGACAAAGGATTCGGCGCGTGCCCATAATTGATAACCAATTACCCTGTAGAAGTCTAGTTTCAGCTACATTATGCCACTGTTACAGATATTGAGCGGTCCTATGTGCTATCTTGTATTAACCCTCAGCTCATTCGAAATGACTCGGACCAGATCAATGAGCACAAGTCGTAGTACGTGGTAGATACAAACCTACAGTATAGTATTTGTCAATTGCATCCAAAATCACTCTACCGCAGCAGAAAGCATGCCCAGGCCTGTCCACAGACAGTACATACGAATTCCGGAGCGTTGGCCGCAGTTGTTTGCGATCACCGCGATCATTCCGGAGATCCTTAGACTGTACGCCCTCTCATCGGATTCCGTCTTACTAGCGATGGCTAGAATGTCACTAATACATCGCACCAACGTTCACAAATACTTACACTTCTTAATATGCGAGGCATTGTTACTGGCAAATTGCTACTGCGGTGATCCAAGACTTGCAACGTTGATGCGCTTGATCGGGCGCCAAATCTGTTAACTCCGTTCCGTATACACAACTTCGACTGTGGCAGTGGCTACAGTACCCAGCTTACTCTTACTCTGCTTTGCAGCTCAACCCTATCCTTGCTTGGGTGGGAAGACCGTACTGTTATTGTCGTATCTCGCGCTACCTTCTCGCGCGCCTTGTTCTCGTTGTGCATCTGAAGACGCTTTCTACCGAGCCGTTGTGACAATACGACAGTTTACATAACGGCACTGAAACTGTGCAACTGCTTGACATACCATACATCCAATAGCTGCGTATATCTGCGAACATGGATGACGAAACGGCTGAGATTGAGCTGGTATGCCTCATGCTTGTCCGCGACTGGGCGCGCTCTTTGAGGCTTACTCTGGTGTAGCTGGAGCAGAACCTGAACAAGACGCGTCAGATATCTCAGCGCATGACCTGTATGTGGCAAATGCTGTGGACCCCCTCATACTCTGCATGTCCATACAGCTATCTTGACCAGCTTCGATACTCGGCTCGTCAAGCTAGAGAAGTCGATCCTGCCGCTCTACACGTCAACGCAACAGCTCACTCGACGTGCTAAGAGTATGTTTATGACTATGCTATTCGAACGCCTAATCATATTTCTAGACATTGAAAGCGCCCTGATGAAGATCGACGAGATTGCGAGTTATCAAGAGGGCATTGCAGCTGAGGAAGCCCTGATTCTACGCGGGTAAGTAGTCAGAAACCATGATGGATGCGCTTCTAAACCATATTCAGCCCACAGCCTGGGCAGATGCAAGAATACATGGAAGTCTTGCAGCGTATGAATGCTACAATTGCGTTTGGTGCTATTGATGGCAGTGCCCGAGAGACGGTTCGCTACGGTCCTTTTGACGCTGCACCTCGTTTCCTCACATTTTCATCAAGGCGCGTCTCATTGAATCCGGATCCAAGAAGTTGATGCAACTCTACACCAAGCTGGTAGCGGAAGCATCATCTGGCACCCCAATCAACGGTCCAGAGTTTGAACCGATACCCTTCTCTCCCTCGATAGTTTCTACACTGCACCCGCTCGTCGATTTCCTGCGCGCTCTACCATTACCATCAACGCATCCCTCACATCCTGCGGCGCCTGCGATACAATCGTCCTTGAAGGAAGCTCAAAGGGGTTATGCAGAGATGCGCGGGGGCTGGCTGCGTAAGTGTTTGGACATCTACGGTAAGCGCGTCGTCGAGCGCGCCAGCACGGTGGACGGCATCACGGCCGGGCAAGAATTTGGAACGTTCGTAGAGAACATACTAGATGTCGCCGAGGTCAGACAATATATACCACTACCATATATATGCATGCTGATCACCCTTCTGATGCAGGAGGAGTACACACACCTCACAGACCTGGTGCCGTTGACCTCCCCTTCGATGATTTCGTCCACCTATACGACGCTTCTGACCCCGCTCATCTCCATGTTCTCCTCCGCGCTCGCGTCCTTGAGCTCTCTCATCAAGCGATCACTGCACCGACATACGCTTCTCGCTCTCTCCTCGCTCTCGAGTCTCGCCGTGCACCAGGCGCGCTGGGAGGATATCATGTGCCGCCGAGCGAACCGCAAGGAGAACGAGCTCCGCGAGGGCGTGCTCACTATCCGCGCATCATGCCAGCGCAGCTTCCCCGAGTTCCTCGCAGATATCAAGATGGCCGCGAGCAGCAGCCGAGGCGAGCTCAGCACTGGCGTGATCGACATCACCCTGTCGGTGAGTGTTTCCACCACCACCGACTTTCGCGCGTGCTCAGCGAGCGTGAACGCAGACGGTCGAGTACATTGAGCGGATACCTGAAGTGCGTGATGCAGTTTGTATGGTGTTGCAGTCGCTCGGCGATGGGAACTGGAAGATGGGTGAAGGAACGCAAGTCGGCAAGGGGGCCAGAACAACAGAGGTCGAGGACCAGACTCTGTTAGAACACTTTACGTGTGAGTCGATGCTACATTGGCCGTGCCCGCGTGCGCTTAATACTATTCGCTCCAGACGACGCGGTGAACATGATCGTGAACACATTGCAAGCCATGTCGCGGTCAAACAAGCGCCCCGCCTTCGGCTCAATCTTCCTACTGAACAATATTTCGTACTTGCTGACACACCTCCTCCTGAAACCCACGTCTCCCGAGATATCCGCACTGATCTCCAAGCCGGCGCAGGACATCCTTCGGTCAAATTTCCGCACGGCGAAGGCGGCGTACTTCGACTCAAACTTCTCACCGTTGCTGCAGACACTCGCGGATGACAAGGATAAGAGCAAGAGTGCGACGAAGGAAAAATTCACGCGCTTTTTCGACCTATTCGATGAAGTAACCGAGCGGCATGCGCTCGCGCGCGTGCTGCACGAGGATGAAGAGGGAAGAGAGACCGTTGCGGACGAGGCGGTGAAGCTCGTCGTCCCGTCGTTGCAGCGCTTCATACAGCGCAATCTCGGGAAGGAGTTCAGTAAGAGTGAGTGTTCCATTCAATGCACAGCCAAGACGTCGCTGCTTAACGTGTCTCCGTCGCCACAGATCCGAAGAAATGTTGGTCTAGTGATCAGTTTATTGATCCCCGATCAAAGCTCAACTGACTGAATTCAGACATCAAGATGTCCGCGGAGGAGGTTGAGTCACTCATCAAGAGCTTCTATCTGTGAGTGGGCGCACATCTCTTACATGGACGCCGGAACTAACACAAAGATAGGGAGCGCGACAGCACAGTCCCTCCGCCAGCCGAGAGGGCTACGAACAATCTGTTGATTCAGGCAGGCTGGAGCCGCTAGCGATCGTTCCGTCCGTATTTCCCGACAAGCTATTCCTGCCGCTCATTTTGTGGCTCGTCGTTGTCAGCATTGGCTTTCTGATCGGCCCAATACTCCTCGCCGTAATCAAGATATAGTTCCTTGCCTTCCATGATCTTATCTGAGAATGATCATCAGCGTACGCATGGTGATAGTGGCTTGAGTGATGATCTTACTGGCATTGGCATAATATCCGATGCGATGATCACCATTCACCCTTTTCACTTAGAAAGACAACTATGAGCAATTACAAGGAGGTCAAAGTTGTTTGCCTACCCTCCGCAAAGATGTTGGCCCGGGTCCCGCGTTGGTGATTGAGATACCGGGTTTCATTGCCAACGTAGGCAGCATTCAAAACCTGATGCTCATCCAAATTGAAATTATAGTTTAAGTGGCGGTGCTCATCGATGATTCTGATATTCTGTGTCAACGGTGGGGGCTGATGTGCTTTAGAATTCTCTTACGGAGATTCTTGTCTGTCTTTAAAGGCTATTTCTGCCACATATTCTGCACTATCATGAGTACCAAGCTATCAAAAGAGAACAGTTGACTTGAGCATACCTCCCACATACTTGTATTCACTTATGATCTCTTGAGTAAAGGTACCAAGTCCATATGATCCACTTTTGACCTCCATAGCCTATAAATTAGGTAAATTTCGAATATATGGGACAATAATATATACTATCACATACTGCAGGTGCTTCAGTCTGAATCTGCATATTCACACAATAGTGTGGTCTTTTGGCTGCTAAAACAATTGACATATCAGCTCAGCATCCCAAATGAAGACAATTGCATACATCTGTATAGAATCAACATCTGTGAGTCAGTGCCACAAGAAATTAGTTGGTCAATGCCACACAGACATTGTTCCTGACAACCTGGATTTACAAATCTCTGGATCACATTCCCTTGAGGCCATACGACACTTGCAAGACTTTCTGCAGCCTTTAAGACATCTGCACCCTTGGTGTCTTAATGGGCCTATGTTGATTTACTTAAAACTGAATCATCACCACCAAATATGTTCTGCTCACATTGCAAATCACATTGACAGTTTCTCTGACAGTGAACATGATTGTGGAAACATTCACAACCCCTGCTCTCACATGATCCAAAATGAGAACAGGGGCTAAGCCTGAGAGAGTTAGCACAAGTCAGCACAAAGACATCATGTGAGTAGATTGACCTACGGTGCAGCTGATAAATAAACTTCAGGTGAATCATCCACTACAGCAGCTCAAATTGTCAACTGGACTTCAGCAGAAGATTCTGGTGCTCATCCTACCAAATTTGAACCCAGATGGCAGTTTGAAGTTGTGATTTGGCTTTGGTGATATATCATGATCAGAGAACTTCAATGTCCTCTGATATTGCACCTGATGGAGTTGGTCAGTTCCAGTTGGAATGAATGGTTAGATTAGCACAGCAACCTGATAACAGGGCAATCTAGCCATAATGGCAATATCACAAGGTGACTCATCAGGAAACAGACTCCATAAGTCATGTACAAGCTGAGCATCAACAGGATTGAGCATATCATGCTTATTCTGCCAGGAACATAAGCCAAGTGTTGGCAGACAAAATTGAAACCCACTGACTAGTCCATCCAGTATGGCTGAAAAGCATTGTGGTCCACATGTGTCTTTCTGCTCAAGATCCCCAGTTTGTTTGTGTGGCTTTCTCTCCTTGCGTTTAATGATAGGCAGATCCACTAGTCATGGTTACCATACTATCAGCCCTTGACACCATAGTATCATAATGGTACTTACAGTGAGTCAGACAAGATCCCTCAATACAGCTAAGCCTTGGACAGAACAAAGTATACTTCTCATTCTCCTTCAACAGGTTGAAACATTCTTCAGTGTTGTTGAGTCTGTTCACCAAGTTGTCATAATCGATATCCTTCAATGCAGCAGTTCTCCAGAGTTCTCCATAGCTAGTATCATGTGGTGTAGCTCAGTTTAACCAAATGCAAGCTATTACGAAACAACTCACTGCCATTTTAATTTCCTAGCAATCCCTATTTGTCTATTGTTATCAAGGAGCGTTGGCAGGATTCCCCATGAATCAATACTCTTGATGGGCATTTCACCGAGTAATTTTACAGCCTCCAAGGCAATGTAGATGACTTGAGTGGTAGTCTGGGTTTGACCAACATCTCATTCTCAAATTCATGGAACCGAACTTACTATCGGGATCGTGCCATCTATGCTGCCAGTCCGTGGAGCTAAATGTCTGTATATAGTCTTGCGCACTGAATCCAGGCTCTCCAGCATACGGAACGAAGGGACAAGATTCACTCTTGCTGACTCGGACAACCTTCGTTGCGGGAGTGCACGACTCGTACTTTGGATGCGGCGTAACTTCCGGTATGATAATCCGCTCGCAGCTAGAAGTGATAGTACCGTCAGTATCAAAATCCACTGTCGTAAAGGTCGCCGCCAGAGAGGAGTCATCGACGATTTGGTCCTCATCACTATCGTTGGCATCAAACAGCTCAGCAAGAGAGCGTCCAGATCTGCTGTGCTCCAGCGGTGCGGCGAGACTGGCAAGAGTGGAGTTGCACGCCTCAGCTTCCCAAGCGTAGAAATTTGTCCAGGCGGTCCGATACGCAGTGGTGACTTTTTGACGATCATCGCGGATCTCTTCCAGCTGTCTCAACAAGTGTCGTTCATGGTGGCTGTCCTCGTCGTCCAACTCGTCCTGCGGGCGTTTCGCGTGGAGCTGCTGGGTGGGGAGCAGATCCTCGCCTTCGTCGGAACTCATCCTAACAACGGTGTGAGCGACAAAATCGCTTGGCGGAATGGGACGTACCCCGTCGGTCAAAGTGTCTAGGACAGACGTCCGGGTCGACGCGATCTGGCGCAGTACCACGCGGTAACCTTCTAGGCACACTTCCTACAAAGAATACTCGCTCCAGACAACTACAGAGAGAGTTGATCAGAACGGCAGCAGAATTATCAGGATCGCCCACACGGCGCGTCTCGTCGGTGGACGACGAGCAAAACTAGTAGCACAAAGGTGATATGTACTGATGCGGCGCTACACACCTGCAAGAGTGATGTACAGCCGTTGGATCTGAGAATGCTAGATGTACGCGTAAGATTCCGTCAAGATGTAGATGTAGCAGGCGACTTTGCGCGCCACAACCCGGCATGATCAGATACCCATCGATTAGCGCCGTCCTATCACATACTAATGTCCTCAGCAGAAAGCGTATAAGTACTATCGAACGGACGTAGTATAAGGATAACGCAGAACGTAGAGGCGCTGGAGAGTCTAAGTAACCTAATAGGAGTCACTCGTACAAGGCACCCTTGGGAGCCTAACATCGTACAGAAAAGTGGATGCCTACATTTAGGCACGAGCCAGATGGAAAAAATGGCAACAAGCTGATTGTGCGCACGGTGTAGAACCAGTGTGCACGAAGCGTCGGGAGCAGCAGCAGTAAACGAATATGCTCCGTTGTACTACCATGACGACGCATTGGAAGCAACCGACCGCGCCCTCAAGCATCGCACCGTTCACTCGCTGGCCTCGTCACTCGCGTCGAGCAAGCTGATAAGATCAAGCGCCTTCAGCATTCGTATGCAGCTCAGTTGATTTCTCACGACGTACTTGTATTGCTTCATCAATGAACACTCCCCACCATTCTCCAGATCAATACTATATGAATAGAAGTAGCCCTCCGATGAAATGACCATCACTTGGGGCATCGTCCTGTCGAAGTCACCTTACATCACCTGGGATATATAGAATGCGAGCAAACAACTCACCCGCTCAATGCAACAATACATCGAGCGCCGCTCGTGGGCAGTCGCAGGAAGGCAAAATCACGCGACGGCTCCCACATCTCTGTCAGCGTGTTGGGAAGGTAACCTCCTACCGATGAGGTGATATTCTTCGTGAGATGGGCCGACCTCCGTCGCAAACTCGAGCTGTGTATGAATCGCTCGTCAGCAGCACACCCTGGGCCATGAGACCCAGACGGTGGGAAACACTCACGACACACTGCCGTTCCGCTTCTTGTCCACATACGCATCATACCCGCCATCGAGGCCACTCGCGCCCTCCCGGCTATCCACCGACTCAGACGGGCTCGAGGGAGTCTTGGAGGTCGAGCCCTTCTGCTGCCCGAGCTTGAATATGTGCACGGTGTCGTGCGCCGAGCTCACCGCAAGCAGCGTCGACATGAGATTGAAGTTGATCGAGTGTATCCGCGCCTCGCGCGTGCCGCGGCGGAACTGGTACAGCTTCTCCGCACTAGGAATACTCCACACGCGGATCACGGTGCCCTTGTCGGACGCGGTCGCGAGCAGCGTGCCAGTCGCGTTGATGGCGAGGAAGGAGATCGGCGACTTGTGCGCCTGGATAACGTTCGCGACCGAAAGCGAGCGCGTCGAGAAGATGAGCACGTCGCCCGTTTGCTGCGATGTTGGCGGCGGTGCAGACGGCTGGGCGGTTTGGGTTAATGGGGAGGTGGGTGATGGCACGGGGGAGGGATATGCGAGGTAGGAGTTGTCGGAGGAAGGAGAGAGTGCGACGATTGCTGGAGGCTCGTCAGTTTCTATGTACTCTGAGGGTAGTGGCGCCCACCGTCTGGATTTGGTGTTGTCTCGATGACGTGTAGCAGCCGCATGTTCGAGATGTCATAGATATAGATTTCCACCTCGAGCACGATGACAAGAGTCTTGCGGTTCATCTTGACCGCAAGAATGGACGATGGAAAAAGGAGCTCGCAGATCATGGATTGTCGCTGCGTATGCATGCATCAGACAATGTCCCTGAATGAGTTCAAGGAAGGGTGCGAGTTTGCAATGCTCGGTAGGGCATGCCAATGGCATATCAAAACATTAGCGTAACAGCGTACGTACCTTCGTGTTCACAATCTGCAGCTTCCGAGGACTCGACTGTGGTTGGTCGGCAGCACCGACGAGCGCAATAAGCGATGTGCAGAACAGCATCTCCACGATCCCGCGTGCGCCATCGTCTGAGTATACCGCCGAGGCTCAGCATTCATCCACCGGAAGAATGCACAGCTCATAGGAGTACCCACGCACTCTTCGTATACACCTTGCCGAACGGATCGCAGTTAGTGATGCTGTAGCCTTTGCGCGTGCCGACGGATATGCATCTGCGGCCGTGAGCAGGCGCACAAGATAAGGCGGAACGACGTACGTGAAGTCCTGGTTGAAGTTGGCAAAGAGCATGTTAGAATTAACACGTTCAGCCATGGCGGTCGTGTGTGAGTGTAAGGTGAAGTATAAAGTCCTAATCGCGCTTCAGCATGTGCCGGTCTCCGAAAGCGGCTTGATCCAGTCAGTAGCCAGAGTGACGCCCGTGACGGGCTTCGACGCGCTTGTCACGCGTGCACGAGCATCTGGTGAGCTGTGTCACAATGTCACGAGAGGGCGGCATGTGCATGAACCTGCGCTCTCATATCGCGTACTGTAGTCTATCATGATCAGGGATGCATAGTATTGGTAACAAAACAGAATATGGTGAAAACGCGATCATTTTACATACATATGGTACGTCGGGGCAAGCTATACGCGCTGAAGTATGGCCCGGGCGAGCCATGATATACACCGCCGATTCGGAGATCTGCGTGAAAGGGAAACAGCATGCAGGCAGCAGTCAGATCCCTGACAACTTCGGATAGCATAAATGCGATAGAGCGGGCGTGCTGGAACGAATCAACTCAATATCATGAAGACGGCCGCAGCGATGCGAAGGAACACGCTATATGATACAGAGTCGACTTTGGTAGACAAACAGTACCAACAGACTAACGACTTCTTTTCTTACTATTAGCCACCACAGCGCATAATGTCCGATGGCTCTTGCTGATCGGGAAGTGACATCGCTTCAGAACCGTTCAGCTGGTCTCGGCACCGGATGTCGACAATGCTTCTACGTATAATGTCAATTGTCATATAACATGATATACATTGAGCGCCGGTAAAGCCAATACGGGGATGCCATAATAGTGGCTCGGCAGCTACGGCTACTCATCGGCTTATTCCCACGGATTGGCGCCCAGATAATGCGCGGTCCGGTCCGGCGATGGTTCAGCCCCAGTGAAAAGTTGGCATTTCTGACTTGGTTTATCACCTTGGCAGTAAACCCTAATAAACCCGATTTGAGCCAGATCAGCGCCCATGCGCACGCCCGCTCGCTCGGGCGGGCGCTAGAGTGCCTATTTTGGCATGTCTCGAGTCTGCCACACGCGCCACATTCAATGCCACAGTCACTGCGAGGCTATCTGCTCCGCTCCCTGGCACGCCACGTCGGTTGTGCTTTTGGCCTTACCTCCGCACTGCACTCACTATACTGTAAGAGGCTGAAAGAAAAGAAAAGAATCAGCACCGGTGTAAGCTGTGGTATCCTGTCCTGACTGGGACTGATGGAAAGAGTGACATAATGGAGGCTGGCATGTGTAGTCCAGCCTCTGCCCTGAAGCGATAGCGTTGGGACGACTCTCGACTGTGTTATTTCTCTATCATAATGCCTTCTAACAGCCGCCAAGAACTGCTGGACTATGTCCATGGGTTCACACTCTATCCTATAGTAGCCGGGGCTAGTGGCTTTCCCTTGTGCTGTGTACATATGGCCGAGGGAGTCTGGATTTGTGCTGTCGAGCTACAAATCCCTCGGCATTTAAGCATCGAAGCTCCCTCCAATACGCCCCCCCTTGTGCTGGAGATTGTCGGTCAAATCTCTACACACAGCTGCTATCTCTCTTTGGCTTGTCAGTGAACACTGTTATCAGGGACTCCAGTTGCATCATGCTGGATTGAAGCTGGTCCAGGATTTGTCAATCGCGCATACTGGCAGAGAGTCAGTAGTACAATTGAATCCCTATTCCCGGAACCCCTCGATCTGTCCTGCCTTATGTCATCTGAGAACCTGGATGGAATTGTATCTTTGCGAGTGCATTGGCTTGCTACATTTAGCCGGGTGCGTGTTTTTTGCATTTTAATAACACCCTCTATGCAATATTCAATGACATCTGGCATTCTACAGACAATCAGGGGTAATCTCCCACTCTACAATACAAGGGGACAACGATATACTCCGAAACGCCAGCGCACATCCCCTTCAGTCGCAACGTTCGCGTGGTATTCTTTCTCAAAGTGATGCAGGGCCGCAATGGAAAACATTTTCTCATAGTGGAGTTCAAGGTGATCCGGTGCTTGTAGACTTGATTGATAGGTGAGTTCTCACCCTCTCAGCCTCATAAAAGTACGTGGGCACTGATTTCGGTCTTTCTTGTGCTCTTGCACTGGCTTGTGATAGCTATATTAATGTTGGTTTCTCAAAAGTCACGACTTATCCTATTGAGGCATGGAGAGCTTTTCATGTATACAACATCTACTGTGTGTTGATCATGTATTGAAGGCTACCAGAATCTTGTACAGATGTATTCATGTGTATCAGTAAATACTAGTGAGTATCAAAAAATATATTGAGATAACCATTTATACCAGAGCTACCGAAAGCTAAATGCCAAGAGTCTGGGCGGTCAGATCACCGATGCCAAGACTTTTGTCATACCCATACATACTAGTTAATATATTAAAAATATACTCGACTAATAGAAGTTGCATCTGAGAATTTCGAGCAGACGTCCAGTTGCAAAACTGCAAGTCAACATCAAGTCAAAAAGTGTCTTGTGGGCAGCAATTTGGACTTCGACCTCATTGCAAGCAGCAAGTCCAAGCACTCATGTGAGTTGGTCACTCAATTGTGTCATAGTACAAGCACTCCTGTCTTGAGTCATCTGTCTATTTTTCTTATCTCTATCTCATACTTCCACCATCTCCCAAGGTCTATGCAGCTCTGGTAAGGTGATCATAGATGAGACTGGTTTCTTCATGCAGATCACGGCAAAGGAAACAAGGTTCAGTGAGTATATGCATGCCCAGCGCTTGTCTCTGATAATTTCCATCTGTAGATACAGACTGCAGAGGTGTGTACATCCCCCATTCTTGAATGTGCCCCAAGATGACGCTTCTTCTTTATCTGCTTCGCCACCTGCTTGGCGAGGCATGTTTGGGCATGTGCTTGCACTTCTGCAGGGGGCATGCTCAACTTCACGGTCACCTCACCCACTCCCCCTCCAAAATGCACGGAACGTCAAGAATTCAGTCCCCCAACTCCCGCCATGCCCACCTTGGCACACTATTGACTCCGATCAATGCGCAACTCCGATCACACCATTGCACGCTGAGCACATTGACTTCCAACATATGTGCGCATTTTTTTTTGAGTGAGTCACATACTTTCCAGAGCGATGAACTCGAGTAGATCTGACACAAAACTGTGTCAGGCGTACCGTCATAATAGAGACCTTGTCACATATTGCAGAGGGGCCCCCCAGACTAGCACGTGAGTGATTAACCAGTTAAGTGGGACTAGCCCATAGTCGAGAATGTCAAGTCTGGGGAGTAAGCCCCAGACGTCGCCTACTTATATACATGAGGGTCGCTGTAAGGTACCGTGTCAGACCAGCCCTAGAGGCATGGTCTGTGCATATGCATGAGTCAGCACATCACATGTATCTACATTACATAAGCAAGCCAGACACTGACCATGAGGGGGGCTACGCATAACCGCTATACTACGAGTCGCAGATCACGTGACTGTACATACAATGAGATGAGGGATCGACCCCTAGGGGGGGGAGAATAGATCTGTGACACCGCTGCTACATTCATCACATCAGATATCTACCAATCACCAGACCCACCCAGTGGTACCAGTACAAAGGATTCCTTGTGAATGATCTCCAATACAGGAACTCTGAACATTATCTGAGATGCAAATACGAGGCAACAATAAACCACAAGTGGACAGCCGCCAACATCAGATGCTGAAGCGGACACGTGTTGCACTGATACCTTCATCACAGATCCAGGGTGAAGAGGAAAGGCTCTCAAAGCCGAAGACAAGTTGTCAGTTAATTACCGACCAGGATTATTAAAGAGTGGTGAGTGCAGTCATTACAGAGCCATACGTATCCCCATGAAGAAACTGTCTGCATGGGGATCCCTTTAGGGAGGCTGTACATGGATACCTATGAGGTTTTGCATCCCATTCTGGAGAGGAACGGCATGAAGAGAGTGCATCAAGAGTGTGCCTCAAAAGTCTGAGCATGACTTCAGCATGGATCCACTTCAGTGGCTTGCAGAAGACCTCAATGATATCAACATTAACCAGGAATATCAAACCGCACGTGATCATATCAGCAGCAGAGCAAGCAGCAGTAACACGATTCAACCACCACCTCCAGCGTATGAGAATCAGCAAGTCCAAGGGCATGGATCTGGTGGAGAAATCTGTATGGTGACTTCAACACAATTGCAAGGGAGTCTAAATGCCTCACGAGGACCCCCTCTCCTAAATCTTTTTAGCAGATCATACACACCCCCATAAAATATATTTAATAGGGAAACTGGAATAGGAATGGAGGTAGACCAAGATGGAATGGTACGACAATACCGCAGAAACACAGTGAATGCACCACCACCAGAACCTGCACCCAGACCATTGCACACTCCTCCACAACAAATCCCACAATTCGGTGGTGCAGCACTGTGAGTATACACCCCATTGGCATTCCAACATGAAATGCCACCCCATCCAGAACAAAAAGACTACATGGATAGGGTGCGCGAATGGTCAGAAGCCTACAGAACCATGTTAAGGTGGACCCCGGAACAAGTAGGGGTGTATAGGAGAATGGGTGAAAGAATGGGAGCCAACACTATACAACAAGGAGACATGACACCTCCGGAGCCCCACAATCCGTCAGAGCTCCATCAATTGCCCCTCTCACAACCCTTAACCTGAATGGATATGCCTCCACCCACATGGCCAATTGGACACCCTGACACAATCCACATCACATCAGCAGGAATAGTCCGAAATCCTCAGTTACCAGAAAGTCTACCGGCACCTCCACCAATAAACAGAGCCACCAGACCAGACTCTAACACCACCGGCACAGACCCAGTGATATCACAGGCATATATTGATGGAACCAATCGTGCATTACCTCCTTCGTCACATGACAAAGCAGTAATGCAGGCCTACATTGCAGGTTTAGCCAACAATGTAAACATGGCACCAATGCCTCCTCTGCAACCTCCCTCAGAGCCATCACATCATTCTGGAGGTACAGTCATATTTCCAACCAGAATACAGCAAGGAGTGGATATGGGGCCAGTATATCCACCAAAGCCAGAAAGTGCTGACTGGTCTCAGTTCACACCAATGCCAGCTGCTTGGGAAGACTTTGACCCCAAGTGAAAGAGTAAGGTCAAAGAACCTGAAGTGTTTGATGATGACAAAATAAAGCTAGAAGACTGGTGGATCGACATGGAGCAATACATAAGCAGCAATAAACAACTGCTTATGACCTCATCACAAAAAGTCGAAACGGCATTTTCCTACATTTGTGGATCCAAAGTAAAGGCTTGGAAGGAATCATGCAGGAAATGAAGATTCTCAAACCCAGCACTCAGGTAAGCAATCCCAATTATACTAAATTCTCCGTCTTGAAAATTGAAGAAGTAAATGGGGTTGATGATTCTGCAGGCGATTCCACACACATTCTGAGTGGCAGTACAATGGACTATATGGAGTCTCTCCCGGCCCCCAATATTGACAAGGAAGATTGTGAATTGGTAGCTAGTGATGACTTGTTCTGTACTTGCCCAGAGGGGTCCTCAGATGAGGCTTGACAGAGGGCTCAAGCTGTGCTTAATTCCTCAAATAAAGATAAAGATGGAGATATAATTATGACACCTGCGGATTGTTATGGTCTGTGCAGGGACTATCGAATATCGTTTACTGACACCTCATTGGAGAGAGGGACTTAACATTCAACCACTTTATTGCGTGCCTTACTCTAGGGAGCCCCATTCAACTGGAGACCCTTGTTTCATGTACAACAGCCCTATGCCCTTAGTCTTGCGATGTATCAGGTTCTAGTTGATATCATGTGTCTAACCACAGGGTTTCTATGTTTCAGCCACTGTTGCACTCAACCGCAGCACTTCATATTTGTTATCTTAGCACACTAGCCTTACAGACTTAGTGGTAGCAGTACCAAGGGCACTATAACCCTGGTTATGGATTGTAGTATATAATCCGATGTAAATATCGGTCGAGTTCCTCAGCTCGACCTTGTTAAATTACAAAGATCTTATACTTGTTCTCAAAGGCCTAAGCAATTAAGCCTGCAGCTTGTATATTGACACTCTGACTCTGCTGAGTCCGACAAGTAGTGCACTACTTGATACGCTGAGTAACTCAACTTAGTCAATTCAGCTGAACGGATATTCAATCCGTAACAGTATGGGCCATATCGCTTTGGATCTAGCTTTTTGAAACTAGTTCCCATGTTGAGATTTGTCCCTTCAATCCACACTTTATCTCCTGGAATATATTCTCTACTAGGTTTCATATGGCTGTTGTATATATTTTTCCAGTATTCCTTTGCCTTGTTTACATTTTGTGTAGCCTGCTCCTGTATATTCTTCATGTGTGTAATCCATTCTTGAAGTTCCTTTGGTCCCTGTGTAATATCCGGGTTTTCAACCCCTGTGTAAGCCTCATGACCATGTGTTATGTAAGATGGAGTGAGTCCTGTAGTACTATTTATATGTGTCTTGTATGCGAAGGCTGCTGTGTTTAATAGTAGAAACTAATTCTTTTTGTTGTCATTGACAAACATGCAAAGATAAATTTCCAATTCCTGATTTATTCTTTCAGTTTGTCCATCTGTTTGGGGGTGATAGGCTGTGCTCAGATTTCCTTCTATCCTTATTATTTTGTATAACTCTGTGATGAATTGCACCACAAACTGTGAGCCTCTGTCACTGAATATCTTCTTTGGCATGCCATGTTGGGTTACTATATGATTGAATAAAATGTTAGCCCATCCTTCGGCTGTTAATCTATCTGTTGTTGGTAGAGCTATGTAATCTTTGGACTTCATGTCCACTATAACTATTATGGCATTTCTGCCTTTTACTTCTGGTATACCTGTTATCATGTCCACTGATATATTTTCCCAGTTATAACTTGGAGTTAGATTCATATTGAGTGGTGCTGATTTTGCTTGGCGGATTGGCTTGGATTGTTGACATTTCGTACAATGTTGTATATAGTGTTTGATATCATTGTCCATGCGGGGCCACCAATAGCTGTTGGAGATTGCTGTTCATGTCTTTTTTATTCCTGTGTGTCCTGCTAGTATTGAGTCATGGTGAGCTTCAATGATTTGCATTTTTAATTCCTGGTTGTTTGGGATGATTAACTTCCCCCTCCTGTAAGCAAGGTCCTCTGAGTCATGAGAAATGTCAGTAGTACTAGTGAAATCATAGTGATCTTTGAGCATAGCTACTTGCTCTTTTACTGTTAGGTAATCAATGAAGTTGATTTGCTGATAGGGAGTGTCATCGGTTGATTTAGTGAATAGATGGTCTTTTAGTACGATTTGATCCTTTAATTCATCATTGCCTGTGTCATGATCTGGTCGTTGGGATAATGGATCAGCTTGTATTTGAGTCTTTCCTGGAACATGTGTTAGTTTTATATCGTATTCTGCCAATTTGTTCATCCATCTTGCTTGTCTGCAGTTTATTTTTTGAGGTTTCCTGAAATATTCAAGATTATTGTGGTCAGCTAATATTTCAGTAGTATGTGCTGATCCTTGTATCAGATGCCTCCATTCATCCAAACAGCGCATTATTGCGAGTAATTCTCTGTTGTAGATTTCGTAATTCTTTTCTGCTGCTTGTAGTGCTTTTGAGAAATAGGCTATGGGTTTCCATTGATTGTCTTGTTTCTGCATTAGACATCCACCTATTGCATAACTGGATGCATCTGCATCAATTCTGTATGGATCTTCATCATTAGCTGTGGTCAGTATGGGTGCTCTTGTAAACACTCAGTTTGTCAAAACATTCTTGTTCTGTTTGTTTCCATTTCCATTCTGTATTTCCTGTGAAATTAGTGAGCGGTTTCACTATGTGAGAATATCCCATGATGAATTTCCTGTAAAAGTTAGCAAAGCCCAAGAATGATTGTAACTCTTTTTTGTTTTTCGGAGTGGACCATTGTGTTATGGCATCTACTTTTCCCATATCCATCTCAACTCTCTCATGTGATATTATAAATTTCAATCTTGTCTTTCTCAAATCCGCATTTTTCAGGTTTGCATGTCAGCTTGTTCTTTCTTAATATTTCTAGTACCTATTTGGTAATGGCTCTGTGTTCTTCTTTGGTTTCTGTAAATATTAGTATGTCATCCAGATAGAGTATTACTTTTCCTGATAATATTAATTCTCTGAACATTTCATTCATAAAGGCCTGGAATGTAGATGGAGCATTAGTGAATCCAAAGAACATTACTAATGGTTCATAAAGCCCTCTGTTTGTGATAAATGCTGCTTTCTCTTCATCCCCTTCCTTAATTCTGATGTTAGTGTATCCCCATCTTATATCTAGTTTGCTGAAATATCTTGCTTTCTGTAGTCTTGTATAGGTTGCAATTCTCCATCCTTTTTCTTGACAAAGAAGAAAAGAGCTCTGTTCCTTGATGGTTAGTGCATACACCTTGCCACAATATGATTTGGCATCTAGTACCAATTCAATTACGTGGTCTCATGGTCAATGTTGAGGCAATGCTTCTTTGTGATTGTCACAGAATCTCAGAAATAGGTACCCCCCCTGTCTCAAACCAAGGGACTCAGAGTACATATGTCACGTGTCTTAGATATGGACTTGGGCAGTGTAGCGCAGTGGTATGGTCGCCCCCCCTGCATGATATGGTCACATGGTTGTAGCTTACCTAAGTATCACATGACTAGATAGCGATCGGCACACGCACAGACCCTGCCTTTAGGGCGGGTCTCTAGTAGATAGCTGATGTGCTCCCATGTACTTAAGCTGCAATGTTCTGGGGCTTACTCCCCAGAACTGTTAATCTAGACGTTGGGGTGAGCCCCACTCTACTCTATGTGTTATGTGTGCTAGTCTGGGGGGCCCTTCTGCTATATGCAACAAGGCCTCTAGTATGACGGTACGCCCATGGCGTTTTGTGTCAAGCAGTCTACTGTGTGTAGATAGTCTTCGTTGTTGAGATCAAATGCTGAATGCTGCAGCACTAGTAGTATGTAGTCTTCATATTCCAGGTTTTACAGCTTTATAATAGAGATGAGGATGAGGTGTGTAAAAAAGCAGAAGTGTCACCTAGCAGTGTGTGTAGACAGAGAAAGAGCTTCAAATTATGTCAGATCATTGTCTAGAATATTGCCTTCCAGTTGAGATGGTGTAAATGATTAATTCAAAGCTGAGGTATAGTGCCAGTAATGGGCTGGTATATATACATGGTCCAGATATTGATTTAAAATAGAGTTTAATTGGTCTTAGGGTTTTAGGCATTATAGAATTGTGATAAGAACTGTTTGGGTTATGGGCATTGTAATATGATTGGTAAGCCATGTGAAGCACTGTATATAATGTGGTCAAGAGTTATTAGGGTCAAGGGGATGCTTACACATTGGTGCTGCAGGAAGTCTTCTTGGATACACACATTGTTCATCTTGATACAGAGTCCTTGGCTGTTAGTTCCACAATTGAATAGTCCTTTATTCCTGACAAGGGCAGAGTTCGATGTACCAAGCTGAAATGAGCCCTATATGCTAGTACAACTGGGGTTGGACCCAGTAGAGTCACAAGTAGCCAGGGTGGTTGGTTGTGCAACAAGTCCCTGTATTGTATTGACTCAATGGTGAGTTCTGTGAGCATTCAAAAAAATGAAACAACTGTAACAGAGCCCTGACCATCAAAGCAATGAAGATGCTTCTACAAGTATGTGACACAACTGACCTAAGTCTGTGGGACCAGCGCAGCCAGGGATCGCTCATCTCCTGGTGAGCTACATCCAATAGCGACAGAGGACAAGACCATGGCAGAATAGGGTGCCTAAAGTCCCAGCACATCCAAGGGGAAGTCTTACTGCCAAAGGAGTGACACACAGCGCAAGAGGGAAACAGGGAGCAACAGTGCCAGCATGCAGATCAGAGATCAAGAGAGGGCCTAAGCCCCAAGTTGCTGAGAATCTCAAGAATGGGGAGTAAGCCCCATTCACCGTAGATTATATACATGAGCATAGTGACTACCAAGCTGGCCCTAAAGTGGAGGCCTGTGTGCATGTCGGCATGAGGCTGTGCTAAGGGTAACTAAGGTAACGCTATATGTAAATATTGTGACTGTCATGTGAGTAAAGAGAGCGCACACCTACCCTATGGGCACATATCTACTGGGTCAGGTGATTGAGACGGTATCTAGGGATAAGACTGAGAGTGTCGAGGAGCGCAGGCAGACTGCATGCTGCTGTACCTAGTGGGAGACATCGAGACAGCCCCTCTGGGCGTTCTGTGACACTATGTCACATGCACATGCTAAACCTGACATGTCACAAATATCAGGGCTACTGTATAAAGATCTGTATGCAGCTGAAGAAGCACAAATGATGGTGTGTCATATTTGTTAAATGGAGGAGTTCCTCCTGAGGGCATCATGACGATCTGCTGTGAAGGCCAATGATAGCCTATATTATGGCTTCATGAAGACTGTATGCCCTACCTTTGGCTCTCATCAAGTGGACACTGGATTGTTTGCACTGACTGGCAGATTGTCTACTAACTGTAATCTTGCTGCATCCAGTTCAGAAATTCACCACATGAGCATTAGTGGCTAGCAGATGCATGGCAAGTATATATCCCAATTCAATTTTAAATACTGCATCTGCATTCTGGCTTATCAGCTAAGATATTACTTGAATGATGATGGTGACTGGGACTGATGTGGCAATGAGAATATGACGCATCAATTAGAGACACTGTCAAAATTCTCCAAGAAATACCAAGCTCTCACTATTCCTTTTGATTTTGGCCTCAACATATCACATTGCATGGGGATTTGCATGTACATGCACCGATTTCTTCCATGTTCTTGGTCATCTAGCTTCATAGATTGGTGCATTAGCTTCATCATTATCTCGAATCTTCTCCATCCTGCTAGTTTGCGTTACTCAGATGGGTGGTATTTTCACACCATGCTGTATACTTCGTAGGATGCGCTATGGCCCAAGCTTTCTCATTGCATCTCCTTTTATGGTATATTTATGATACATTATGGCATAGTGTTGCAACGGTTCGGCTTGTTAGCCGTCAGCTGACTGGAACAAGCTGAACCATAGCCTAGCTTGTCCCAGCTGACAGTGATCAGTTGGTCCAGCTAATTGATTGGTTGGCTACAGCTACAGAGCCGCTCAAGCCACGGCTACAACCCCAATATGATAGGTAATCATGATGTTTCTTTTGCCATATTAGCATCACTACTGTGAAGCTAGATTCTTGGTGAGTCGCCAGGGATGTCACAATGTCACAAAATGTCACATTTGTCACAAGTGTGCTGTCACAAATGAGCTGCTTGTACCCCGAGCTCTGCCTCAGCTTTGGACTGGCAAATTAAGTCACCAAATCATCAGGTATACATGTATAATACATATACTAGACATCTTTGATGGTGATACCCAGTGTCACAAACTTTCCTTAGAGGATACGTAACATCCCTCGCTGTAGGTATTATAGGCGCCGCTAGGTGCGCGCGTGCTTCCATGATCCTCAGCCACCTCCGCGTCTATCCAGGACTCCGTCTAGATCATATGACTGTAGGTTAGCGCTGTAGGGTAGCGCGCGCCTTAGGTACTCACGTTAGGGTCACACCGTCACATGTCGTTACAGGTAGCTACATTATCATGTGCCCTCTTAGTTACTGCGCACAGGCCGCGACTTTAGGGCGACCATTACTGGTCAGCTCCCCATGTATAAGTACGACAAGATGGGGACTTACTTCCCCATCTTTAGGATTCTCGACAACTGAGCCTTTGGCTCCTTTCTCATTCTGCGCTGTGTGCGTCTCTGCCCCGGGGGCCCTCACGTTCTTGCTTGACTGTGTGCTAGTCGACTACGCCGTCGTACACAAGGGATGCTCCAAGCTCCCACGTTGCCTCTGCGTCGGCCTCTGGCCGATTGGTACACCGCCTTGTAGGCGCGTTAGGGACTCCCCTGTAGCCAGGGTCCCACAGCCTTGTGAGTCTGTGTCATAATCCTAAAGATATCTTACCTCCCCTCCGACGCCAACTGCGTTGGGGCCGAGGGTTCTCTACATACAGGTGGCCATGGCATCACGGCGGGGCAGCCTCTGGTAGAAGCACCAGAGGTCCGTACTTTTACGAGCCCCCACGAAGTGATACACCAGGCAAAGCCGCCGTATGGAATGAGTAAGCAAGTCCGCTCCCTTGAACTTAGGTAGTAGGGATCGACCGGTGTAAGCCGCGTTCGACGCCTTCCGTCTGCTGACCCTGCGGGGTTGTAGTATGAGCACGGAGGCTAGCGCATCGACGGCCATCATCCCTGGGCGGCAGGAGCAAGCGACAAGAAGTCTTGACCAGTGGGTATGCGAAGGAACCCGCAAGGGTCTCCAACCCCACACCGACGGTCACGAAGGACAGATTATATCAAGATACGACCGACTATCGAATACGACGGGTACGCGAGTAGGCAAGCGGAGGTACACGGGGACGACGGGGACCCCATTTAAAAAATAACCCAGTAACCTTAGCGACGAATACCGAACCGATACCGAAAGCGACCCCTTCACTCCACCACCGGCGGACGGACCGCGCCCTCGGGGGCTCCCCATCTTCCGCGAAGAAGGAATGGGCCGTGGGTTAAACATGAAACCAAGGAAGTGAGTGTCGTAGTCTTCCAGATAGAACGTCAGAGACGACGTTTTTCGAGAGGGGGGGTAATGTCACGGTTATACCCTGGGGGGGTACCTGACTCCACTCACGTTAGCTGTATGGGCGGCGCTAGGCGTACGCCGCTCCGCTACACTAACGCTTTGTCTCACGTTAGTTCTCGAGCATATAGATCACCTGACTGCATCGGTTAGCGCTGTAGGGTAGCGCGCGCCTCCACATACGGTCACTCATGGTCACATTGTTACATGTAGCGTTACTTGTCATGTGCCCTGTAGATAATGCGAACGGACCATTACTTTAGGGCTGGGCTCGTAGGTACTACGCTCACACATGTATATATACGACAAGATGGTGGCCTTACAGCCCCATCTTTAGGATTCTCGTCAATGAGCGTAATGCTCCTCTCTTACCATCTGTCTGCGTTACTGCTGGCCCGGGGCCTCATCTTGTCTGCCTAGTCTGAAGGTCGGCGACTGCGACGGCTGCGGGGCCTTAGGTGGCTGAGCACCCTCGGGATGGACTTATGAGTTCACCTAGGGTTGGCCGTATGAGTTCGTCGTGGCCGCTGGCTCACGTCTATACAGGCTTGTGAGGGTTCCCCTGAGTCCAGGGTCGCACAGACAGGTAAGTCTGTGACACCCAGAGATGAAGAGCAGGAGCACTTCAATAAGCAAACTATCCATATCAAGAACTGGCTATAATGACTCAGCTGTAGCTGAACCCCAGTGAAAGTACCTCATATCAGATCCTATCAGTAGCTACCTGATATGATCTGATACTAAAGTTGGACTCTTCATAGAATTCACTATTTTTCTAGGCACCCAGTAGTATACTAGAAGCCACTGTAATGTACCACAAGCTAGTAGGATAGCATGCCAATATACTACTAATTACCAGAAAATACCCGATGGCCCTGCCTGAAAATGTAGTGACTATCCCAACTAGTGATGTGCCAGGCCCGGCCCGGCTCAAAAGCCCCGGCTTTGGCCCGGCTTTGGACGGCCTTGGCTTTTCAAAACCTCAGGCCGGGCCCCCATTGACGGCCCAGGGCTTGGCCCGGCCCGGCCTGGGGCTTGCCCGGGGCCTGGCACTGTGAGGATGATCATCACTGTAGTCACACAAACTCATAACGTACCTTCTCCAACTATCTTCTGACAAAGCCAAGCTCCAGTATCTTCAATAATTAGTGAATTATAGTGTGAAATCATCATTTCACCGGCACGGTGCTCTGTGGCGCGCCTTCCAAATGGGGCATCGTATAGGCGCCCAAAAGTGAGCGACAGGCTTCAGCACCAAGAATTCAATTCATGGGACTATCCTCTTGCTTGAATTTAAAGATATAGACATACTTCATTGGAATATGGCATACTGCTACTATATGTATCCTCATATCATAGTTACTAGACATTTTATCCGTTAGAGCTTTCAGGCCCGGGGCTCACGGCTTGGCCCGGCCCGGCTTGAGACACAAGCCGGGCCCTGGGCCGTCTCAGGCCGTGGTGTAGGGCCCGGCCTGGCCCGGCCCAAGTAGGGCTTGGCCCGGCCCGGCCTATGGCCCAAAGCCGGGCCTGGCACATCACTAATCCCAAGATACTCGAACATACCAATATGCAGAGGCTCACTCAATCAGAGTATACTCGTCCATATTAGACCTCATTTTTTAATCACTTTAATCTATCAACAGCTACCAGAAAATACCAAAATCCACTGAATCCCATCTTATGAGTCCATGTGAAAAAATCTGCATCCACATTTTGCACCATACCAGAAAATAATGAACCTATCCTCAGAGCACTTGAGCATGTCAAAGAGAATTTGCAAATCTATCAGGGCAATCCTATGCATATATCAGGATCTTGTCACAGATTTATTCTGCCCCCCCTAGGGGTTGATCCCCAGTGAAAGTCCCACATATCCTTAAGATACCTTTAAATATCAGAAAATATAAAATCATACTATTGAGATACTGATTTTCACCACAATGATATTGAAAGCTAAATGCCAAGAGTACAAGCAGTCCGATGACCGATGCCAAGACTTTTGTCATATCCATACATACTTAGTTAATATCGATTAATAGTCACATCTGAGCATTTTTCGAGCAGACGTCCAATCGCAAAACCACAAGCCGACGTCAAGTCAAAAAGGGCAGCATTTTCTTCGACTTCGTCGCAAGCAGCAAGTCCAAGCGCTCACGTGAGCTGGTCATTCAATTGTGTCATAGTACAAGTACTGTCTCGAGTCGTCCGTCTATTTTTCTTATCTCTACCTCATACTTCCACCATTTCCCCAGGTATGTGCAGCTCTGGTAAGGCGAAGCGGTTCAGCTGACCTGCGGTGGGGGGGTGCCTGCCACGCTTACTAGAGCCTCGATGACTTGGGCCTCTGCCCAATGTGTGGGACGGATCCAGTGCAGGCCCGCATCGTGCGATGGCACGGAGAGGGCATCCTATGAAATGCAGTGAAGTGGGTGATGTGTCTCTGTGCCTCTCTTCCTCGTACTGTGTTCTGTCCGTTCCTGTAGGGACCGTTCTTCTGAACCCTGCTGTCTTCGCGGACCTTGTAGATCTGCACGCTCTTTCATCATTTTATTTTCTGATAAGCTGATGCTGGAGAAGAACACTGATGTACAGCGTGCGCAGGGATCGCGACGGCATACTTGCTAACATCGACCATCTTCCAGCCATTTTTCGGGCATGCATGCGTCTTCTTCGGTTGCAAGGTGCGTGAGCAGCGCGCACAAACGGTCGGTGCTGATGCGTGCAGCGCAGTTGATGCTCTTCATCGCAATCAGCATCTTTGAGTTTGGCTCACTGATGATGGCAACCGCGCAAAATTTCATCTGGCTCTGCTGTGTGCTTGCGGTCCCTGGCATCGGTGGTGCAGGGCTCATGGTGCATGTTCTAAGTATTGAATTCTGCGCACAGGACTGGCGGCGCACATAGGTGGTCATCATGGTCATGATAAGCCAGTACGTATTTTGTTTCAACTGCTGTGGCGGAGCTGACGTACCACATGCAGAATGGTTCCCCTCCAGGAGTGTGGCCGCTACATGGGTGCAATGTACGCCTGCCTCGTGCTCGCCAACGTCCTTGGCCCAGTTCGTCTCTCTTTCCTCTCACCCAATGCTGGCTCACCCACCTGGCCATGTAGGTTCTCGGAGGTACACACACATCTCATGCGCACGCACCCGCAGCTGACAACCCCGCACAGGCATGTTCACAAGCAAAGCCTCGTGGCGCCGGTGCTTCTACATCAACCTTCCGATAGGCGGGATTGCCATTGCGTTCATCCTCCTGCTCATCCACAAGCTCCCCGACCGCAAGCGCATGCATGCAGCTGAAAGCGCGGCTCGCGCCCCTGTGCCAGGTTGAGCTGATGTACAACGAGGCTGTGTAGCTGGCGTCGCTTCTGGATGACTTAGTGAACATGACGAAACATGCGCTTTTTCCAGTGAGTCGCATGCTTTCTAGAGCGATAGAACTTGGTGGATTCTGATACACACATAGGATTGCCCTGGTCAATTTGCAAATTCCATTGTATGTGCTCAGACTCTCTACTGATATGATCCGGTATTCTCTGCTAGTCGCTAACAAGGGAGGCAAGGAATTGGGGATGGATTCTGGTAGATGTTTGATACGATGCGGAACTTGCATCAAAAGATGCAGATTATGTTCTGGTAGCTTTCTGTGGTTTGCAGCAGCTTATAAAATGGACAATGATATGAATTTGTACGTTCTGATTGATTTGGGAGTAAAGGCCACTGGCAATGAGTATATTCTGGGAGCTTTTGGCAGGCAGTATTTCTCAACCCAGGGCCCCGAGTATTTTTCTCTAGCTTCCAGTAGACGGGGATATAATTTTCAAATTTTTGGGTATCCGTCCTACATGCCTAATACTACCTTCATAGCTTTCGGCATCTTACAGTAGCTACTACTATGTTACCAGGCGCCTAAAATATAACGCATGCTATTCTACCATCTAATTTTAACCCCTATCATACCCGTTATCTATTGGTAGATTCTGGTATGAGGTACTTTCACTGGGGTTGATCCCTCGTCTCATCGTATGTACAGTCACGTGATCTGCGACTTGTAGTATAGCGGTTATGTGTAGCCCCCCTCATGGTCAGCGTCTGGCTTGCTTATGTAATGTAGATACATGTGATGTGCTGACTCATGCGTACGCACAGACCATGTGTTACGGGTCGAATACCCATTGTCACAAACTTTGTCCTGACAGGTTTAGACTCCCTCGCTATAGGTTGTACGGGCGGCGCTAGGCGTACGCCGCCTCTCTGCGCCTTAGCTACCTCTCACGTCACTCCCAGATAATGTAGATCACCTGGTCGTTGATTAGCGCTGTAGGGTAGCGCGCGCCTCAGGTACGGACACGCTACGATCACACCCGTTACATCGTTACAGTAGTTACATAGTCATGTGTCCTCTTACATAATGTGCGCACAGGCCATTAGTTTAGGGCGGCCCTTACTGGCCAGCTACAGATGTATAAGTACGACGGATGGTGGCCTTACAGCCCCATCTTTGAGATTCTCGTCAATGCACGTCTGTGCCTCACTCTCCATCTAGTCTGTGTTACTGCTGGCCCGGGGCCCTTATCTCGTCTGACTTGACTGTGAGCCGCCGCCACTATCTCGACGTAAGACATGCGTGCATGAGCCTCTGCGTTCAGCGCTGGTGCGGCGCCTTGTAGCCTCGTTGCAGGCCTGTATGGATCCCCCTGAGTCCAGGGTCGCACGGACTGGTGAGTCCGTGACACCCATTCGTATATTCGAGTCGTGAATATAGATCGTTCTTCTGCACGTAGGCACGTCGCCGTATGCAAGGCAAATACTCGTTAGATGCCTTCGGGTCCTAAGTGAAGTCCTTAGGGGATCGGTTAATATCCAATACGCGTTAGAGGATATAATCTGTTCAAGTGCGAGTCGAATGGAATATAAGACTCGCCTAAGTCCGAGAAGTCAGTGTGCACGAGGACTTAGTCGTTCGGTTGCTCAAGTGAGAAATACTGAGCGTAGTTTCCTACGTTTGAGAACGAGTATATGACTTCTTGTTTATACAACAAGGTCGAGCTGAAGAGCCTCGACGGTAAGTACATGAGTTTTTATACTACGCTAGGTTTCAGGGGTCAAGTCTGTCCCAGATGCCACAGATACTATCTACGCTATAGTCCCAAACATCTGATAAGTATGGAGTGATATATCTGAGATGATAGATAGGAATGATGGCGGTTGAACGCCATCTATCAGCTAATAAACGATGAACATGAAACGATGGCAGGGTTGGATCTGCCAAAGATGAAACGAGCCCTATAGACTAGTACAACTGGGGATGCGCCCAGTAAGATCACGAGCATACCCCTCAACGCCCTACTACTCAACGTCCAACGACGTGAATCCCTAGTAACCCTCACACTCTAAGGGCTTGATGGGCGACGCAGTCAAGGAGTCTCTGAGCGCAGTGAGGCAAGGTGGTAGAGTAGGTCTTAGTGACCCATGATAGATTGATCAGTCTGAGGAGTAAGCCTCAGACTGGTGCAGTATATATACATTGAGAGACGCTGTAACTACTGGCTATATGTCTTGCCCTAAAGCAGCATGGCCTGTGCACATGCGCCTAATAGCAGACCAGTAAACGCCTTACATAATACCGCTCAGGTGACCTATCTACAAGGTAGCGTAACGGACCGTGCGCATGTACTCTAACTGGTCAGGTGACTGGGAACGTCTGTTGCTTAGTTCGAGACGAGCAGAGGGAATATATTTTGTCACAGATTTATCTGGGGCTTACAGCATTTTTCCTACGATTATAGCAATTTACCTGGGATTTATACGTCTACCTACAAGTTATCTACGGGTTAACTCCCATTGCCACCACGACAAGCTCTTAACTGGGCTTATCACCACATGACCAGCTTACATAACGCTACGGCACCTTCCGGTCCAATAGCATAGTACGGCTACGTCATACAGGTCTCGCCCGTCAGAGCAAGACCAGCCACGTCATAGATCCTAGATCATAATGATAGGCCGAGCGCGGCACGCTCGCATAATAATGTCCACAAGTACAAACAATGCCTCACGGCCTTGTACTATTGGGTCGGCCTTCCCGGCTTCCCACCGCCATAAGATCCTTGATCACAATGGCACCTCAGGCGCGCCACGCCTTCGCATAATAATGGCAACACGGCCAAATAGCACTATATTAGCACCAAGGCAATATCGCTATAGGCTCGGCCTTCTCGGCCATTCCACGGACTCGGCGGTCTCCAAGTCCCGGGCTTCTGCCATCACGGCGTTGCCCAAACACCGGTCCTCGCCTCACGGCTAAGACCACCATATGTTCCGGTAACCTTCCGGTCCGGACATATCACATGCTACGGTGCCTGCTGGCCCAATAGCATTACGACCTCGGCGTTCCGCCTTGGTCAGCACACGATGACCGGCCAATCGCCATTATACCTCACGGTATCCGGCAACCGGCATCCCTTATACCCGGGCTGCGCCCGCATTCACATGTCCATCTAACGATGAGACCATACGCTCTCTCTTTACCATTGGCTCGGCCATTACCGGCGGGTCACGACCTTTGTAGAGTAGTCGTACCACTTGGTCGCCCTTATGGCAACCAAGCCCACACTCCTTATCGGGCATGCACTATACAGTAGCACATGACCCGTTATATTTGTGTATATAAGTAGGGCCTTGACGGCCTATAACCTTAGTTCTATTCTTCTCGGCGTGCGCCGTAGAAGAACCTTCCACCTACTACCGTGCCTGATAACCTCTTCCTCACCTAAGTCGCCTAGTTCATCGCAGGATACTGGCTTGGTGAGTCCCACAGAGCCATCTGTGTCATATTTACCATGGCGCAATTCTGCATCACCCCTAATTGACATGCACCTTGAATTGATATATTCTTTGATGTGTACTGAATATTGAACAACCCCTGAATCTTTAGACTTAGGGTATCACACAAATGACAAGTCTCTATACTTGGTACAGAAGATTATACTTGTGACTCAAGTGTAGTGAACAGGTATATGGCCCATAACAAGCTCTTTTGTAGAACATAATAATCAGTTGCTGTCAGGAAAAATCAAGCTCATTTTGTTTTCTAGAACTAGAAGCCAAAGACCCTGTATCAAGATGGATGTGTGCAACACCTCAAGGCCATCTTGAGGTCCCATTGTGTAAGTGAACCCTTCACCCCAAAGCCAGCCCTACACCCTACTATACAGTTCTCTTCACAAGTAGTACAAATACCACTACCCTAAGACCTACTCACTTTCATATCACAACCCTATAACCACAATACAGATAAAGAAACCATACACAACACCTTCACCTCTTAACTATCATTGGGGAGGGGCAACACTGCACTAACGGCATCTGCCGGACAGCTCATGATTGAAGAGCTTTGTGCACATTAATGTAGGCGCTAGGCGCATTATTGTGACAGCATCTGTAACAAGATTTGATTGCATCAGCCTGGCAGCTGACATCGGTCAGTGGCATCTGCAGAAATTATGGTGAAATTGTACAGATATTCACTGAGAGCTCTATTCAGTTCACTTTAGTGGGATGATATCACGAGAAGCTCAAAAACTAACAATCCTTGGGAATAGAATTTCGTCAATCATGTCCATTGCTGAGATATGTGCAACTGAGCTTTTGTAACACAAGATATAGTGCAGAAATCAAAAATCTGTTCCCAAGGATTGATGTAAATTAGTGAGAAACCATCATTACTACATGAGTTTCAGCCATCAACAATAGCATGAATGAAACATTTCACATTGATGTCAACAACATAGATGACAGCCAATTGCCTGTTTAGGCCTGTGCACATGTCAGGTGACCTTGAGCAATGCCGACGCGACAAGCACATGTGTGCACTCCGAGTAATGAGTAAAATTCGCCTCTCGTGCAAGCACGCAAGGTCTTTGAAGCTGTAAATATAATATCTCATTCTTTGAAAAGAGAATAACATGCTCTATATATTCGCCACATATTTGATGCGCAAGAGGTCTCGGAGCCAAAAGGCTCATTCCTTGCATAATTTAGCTCAAATTCAGTGCCATCGCACAGCACGTCAAGACGGAAATATGCACAAGTATGAGCCTGCAGAAGACTTTGCCACCATACAGAGACTAGAACAAAACCTCACTCATGCAGCAGAAAAAAACCGGGGCCTGCATTGCGAGCTTGGCAATGCTCAGCGCCGTGAAAGTCGAGCATGGGAGACTAAAGACAGATTATGTGAGAAGATCAGGCAAGGAGAGGTGGCATTGAAGAAGGAGAGGAAGGCAACACAGGGAGCTAGAGTGACCCAAAACTCTTGGGTCATCCCTCAACGTCGTCGCCCTACTAACAAGCCTTCCGACTAGACATAACCTAAGGTACCAAAGCCGAAGGTCCCAGTGTCATAGAAGAACTGTTGAGTCACAGCAACAAGACTAGCAGTGTGGAGACACACAGCGAGAGATGGAGTTAAGTGCCCTAAGGCATGGTCGAGAATTAAGGTTCTGAGGTAAGACGCCTCAGAACCCTAAGGTTATATACATGGTAGTAGCGCTGTAGTACTAAGTAACTACCCTTGCCCTAAAGTGACGTGGCCTGTGCGCACGCACCTAACGGTCAGGAACTCGAACACTTATGTAACACTACCATGTGACCGGGGGCTAGCCGCGTGCTAACTAGTATGGGGGTGGTGATGTTGTAAGACGTCACCTGATGGTGTATCCAGGAGGTTGAGGGTTCGACTCCCTGTGTAATTGTATTGTGAGGCATCACAGAAATTGTTGTGACATAGAGAGACACTGAAGCAGGAGATAAAAGAAGTGAGGATTGAATGGGCTAGAAGGGAGCAGGAACTTAACAGAAGCTGGAAGAACAATGCAGCACTGCAGGCAGAGTGCATCAGGATCATGGAGGAGGCAAAATGATCATTACACACACTTCGTACAGCATGGGAGACATTGGACGCAGTAGTGCTGGCCAAGATTACTATTATAATTGATTATAATAATATCAAATCATAATAATACTATTAGATACGCGGTCGAGGCAGATCCTACTGGCATCTATTATGAAGAATTACAATATGTTATATTATGAATACAATATAATACTGGTACTCTATTTAATAGTAACAGTAGGGATGTCATGTGACACAAAGTGAGCTCATGCATGCATTTTTCTATGTAAATTACAGCCATTCCCAATGAGAATGACATGGTGCATCTTTCTGGACCATGAAAATGAAAAGAAAACATTCTGTTGTTGACAATACATGTGGTGCAGGCTGTGCTGACTGGCAGGTAGTGCTCAGCAGATGTCACTGCCTATCAATACAGAAGTTTTGCAGCCCTGGAAAGCACCCGTTGGAACTGATTGGATGCTCTGTTGACCACAGGAAAAGGAGATTATTGGTGCCTTCCAAACTGTGAACCTTGCTCTCAGCAATCCTGCATACTGATTTCAGTTTTTGTTGATGCTTGATGCAGTCCAGAAAACATGCAATGTGAATTATGTCATTTTATCACAAACCACTGTAATGTGTGCAAAATACTCCTCTTCTAAATCAAAACTAGTACAAATATCTCCATATTTCGTGATATGGCACAGACTCATGCTTGCCACCTCCCTGTACTATTGTGCATCATCTGTGATATACTTGCTATCCTGGATGGCAGTATCTCAGTTGAGCACCTATTCTCTGTTAGTAAATATACACTTTCCAATGCTTGTTCATTGATGCTGATGCAATCTGCTTCCAATATAATAGTTACAAAGGAATGGATGAAACTAGGGCTAGGCCATGGGATTGGATACTGGGATGGTGTGACAGTACACCAATAGATAGTATTAAATACAATTACAATAGTATTATGATACTATTCCATTACAACACAATTACATACCCCGGGCACCAACCAAAGTAATGATACATATCATTATTATCGAGCCCTGTGGCATATTTAATAGTAATTGTCCAGCACTAGGACGCAGCATTACAAGACGCACGTGCACGCTCCGAAGCGGTACTAAAAGATGAGCACATTAGAGAAAAATTTGCGTTACTCAAGAAGCATATAAGCACCTACACTGCCTTAGAAGAGAATCTCAGGAGGGCCGAGATTATTTGGAGGGAAGAGCAGGCTAAATTCAGTGCAGAGATGAAGAATTCGGAGGAGGCCTTACGTGCCAAGTATAGGGAGATACAGCAATCCCAGGACGAGAAGCATGCCGCAGAAATTGCAAATCTACATGTGGAGTCCCGGAGACAACTGGAAGACCTGGAGAAGGAGCTTACAAGATTGACTGAATCAACCAGACAGCTCCAGACCTCCCTGGAGAACCAGCATACTCAGATGGTCGCACTAGAGAAGGCAGCTCAAACACAGATCAATGATACAAAGGAAAATCTCACCCATGTTAAACTCCAGAATGCCAGTCCCCGGAGAAAGAATGCAGCTTTGAGGAACAGAATATATCGGATGCCAGGGCAGAAGGTCCGTGCCGCCATACACAGTGCGAAGAAAGCATTAGCGACACATATTTTGGCAGGCCTCTTGTCAGAAATTTCCTAAAACGATTGCAATCCAGGGGGCATTGCGATTGGATGGCAATCTGAATGCGATTAGTCACAATGTGACTGGCGCAGCGTCAGCGATTACAATAGCGCATACGAGCATTACGTAAACATTACAATCCCTTGCAATGCGGCTGCAATGCGATTGCGATGGGATTGCGATGGGATTGTGATGGGCATTGTGATGGCATTGCAACCAAATCGTTCCCATTGCAATGATCGATATCGTATCACAAGACCTGATCATTGCGATCGCTTGCAAGCGCTTGCAAGCTAGATTTGAAATTTGTGACACTCAGCAGGCTGCGCCTGAAAACTAAAGGGGTTATTCCGAACAAAACACGTGCGCTTGTCCGGACCCTTGTCGGAAAGGGAGTCCCTGTTAGTCAAGTCAGCACAACAATCAATGCGGTCGCAGTGGCTAGTGGAGTTACTGTTGAGGGATCCTTGAGCAAGCGATCTGTTGGTAGGATCATGGTGGAGGGGTATGTTGCTTCAAGAATTCAGTTAGTAGATGATATCACACAAGCAGAAGGTGGGTTTACACATAATCTGCAGGCTAAAATTCTATTAATATCGTATACCTTGTATATCAGGCATCACACTCAGTGGGGATGGGACTACCCACAAACATGTCAATTATGAGTCACACAACATTTACATCAACAATGGTGACTCACATGTTCGCCGGTTCCTCGGCATGCACTCCGCACGTAACCACACAAGTGAGGTTCAGCTAGAGGGATGGAAGGCCATTACAGCTGACATTTACAAGACATACAATGCGAGCCCTCATGGTCAGCAGAACCCTCAAGATGCCCGAACATTTCTTACCAAAGTTACTGGTGCCAATACTGACCATGCTGAAGACCAGAAGAAGCTGGTGGCTCTCATTCGGGACGATTGGAAGGTCAATTGTGACCACAGTCTGCTGGGCGAGAGAGTTTTAGCTTCAATGAGCAAAGAGGTACCGTTACCAATCCTGCAGGAGGAGTTTGCACATACCGTTGAAGCTGCTGGCGGTGCGACTACCTGGAGTCAGATGTCGGAATCCGAGCAGGATGCATTGCACCATGTTACACTTGAACGAGTCAAGATATGACTAGGGGAAGCGCAGTATGCCCAATGTGCTGACGAGGAGAAGCAACATACAAGTCCTTTTGTGTGGGGAGGGTGCTGCATGCACAAAGATCTGAATGCGGTGAAAGGTGGAAATGCACAAATGATCACATTCTGGGAAAGGGAAGGACTTACAGGGCCGGTTCTATTGATGAACCGTGACAACCATGCAGCAGCTACATTAGGAGATGCAGCAGCAAGGTCAAGGGCAGAAGAAGTGTCTGAAGGAGGGGGTATCAAAGCGACGAAACTAGCAGGGGCAATCTTCCGCCACAAAGATGATAAGAAGGGTCAGCAGGACAGCTTCCGGATCTTCTTCGAAGCGTCAAGTGCCGTGGGAGCGATGGTACATTTTCCGGATACCAGCAACACACGCTAAAAGTCGCATTGTACTGCGGCTGAGGAGTTGCTTGTACATCTGCCATTATACATTCAGTTCTTGGAGGCTATCCGTGACAAAAAGGATAACCATACCTTCAATCATATGGAAGCCAACCTATTCAAAGCTCCATGACATTCCCACTCTCACGGGGCTTGCTGTCCTCGCACTCTATTCACAAGCAATCTTATCTCCGGCAGGTGCGTGGACCTAAAAAGGAACATACCAATTTGCTGGATCTTGGGCCATTGCATAACCGGGTTAAGGCACACTGCAAAAATATTGCCGAAAATCCGCTGCTATTGTTAGCACCTGATGCATCATATTCCACTGGAGCACTTGACGGAGAGCCCTCGGAGCGACCAGAAGTGATCTACACAATTCACCAGATGCAGCTAAAATTACCACATTTATCTCTACCGCATTTATCTCGCTTGCTCGCCGAATTTTGCAAAGGTGCGCTTGCCACCTGGGAGCGGTTTAGTACCGAGTCTGCAGCAGGTGGGGTTATCGACAATTTATCTTCAGCGGATCGCAAGAAGGCATGGATGTGGGCAACAAATGACGACAATGAAGGGGCACTTGTATCCTACTGTCACAGGCAAAAGCTTTCCATAACGATAACGTGCCTGATCCGGTCCCAAGAGTCCCCAAGCCTAGCCAGGCCTGGATCATACACTGGAAGGAACCAGGCAACGCGTAGATCACGACCCACAGGCCTGTTCCCACACAGCCACGATGACCGATACGTATTTCATATTATGCTACGCTTCTATATTTCAGAGTCTGGCTTAGACCCCTGCCCTAGTCATGCCCCAGACTTCTTAGTTACCATATATGGCCATTATAGTGCAAACATGTACAAACAACCCAGCAGTATAATAGCAGACCTCGTTCAGCTGGTAACCCCAGTCTGAACTTGGCGTTCATCCACTTCGCTCCCCTCAGTTTGCTCTAAGGTTTTAGTGGCCTTGTCACCTACCGTGTCAGTGCAAGGCAGGCACCCAGCATGAGTGTACATCAATATAACGCATGTACCTTATTCAAAATAAATGATACTGCCACCTATATTGAGGAGAATCTAGGTCCTGCTAATCAGGCATTCCTTTGCAAACGGGCATGTGAGATTGACGCTAGTGGACTGGAGAAGCAGCGCTGAAAGGAGCAGGCAGATGAAGATCATCGCATTGTCACAAGGAGGCGCAAACTGAATAGAATCGCTGAAGCAGGGCGGGAGGCTAAACAGGATCGCTTAGCTGCATTGAAGGTCATTCTAGACTTGGCTCCAATCACTGAGCAGATGAATGTGGTGGAACTTCAAGCTCAGATTGATTGGCACCGGCAGTATGACACAGACAAACTGATACCCCAACGGAAGGAGATGTGGCTCAAGGCCGAGAGATTACAAGCTCTCAGAAGTGCTGTTGAGCAATTCACTAGAAGACCAGAGAGTGAACGCAAAGTAATAATGGCAGATTCCACAGTGCAACCAGAAGCAGAGGCTCCGATCGCAGATGACAGACTTAGTAGTGATGATGACTAGCTCAATATGTTTATTTATAAGTAGTACTCAGCTAATTGATAGTTTGTTTTCACCAGATTCCGTGTACAGTACTATATGATGCTGCTCTACCACTTTCTCGAGTGCCTATGGACACCTCTGACAGTGGCATGTCACAGCCATCAATGCCACCCGCCATCAATCTAATCTAGAGTCACTGAATTTGGTAGGTATGGGCACTGAACTTAATCATTCCATGGGACACATTTTGAACCGACGTTGCCCCTCCTGTCACAAATTATTCCACTAATAGTTTGTACTCCCTCGCTATAGGACGCACGCACGGTGCTAGGCGTACGCCGCGCCTCTGCGCTGTAGCCACCTCCAGCGCCTCCCAGATATTGCAGGTCACCTGGTCGTATGGTTAGCGCTGTAGGGTAGCGCGCGCCTCAGGTACCGTCACTTATGGTCACATTGTTACATGTCTCGTTACCTAGCACATGACCCAGTAGATAGCGGTGCACAGACCACGTCTTTAAGGGCGGTCTCGGTAGTATACACAAGCATGTATATAATACGACGAGATGAGGGCTTACACCCCATCTCTCAGATTCTCGACAATGGTGTATCACCCTTTCTCGCTTATAGCTGTGTGATCTCCTGGCCCGGGGCCCGTATCTCTCCTACCTTGACTGTGAGGTTCTCAGCTATGTCGGCGTACACTAGGAATGCGGGGATGCCCCATCCATGTAGCCTCTGCACTCACCTCTGGTTGGTGCCTTATGGCCTCGATTGTAGGCCTGTATGGATCCCCCTGAGCCCAGGGGTCGCACAGACAGTGAGTCTGTGTCACCTCCCCACTATCATGTACTACATGTATATATACTATGCAGGGATCAGAACATCTCTTCAGCCTGTTGTCACAGATTTTCTGTGACATATAAGTTTTTGCCATACCCCTGGTTTGAACTCACATTCTTGTGTCTAGCGACCACATGACTTGTTAGATAGCGGTTGGGATCATGTATCTGGGGAGGGGCAACCTCAGTTTGAAATGTGTCCCACAGAATGATTAGGTTAAGCTCCTGTCACTGCCAAATCCATGCATTGGAGATTAGATAGACACTAAGTGGTGTTGACATGCCATGACATGCTGTTGTCAGAGGCTGTTCATGGTCTGTCGAGAAAGTGGTATTGCAGCATCATCGAGTGAAATACATGCAAAGTTCTGTCAAGAAAGCTATCAGTAAGCTATATGAGACTAATTGTCATGTCTTCGTCAACAACTGGAGTCTCTGCTAGTCCTACTTCTGCTTGTGCCATTATTCCTGCACATTTGCTCTCTGGCCTCATGTTGAAGTATGTAAGAGCATTTCTGAGGGCCCCAATCTTCTCTGTCTTCAGCTTGATATCCTTTTGCATCAGTATGAGCTTGTCTACATTGTGCTGCTGGTGCTGATAGGCAGCTTGCCTGATTTAAAAAGTGATTATGAGCTGATTGTAATTGCACGAAAGAAGCTACAGACCATTCATACAGTTGTAACAGAGGTCTCAGAAATTTCAGGTGTGCAGTTGGCATGCATGTTAAACATGACACATCTGGTCACTTGATTTGAATGCTTTCCTAATAAAGTTGGCAGCTGCAATGTGAACATTTTGTATCCCCATAGAACATGAACAATGAGCTTTTGAAAAAATGTGTTCCAGAGAATGGATTCAAATAGTCAAAAGCTCTATATAATCTCACTATACTAAGACATGAAAATCACTCATTGATTTTCTACAGAAAAACCATGTCGAATGGGCGCTACAGGACCAGCAGCATTGATGCTATCAAACCATAATACTAGATGCTGTCAAGATAAGGTGCATTGGCACACATTTGGCATGTGCTAACTCTCTCAGCCACAGGACATCTGTGTTACGGTCCGTATGAATATTTCCAATACTCCATTGCTTGACGCTCCACTGGGAGAGAGGACTTAGTGTTCAACCGCTCTATCGCGTGCCTTATTTCTAGGGGTCTCCACTCAACCGGCGAACCTTGTTTCATGTATAACAACCCTACACCCTTAGACCAGTTGCGTATCAGGTTCTAGTTGATGTCTGGTGTCCAACCACCAAGTTCTTACATTTCATCTCTTGTTGCGCTCAACCGCAGCACTTCATATTTGTTATCCTAATGCGCTAGCCTTACGGACTTAATGGTAGTAGTACCAAGGACACTATGACCCCGGATATAGGATCGCAGTATATAACCTGATGTAAATATCGGTTGAGTTCCTCAGCTCGACCTTGTTGAATTACAAGGATCTTATACTTGTTCTCAAAGGCTTGAGCAATTAAGCCTGCAGCTTGTATATCGACGCTCAACTCTGCTGAGTCCGACGAGTAGGGCACTACTCAATACGCTGAGTTAGTTATTTCAGCTGAATGGATATTCAATCCATAACAATCTGGGAGATCCTATTGGTGTAGGATTGCCCTTCCCCAATGTATTGCAGCATGCCTTTAGGTCATATGACTATAGCTTATGTACGCATTCCATGGAATGGTAGCTACTCACACTTGGGCCCCTTCAGGGCAGGCAGTAGCACAATGGATCATATCATGTATATAGCATAGTTGTTCTGAGACTTACACACCAGAACTGTTATCCTCATCATGGGGGCATGTCCCCTCACTGTGCACTCTGTCATGCTGTGCCTCTACCCTCTGAGTGAGACTGGCTGTATAGCCACCTCTTAGGGCTTGACCTATGTGTGGATAGGGTGATTAGTGGTACACTGAGTCAGTTTGTGATATATTAATCAATTCTCCAACTCTCTAGCAAGCGCATTTTCTAGGCAATGTTCTGACAGTTGTGGGTGGATGTAGGTACATCATGCCAGGCACATACCATCCCCATTCAGGATCCTGGGTCAGATGACATATTGTCAAAACAATGGATGCTGATGAGCACACTCAAATACCTGACTGAGGCAAAGTTCATTGGCTCATTCAACATTATGTATTGCACAAAGGAAGTACTGTATTTAGTCAATCAAAGCCATGTAGCAATACTAAGGCACAGAGGACTTATACAGCATGTGCAGAGGACTTTTACATATGGAATGCATGGAGGCACTGACATCAGAAAATTCCTGTTGTGTTTTATAACTGGTTATCACTGGTTTGGATCTACAAAATTGGAATAATCACATAGGCCCATAAAAAGTGGGTTTTAAGTGTGCATGTTATAGTTATTTTGATTTTTCAAACACTCACAGAACTCACCACTGGGTGAATACAATACAGGGACCTGTCACAGATTATTCTGCAACATGAGGTATAGCACACAGCGATCACATGACCTGTAGCAGTTGACATAGGGAACTTAAGGTAACCACTGGGTACTCAAGAGTATATAGTATTGTAGCATATTATGTAAGCATTCCATCAGACTGTTCTTAGGTAGTGCTTGGGCCTGCTTTAGGGTAGTCACTTATGGTATTGGTGCATGCTGCTGCATGTACATAAGGCTTAGAAGTCTGAGGCGTACTCCTCAGACTTATCAATGTAACTTTGGGATGTGTCCCTCTCTACTTGTAACTCCCTACTGTTTGACTATGTGCACTTGACTGGGATGTGGTGAACCTCAGCCTATGAACTATATGCTGGCAGCTGCTACCTCAGCAAAGAGACAAGTATTGTGTCAGGACTTGTTGCACCACCAACCCCCTGGCTACTTGTGACTCTACTGGGTCCAACCCCAGTTGTACTAGCATATAGGGCTCATTTCAGCTTGGTACATCCAACTCTGCCCTCATTTCATATCTATCATTCTATGATTGACACATGGCATTCAACTGCCATATCATTACTATTGTTACAGGTTGTATACCTGTTCGTATATTTGAGTCACAAATATAAATTGTTCTTCTGCATGTATTCCATACATGTTAGAGAATATAGCCGGTTTTAAGAGCAAGTCTCCAAAGTATAAGACTCGCCTAAGTCTGAGAAGTCAGTGTGCACTTTGAGGACTTAGTCAGTTCAGAGCTCAGTGAATACTGAGTGTAGTTTCCTACATTTGAGAACAAGTATAAGACTTCTTGTTTATACAACAAGGTTGAGCTGAAGAGCCTCAACACTAAGTACATCAGTTTATATACTACATTAGGCTTCTTGAGGTCCTGGTCTGTCCCAGATGTCACCAATACTATCCACACTATAGTACAAAATGTTTGGTAGGTATGTAGTGATATATCTGAAATGATAATTAGAAATGATAATGGCAGTTGAACACCATCTGTCAATCAGTAATGATGAATATGAGATGAGGGCAGAGTTGGATCTGCCAGTTCTGAAACGCACCCTACATGATAGTACAACTGAAGATGTACCTAGTAAAGTCATGAGTAGCCAGGGGGGGTTAATTGAGCAACAACCCTGTATTGTATTCACCCTATGGTGAGTTCTGCCAATGTTCGAAAAATAAAAGGACCATCTATCATTTTTGATATATCACTACATACCTATCATACATTTCAGACTATAACGTAGATAGTACTGGTGACATCTGGGACATACAGGATTCCTAAAACCCAGCATAGTATATAAACTCATGTACTCACTGTTGAGGCCCTTCAGCTCAACCTTGTTGTATAAACAAGAAGTCTTATACTCATTCTCAAATGTAGGAAACTACATTCAGTATTCACTGAACCCTGAACTGACTAAGTCCTCGAAGTGCACACTGACTTCTCGGACTTAGGCAAGTCTCATACTCTGGACTTGCTCTTGAAACCAATTATATTCTATAATGTGTATTGAATATTGAATGATCCCCTAGAGTCTTTGACTTAGTGCCCCAAGGCTTATACAAGATATATTGGCCTTGCACTCATACGCCAGACTACATGCAGAAGAACAAATTATATTCACAACTCGAATATAGTGAACAGGTATACAACCTGTAACAGTGCATGGTTAGCACAAGTGGTTTAAATCAAAGTGCCAAAGAAAAATCACTGATAATCATAGTGCACATGATCTTAATTACAGATAATCCTCAGTATTACACCAGTCTGAAAGTCAAAAGTAAGTTCAGATCTTAAGCTCATCAACTTGTTGTTACTGCTCTCATTTTACTTGAGTCAGTAGCTTTTAACCAAGGAGATAGATCAAGTTGAATGAAGCCTACCATCTCTTCTAAGTTGTTGAAGTTAGCACATTTCATCCCAGGTCAAACCACATCACTTACAGCTAGCATGATGAGGACCAAAATCTTGACACACCTAACCACTGGGCTGTAATTACCATGCTGTAATGTAGAAGTCATGGAATATGTCATGTGGCACAAGTGCCTAGCATCACTCCACCCCAAGCTCTCCACTGGCCATTCATAGAACAATCTTGGGCAGTATTTTCTGACACTGATATATGTCACAGAACTGCCCATAGGGGCTTATGTTACAACTCTCACTTGGTACTGCAACACGCGTTCTGCCTGTGCTCCTCAACACACTCCACGTCTCTTCCCTGGATACCGTTACTAGACCACCTGACCCAGTAGATAGGCACTCCCAGGTAGTGTCATCACAGATACTCACATCATGGTCACAGTGGTTACATTAGTGTTACTTTAGTTACCCTCAGCACTGCCTTGCACCAGTCTGCACACAGGTCTCTACTTTAGGGAATACTTGGTAGTCTTCACACTCCTGTATATTAGCTCAGACAGATGGGGCTTACTCCCCATCTTTGAGATTCTCGGCAACTGGGCTTAGGCCCTTTCTTGACCTCTGATCTGTGTGCGCCCACATCATCACCCCCTGCTTTACATCTGAGCTGTGTGTCACTCCTTGGCAGTATGACTGCACCCCAGTGTTAGGATTTTAGGCTACCTATTTGCACCTTGGTGTTCACCCTCTGCCACTACTGGATGTAGCTCGCCAGGCATTAGGGATCCCCGGCTGTGCCAGTCCCACAGTCTTAGGTAAGACTGTGTCATGATCTCAAAGATATTTTACTCCCCCTCCAGCACTGTACTCATGCTGGGGCCAGAGGCTTTCTATGCTAGGTTTCCTTGACAATGTGGCGGTGCAGCGGTTTGGTAGAAGCACCAACTGTCCATAGTTTTATGAGCCCCCACGAAGCGTCACTCCAGGCATGCGACTATGCGGAATGAGATACACAAGACTGCCCCCCTGGAACATTGGGTAGCAGGGTCAACTGTCCATAAGCCACGCTTGAGGTCCCGCTGCTCGTACCTGCAAAGGACATGCATGTGGAGGACTAGTGCTGGACGGTCATTACCCCTGGAGCCTAGCCAAAGCATTGACCAGTGGATATGCGAAGGGATTGCCAAAAGGTGGTCCCAACCCCACATTGACTGGTCCCTAAGGTGAATGGCCACTACAACGGACCTCCCTATCGACAAGGTACATGGCTCGGCAACCATGGGTTTGGAGGTCGGGGACCTTGGGCATTGTTCGACACCCACAAAACCCCACTATGATTGCAAGACATAGGAACAGCCTCACCGGTCACCATTTCCATCATGCCTCCTTTGTTGACAACCCTCAAGCAGGCGGACCACTATGCATCCCAGAAGCTTCCCCTAATAGCCGCTAGGCCCAGGGCCAGTTGTTGACAAATGGCGGCCAAAGTCTGGCCAGCTACGTCAATTACGGACTACCACTCAGGATTTAGGTACAAATGAGTGAGGATCCACTCCACTAGTACATTTCCCTTTTATTCTGTTGCTAACCTCAGGGAAGGCGGCACAGCTCACTTAACCACATGCCTCCTGTTATGGATATTTAGTCTTCTGGAGACAAAATGACAGAACTAACCATTGGGTGAATACAACACAGGGACTTGCTGCGCAAACAACTCCCCTGGCTATTTGTGATAGCACTGGGCCTGACCCCAGTTGTACCAGTACATAGGGCGTGTTTCGACTTGACAGATCTAACTCTGCCCTCATTTCATATTTATCATTTTACAATTGACAGATGGCATGCAACTGCTGTAACATTCCTATCTGTCATTTCAGATATATCTCTACATACCTATCAAATGTTTCATACTATAGCGTAGATAGTATCGGTGACATCTGGGACAGACTTGACCCCTAAGACCTAATGTAGTATATAAGCCAATGTACTTACTGTCAAGACTCCTTAGCTCGACCTTGTTGTATAAACAAGTCTAATATTTGTTCTCAAACATAGGAGACTATGCTCAGTATTCACCGAGCTCTTGAACCAACCAAGTCCTTGAAGTGCACATTGACTTCTCAGACTTAGGAAAGTCTTATATCCTACAAGGACTTGCATCAGAACAGATAATATCCTCTAATGCATATTGGATACTGAATGATCCCTAGAGTCTTTGACTTAGGGCCCAAAAGCTTATCAACATAAATTTTCCTTGCACTCATCTTCTGGACTAAGTGCAGAAAAACGATTATATTTCACGTATTGAAATATACAAATGGGTATACAACCCATAACACCTCCAGCTATTCTGCCAATACTAGTCACTGCAAAAATAAACCACAGGGCAATTGATGTTGTAGAATGTCAGGAGAGTGTTTTTCTGAGAGGGGGGGTAATGTCACAGATTGCCCGGAGGGGCTCTATGACATCCCTCACCTGGGTTGCAAAGGCGCCACTGTGCACGTTGTCACAGATTTGGGACATGCCACTATCTTTCCCGTATTTTTACCTATTTATCTGGTATTTCTACGACCTTGTAGACGTTTACGCTGCTAAGCGCCCATCTACACGTACACGCAACCAAACAACACGTACACAACGCGGTATACGTCCACTCGTCATAACAACACGTACATAACACGGTTATACGCGTCAATGACTCAGCGGACTAACCTCCGGTGTCACGCGCTTTGCTCATATCCCGATATCGGGCTATGTCAGTACACTTGGATAAGCGGCCCGCTCGTTATCACATGCCAATGCCCTTACGATTACTCATATCCCGATACCGGTATATAGTTATCACGTGCATGGCTTACTAACGTAGCTACAGCCACTTCCACAACATGGACCTACGGTCCAAACAAACGATCTTACTGGTGCGGCCATTACCGGCGCACATGGTCTATTGTAGTTTACGACTTAGCTGTATTAGTTATGTCTGCGCACAGACCGTCTTCATGTTTGGCTCCCTTACTGGTAACCAAACAATGCATGTATATAAGTAGGGCTATCACTGCGGATAAGCCTTAGATTTGTTCTCTGCATTCGCACAGTCACATATCATCTCTGCTTGCGCCTACTAGTATCCTCACCAACCTCCAGCAACTACTTCAAGTCGCTTAACAAGGTTATAGAGTGAGTCCCACAACTAGTTTGTGTCATAAGAACAAATCTCCCCCCTACCCCCGCCCTTGCGCTTGCGCTTGGGTCTGGGTTTCTATCCTACAGGGGCTATTACTTGTTGCTGCGCACATCCCTTTCTGCCTGACAAGGCGATTGGGGTGATAGTTGAGATCTGGGGGGATACATCGCCATCCTCGGCAGAGGATTGGCAACCAGGGAAGCCACACCGCCTTTTTAGGCAGGAGGCCTACCTAACCCGGACTCCAGGGTCAAGGAGACATGGTCCTCGCTGACAAGCTTGGACTATGCGCGGTTAAGACCCGCCTGTGGAGAAAAGGGGACGGTCTGCCTGTGTGCGCCCAACCCCCTGTCATGGCAAGCGTTGTTCAGCGCCCCATCACTATCCATAGGGTCGTCATCATGACGGCATGGGAATTTTCCAAAGCCGCCTCCCAGGCGTAAGGGACCTGCTTTGAACCCGTTATGGGAAAAGCAGTGAGGGGGGTGACGTAAAAAATCACCCCGCCATAGGTCACTCGCGGTAGCCAATAGCATAAGTCCTCCGGGCAGCTCGGCGTGCGAGCATGGGTCAAACGGATTTGGGGCCCCATTGGAAGAGAAGCGCGTGGCCCACTCCCTCGGGATGTGGAGCGCTGCTGTCTCGCGATCCTAGATCGACAATGGTTTTTTAGCCCTGATGTGACACCCATGTGGCTACAGACGGCAACCTCATTGTTGAAGCATGGACAGGCTAAGGGATGTAAAATCCCAGCCACTTTCCGGCATCGTCCCTCCGGGGCGGTGTCGTGTATCCGATTCCCAATCATCTGACCCAGGAACCGGCCTGGCAGTCAGCAACTCTACCCCTGGAGTCGGCGCCTCTGACCGTTAGGGTCATGCGAATATCCGCGCCGTCTCGGCACAGGGTTTGCGCGCAACATAAGAGTAATTATGCCCCGCAGTACACCTTCTTTGCTCCTGAAAAGGAGTCCACTACCCTACCTTACATAATCCCTTTTATTCCTGTTCTTGGACGTATCACTGGGAAACTTCGTTTCTCATGAAAGCTGCACTTTCTTAGAATCATGCCCCGCGTTACCCGTCGCACCCGTGGCTCCTCCACTGCCCCTTACGTCAAACCGGCGAAGCGGTCCCTTCTCAGCCGCATCGACACCGCCGACATTCCTCGGGCAGAGGACGTCACGTACACTCTTCCTGTAAAGGAAGACTACACCGGGAAGCTCCATCTTTGGGAGATTCCCGTCCACATGCCAAAGCACATCGCTGAGGCTGGGAAACCCGCTCCTCGACCTCCCAAGCCAGTTCCGCTCGCCAAGCGCATCTGGACAGAGGAAGAGAAGCTAGCCGCTTCCATTACCGCCATGGAAAACCTTATCGAACTCCGCGAACTCAACAAGCTCAAGCTCGCCCGCGATAAGCTGAATAAGCGAATCGCCGCCAAGCAAGCCGCCAAGGAAGCCAAGCAAGCAGCTTCTTCACTGGCCCTCCGTCTCTCCAGCCCGGCGGCCGGACCTTCTGTTCCGGCCAACCACAAGATTCTCGACCCTTCCCTCGTCTTCGGGAAGAAGAAACCCCTCCAAGCATGCGATCAAGTTATTCCCATGCTAGAAGGCACTCTCACTCGTCTTACTCCTCTCGCCAACCACCCCCCTAATTACCCAGGCTTCCATATGGAAAACGACATGCGTTTCCATACTATGGTAGTAGAATTGGAGGATCTGGTGGATAACGTAAAGGATAGAGCGAGACGGGGGAGGATCACCAATAGAGACTGGAGAATTATGAAAAAGTACTGTAAACAACTCGGCAACATTTCCTTTTTGGATTGGCGTACGGACTTAGCTCATATCGTAGCAGAATGCGTAGCGCTACAAATTACTTTTGCCTTCGGTGTAACACCACCTGACAAGGTGGCAGGGCCCTCAACTACTTCGGTAGAAGAGGATATACTCGCGATTGTATAGTAGAAATACTATCATCTTTTAACTCTGAAATAGAGTGCGAGTGTGATCTATAACGAAAGTTGCAGCTTTCAAAACCAATCCCTTCTTAAAGAATCTAAGACAATGAGTAACCGGAAACTAACATTCGTCACAAACAGATTCACAATGTCCTCCACCTCCTCCGTCAGCACTCCCCTCGCTCCCCGCAAGATGCGCCTCCGCTCAGAAGGCCCGGTGACACCGGTAGCTGGTCCCTCGGGAACCCAGCAACTGGTGACGCTGGAGCACCTAAGTGAGGGAGAAGAAGAGGAAGAGGAAGGAGAAGAGGAAATGCCGGAGTTCGCTCCCCCGCAAAGGGAATCTCCGACCAACCCCATGGGTACACGCCCAGGCTCCCCCATTGCCGGATACCCACCGGCTCGTCGAACTCGCCCTATCGGGCCCGCCACCACTCTAGAAATGGAGTTTTCAGGCCCAACACGGCAAACCAATGCCGTGGTCGAGAACCAACTCAAGGCGTACCTCCCCGAGGAGGAACACCACAAGGTGGATGGGTCCATACATGGGCCAATCATCGATGCCGCCGTACAACGAAGTGCGGCCATAAGCCATGACACCACCGACACCCTAGGTCGAATGGTGCACGCCCGCCTGGAGCGTATCCATGAACGAATCGATTCCCTGGCTGGGCAATCCAGGGCAATCGAACAAAAAGCCCAAGACGAGCTACACGAGGCGGTCAATTCGGTCCGCAACGAGGTCTTGTCCACTCTGGTGGACCTCGGCAAGGAACTCCGACAGGAGTACACCGCCAAGTTCACCACGCTGGAAAAGGAGCTCCGGAAGGACTACCGGTCCCGCCTGGACGACCTCGAGGATGCCTTCGCCGAGCGCATGGAGAAGGTTGACGAGGAACTCCGGAGGATTCGCAAGAATCCCTCCGTTCCCAACCCTCCCGGTGTTCGCACGCCCCCGGCAGACCCACCAGCAGCCCCCGGTAATGCTCAAACCCGAGCAGCCGAGGCCGCTGCCGCCGCACAAGCTGCAGCCGCCGCTGCAGCAGCCGTCGCCCCGCAGATTCCAGGTCTGCCTCAAAACCTGAAAATCCCCCCTCCCCCCGAATTCTCTGGATCATCTGGAAAGGTGACTGCACAAGAATGGGTGGAAAAAATGGGTCTCTACTTCGGCACCCTCCGCGTCTACGACGACCATGACCGTATCACCACGGCCCTCTTCCGCGTCACAGGGGACGCATACAAATTTTTCTCGCCGCTCATCAAGAAGGCAGGAAACGGTGAACCTCTCGGCACCTGGGAGGACTTCACCAAATCCGTAATGGTGCAATATGGGAAAATGACGGATAAGGAGATCGCGAAAAAGGAAATTCGCGGTTACTACGGCACGAAGGGCAAGGAATTGGCAGAATCGAACTACTTCAATTACTGCGAACGGTTCCGCACCCTCGGCCGCCTCTCCGAAACCGCCAACGAGACTCTGGTGTGGGAATTCACCGAGACTCTCCCCGAAAAGGTCAAGGACACCTTAAACGTCCTCGGCAAGACCCCGTTCTTCAAGGCCCCCACCGACATCGAGCCTCTGATAGATTTCGCCCTCGAAATGTATCAGACATCTTACCCTGACAAGATCAAGGGCTCGATCTTCGAGAAGGCCGGCAAAAAGGACTCGGCCCCTGCCGAAAAGAAGGAGACGTCCTCCGCTTCTGCAAAGAAGTCGGAGAAAAAGAAGGACAAGGGAAAGGCGCCCGCCAAAGCCCCCGCCGACACCGCCAACGCCGTCTGCACCTACTGCAAGCAGACAGGACATTACTTCAACAAATGTCCTAAGCTTGCGGCAGACAAGGCTGCGGGAACGTTCGTGCCTGCCGCTCAGCGGGCCGAACAACAAAGGGCGAAGGATGCAGCTGCCGCGTCTGGAAAGACCACGGCTGCTCCTTCGGGTAGTGGAAAGGGACAGGCTTCTGGCAAGAAGCCGTACTCGGCGCCCCCCGCGGATGGCAAGACGTATCGTGCCCGAACGATCTGGGAAGAAGTGACGGCTGACTCAAGTTCAGCAGGACCCTCGGCCCCCGCCACCACCGTCGCCAATGTCGGGACCATCTCGGTTCCCCTCGCCCCAACTACACGTCTCGAAGACGTTCTGTGAAGAACACACCAGCCCCGCAGCGGCTGGGAGTGTACAGCGCCCCGAAGAAGCGCACCTCTACGAAGAGGCTTCACAGAGACCCCTTATCTTGTGGGAAGATAAGGCGGTCGTACGTCACCCGGTATCCCATCTCGGTATATTCGGTAACTCGGCAATGGACTTTGCCCGGAGGACAAGGACACTAGCTACACGTGCCCCTCCTGTACAATACTTCTACCCTGACCCGCTCGCGCTAAAGTTTTTCACTTTGTATAATGTACATGGAAACGATTCTCGAGACGACAATAAATCGTTCTCTATCGAAGTGGAACTGTGGGTATATGGAAAGAAAGTCAACGCCATGGCATTAATCGACACCGGTGCATCAATAAGCGTCATTGATAAGAAACTCGTACATGAGGAAAAGTTAGTCACTCAAAAACTACCTTCGCCTCTCGAGATTCGTAACGCCGACGGTACCTCTAATACCGCCGGTAATATCAATATGGCAGTAAAAGCTTATATGGTGCACGAGGAACACAAGTCCACCGAATTCTTGTACGTAATGGACGTACAGAATGCGGATGTGATCCTCGGATATGATTGGTTCCTGAAACACAACCCGGACTTCAACTGGCCGGAAGGAACCTTCACATATCGGTGTACGGAAAAATGCAAACATGGCAAACGGGTTTCGATTTCTGAGGAAGAGGACGAAATCGAACCCCACAACATCTATCAGATCATCAATGACTTTCCAATAGATTTTCTCGGCTTAGAGGAGCCGGAGAATCCCTTTGTCGCTTGGGTGAACACCCTTGACGAAGGAACGGAACTCCTTATCGATGCCATTCAGTCGATAACGGAGAAGTCGGATGATGAATTCCTGACAGATGCGGATCTCCAGAAATGGAAATCCTTGGTTACGGAGGAATACCAGGAGTTTGGTCCCACGGTATTTTCTCAACGCGCATCCGAAAGGATGCCCGAACGGAAACCATACGACCACGCCATCGACTTCCCCGATGACGCGGTACTACCGCCCCCAAGTAAGGCATACAAGATGTCTCCTCAGGAGGCGAACTCGCTAGATCAGTGGATCCAGGAAGAGTTACGGAAGGGCTACATCCGACACTCAAAATCCCCGATCGCGAGTCCGGTCTTCTTCGTCCCTAAAAAAGATGGCGGAGCCCGAATGGTAGTCGATTACCGAAAGGTGAACGACTTGACCATTAAAAATAGGTACCCTCTCCCACGCATAGACGAGCTTATCGATAAGCTTAGCCAGGCTTCGATATTCACGAAGCTCGACTTGCGTTGGGGTTACAACAACGTAAGAATCAAGGAGGGAGATGAATGGAAGACCGCATTCATTACGCCTAACGGCCTTTACGAAGCTGTAGTCATGTACTTCGGTTTTTGTAATGCACCCAGCACGTTCCAACACATGATGAACGATATTCTAGGTGACCTTATCAGAGAAGGAAAGGTCATTGTCTACCTAGACGACATCCTTGTGTTCGGAAACGACCTGCTGGAACACCGTCGTATCGTCAAGCAAGTATTACAAATCTTGCAAGACAACGACTTGTTCGCGAAGCCTGAAAAGTGCTTCTTCGAACAAAGCAGTATTGAATACCTGGGAATGATCATTTCCAAAGGAAAAGTCGAAATGGACCCTAAGAAGGTAGCCGGCGTTATGGACTGGCCTACACCTGCCAAGGTGAAGGACGTCCAGGCCTTTGTTGGTTTTGCCAACTACTACCGACGGTTCATTAAAGATTTCTCCAAAGTGGTTAAGCCGTTAACCGAACTGTCCAAGAAAAACACGCAATGGAACTGGGGACCCGAACAAGCGGAAGCCTTCCAAACTCTTAAGGAAGCTTTCACATCAGCTCCAATACTCCGGATCCCAGATCAGGAATCCCCGTTCCGCGTGGAAGCGGATTCTTCCGATTACGCAACTGGTGCAGTGCTATCGCAATACTCTTCGGAGGATAAGCTCTGGCACCCGGTAGCCTTTTACTCGAAATCTCTATCAGCACCCGAAAGGAACTATGAGATTTACGATAAGGAGTTGCTCGCAATCATCCGCGCTCTAGAGGAATGGAGGCATTACCTCGAAGGACACCCACACAAATTTGAAGTATGGTCGGATCATCTCAATCTGACATATTTCAAATCGGCACAACGGCTAACCCGGAGACAGGCACGTTGGAGTCTTTACCTGACAAGGTTCAACTTCACCATGTGTCACAAACCCGGTAAAACAATGCTCACGGCTGACCCTCTGTCACGGAGGCCAGACCATGAAGAGGGGGTGGAACTCGACAATCGCGATCAAATTTTGCTGAAACCGGAGTACTTTACGGTTAGGGCGCTAGAAGCGTCACAGCAAGAGATACAATCAGGCGACGAGGACCTTCTCAGACAAATCCGACAAGCCCTCATGGACGATCAGATCACCAAGGATTACCAGGAACTACTGAAAAGTGGTCCCAAGGAATTCGGTAAAGATCTCCAGGAATGGAACATGGAGGCCGGATTACTCCTCAGACGAGGAAAAGTGTACGTTCCAAAAGAGCCTAAGGAATTGCGCACGAAGATTCTGGAGTTACATCATGACCATGTGACTGCCGGACACTTCGGACGATGGAAGACCTATGAACTTCTGTCACGTAATTACTGGTGGCCTGGAATGACCACGATGGTAAAGCAATACGTGGAAGGTTGTGACACATGTCAACGCATGAAGAACCACAACCAGACCCCGTACGGACCCCTGCAACCGCTCCCAGTCCCGGAAGCACCTTGGGACACCGTCACAATTGACCTTATCGTCCACTTACCGCCCAGCGGCGAATTGAAACAATTCAATGCTATTATGGTAATAGTGGACCGGCTTACCAAGCGAGCGCACTTCATTCCCACATCAGACAAGATAACGGCGAAAGAATTAGCGAACCTCCTGTACCTTCGGATCTATCCGAACCACGGACTTCCGAAACAAATCATTTCGGATAGAGGCCCGCAATTCGCAGCCGCCTTATTCAAGGGATGGTGTGAGCAATTGGGAATCCAACGGCCAATGACAACCGCCTATCACCTGCAAGCGGATGGCCAGACGGAGAGAGTTAACCAGATCCTGGAACAATATCTTAGATGTTACATCGATGTTATTCAAAAGGATAACTGGTCATGGTTTCTCCCAACGGCTGAATTCGCGTACAACAACGCGGCTAGTGAGACAACAAAGAATAGCCCATTCTTTGTCGAACTAGGAAGGCACCCTAATGCAGGACCTACAAATTTACGTCCAACATCATACACGGACCTAAATGTCATTGCTTACGAACGATGGTCAGCACAAGAACAAGCTAAGGCAGCAATGAAATTGGCTGCCGAACGCTGGTCTTGGTACTACGATCAACATTAGCGCTCGGTACCGTTTAAAGTCGGCGACAAAGTTCTCGTTGACGCCCGTAGCTGGCAAGACTCCGAAAGAAGTCTTAGTCCACGCTATTTGGGACCATTTAAGATAATTGAACAATTATCGCCGGTCACCTTTAGGGTATATATGGACGAGCAGTACAGGGCCTATCACCCAGTATTTCACGCTTCCAAGTTGGTCATGTACAAGGACCCTGTGCATCAGAAGAAACCAGAGCCTCAACCAGAAATGGTCGATGGCGAGGAATTATGGGAAGTCGAGAAGATCTTAGATCATCGTCTACGCGCCGGAAGAGTTGAATACAGAATCCGATGGAAAGGATTTGGTATCAATGACGACTCCTGGGTACGCGAAGCCGATCTCGACACGGCATACGACATTCTGCAGGAATACAAGGCTTCACACGCCATTCCAATGCAGGATGTCCCCCTCAGGCGCTCGGCTAGAAGGAAAGAAGCAGTTCACGTCTTCGACCCTGACAGCAACGACTGGGAAGCCGACGAATGCACGTGGCCAGACGACTGGCCGCAGTATCGCGAAGAATTTGCGAAGGATCCTAAGCAACGCATGGTTAGACACCCCGACGGGGGGTGGATGTCAGCTGACATTAACCAAAACGCGGACTTGAAAATCGTAGTCGGTGAAGGTGGCCGAATGCCGGAAAAGGGAACCAAGGACTCGGTTGGGTTTGACCTGTACACTGCAACAGGCGATGTTCTGCCAGCTCACGGGCAGACAGAATACAACACCAAACTAAAAATCCAGGTACCTTTCGGCACTTACGGACGTATCGCCCCCCGCTCCAGTCTTGCCCGCAAAGGCATAGACGTAATGGGTGGCGTTATCGACCACGATTATCAAGGCGAAGTAATCATCATTCTCCGGAATCACTCCGACATATCTATCGATATTCGGGCCGGTGATAAGATTGCTCAGCTCATCTGCGAAGTTGCCAAGGACCCGCACATTACGCTACACGGAAAATCTTACTTTGAAAAGATTAAATCCGAGCGCGGTACTGGTGGTTTCGGCTCCACAGGAAAGTAATCGTTCCATTAGGGACAATGAAACCTGAAGAGGGGGTAATGTCACAGATTTGGGACATGCCACTATTTTTCCCGTATTTTTACCTATTTATCTGGTATTTCTACGACCTTGTAGACGTTTACGCTGCTAAGCGCCCATCTACACGTACACGCAACCAAACAACACGTACACAACGCGGTATACGTCCACTCGTCATAACAACACGTACATAACACGGTTATACGCGTCAATGACTCAGCGGACTAACCTCCGGTGTCACGCGCTTTGCTCATATCCCGATATCGGGCTATGTCAGTACACTTGGATAAGCGGCCCGCTCGTTATCACATGCCAATGCCCTTACGATTACTCATATCCCGATACCGGTATATAGTTATCACGTGCATGGCTTACTAACGTAGCTACAGCCACTTCCACAACATGGACCTACGGTCCAAACAAACGATCTTACTGGTGCGGCCATTACCGGCGCACATGGTCTATTGTAGTTTACGACTTAGCTGTATTAGTTATGTCTGCGCACAGACCGTCTTCATGTTTGGCTCCCTTACTGGTAACCAAACAATGCATGTATATAAGTAGGGCTATCACTGCGGATAAGCCTTAGATTTGTTCTCTGCATTCGCACAGTCACATATCATCTCTGCTTGCGCCTACTAGTATCCTCACCAACCTCCAGCAACTACTTCAAGTCGCTTAACAAGGTTATAGAGTGAGTCCCACAACTAGTTTGTGTCACACGTGGCTAACTCCTTACACCAGGTTACCTCCACATTCGCTCCCTAGATACCATACAGACCACCTGACCTAGTAGAATAGTGCCTTAGGGTGGCATGTGCTACTGTGAACTCACATGATGGTCACCCTCTTAGTTACATAGTTACATTACTTCATGGTCACTCGTAGTTACATTTTGTTGTATGCACAGACCAGTACTTTAGGGCAAGCTGCTAGCATAGATACTACATGTATATAAGTAGGCTGTAGATGGGGCTTACTCCCCATCTTTAGGATTTTCAGCAATAGGGCTTAGGCCCCTTTCTTACTCCTCTCTTTGTGCACTGGTTGACACCACCCCTTGTTCCCTCTTGTCTGACTTGACTGGGGCGTTACCTCAGCTTATACGGTCTATTGGTCATACCTGAAGGCTCAGTGCTGTCATGCTGCTCTAGCTGGATGCTAGGCTATAGAGGGTCCCTGGCTAGGCCGGTCACACAGATGTGTAAGTCTGTGTCAATACAATCAACAGTACATCTGAGTCTACACATGTAGTATATGCAATAAGTCTGTACCTTGTGTTATGGATCAAATATCCATTCAGCTAAGTCAACTCAGATGGATTCAGCTGAGCCTGGTTTCCCAAGTTTGATAGTGAATATAAGATCCTTGTTACACAACAAAGTCGAGCTGGAGGACTCAGCCAGTATGTACATTGGTTTATATACTGCTAACTACTGGACAGGTTTATAGTGTCCATGGTACTGCTACCATTAAGTCTGTATGGTTAGTATGCTTCATAGTCAAATACAAACTACTGTGGTTGAGTGCAACAGTGGGTGAAACCTGATCAGTATTGTAGTTGAATACAGAAGATACCTAGAAGTCCAAGTATGAGGGCAGAGGGTTGATAGCTTTTGAATGGGGCCCATGTTGAACTGGGGTATCAGGTACATGGGGCACTATCAGGCAGTTGAACACTGGCGCTTGTTGTGTGCTATGGTATGGGTCATACACCTGACACAGATCTACCTGTGGGACTCACCTAGTCACTATCCTTAGGTAGTGGGGCGACTAGACGAGGAAGATGGACCCAGTGCAGCAGTTACTAGTGGACATAGCTCAGCGACGAAGCCGGGAATGCTTGGGACTACTAATAGTAGTCCACTGGGAGTACCAATGGTACTCCGCGTATGGGCATTCGAGGTGAAGTCGATAGAATAGAGCTGAAGTATGGAGCGCTTGGCTCCTACTTAAATACATGTATGTGGAGAGGTCATGTGCTACTGTATAGTACTACCTTTCCAGGTTATTCGGCTTTGCCAATGGGCGAAGCTTATCTTATCTACTTTGTTTGTGATCCTATCTACAATGGCCGTTGTGGGCCGGTAATGGCCGCACCCATAGTAGGAAGAGGAGGTTTATTATTATCTTGGATAAACGCAGGCACAGCCCGGGTATCGTATGGTTGTCTTAGGCTAGGCGCCGAGGACATTATGCTATTGGACCGATAGGTACTGTAGCATGTTGAGGACTTTAGCCGTGAAGGCAGAAGTCCTGGAGTTTGGCAACGCCGTGATGGCCGGAGCCGGGGGATTGGTATGTACCGATCCATGAGGGCGGGCCTAGAGGCTGGTCCAATGAGACATTGCCTTGTGGCGATGTTTGGGTGTATTGCCACTATTATGCGAGGGCATGGCGCGCCAGAGGTGTCATTATGATCAAGGATCTTATGACATGTGGGAAGCCGAGGAGGCCGACCCAATAGGACATTGCCTTGCGGCAATGTTTGGTGTTGTGGACATTATTATGCGAGTGTGCCACGCTCGGCCTATCATTGTGATCTAAGATCTTATGACGTGGCTGGTCTTGCTCTGACGGGCGAGACCTATGACGTAGCCATGACGATGCTATTGGACCGGAAGGTGCCGTAGCATTATGTAAGCTAGTCAGGTGGTTGATAAGCCCGGTTAAGAGCTTGTCGTATGGCAATGGGAGTTAACCCGTAGATAACTTGTAGTTAGACGTATAAATCCCGGATAAATTGCTATAATCGTAGGAAAAATGCTGTAAGCCCCAGATAAATCTGTGACAACACCTGTTTGTTATATTTGAGTCACAAATATAAATTGTTCTTCAGTACTGAGTCCTGTGGACTAGTACTAGGCAAATATAATCTGGATAAGCCTTTGGATCCTAGGTCAGAGACTCTAGGAGATCGTTCAATATTTGATACACATTAGAGTATATAATCAGATGTTCTATCGCAAATCTCCTAGGGCATAAGACTTGCTCAAGTCCAAGAAGTCAGTGTGCACTTTGAGGACTTAGTTGGTTCATGGCTCGGCAAATACTGAGCATAGTTTCCTACATTTGAGAATGAGTATAAGTACATCAGTTTATATACTATGTTAGGTTTTAGAGGTCTCATCAGTCCCAGATGTCACCAGTACTATCTACACTATAGTACAAAATGTATGATAAGTATGTAGTGATATATCTGAGATTATGGATAGGAATGATGATGGCAGTTGAACACCATCTGTTGATCAGTAATGATAAATGTGAAATGAGGGCAGAGTTGGATCTGCCCATCCTGAAACATGTCCTATATGCTAGTACAACTGGGGATGTGCCCAGTAAAGTCATGAGTAGCCAGGGGGTTGGTTGAGCAACAAGTCCCTGTATTGTATTCACCCAGTGGTGAGTTCAACGAGTGTTAGAAAAATCCAAAATGACCATTACATGCTAAGTCCTATTGTGTAGGGTGTAAATTGAAAACAGGATATGGAGCTGCATTATACCATAACACCTTGGCTGGCAACTTGTCTGACACAAGCAACAATTTCAAACAAGAGCCTGGGCAATAGTACTCACACAAAGGCATATTGCTAGCAGGGTTGTTCAAGGCATAAAGGGCCAAGATGAGTCTGGGGCACTACTCAGCTCACAAGCCAGTATATATGCTATTCTAGTATTTGTACATGTTATGCTAGGTGGCCAGTAATGACAGAGTCCATGGTAACATAGTGAAACAGTGGTGATCGTATGTTGGAATGACAGATGATCAGAGTGATTGTGGATGATCATGGTGGCTACACCAAGTGTCTGGTTAGGGTTTGGCATGTGACTAGGGTTACTATATAAGGAACAGGTGCTGACATAAGATAAGATAAGGGAATCTGTCCGACGTTGCTAGTCATTGGCTAGGGCAATAAAATCAGCCTGTGACATGGTCCTAAGTTGTGGTAAGATGTTCCTCTACCCCTTATGTAAGGTTCAGGCTCAGTCAGACAGTTGCACTATGTACAGCACACAGCTCATGGTTCTCCACCTGTTTTTTGTCACCATGTATGGTCAGTGACCTTCTCACTATATCATTGGAGTCCTACAATACAGAATAGATGTGCCAAAGTGTTTGTTTGTGGAGTGCAGTACCTCCCTTGTGTTATGAGTGTTTTATACCTATTTTCTATATTGCTGAGAGCACTTGTAATAAGTGGCTGGTTGATTATAACATGATTGATTTCTTCAGCCTGGATAAAGAGAAATGTTCTCACAGTTTTTACTTCAGACACCAGACTATAACCAACCCTTATGATTTCCCTGGTATTAAAATCCCCTATAACTGTGGGTGACACTTTAAATCTCAAAGCAAATTTCCTGATGGACCCAACACATCAGGCCCACCTTCACATGGCAAGTGGGGTTTCAATTCTATGCAGATGTGTAAATTAACCTCAAGTAGCCAAACTTGCTTGGCCACGATAGTGTGGCTGAGGGAAATGTGTTTGTAGCTCTTGAACAGCTCTAGATCTTACAAATGCAACATAACAGAAATTGCAGACATGGTTACTCTTCTCACTTCTGGTAAGTTGACACAAACTCACTCCACATGCTATCAGTGAACTCCACCCTCTGTATATAAGGTGATGTCACAAACTTTGTGACCCACACCCACACCACCTAACACCCCACTACCACCCATCCTAACTCCCCTACATGTGCCTTTCAGTCACCAGAGGGCCCAACACCAATGAGGTTGAGGGTAGTCCTAAGGTGCTACAGCGAGGTCGAGGTTCTCCCAGATGAGCAAGCAGGCATGCACAGCAGAGGGATGAGGCAAGGTTTGGGGGATGGATGCCCCAGAGTCAATTTGAAGAGTCTGAGGTTAAGCCTCAGACGTCTAGGTATATATACATGCAAGCGAGCACTACTATTAAGGCTACCCTAAAGTGACGTGGCCTGTGCACACGTGCCTAATCAAACACTAAGTCTGGCTCTAGAATGCTTACATAATACATGTCACATGACCCTTGTAAACGGGTGGTCTAGTGGTAACGCGTCAAATCCACTAATCAGGTGACTTCTGAATGTAAGTATAGGGGTTCAAAGCAAATAGGGGGCATAATATGGCACTTTTGTGACAGGTGAGCTATATCAACAGACAGAACATTGCTATTGATCATGGCAAGGGTCTGGCTTCCTCCATGCCTGTCATTTCTGGTAGATGGTCCTGATTGCTGTGTGAGCTTGTATGATTTAGGGCCTCACTATGAGTCCTCGTCAGCTCATCAAAGAATGAACTGATGACCCTGTAAATATATGGTGTCAGGGCCACAGCTCATGAATGACAACTTATAGATATAAGCAAGAGGCTGCACTACTCATTGTTTGGAACTCAAACCAAGCACATACCAAGCCCAATTACTATTTTTGTTTGCAACATCCACTCTGTTTTATCCTCAGATGTTATGGTCTGTTATGTTTGGATGTGGGAACCAGTCATGTGCAATGCAGGGCATTTAGCCCCCTTTGCTAAAAGGGCATAATGTCATGGTCAAGCAACATTATGGTTCCAGGTATATATGCACATCCTCCATTGCCCAATTGGGTGACAGCTATCTTGTCACAGAATATCCCATATGACACAGACTCACTGTCTGTGCGACCCCTGGGCTCAGGGGGATCCATACAGGCCTGCAACGAGGCTACAAGGCACCGCGCCAGCGCTGAACGCAGAGGCTCATGCACGCATGTCTTACGTCGAGATAGCGGCGGCAGCTCACAGTCAAGTCAGACGAGATATGGGCCCCGGGCCAGTAGATCACACAGCGTTAAGCGAGTAAGGGTTATTACACCATTGTCGAGAATCTAAGAGATGGGGTGTAAGCCCACATCTCGTCGTATTATATACATGCTTGTATCTACTACCGAGACTGCCCTAAAGACGTGGTCTGTGCACCGCTATCTACTGGGTCATGTGCTAGGTAACGAGACATGTAACAATGTGACCATTAGTGACTGTACCTGAGGCGCGCGCTACCCTACAGCGCTAACCAGGCGACCAGGTGACCTGCAATAACTGGGAGACGCCGGCGGTGGCTACAGCGCAGAGACGCGGCGTACGCCTAGCGCCGCGCGTGCGTCCTATAGCGAGGGAGTCCAGACCTGCATAGAGAAAGTCTGTGACACCATAGGGGGTTCTCTGGCATCCCTCACTGGGTTGTAGGGGTGCCGCTGAGTGCACAGCATGTCTCTCTAACAGCTTTCCTCCTTGTCCACTCCCTAGATATCTTACCAGGCACCTGACTCTTAGATTAGCGCTGTAGGGTAGTGTATGTCTCTATGTACTCACATCACAGTCACAGTATGTACATGTTACGTTACAGGTAGTTACTTGTCATATGACCTCTTAGTTACTGCGCACAGGCCAGTACTTTAGGGCTAGACGTTTCAGTACTACCTGTTACAGATCGAATATCCGTTCAACACAAAATAACTAAGTTGAGTTACTCAGTGTATCGAGCAGCGCACTACTCGTCAGACTCCTCAGAGTCAGAGCATCAATATACAAGCTGCAGGCTTAATTGCTCAAGCCTTTGAGAACGAGTATAAGATCCTTGTACTTGTAATTCAACAAGGTCGAGCTGAGGAACTCGACCGGTATTTACATCAGGTTATATACTATGGTCTGTTAATCGAGGTCATAGTGTCCTTGGTACTGCTACTATTAAGTCCGTCGGGCTAATGATATAAGTAATAAAGGAGAAGTGTCACGGTTGAGCGCAACAAGGGATGAAACGGAGAACTACTGTGGTTAGACACAGAATATCAGCTAGAATGCGATGCGGACACAGAGAATGGGCATAGGGTTGTTATACATGAAACAGGGCCTACGGTTGAGTGGAGGCCCCTAGAAATAGAGCGCTGGGTACAGCGGTTGAATGCTAAGTCCTCATACACAGTGACGCGTCAAAGAGACTATTCGGGTGCACCTGGTAAAATCGTAACACTACCTCATGTATATAAGTATGATGAGATGAGGTCTTATACTTCATCTCTAAGTTTCTCAACAATGGGGCTTCAGCCTTCTTTTGCACTACTTCCCTGTGTGTCACAGAAATCCCAGTGGGGGGTTCTCCAATGTCCCTCGTTTGTGTTGCAAAGGCGCCCCTAGGTGCGGGGCTAACTCCTTACTCACTACATTCCTCCTCGTCGCTCCTTGTATCTCTTACTAGACCACCTGACCTATTAGATTAGCGCTGTAGGGTAGCACGTGCCTCAGGTACTCACAATATGGTCACACCTGTTACATGTTACATTCAGTAGTTACATAGTCATGTGCTCTCTTAGTTACGGCACACAGGCCCATACTTTAGGGCAGCCATTACTGGCCAGCTACTCATGTATAAGTATGACAGAATGAGGACTTACATCCTCATTCCTAAGATTCTCGACAATGGGGCTTGCCCCCCTTTCTTCTATCTTGTGCAACGCTGGCATGTGACAGCACCGGCCCTCTCTCTCTCTCGTCGTGCTAGTCTGGTCATGCCGACTTAGAGGTAGCCACTATTCTAGGGCCAGCGGTTTATGCTCGATGTTCACCGCTGCTGGGCGTGCTCGTATGCTGTGAGTGTTATGGGTCCCCCGTCCTTGTAGGCCGGTCACACAGGCTAGTAAGTCTGTGTCACTGTGTCATTGTGCTCTTGGGCTCTGCCGCTTGCCTCACTACATTGACACTGGTCTGGGGAGGCATAGTGAACCTCTGCCATTAGGCCCTTGTTCACCGCTGACACGTTGGGTTGTAGGGTCCCTGGCAGGGCCGGTCATACAGATGAGTGCATCTGTGTCATATTTCACGGTTTCTGTCCTGTGTTACAACTGTAACACAGTCTGTGCATGGTATATTGATTTTCTCTGACACCCCACTGTACAACAAGACTTAGCATTCAACTGCTCTGCTGCACACTTTATTCTAGGGATCCCTGCTCAACCAGAGACCCCCATTTCATGTCTAACACCCTATTCCTGTGCATCCCAGTCATATCACATTCTAGTTGATATCCCGTGTCCAACCACACTGATTCTTGTGTTTCAGCTGTTGTTGCACTCAGCCATGACACTTCATATTTGTCCCAGTAACATACTAGCCCAATGGACTTAATAGCAGCAGTACCAAGGACACTATGACCCCAATCCATAGTTAGCAGTATATAGCCTGACGTAAATACTGACCAAGCTCTTCAGCTTGACCTTGTTGATTTTACAAGGATCTTATACTCATTCTCAAACTTAGGAAACTAAGCTCCAACTTGTATATTGAGGCTCAGACTCTCCAGTACCAACCCTGGAGACTTCAAGTAGCGCACTACTTGATCTGCTAAGTAACTTGTCCAGTTATCTTAGCTGAACAGATATTCAATCCGTAACATCAGACTATCGCCATGTGCAGTTTTGTACTGGCATAGTCTGCAAACTCTTCTTAGCCTTCTCAATATGACATACATGCAGTTTTGGAGGGACTTCAGTCATTTATCTTAATCTGTCAACTGCCCTTCACTTAAGAAATGGCAGTTGCAAGCTAGGTTTGCATGCAGATTAATCTGCTAACTGTGCCAGATTAATTTACTGCAACAATAAAATGGTAAGTCAAGGATTTGAACCAAAGACCTTACCACAGGCAACAATAAGAGCATCACAGCATGCATTAGCCAACTAGAAATCACACACTTCAAGCAATATATAGAATACTTGGTGAACTTCATTTTTGCAGTTTAACATCTGCTATAATGCAAATAAAATTGAATCTGCCTTGAAAGACCTGTGGTTCCAGTGTATTCAGCTTTCCCATTATGAGCTGCTCCAGGTCAAGCATGCTAAATCAAGCTCCCACTATCATTAGTTTCTTTATGCTTGCTGCAGCAGTTAGCTGCCTTGATGATTTGCAAAAATTATGTGTTAAGTTTGCTGTATATATATTGTTATGGCTCAAAGTTAACCATTGCCACTATGGCTCGGTTGGTTATTGCATGTGCAATACAACAATCCTCACCTTTGGTAGAGGTCTCTGGTTCAAATACTAGAGTTACCATTTTATTGTTACAGTAGATTAATTTATGTGCAAACCTAGCTCGCAACTACCATTTCTTAAGCGAAGGGCAGTTGGCAGATTAAGATAAATGACTGAAAGTAGAAATTTTGAATGTACTTGTGCATCGTTGTGCTGCTAAATATTTGCTGGCTGGCGATAAGCCGGCAGATGGCGGCACACTCGGCATAGTGTGACTGATTGTTACGGAACTCTTATCGGTACTTGTGCAGTACTTATCAGTACCCCTCGGTTTCAACAACGCTTACTCCATCTGCATCCTCCTGTTCAAATCTTACAAATATGGTTCTAGGCTACAAATTAGAAGTTCGGGGCATGCGTTCCTTACTGATTCGCATGCTTTCAGAATATGCAAAGGGATCCAGCGATAGTACTAGTATGAGCCAAGTGAAACCGCTAGTAACCGTCAAAATTGATCCGACTCGCTGACGACTAAGCGCTAAGCCCTCAAACGCTAATTGTATTAGTAGGTCAAATGCAACGCGCAGGTAACGCGCAGGTAACGCGCAGCCGCTGGACTACCCGTCCCATTTTAAATTTCTACTCCCCGCTACCTTACCTAGTACCGTTACTCCAGCGCCCTCAACTGGGTCCTGCCGTGCTAGGAAGTCCGTAGAACTTGGCTAAACTATGTTGCCTACGCCATCCGGGATGGGTGATACACATATGTGCTGAATCTCAGAACTGTATTGATGGGGGTGGTAGAGCAACATCTAGTTCTGTCAAGTTTGAATTACCATATAAAAGGAATCAAGAGACACAACGCCCTCATGCTCATAGTCCTCAGCGAGGCAAAGGAGTATCATTGAGCTGTCTGGGGAATCAGACAGCTACATCAAGGATCTGGCATTTGGTAGCTTCACGAAGCTGATTTGAACCATGATGATTGGGCGTCAAAGGGGATGGACCCCAGACGTGGTATAGACTGAGGTGGTAGGGTGCGAGTCATACACGTCTGACGGTACGAGACCACTTTCTCTGCACCTCGACCCATTCACAATTCATTTTAGCACTGGCAACTTCTGATGGACTTTGATTATAGCAACGGAGCGCTAGGGACTTCATATAAAATCCTCGAGGACATCATTGCACCATGTCAGATGAGCCAAACTGGTGTGAACTCTGTTTTGTAAGGCTAAGGTTCGCTCCCTAGAGTATGCAACTTCCAGTACCTATGACAAATACTCTAGTTTCAAAGTGTTTCAGGCCGACTCTGCAGTGCTAGTGATGTGCCAGGCCCGGCCCGGCTCAAAAGCCCCGGCTTTGGCCCGGCTTTGGACGGCCTTGGCTTTTCATTTTCAAAACCTCAGGCCGGGCCCCCATTGACGGCCCACGGCTTGGCCCGGTCCGGCCTGGGGCTTGCCCGGGGCCTGGCACTGTGAGGATGATTATCACTGTAGCCACACAAACTCATAACGTACCTTTTCCAACTATCTTCTGACAAAGCCAAGCTCCAGTATCCTCAATAATTAGTGAATTATAGTGTGAAATCATCATTTCACCGGCACGGTGCTCTGTGGCGCGCATTCCAAATGGGGCATCGTATAGGCGCCCAAAAGTGAGCGACAGGCTTCAGCACCAAGAATTCAATCCATGGGACTATCCTCTTGCTAGGATTTAAGAATATAGACATACTACATTGGAATATGGCATACCGCTACTATATATCATAGTTACTAGACATTTTATCCGTTAGAGCTTTCAGGCCCGGGGCTCACGGCTTGGCCCGGCCCGGCTTGAGACACAAGCCGTGGTGTAGGGCCCGGCCTGGCCCGGCCCAAGTAGGGCTTGGCCCGGCCCGGCCTATGGCCCAAAGCCGGGCCTGGCACATCACTAGAGCCGGTAATTTCATATGCTACAGCTCATGGAGATGATAACTATATATAAAAAGCCGATGTCCCCGCATGCCACTGTAGCGACATCTCCGCACGCAGATATAACTGTTTGACACCGGGCATATTATTCCACACAGACTGCAGAATGGTATTATCGAAGGTCTGGTTCAGTAAGTAGCGCCACACGTAGCATTGACCCTCTTCAAGAAACTAAGGCACAGTGAACAGTCACAGGCTCGTCCTCCGGTTTTGGAAGAGCAATGACAGAGACTGTTCTGCGCAAAGGTGACATCGTAGTCGCCACGCTCAGGACGCCTACCGCTCTCTCAAATTTGGCTGCTAAATATCCCTCCGATCGCCTACTACTGGTGCAACTGGACGTGACTCAGCAAGACCAGATCGTTGCCGCATTTAAACAGGCCAAGCACACATTTGGCCGCATCGACGTCGTGTTTAACAATGCTGGTGCGGCACTCTTTGGTGAGACGGAAGGTACACCCGAAGAGGCCGCGCGTGCACTCTTCGAGGTAAACTTCTGGGGGGCGTCCAACATCTCTCGGGAGGCTGTCAGGTTTCTCCGAGATGAGAATAAGCCATCCGGAGGTATCATCCTACAGAACACCGCCATGGCTTGCTTCGGCAACTTTCCTTTATTTGGCTACTATACAGCGACAAAACTAGGTACTATTCACGCATGTGCAGTCAGAAGATGCCGGTGAAACCAGTCCATCTGCTTTAGCTCTGGAAGGCCTCAGTACAAGTATAGCTGCAGAGATTGAACCTGAATGGAATATCAGGGCATGTTCCAGTCATTCACTAGCATCTATAGTTATCTGACCATCTGCAATTCCAGCTTACAATCATCGAACCTGGAGGTTTCCAATCAAACATACTCGACGTAGCGACACGTCCCGAGCCACACCTAGCGTATGCATCGCCCACATCGCGCGTCTCGCTCTTCCGCCAGAAAATCATACCAAAGGAGCTGCTGGCGGGCGACACGGTGAAGGCAACAGAGGTGATATATAAGTTGGCCGGACTCCCCAAGCCGCCGCTGCGCTTCCCACTCGGAAAAGACAGCGTCTCGCTCGCGAAGCAATCACTAGCTGAATTCCAGGCGGAGGTCGATCAATACGGGTCATGGTCCGATGGATTGTAATTGGCGTAGGCTGTGCGTAACTGAGCATGACTCGTCTTGAGAACATAGAGGCGTATCTAGTGTAATATATATAGCTGCATTTGTGCATATTTTTTATCATTGCTCAAAGAGCTATCGACAAATCATGATGGGGTTTGTTGAGTTGGCAATTATACTATGATCCATTCTTGTGCGCGATGATGTTGTAGAGGTTCGAGCAACATCTTTGAGACTTACGTCGCTCAGTATCGCATTCTTTATGCTAGTTGAGTGCGAGTCCCGTACACAAGGTCTTCCAACTCGTCGCCTGCTGCGTGAAGGAGGTCCCTTGAACTCAGATCGTTTTTTGGGGTAGTAATATAAGCAGTCTCGGGCGGAGGCAAAGTGGACGTAGATCAGTAAGTTGAGGCAGTCTGCGCTCGTATTTCTCCGCAGTACAACTTTGAGCACATTCTTCCACGAACAGCATGTTCCCGCATTGCTTGGATTGGTGGTACCCTGACATATCACCCTTGATAATATGGGATCCTTGGAGTTTATCCTTGAGATGACTTGAGCGCAATGCGATTACGCGGAGGCCAGGACTTACTACCAATGCTCGCTTGATGACTAGTGAGAGCGTTGACAGTTCCTCAATCTTACCGCATAGTAGTCGTACCTGCTGCGGCATAGCAATCAACTGTGAAAAGAAGCAAGAAGTAGGATTTAGACAGGCGGTATGTTCCAACTGCTAACGTGCAGCCAATACACACAGCACCGTCCGCTCCTAACAAGTGGCGACGCGAACAGCGGAGCAGAAGGCTTACTATCAGCGGATCGGAACCATACGCGGGATTCGACAAGAATGAACTTCTCTAGATCTAGCAAGGAAAGGCGCGGACACGATGAAAGGACTTACCCTTGAGCGTTCATTCACAGCACATTTCATCCACTTGTTGGATGCTATCAGATGATTTTTGAAAGTAATACTGCCGTAGCGAAAGTCGGTTTAGTTAATAGATTGACCGTCAACTTGATCGCGCATCGATAAGACCTAAGCCCTGAGGCAGTGTTTGACTATTTTCCGGTCCATATGATTGCGCATGGCGTCCGAACTGGGTTGTGGACATTCATAATTGGAGAAACACCAGTCACTAGCTAGCGGCGATAGCGATCGACCATTATGTAACGCGCACGCGTTATTGATATTGTGACGTTCGCAGGCACAGGAGTGACTAGTGACGGCACAAGGTTCGTCACGCGGAAGTCACAGGTTATAAGGCTGATGTTCCAGTAACGCTTGTCTAGTACAGGATTTCGGGCCTCCTTATATACTGTAGAGCAGAACAAAGCTTCTAGGGCTCTCGTCTGACGAGAGCCTGTAACCGTAAGCTACCTTAAGGCTGACGAAGAGCGAGACGACGAGTACCAATCAAGGGGACCTAAGTACTCAGCATAACACGTAAAGGTGGCGGATAACACTAGTAAGGAAAGTAGAGAAATCACATAACCGGGATGGCACGCGGTCGCGCCACAGACATCGACGCCCAAGCGCGTCGCGCGAGCTTCATATTTCTGACACTTTCACCAAACGCTGTGTATTTACATATTTCCGCGTAAACACTCAAGCATATTCAAAATGGCTGAAGGAACGTATGCCCTAGGTGGATTGAGGATTCTTCGATATCTCTACTTGTTTCGCACTGGCTTCCGCTGCGACTTCGAGACATGCACCTACGACTATCAGGCATTTGCAGTGTAATGTTCGGCAGAGTAGGTGGAGGTCACTTTCATCCATGTTAGGAATGATCCTGTTGTTAGGGATCTGGTCAGTCTTCCCCTGTTCAATGAGTACCTTGAGTTCTGCGAAAGTCAACGTGCGCGGCTCTTCTGGCGGTGCTGGCGGAATAGATGAGAGGGATGGAGTGATTCCTCTGCAGATAGCTCTTGTGCCGAGGTACACTGTCGAGCACGAACATAGGGAGATGGAGTACCCGTATTTCCTTTATGACCTGTAAGGCCAACATGCACTCTAGAGTGGGGCTCGTGTAGCCTACTGACCTATTAAAGTAGACCAGCTCGTAATGGCGCACAATGTCGGTCTTCTCTTCTTCAGACTTTCCCTCCAGTACCCCACTGGCTATTATTCCTGCTAGGCCTTGTAGGAGCTGCACCTTGACGCGATACAACCCGATAGCTCACCCTGTACGTAGTACCTGGTATGTTGCGTCCTCGGCGAAAGTATATTGGAGGAACAAATTTACTGGGACTTCGCGATTCCCACCGTATGGTTCTGGAAGTCCAGAGCTCAGCATATCCGAAGCCACATGTATGAGACAAGTTGCAGCAGCCGCAAGGACGCGTTGATACTTTGAGATTGCAGCAACTTGAAAACTCCACGGTTGTCCAATATAGCGCGGTATTGAATGGTAGCAACGTGACGTGATGGCAACCATCCGCAGTGTACATGTCTTCTGTCACTATGTGCGAACATTGGTCGTGTTATTAAAGTCGAGCAGTCACGGTTGTCTGACTGGGTCGTTATTACTCGCCAGAAGATTCCGCTGTCAGTGAATGTCTCTATTTCTACAATAAATGTTGACTACATGATACAATAGTAGATGCGACGAAGGCCTTGTACAGCGCAGATTTCCATGTGAATATAATGCTAGCACTCCTCTTCGGGCATCTTCAGTACGGCCATGAACTTCTTGTAGGTGACCAGCGTGTTTTTCTTTGCCTTGAGTTCTCGAATATCGTTCTGGAGCGTCCGCTTTTCCCGGTATATTGCCGTCATTCCGCAAAAGTCGTAGGGGGCCAATTCCGAAAGGCTCGCGTCAAGCTCCCCCCCGGGGGTGCTGGCAAATCTGGATTGATACTATGACGACCTCGCAGAAAAGGCGCGACAGCGGGCTAACCCACTCCATTTTAAGACGCTTTAACCCACTATCAGTCTGGAGATAGAATGTGTCGTTAAAGACCTAGTCATTCATAACAAACGCGAGCTTGTTTTAGCCTATCTGCTCGAGGTCGCCGCATTCCCATTCGGGGATGCAATCGAATTTGTGGCGGGTGACATCGAAAACCGCACACACGTACACAAGTAGGAAGAAGAACGACTCGAGGTCATGGCGGTACCGATGTAGCGGGCTGCGGCCGTGTGAGAAGGTCAATGGCAATGAAGGGGGCCTGTCACAGGCAAAATCGCCATTACCGGCGGCTAGGATATATATGTATAAACGCTATGCTAATATATAGGGGGTAGAGCGCTATGGTCAGACTTCATTCTGAACTTGGCGTTCTTCCATCCACCTCACCCCAATTAGCTCTGAGGGCCCAGGGTGGTCTTTGTCACATGCCAATTTCAAGTCTCTAGGCACAGTACCTTTTCCAATCATCAAGAGCACCCCTGAGGCTGGAAACCCGATGCCTCAGCTAGAACCAAGCCCTACGCACGTACCACTACGGGCACTAGCTAACAGCATCACCAGCCACGCCTAAGAACCCTAGTCCCAGGCCCCACGTCCAGTCCAACATAAAGCCCATAGCAGTCACGTGACCCCGACCAATTACGATGAGCCCAGTAGCACCTAACCAGACCAACCCCCTGCTACATGGACCATACCTTATCCGGTCACGACCATCCAGACTCACGGCTAGGACCACCTGTACATTACCCAATCGATAGCTAATTAGCTTGGCCTACACGTGAGGCGCGCATAGCCAGTTAGCTTACAATTCGCATTCAAGGCGTGCTGCCAGTTTCCTCCTGAGGTAGCCTGAGAAATTACCTTTTATAACAACATGTACTGTGAGCGCTGCCGACGGGGCGCTGCCAGCTCAGCACAGGATTCCCGCGCCCAACGACACGCGCGCGCCCTTCGGCACCTCGCCGCCGCCGTCGCGCACGATGAGCGCGGCTCCTACCTCAATACTCGGCCTTTTCGCACGGTTCTTTCTACGTTACTAGGTTAATAGATAGTCTGAATACGATTATGACAACGATTTGCGTAATATATGAGGTCTTTGGGGTGGATTGACGGGCGAATCCTTGGATGACGCGGGACGGGCGGCCCGAGGCACGTGCAGCCTGGCGCGCGCCTCTCCTAGCGGCTGTCAGCGCCTAATGAGCCGCGCGCCGCGCGCCCGGGGAAGCGCCCTATCGCGCCTGGGGAAGCGCCCTGCCACCACCGCAGCGCACGATGAGCACGGGTCCCGCGTCGACGGCAATCATTTCACGCGAATTTTTTTGCTTTCTATAGTTCTCAAACGTTATAGATTCAATTGTAGAAATTAAATTCGAATAGAACTGATATTTGGGATGGATGGGTGGCCGGTTTGTGGATGACGCGCGCCCTGGAGCACGTGCACCGCTCGGTGCCTGCGCCCTCCAGTGGCTGTTGGCGCCTAGTGATCGGCGCAGATGGCGCGCGTCTATCTTATCGGCTCAAGATGGCTCAGCAAACCTTCGTATGCCGAGTGTTCTCTTGCTCACCTTAGCTTTCCGATGGCTCTAATGATCAAATCCAAGCTGTCATCGAATCTGGTGTCCTCTGACACCAGCTATCTCTTCAGGTGCGTTTTCTAACTCAGCTTACCATATCTTATCTAACGGGCGCTCCGTCCGATCTCCCATCCATCCCTTGACCTCAGTACAAACACCAGCACTCCTAGTACGCCCAACTGGCGTGCTCTCTACGCGTCTTCGAAGACAGCGATTATTACCTACCACAGTCCTACGTCGACCGCAAGTTCAAGTTCAAGTGCGTATTTTAATTCAGCTTACCATATCTTATCTAACGGGCGCTCTGCTCGATCTCCGATGCATCCCTTCACCTCAGTACAAACACCAGCACTCCTAGCGAATCTAGGCTACCTCTCCGATGGCTCTAATGATAAAATCCAAGCTGTCATCGAATCTGGTGTCCTCTGACACCAGCTATCTCTTCAGGTGCGTTTTCTAACTCAGCTTACCATATCTTATCTAACGGGCGCTCTGCTCGATCTCCGATGCATCCCTCGACCTCAGTACAAACACCAGCACTCCTAGCGAATCTAGGCTACCTCTCCGATGGCTCTAATGATAAAATCCAAGCTGCTATCGAATTCGCTATCTGTCTAAGACGAGTTTGTCTCTTTCGCTGTACTGATTGTTCTCTACATTCCTGACTTCTCGCCGATCGTGATCGATTGATCTCTTGCGCTTCGTTTCTTTTCGGAGCGCCAGGTCTTTGATCTCCGTTATCCATCACGTGCTGTAATAATACATTGTGCGAAGTGCTCGTCTTCCCTAAGCCTGAGCGTGCGCGCTGCTTCTGAGGGCTTTCTCTGTTCCTGCTTTCCTTCTAAATACTACTTGCTGTATATATCTCCATGAGCAATCGCAGGGGGCTCTCTCGTAAGGCTACGGTGTCTTGTGGGCAAGGCATAGGCAAGTCCTCAGTAAGTAAGGTCATGAACCAGCGCGAACTATTCAAGGAGAGGAAAAGAGTTAGAGAGCGTTACGAGATGTGTCTTTCCGGTGCGTAATACATATTTCTTCTGTATTTCGCGATTTTACGTCTGCATCAGCACTTGGTCCCCAATCGCGCAAGGCGCTCGCTGAAATGTGTGGCGACAATCAGCCAATGGATATCGACGACACGACATCAATTCATGATTGGATGGGCGACGCTTTGCAGGATGATGAGGAGTGGGAGACCCTTCCAGGCGAGGTTAGAAATAATGCGGACTTCATGTATGCGCTACGGGACATTGCAGGATCGCGGTGCGTAGCAAAGTGCTTGACTCATCCTTCAACTAATCTTAGCAGGCTGTACAAGCTGAGGAAGAGGAACGATGGGCGTACTTGGCGTCAGCGCACGCAAAACATGGACGAAAATTGGCGGCTTGTACTCCCGGAGATCACGGAGGCGTACGTCGACTGGCGGTATTCCGATTGCAGACCGAATGCCGATCTGCTACCTTCGCGTTATGACTTCGAGATCAACGTTTTCGATATATACTCTTTAGAAACGTCCGTCCATATCCGGCGCCCTCCTGAGGCGCGCTCTGTTGCGGAGGCAATCGTCATGTATGGGTACCTCGGCACGACCCCGATTAATCCCTCGCTGGCGATATCATTAAGGACTCTGGAGCTTATGTTTTCTCTGAGACTTTTCAAAGCCTCTCTTAGTATTGAATCTGTCTGTAAAGTGATCTGCTATTTGTACAAGGTAGGAGAGAATCAGTTCAGAACTGTCGGTTACTCACTCTATGTTCAGACTCCATACAGACAAGAATTGAGGACCGCCATTTCAGACGCGTTTGACATATATCTGCGCATGCGGCGTATAGTAGACAAGCAGGTTCTAGCTGCATTAGGACGCAATACGCCCAACTGGCGTGCTCTCTACGCGTGTCCGGCTTGCGGATATGAGGTACGTTGTTGCCGATCTGTCTATTCGCATACTAATTAACTTTAGCTTGATGGCGAGCCACCCATGAAATGGAAGCGGCTCATCTGTATGGACGGCAACAATTCTTTGAAACGTCTGGCTACCATCAACGGACGTATGCGGGGCGATGTACGCGTCTTCGAAGACAGCGATTATTACCTACCACAGTCCTACGTCGACCGCTTCGCGGACGAGGTCCAATCCCGTAGGCAGCCGCGAAACAACCCATCAGAAAATGATAGCGAAGACGAGGATGACGTCGCTCAGGGCGGCGAGGGTGATCCGACCGACGGCGCGGCGGATGGGTCAGCATATGAACCTTGTACCAAGAATTGGAAGGCGGCAGCGTCCGATGAAAAAAAGAGAATGTGGGGCATTTTTGATGAGTGTGGAATTTTTGCCAGTGCCTGTCGGCACGGTTTTATACTGTGGATTACTGATATGATACAAAGTGGCGAACTGTAAGTACTATTTTATTTTCTGTCTACTTTCTGACATTTTATCAGTGCCAAGTATCCCCTCTCTACAATCTCCAAGGTACTTGAAGTATTCGGAGACCGCGTTCTTGTCGGATACGACATAGGATGCGAATTTGAGGGCACGATCAGGCGCAGCTCACTGGGGTCGCGATGGCAATCCAACGGATGCCGATGCTGTGTAAATGCATTCCATGGATATACTCACTGTTATCCATGCCAGACGCGAAACCACCCCAATGTAATTGAGGGCGCCGGGATAGAGGATTTGGAGACCCTCGAACGTATATTCAGCTCTTCCAACAGTCTCGCGTCGATTACGCGTCATGCGTCAGCATATCGGCGCCGCCTCCTTATCGACACTTATTTCCGACAATGGGATGATGAGAAGTACACAAACCTGTCTACAATGATCCTCAATAACTATAAGCAGGCCTTGGACATGATAGAATCCGAATCCCTTGCACTGGATGAAGCCATGAGGTCACTCAAAATCACTCGAAATGAAATTGATGCCTGGCACGAAGAAGAACGCGCATACTTTCAGCAGCTCGGGAGCGAGTCCGCCGAACATGTTCACGCGATAGCGTACGTCGAGGCGTTACAAGAGTTACGTGCGACAACCGCGGAGCTTGAGGGCGTATCGACCCAATTCTATCGTACCGCGCCCGCAGAAATTCGTTTTGCCCCGCCTACAACAAGTGCGGTCGATTACAATGCTGATACATCGCGTACCCGGAAACTCGAGACCAGGCGCAAATATCTACGCGAACGCCAAGCGACGCTCACGCGTGAGGTCACAGAGATGGAGGCGCAGTTGGGTATTGCCAAGCGATGGGAGGTCACAGATTATGAGTATACGGAAACATTGAAGTATATGGCAACACGACAGTATCACCGCGCATTAGAAAACCTTCACCGCCTTGTCATACAACGTCTGTTCGAGTTGCACAAGATGAATATCGCGCGATCGGGTGAGTATTTAGCTGTTCAACATCGCCACTTATCTGACGCGGTTGTGCAGGATATCGCGTCCGCACTCATATCGCCAAGTCTTTACAAGCTCGTTCTAAGGCAATTCGGAATGCTGTCAAAGTATACAATAGAGCGGCCCTCAGCTTGGATCCACCGATGCCTACAGTGGATTGGGAGCAGGTATCTCACTATAGCTTCCTTGATGAATTCCATTTACTACAGGACACTCGAAATGACGTTCGTGACAAGCCCTGGACAAGACCCGCTATCCGAGAAACAATGAGACAGGCTCGTAGGCTCGATCGCGCTCGCGAGGAATTAACGCGTTGCAATATTGAGGCGCGTCGATTACATACGTCTATTTGCGACGAAGACGCGCATTTTACGAGGATATTGAACCACTTGAAGTCCGAAGGCTCTCAAATTTATGGCGCGGTTGCTGAATACTGCGAACGCCGTCGCAATATCAACGCACGCCATCTCAAGCGACTTCAACAGTTATACGCGTTAAAGGGCTTCACCGGCACGCCGAGCCCTGGTGCTCGTAAAGGGGATGCGGCGATTGGTGGTGTATTGCTCGCGCAGACAGATAAAGTGGCAGAGAGTGCAGCGCGAGTGGGCAGGATCGCTACTCGAGTAGAGACAGGCGGAAGCAGGGCAGAGGGCGAGGTTAGTGTAGAGACAAGAATTTCAGATGACGAGGGAGACGAAGACGACGAGGGAGAAGCGGAAGTGGATGCACTAGTGGATTTTGTATGTAACCTTGCCATGTAGTTGCACTCAAACAATCCTTGAATTAGTGGTGAGGCGGCTGCTTCTCACATATTGCATTGCTGCATTCAATCAACTCACGAGAACTTGTGTTATTCATTTTCTAAGCTAATAAATTGTCATCTTATGTGTTCAGACATAGAACAAGCTCAAATAGCATCCAATTTTGCATGTGGCCAAAAGGGACGCAGCAGGCGAGCGAGATGGTAGTGGGGAGTGGACGCTGATCGAGCTGAGACGCGACTCGCGACTCGCGACTCATGCTCTCCACTGAGCATGAGTCGCGAGTCGCGAGTCGCGTCTCAGCTCGATCAGCGTCCACTCCCCACTACCATCTCGCTCGCCTCACGTCTCATTTCAGTCACACTCACTATTGCTGTTACTCAACATGTCTGGCCCTTGTGTAGTTCTTGGAGGCTCCCAACCTGGAATTTACGACGTCCGGTAAGTGCATATTATTATGGCAAATGGCGTGAAGGTTGACGTTTGCTCGACAGCCCACGAGGACTTGCTGAGAAGCACTGGCCCTATCCGTTTCCGATCGTCATTCATTGCAACAATCAAACAGAAGCGGAGAAGCTCTACCATATTCAAGAGAAGCACTTCAAATCCGCGATGACCGATGATCCTCCGGCGCATATCGTTACGCAGATCGTCGAGAATTTGCATGACTCCCGGGCACTCGGCATCATCGAAGGTCTTCTCGACGTCAAGAGTTTTCATGTAGTTTTATATGGACGCAAAACTGGTATATTCTTCAAGTGGTAAGACATTATATTGCATGCAATATATTCTTGAACCTATCGACCATCAGGGATCAAGTCTACCCCCTTACCCATGGCTTCTCTGGCCAGCAACACAAATCTTTCAAAACGCTTGCCGACGCGATCAAATATTACTGCTACAAAGGTGCAGAGTCGCTTAACGTAGGAGGAAACGTTACCGATATTTCGGAGAACGTGGATGGTGCGTCGTTAGCAGGTTGTGTTGCAGACTTATGAATTTATGACATGTCTAGAAGCTGCAACAGAAGGGTTAGACAACGTGATGTCCCAGATGTCAGGTGTGTATACCTTGATGTATGTGTGTTCCAAGCCACATGATTACATTGTTAACAATCACAGGATTATCTCTCGGGGAAAGCGTGTCCCAGAGCTCCGGGACGGCTCGCCAGCGTCCCCAAGGTCGTGCCGAATCGCAAGCAGCATATGTTCGCCATCTTCCTGTTCACGCAATGCCTCGCAACACGACTGTCAACACACACGCGCACGCAACGTCTCGTCCCGCGGTCGTCCATGCGCCCGCGGCCCCTCATCTCCCCATTCGTACGTGCGAGCAGGACATGATACGACCCTACACCCAGCACTTCCTTCCCCCGCCGCCGCGCAGTACAGATAGGGGGGCCGAGCAACTTCTACAGCCCGCAGAGTGGGTGCACTACGTCGAACGAGGGTTTCGCGAAGTCACCCGTGTTCACACAGGGCAGCGCCCAGCTCTGCGCGATATTCCTATTGCGTCGCTCAGACTGCTTACTGACTATTACATAGAGACTCACGGGTACGATACGGAGACACGCCTGAGAATCGTTCAGGCTATCACCTACTCCAATTCTCGCGAGGAGTTCACGTCGACGTTGGCACCATACGGTGCCAACATCTCTGAGATGGACTTCCTTTACTACATTTACGAGCTCGGAAATCTATAGTTAGTCTTGCAACCCAGTCGCAATAGAACACCGTAATTGTTGGGTCCGCTAAGCTGCTAGAGAAGGAAGTTATCCTGGCACGCATTGTCCCATGCGTCCGCAACCTCTGCCAAGACAACTCCCAGCACGTCCGCGCTGCACTCGCAAACCAGATTAGTAACCGTGCGCCACTGCTCGGAAAGGACTCCACAATAGAGCATCTGCTGTCCTTGTTCCTCCATCGAATGAATGCCACAGTCTGTACAGACTGTGGCTAAGAGTGTGGCTGAACACTGGGACCATCACGTGTGCGCGAAGAAAATTCTTCTCATCTTCGCTTCTTGACTTCTCGACTTCTCGACTTCTTGACTTCTCGCCCACGTTCTGCTTCCTCATCATTCAAAATCAAATCTCGCGCTCTCACGTTCTCGGGCCTCGTAGGCCGCTATGGCTCGCTATGCCCCCGACCTTGTCGGTCTCCAGGACGCCACTCTTCAAAGATTTAGTCGGAAGTCTGACAAAGATCGGGTCTCCCATAGATATCGAGCTCGACGCAAGATTATCGGGAAAACGGCGGAAGACTTAGCGAGACAGAAGGCTGCTCGAGCGCTAAGAAACCAGGCCTTCAAGACGGCGCTAGAACACTATCAGCTTTTAATGCAGTCCTCACGCCTACGCTCCAACAAAAGGAAGGTGAGCCGATGGAACGTGTTCCTTAGTCAGGAGATCCGTCGCATCAACGCAGGTATGTGTGCGTTCATTTTTTTGGTGTCATGCTAAGTTAAATATTCATACTGTTTAGAACTCCCGGATGACGTACCTCGCAAAAAATCGTCCGAACTTACCGGGGAGATTTCTGCTCGGTGGAAGCAAATGAGTGCCGATGAGCGTGCGGCCGCCACGGAAAGCACCGCAGGTCAACTGGAGGAGATACGTGAGGCGAAGGCAGTCGCAAAGCACCACCTTCCCGTTCACGTATTCAACGACGGCCGCAACACGTTGAGCAAGCTTAAGGGCGAGGTACGTGCATTATATCTCCCCGGGGTCTCGTCTAGGGACTGATATCAATAGCTCGAAACGCTACATCAGCGCACGGGCATCGAATGCGTCCTCATTGCCACGTGCGAGAATTTGGATATGTACAATCAGCCGTTTCAGTACGTCACAAGCAACCGGGTCAAGGAATTTTTCGAGAATACACTCAAGTTGCCGGTGGCCGATATTGGCCTGCGCATGGAAGCGTATCTCATATCTGGTGTGCAAGGTAAGCAGCCCGATGCCTTCAGAGTCTAACTGTAATCTCATTATTATGTGGGACAGGAGCTGTCGATAGCCATGTCCAAGGAGTCAGTGAACTTAAGAAGAAGACTGCAGAGATTATCTTACGAAAGCTCAGTGAGTACAATATGGTAGAACAAGGCCTTTATTAATGTGGTTATAGATGAAGTTGCAAAGACAAAGATCAAGCGCATGTTCTATCCCAACTTCGACGAGATGATAACCGCAAAATATGGCGTGATATACGTTAACTGGCCATTGCAGAAGTTCTGCAGCCCTAGCGACGTTGGCTCCAGGAACGAGCTACAGGTTTTATATCGCGCATTCGAGAGCGGTACTACTTATTTTCGATTGATGGACCCTGACGAGTTCAAGCGCTGGGAGGGTGCCCGGTACCAGGTATCGTCACCAGAAAATCAGAATGCAGCTTCAAGTAGTGGTGATCCCACTAATTCCTGCTTACCGCCGCCGACCCATGCCTTCACAACGCCGCCGACGCACGATTCCGCAACGCCGCCGCCGCCGCAGCTCATACCGCCCCAGGGACCCTCGCAGCACATGCCTCTGGAGAATCCGACTTCCATCGTGCCATCCGAACCTATCCCGATCGATCCCGTCCTGCTTGCGCTATCTTCGCCCGGACAACATCAATCGGGTCCAGTGCAGCTCGCAAGCACTCTGCCTGCGCTCATGCCAGCTGCCGTGCCGCCGCCCGTGTCCATGGTGCAGGAGCACCCTTCGTCCACGTTCTCCCAAGTTCAGTACTCACCTCCCCCAGTTCTGGATAGCGTGGTATCATCTCCGGTGACTCAGCATTCTATCCCGGCCGTCAAACAAGTCTGAGGGCGTAAACGGCAGAGCAATAACCCTCCATTCACGAATTTCATTCACACAACTACTACATCGGATGGTATTAAATCGTCTAAGAAAACGCGGAAGACTCGATCTAAGAGGGTTGTGAATGGTGAGGAGAATACGCCTCCAGCGCGGACTTAGTCGCCCGCGCATCCATGCTCTGAGGCTTGTATATAATGTAGCACCTGGAATTCAATACAAATCATTGGGACGTTGCACGTATAAACATCGCATAGGTCGAATATTCATAACTATGAGGCGATGTCGACTTAGCGTTGAATGAGAGATCGGACGGAGCGCCCGTTAGATAAGATATGGTAAGCTGAGTTAGAAAACGCACCTGAAGAGATAGCTGGTGTCAGAGGACACCAGATTCGATGACAGCTTGGATTTTATCATTAGAGCCATCGGAGAGGTAGCCTAGATTCGCTAGGAGTGCTGGTGTTTGTACTGAGGTGAAGGGATGCATCGGAGATCGAGCAGAGCGCCCGTTAGATAAGATATGGTAAGCTGAATTAAAATACGCACTTGAACTTGAACTTGCGGTCGACGTAGGACTGTGGTAGGTAATAATCGCTGTCTTCGAAGACGCGTAGAGAGCACGCCAGTTGGGCGTACTAGGAGTGCTGGTGTTTGTACTGAGGTCAAGGGATGGATGGGAGATCGGACGGAGCGCCCGTTAGATAAGATATGGTAAGCTGAGTTAGAAAACGCACCTGAAGAGATAGCTGGTGTCAGAGGACACCAGATTCGATGACAGCTTGGATTTGATCATTAGAGCCATCGGAAAGCTAAGGTGAGCAAGAGAACACTCGGCATACGAAGGTTTGCTGAGCCATCTTGAGCCGATAAGATAGACGCGCGCCATCTGCGCCGATCACTAGGCGCCAACAGCCACTGGAGGGCGCAGGCACCGAGCGGTGCACGTGCTCCAGGGCGCGCGTCATCCACAAACCGGCCACCCATCCATCCCAAATATCAGTTCTATTCGAATTTAATTTCTACAATTGAATCTATAACGTTTGAGAACTATAGAAAGCAAAAAAATTCGCGTGAAATGATTGCCGTCGACGCGGGACCCGTGCTCATCGTGCGCTGCGGTGGTGGCAGGGCGCTTCCCCAGGCGCGATAGGGCGCTTCCCCGGGCGCGCGGCGCGCGGCTCATTAGGTGCTGACAGCCGCTAGGAGAGGCGCGCGCCAGGCTGCACGTGCCTCAGGCCGCCCGTCCCGCGTCATCCAAGGATTCGCCCGTCAATCCACCCCAAAGACCTCATATATTACGCAAATCGTTGTCATAATCGTATTCAGACTATCTATTAACCTAGTAACGTAGAAAGAACCGTGCGAAAAGGCCGAGTATTGAGGTAGGAGCCGCGCTCATCGTGCGCGACGGCGGCGGCGAGGTGCCGAAGGGCGCGCGCGCGTCGTTGGGCGTGGGAATCCTGTGCCGAGCCGGCAGCGCCCCGTCGGCAGCGCTCACAGTACATGTTGTTATAAAAGGTAATTTCTCAGGCTACCTCAGGAGGAAACTGGCAGCACGCCTTGAATGCGAATTGTAAGCTAACTGGCTATGCGCGCCTCACATGTAGGCCAAGCTAATTAGCTATCGATTGGGTAATGTACAGGTGGCTAGGACCCTGTCCACCCAACCAACCAAACCCTACGCCTCCCGTCTCCACGAATCACCGCCATTACTGGCTAACCCGGTCATTACCGACCAAGGACTCACCCCATTACTGGCACGGACTATGTACGATACGGACTAAGGCCCATGGGAGGCCTTAAACCCCAGCTACCCTAGTCTACGAGGAACACCGACCTCAGGGCAGCACCTGTACGACTGAGAACCCTAGCAGTCACAGGACTCTACGTACCGATCGCAGCCAATCACGCTCGATCACCCTACGTCACGCACGGCCCGTACTGGCCAGTCCACAGTCCCGGCAGACATCATCCTTTAGTACCAGCACGTGGGAACCTGGGCCGCCACGTGCCTTCCCCTCAGTACCAGTCCTTGGGAACCTCGGACAGCAGACACCCCGATCATGGACATAGAACCCCGCCATTACCGGTGAACCCCCGATCAACGAGAACCACCGATCGGGCCTATCCCGCTACGTTGCCATGGACCTCCAGCGCTCCCCTAGCCGTACCAGTGCTCGCGCTCCGATGCCTTACTGGCCACCACGTAGCACGTAGATTACCTCAGCGCCGAGGCACCCTAACATGTACAAACATATGTAGGAGTATATAAACGCCAGACAGTCTTGAGTGAACCTCAGACTTGTCTTGGCCATTTCAGCCTTAGATGCCCGGACCAGGAAGGCGCTTTCATGCAATCCCCCTTCCCCCGGTGTGTGTCTTTGGTTGTGTGTGTGTCAGTCTTGTCATAAGTTCAGAATCCACCACCATCCGGGCTGCTGGTCTAAACCCAAGGCTACGGCGGAGATAAGCTCCCGTGTTACCTTCTTGCATGACAGGGATACAACGCTGACATGGCACCCTCGTCGCTATGTCACAAGCCGATTTCTTTTGCCTAGCCAACAACTAGTGACTAGAGCCTAAACCCTTATCTTATCTAAGCGCGCGCCTATGCAGTCACGTGCCAAGACCCCGGACACCCTATCACGTGTTGCCAGACCCCCGGACACTCTGTGCTGTGTACCTACACCCATTATAGGGTTTACCTTAGTTGAACGGACTATCAGCTTACATAATAACTGTACAGTTGCCAAACAATGTACAAACAGTAGAATAGCATATATACTGGCCGACGAGCAGGGTAGCACCCCAGACTCGTCTTGGCCTTATACGCCTTGAGTAGCCTCAGATCAGGAATACACTTTCACGCGAGTAATATTCCCCTGAGTAGTTGCTTGAAGTGTTGCTTGTGTCACGCTACGACCTATGGTGGTAGATTCCTGCCGACACAACAGCGTTTCCCTTGACGCACAAGGCGGCTCGTTGGACGAGCAACAGTGGAAGACTCCCGCTTATAGAAACACAACAGCATGCCCAACGCACAACCCCGGGCAGTACCCACTTACACAAAACAGAATAACACTGATAAAAACCCACTATACACCACAGATGCGCCGGTCAGACGCGATTGGCATCACAACACGCCAGTCGCGCCGTGACCAACACACACTACGCCGACGTCGCCTCGCCGTGCATCAATACACCGGCGCCCCGCTCCCTGCTTAGTCAGCAAAGGGAGCGCACCAACGCGACCCGCCCTCACAGGCCCCGGGCACACCCACACACCACCCACCTTTGCTGCAAAGCATCGACGGCGCGCGTCTCGCTACAACATAAGCAAGACAACACACTGCCACCAGCACGGAACGCTACGCCACCACCAGCGTGGAACGCTATGCCGCCACCAGTGCGGAACGTCGACGCCGCTACGTGTGGACTCACGACACCGAAAGGCATACACATGAGACGGGGTGGTGCGCCCACGGCGCCTACGCAAGAGGCCTTGGGCCGTACATTTATGCACACCCACAAACCGTCTCACGAACTCCATGCTGGCCACATACAAGGCCACTTACAGCACGACAAGCCCGGCCCATTACAACAACATGGTGACAGCGAAGACGACGCTGGATGGGGGTACACTACCCCACCACTCACACTCGTTCACCGGCAGAAAACCCTGGCTAACGACTACGTTCACCACCCACCTACACTACACACTCGCAGTTCACCACCCCGGTGGGGGACATAACCTACACAAAAATACACAGAAAATTGAAACCTGCCCACCACCCCAGTCAAAACACCATCCCAGGAGCGTCCTGATCCGTCGAGGACGATGTAACAGGCCGGGGGTAGGGTTGGAGGAAGGAACTGACGACCCAAGACGAGCAAAGCCCGAGAGACAAGGGCATAGCACGACGGCGACTGAGGGAAGCCTGAGGTACGACAACGAGGAAGGGGACCGACCGAGGAGGTCAGACCAAGGATGAATGACAACGCGTACCGAGTGAGGAGCTCGCGCGTAAACCTGCCGACAAGGAGGGCTGACAACAACGACTTTTTTTCCCACCCTACCGCCCCCGTCAACTCACCTCTCGCCGCACAGACGCATCGCTAGAGATGGGGGTGCATAATACAAAAATTATATATTACAGGTAATCTACAGGTGGTGAAGAAAACCCTTACAACCTACAGCGGCGAACACAGAAGTCACAACACGACACCAACCCTCACAGGGACCTCATCAGTCACTAATGCACCCAACCCTACAAGGGGCCCAAGGCGGTAGATTCCCGCTACAACCCTACAACGACACCAACACACCCCCCCCCCCCTCCCCCCCCCCCCCCCCCCGCCTTACAACCTCTCACAGCGGTAATTTCCTGCCGCAACGACTCTTCTACAGGCCGGCGGTAGTCCCCCCCCTGTCTTAGAACTTTTTTTACAGGTTTTTACAGATCACACTTACGCCAGCAGTACAGCCCCACCTACGCACATACAAAAACACAAGAAAATATAGGATAAGAATTTGGTGTCGAGACGACACGCTAGAGATGGGGGTGATGTCACAGGCAAAATCGCCATTACCGGCGGCTAGGATATATATGTATAAACACTACACTAATATATAGGGGGTAGAGCGCTATGTTCAGACTTCATTCTGAACTTGGCACTCTTCCACCCGCCTCACCCCAGTTAGCTCTGTGGGCTATGGGTGGTCTTGTCAGGGCCGTGCCCGTTCGGTACCTCAGCGGTTTAGACCAGCACGGCATCGTCCCTGGTTGTGCATCTGTGTTTGGGGACTCCTGCTTCATGGGCTTGTGCTTCACTGGCGGCTCCGTTGTGGAGGTGAAAGACACCGTACAGTCAATTATTCACTTTTATTATTATGGTATATTTTCTATTTTACTTGTACTATACTGTCATACTCCCACCAACTCTACCAGCGCGCGAGCTATGTCCCGTGGATATGTTTAACTAACGCAATGTAGAGCTGTTGATGATCTAGACCGACGTTCCTGCGCTCAAGGGCGGCAAGATGCGTACGTAAATAGGGCGTGGTCTATGATCAGCCAATCACGTTCAAGCCATTGCACATTGTGTTTGACATGTCTTAGGGTATAGCAGACGTGTCTGTGCCGATGACGTGGCCCCCAGCTCGTTTATACTATTATGGCAAATCCTTTACTTCATTAGGTACTCCCTTTCATTGTAGTTTCTGTCCTGTCACTGTCACTTTTCAGTTGGCTCTCGAATTCTGGCACCATGTAACATATAAACTGTGCCTTCGACACACTGTAAAGAATCTCTCTTCCCATGCTTTTCGTACTAGCTTACCTCTGAGTTCTGGTGAGGCGACACCATCCCCTCAAGAGAAGCAAGACGTTTAGCGCGAGTAGAAGGTCACTCATAAGCACAATTAGTTGTTTAGTTTATTAGTTTTACTTCGTCTATCTACATGACACAGTCTCACCGGACTGTGGGACCGTGCTAGCAGGGAACCCCTAACGCTCTAACTCCTAAGTCCTTAGTGACTGGCGGAGGTCGGGCGGCTGGTCAGGCTGTATGACGCAGCTACACAGACTAGCAAGTATGAGGGGAGACGAGCATGTCGGGACCGACAGGCGCAGGCACACACAGTGTAGGAGGGAAAGGGGCCTTAGTGCCCAGTTGCTGAGAATCCTAAAGATGAGGATAAGCCTCATCTTGCTACGTCTTAAATACATGTTGTAGAGCCTGTAATGGCTTGCCCTAAAGATGAGGCCTGTGCGCCGTATCTAAAGGTCCATGTGATCAGGTAACTACAGGTAATGTAGCATGTAACGTAGTGACCGTGATGTGAGAGGGAGCGTGCGCCCACCCAAGGCGCTGGACATCTTATCATATCTAATCTACTAGGTCTGGCGTCTAACGTAAGAGGGAGACGGGGAGGTGCTCACAGATCCAGGGGCCGCGCAAAGGCCAGAAAACCCTGTAAGAGTAAGCAGGGCATGCCACAGCACAATACTGTGACACTACATATATTTGTTACACGACCATTTGCGGCCATCGTATTCTGTGCTGGGTTTGTTCGCATTCCCGCACACACACTCTCCGGTCTCTCACACATATAGTTGGCGACATGCTCTCCTCTGCATCTCCGCACAGCCCTTCCACACCGTCCCTTTCACGCTAAGAGCTTCAGAGTTAATTTTTCGTGCAATAAGTGTGCGCTCGGGTGCTGGTACGAGTACAGTTTACACAGGGACTGTGGCAAACTGTTTCTTTTCGATACTTTGCTTGACTTGGTATCTGATGTTCCGGGCACCACGGGTTCGTCAGTCTGGTTGTCCTTGAGTTCTGCCTCCGTATCGACAGGCATGGCCTGGTCCCAATCACATAGAACACCGTAGAGTCTACCGTCCCTGCGGTAGAACATGACGTTATTCTTGCTGATATCACAAGGATGTCCGAAGTCTTGTACACCCAGTAGTGAGCTATAATCTGGTCAGTGCCTGCTGCAACTTCGGACAGTGAGAGATGCACCACGTACGGCGTCAAGGAAAACCAACTTGAATTCTGCAGCGCTATTCATCAGTTCCAGATGTGTGTAGCACTGCATAATGATGGTGCGGGACACACGCTCATCCAGCATCCTCGTGCCCATGTATGCATGAGGTAGCCCGAGCTTGTCAATGGTCATTGAGAGGGAGCACTTGAGCTTGACAACGTGATCAAGCATGGTTGGCTTCTTCTCCACGAGCGCCGTGCGAACAGCCATGATTGTCGTTGTCTCCACCCTGTTTGTGCAGTTGACCAGCCATGCAATCTTAGCAATGAGCTCCGCATCGCCGAAGAGGGTGGCTGTGTGGCCCTTCGCGTGAATTGGTACAACCGTAGTGCCCCGCCCGACAATCCCAAACTCAGTGTAAATATCATCCTTGCCAATGGTGGTGACGTCAAACTCAAGTTGTTCATTGATCTCCTCCCCATTTGCGTCGTGCACATTCCGGCCCTCCAGCATGAGCTCCACACCCTCAAACATTTCAAACTTCCCATTTGGCACGTCAAAGCGCATGAGGTGGCAGATGCTGAGCTGGTGCAAGTCTGCATGGCACAGCGCGGCGACAGCGTAGAGCAGCAGCTCGGATTGCTCGACGATGTGAATTGGCTCGGAGATGATGATGCCCATCTGGTCTGCATACCATAGCTGGATCGACATCTCGTGTACCATGATTCCTGACCCATACAAGCACACGTTGTGTGACATGTGTTCATTGATATACTTGAGCATCTGCGCGTTGTTGTGGCTCAGCTCTTCTGGTGCGGCTGTTGGAATAAACCAGCAGGGGCATACCACTACTCCACGGTGGAGTAGTGGTATGCCCCTGCTGGTTTATTCCAACAGCCGCACCCTCCTCAATGTGTGATACTTCTACTTCCCAGTCCTTCGAGTTGGCACAGCTAATTGTGCACTGCGCTGGCCTCGTGTGCTTCCATAACTTGGACAGCTCTGGGTCATTTTTGCTGTCTTGCTTTCGCTTTTCTCCCACCTTATCTGGATCAATGTAGTGGTACTTGAGATATCTCTGAGTGATAACTGAGTATTGAAATGTGGCCAAGTAATCACTACACACATGCTGCAGGTGACCCGGATTAATCCGAAAGTCCATACCGTACTTCCACACACCAGATAGCTTCATTTTGACCTCACCAGGGACTTGACACAAGCAACACTTCAAGCAACTACTCAGGGGATTGTTACTCGCGTTTCAGCGCAATCCTAGTCTGAGGCTACTCAAGGCGTATAAGGCCAAGACGAGTCTGGGGTGCTACCCTGCTCGTCGGCCAGTATATATGCTATTCTACTGTTTGTACATTGTTTGGCTGCTGTATAGTTATTACGTAATCTGAGAGTCCAATACTATGGTAAACCCTATAATGGGTGTAGGTACACGGCACAGAGTGTCCGGGGGGCTGGTAACACGTGGTAGGGTGTTCGGGGTCTTGCACGTGACTGCTTAGGCGCGCGCTTAGATAAGATAAGGGTTCAGGCTCTAGTCACTAGCTAGGTGAAAGAAATCGGCTTGTGACAGTACCCCCTCTTCTAGTTGCGTGTCCCCGCGCCCAGCAATTACTTTGCAGAAGTTTTGGTCAACGTGACATGGGTGGCCGTGTTCGTGTTTCTGACAGATGTGTGGGTTTGCCATCTGTATGGTGTACTGTACGGGATAGATCCAGCCCGGGTTATTGGGTATTGTGGATTCTATGCATTGTCCCACTTGTACTCCATATTGTACTACACGATTCTTGGGGTTACAAAACCAGAAGTTCCTGGCGACGAGCTGTTTTGGGTAGATATAGAAGGGAATTTTCGCATCCTTCAGTAATTCGATATCTACGTCGTCGTGGATGATGAACTCGTTCGGGTTTTGTCTGAGTCCCATGGCGATGGCTTTCTTCTCGAAGTTTTCCCACTCCGGGTCCCACTCAGTGTGTCTGTTTTTCCACTGGTGGCCTGGAGCGGTTGGTCTTTCTTCGAAGTACTTGGTTACCAAATCCTGCCAGGGAGTCAATCCGCGTTTCCTTTCCCATGTCGTTGTCCCATCAGACCATTCAACTTCCAGCTCGACTCGCCCTCGGTCTTCCCTGGATGCGAGGATCCTGAGAGGCCTGCGAGCGTCATTGCCTTCCATTCGTTCGTTATGGTCTTGATTGGGGAAAGCCGGAGCATGATACGGTAGTAGTAGGACTTCGTTAAATACGGGGTATATGCCTCGCATGTCTGCGGGCAAGTCCAGTTCGTATGCTCCATGTCCGACTTTCTTGGTGACCTTGTACGGACCGTACCGCTTTGAATCGAGTTTCTTCGTAGGGTTTCCCATGTTAATGTTTCGCCCATCGACCCAAACCATGTCCCCTTCGTTGTACTCGTGGGGGTTGGTTCGTTTCCGGTCGTAGTATTCTTTCATACGAAGTTTGGCTTTCTCGAGATTCTTCGAAGCGGTTTGGCTGACCTCGTGCATGTGTTCGACCCAGTCCTTGGCCGTTCCCACCCCCTCTTCCAGCTCTGGTGCCTCCATGCCTGTAAATGGGTGGTATCCGTGAGTGAGGTAAAAGGGGCTGTAGCCCGTGCTACTATGTACATGACATTTGTACGCAAATGCTGCTAGCGGGAGTAAGTCCGGCCAGTTGGTATGGGTGTCGTTAATAAATAATCGTAGGTACACCTCCAGTTCCTGGTTCATTCGTTCCGTCTGCCCATCTGTTTGTGGGTGGAACGCGGTACTGGGGTTTCCCTCGATGCCTAATCTATGGTACACATCTTTGATAAAGTCCGTTACAAACTGCGGTCCTCTGTCACTAAATACTTTCTTTGGTAGTCCGTGCTGTGCGTATACTTTATCTACAAATATGTTGGCCCAACCTTCGGCGGTAAGCCTGGTTGTGGTTGGTACTGCAATATAGTCCTTTGATTTCATGTCTACAACTACAATAATAGCGTCCCGACCCTTGGATACTGGAAGTCCCGTGATCATGTCGACGGAAATGTTCTCCCAGTTGTGTGCGGGTGTAGGATTCGGGTTCAGTGGTGCAGCTCTCTTCGAGCGGTCTGGTTTGGCTCTTTGGCATTTGATACACGCTTTGACGTACTGGCGAATGTCGTTTCGCATTTTTGGCCACCAGTATGATCGATGAACGGCAGTGTACGTGTTTTCAGTGCCGGGATGTCCTGCCGAGACCGTGTCGTGGAATGAAGAAATGATTTTTCCGATTAATTCCTCGTCTCTTGGAATGATCAACTTCCCCCTCCTGTAGCGTAGGCCGTCCTCGGCCGTTTCCACTGATCCTTCTACTACCTCCTTGTCGTAGAGAGCGGCTTCTGCTTTGACCCTTTCTTTTACCTCCTCGTGGGTGATTCCGTGAGGTAGGGTGTAGAATGAGGATCTTAGCCTTTCTGCGCTGTCTTTGGCGAAGAGGTGTTCCTTCAAGACGATCTGTCCTTCGAGGTGATTTTTGTTGTCGTCGTGATCGCCTCGTCGGGATAGGCTGTCTGCCCTTCCATTGGTCTTCCCGGGGATGTGCACGAGTTGTAGGTCATACTCGGCGAGTTCCGTCATCCACCGGGCTTGTCGCGGATTAATCTTTTGTGGGGTCTTAAAGTATTCTAAATTCTTGTGGTCCGTCAGTACTTCTACAGGGTGTTTTGCACCCATTACAAAATGCCGCCATTCGTCTAGGGCGCGCATTATAGCCAGTAGTTCGCGATCGTAAATCTCGTAGTTTCGTTCTGCCGGTAGGAGCGTCTTTGAGTGGTACGCTATGGGTTCCCAGATGCCGTCTTGGTTCTGCATGAGGCAGGCTCCGGTTGCGAAGTCCGAAGAGTCTGCCTCGATGTGGAACGGGTCGTCATCGTTTGGTATCCCTAGTACAGGTGCTGTGACGAAGATGTTTTTTAACTTGTCGAAGCATTCCTGTTCTGTCACGCCCCATTGCCATTCTCCATCTTTGGTTAGATTGATAAGGGGGCGTGCTACCGTTGAGAACTTGGGTATGAATCTCCGGTAGAAGTTGGCAAATCCGATGAAGGATTGCACTTCTTTCTTGTTCCGAGGTGCCGGCCATTCGGCTACTGCGGCGACCTTCGCGGGGTCCATACGGATTTCCCCGTGAGAGATTATGTGCCCTAGGTACTCTACTTCGGATTTCTCGAACTCGCACTTTTCTGGTTTACAGGTTAGCTTATTTTGACGGAGAACCAAAAGAACCTTGAGCAGGATCTCTCTATGTTCTTTCTGGTTCTCCGTAAAAATAAGGATATCGTCCAAATATACAATGACCTTCCCCGTGAGGACTAGGTCTCTAAATATGTCGTTCATCAAGGTCTGGAACGTGCCTGGTGCGTTGCACATTCCGAAGAACATCACTAATGGCTCGTAGAGCCCTCTATTAGTGATGAAGGCGGCTTTTTCTTCGTCGCCTTCCTTGATTCGGACGTTGGTGTATCCCCAACGAATGTCCAATTTGGAAAAGTACTTAGCGCGTTTAAGCTTGTTGAGCAGCTCCGTGATGAGCGGGAGCGGGTACTTGTTCTTCTTGGTCATCTGGTTCAACTTTCGATAGTGTCACAGATTTATCTGGGGCTTACAGCATTTTTCCTATAGATTATAGCAATTTACCTGGGATTTATACGTCTACCTACAGGTTATCTACGGGTTAACTCCCACTGCCACAACGACAAGTCCTTAACTAGGCTTGTCAACCACATGACCAGCATAGACACCGCTACGTCACAAGACTAATGATATCATCGCATTATCATCGGTAACCCTACGGTCCGATATCCGCAATACATCATAAACGTCTAGACAATAGCAATCGTCATAGCATACGTCATAAGTCTCGCCCGACAGAGCAAGACCAAGCCACGTCATAGATCTTAGATCATAATGATAGGCCGAGCGCGGCACGCTCGCATAATAATGTCCACATGTACAAACAGTGCCTCGCGGCCTTGTACTATTGGGTCGGCCATCCCGGCTTCCCACCGCCATAAGATCCTTGATCACAATGGCATCTCAGGCGCGCCACGCCTTCGCATAATAATGGCAACACGGCCAAATAGCACTATATTAGCACCAAGGCAATATCGCTATAGGCTCGGCCCTCTCGGCCATCCCACGGACTCGGCGTTCCCCAAGTCCCGGGCTTCTGCCATCACGGCGTCGCCCAAACACCGGACCTCGCCTCACGGCTAAGTCCAATACATGCCCCGGTAACCATCCGGACCGGGCTGTAACACATGCCACGGTACTTCCCGTCCAATGGCATAACGACCTCGGCACCTCGCCTTGGTCATCACACGAAGACCGGCCAATCGCCATTATACCGCACGGTATCCGGCAACCGGCTTCCCATATACCCGGGCTGTGCCCGCGTTCATATGATAATATACAGAAATCCCTCTCATACGATTGGTTCGGCCATTAGGGCCCTGCCACGGTCATTCTATGTAGAGTCCATAAACAGTAGATAAGATAGCGCTTCGCCTCTTGGCAAAGCCACATAACCCGGAATGGTAGTACTAGCTAGTAGCACGTGCCATCCGAATAAACATGTATATAAGTAGGGACTTGACGTCCTTTAACTTTAGTTCTATTATTCTCTCGGCTTGCGCCGTAGAATAACCTCTCACATCCTGCTGCGCTGGTATAGTCTACCTCTCTAAGTCGCCTTATCCAAGAATATAGGCACTTGGTGAGTCCCACAGGCATACTGTGTCAGATAGTCCTGGATAGGGTGTAGTTTCCCATCCTTCTTTTTGACAAAGAAGAAGGGTGCCCCCCATGGTGACTTCGATGGGCGGATGCGGCCCGTGCGCAGTTGCTCTTCTAGGAAATCGTCCAATGCTTCTTGTTCTCTAGGCGAAAGGGCGTAAATCTTGCCCGCGTATGGTTCCGAATTGGGGAGGAGTTCGATGGCGTGATCCCACGGTCGCCGTTCGGGGAGTGTGTCGAATTCCTTTTCCTCGAACACGTCTTTGAATTCGTGCAAGTACTCGGGTACGACCTCCTCGAACGTTTTAGCTTCCGTGGTTTTGCCAGTCGCGATGGCGATTTCGGTTGCCTTCGTGGCGCGGACCCGTTCAGCAATGTCCGCTCTGCACTCGTCCCTGTTTCGGATCCATGCATCAGCGAAAATGTAATAAATGTGATCACCGTCCTCAATCTGTTCGTGTTCGCAGTCGCAAGAGAACGTGATCCGTTGCTTCTTCCAGTCGATGGAAGGGTTGTGGTCTTCGAGCCAGTCGAAGCCTAGAAAGATGTCCGCGGAGCTGAGTTCCGTAACGTGGAACTTGCGGGTCTCCAAGTGTGTGTCGATCTGCATTTGGAGCTCGACATAGTGCGTCATGAGCCCCATGCTGTTGGTTGACCCGTCCGCGTTGAACAGCTTGATAGGGCGGTCCAGTGGGATCTGCTCGAGTCGGTGTTCTTCCACGTAGGACTTACTAATCACCGATCCAGTGGAACCGGAATCGATGAGAGCCTTTGTGAAGAGGGCACATCCGTCGGGGCGGTGGAGAGTGATCGGTACTTCGATCTGCTTTCCCCGTTTTCCCGTCTGGATGACCACTACACTTCCCCTGAGTTTTTCACCAGTTGAACCGAAGCCCTGTGTTCCTCGCGTGGTTTCGCGGATCGTTTTGACAATCTTGGTGTTGGGTGTCATGTTGCATTCGAGTATGAACTGGGCGATTCTGTCCCCATACTCGACCTGATAATCTGCTCCGGTTTGATTATTCAGTATGACTTTTACTCGGCCGGTGTAGTCTTCGTCTACTACACCGCCCTCCACGTCGACTCCCTTGAGGGCGAGTCCGGATCGTGGAGCGATACGTCCGTATACACCGGCTGGCATTCTGATTTTGATGCCAGTGTCCACGGTGATACGTTTCCCATTAGGAACGACGACCTCCTCCGCAGAGTAGAGGTCGTACCCGGCGGCACCTTCGCTTTTGCGCTCAGGTGGGATTGCCCGCGGGTGGTCTAGGTATATGTCGAGCGTGACCGTCCTTTTCTTGACGCGTCTACGCCGCACTTTCTTTTCTGATTTCTTAGTGGCACCTGATGCGTCTGCCATTTCCACATCAGGTGTCACTACCGGATCCACATCCATCGGAACATATGTTACATTAACATTGGAGGAATTAAGCACGGTATTTGCCTCCCGCCACGCTCCAGTGGGAGGCGCCTCCAAGGCTGTTACAAACAAGTCATTGGAGCATGTTGAAGCTCCGTCGTTGTCATCTATGTCCGATTCTACTGATGCGAGAGGTACAGATACTGGTTCTAATATCGGGGCCCCGGTCTCTAGCCCATATAGTCCATCCACCGGTTCATCGTTCTTCGTGGCAGCCGAGTCACTTTTTTTGGAGTTTACTGGTTCTTCTACTTCCAATACTGAAAAGCGATTCGAGGGGGAGGGACTTACCTGAGTGGGTGCGAACCCGGCTTCTTTTGCGGCATCAGGGTTCTCCTTGGCCCAGGCGGCCACCATTCGGACAAAGTCCTCCTGGGGGATCTCGCTGAGGACCGTGGGAGCTTCATTCCCTGCAATAGCCTGCCGAGTTCGCTGTGTTCCGGATCCACTGGCGGCGGGGGTGGTATTGGTCTTGGACCTCCAGTTCGGCTGGTGCCAGGATGTCTTGGTGCATCCCTTACCAGGTGCCTCGGCCTGCGTCTTGCTGCAAGAGTGGCACTTCCTCTTGAGCAAGTTTGCCCGTTCTTCCGCTGTTGGCTCCGCTCGGGGAGCGCGTTCGGGCTTAGCGCGCTCCTTGCCCTTGTTCGTGGTACCCTTGGTGCTCCGCAGTTTTTCCTCGTCCCGGAGTCAGCGCATCGCGTTGTCGGTCCGGAGGATGGCCTGTTTCCAGGACTCGTAATCCTCCGGGATCTGGATGTTGTACCCACGCTGCGATTTGTCGTTAACGGTGGCGGCGACGAAAGCCTGGTGGACCGAGGAGTAGATGTCCTTGGGGATAGCCCTGGTGACCCAACTATGGACCACCTGGTTTTCCCTGTCGTACTTGGCTTCTCCCAGGAGTCGTTCTAGCTCCTGGAAGTACTCCTCGCCTTTACCGAGCGTCATGGTGAGCTGCTCTGCCGCTACTGCCGCCTTTTTCTCCAGGTCCGGGTCGTCGAACTTTTGGTGCAGCTCCCAGACGAACCGTTGCCAGCTGACCCTCCATTGTCCTCCCAGGTAGTGTTCCCTGGTGAACGCCGTTACCCATGAGTCGACCTTGGGACCGCGGATCAGCGAGATCGCCGCGCCCACCTTCTTTGAGTCGGTGAAGAGGATGGGGGCGTTGTCGTCGATGTAGAGCTGAAGCCGCATGTACCAGTCCGTGAATCCGGTGCCAGTGAAGGCTTCCGGTTCCCTGACTTTGGACTTGTACCGGGGGTCGGGCCGTGGTTCGGGCAGTACCGAATAGGCGTCCCATTGCGACGATGCCGGTTTCATTGGCCTCCACATAGACGCACGAGTTCCCTGGAGAGGCGCGGCTCCCCAGGTGTTCACGGGCGCGTTCTGTGTTGGCGCTGGATTACCGAATATGTCGTATGGCGGGCGGGCTGCCTGGGCGAAGCTGTCGGGGCGGACGGGTGCTGGGGCCGTAAGTACCGGTGGCGTGTAGCCGGGCAGGAATGGGTTCGTCTGCCGGGAGTTTCCACGAGTCGGGGGAGTGGGGAGAGGTCGGGATCCGCGCGGTGTCCGCTGGGGGGAGTGCATGTGCACCGATCGAACCCAGTTCTCTACCGGACGGAACCTGCTCTCTGCGACCGAGACGGGGGTCCTGACGGGGGGTGGTGCCTGGCTATGGAGTGACGCTGCGTCTCCGGCTTGGAGGGCGTCTGCCTGCAACCGTTGTGCCTCCCGGAGGAACCGTGCTCCCATTTCCTGCGACCATGTTCCTACCGCTACCATTGCTTGTACGACCTGTTGGCACCGTGCGCCAAAGTCTGCCGCCGTGGGGTTGGGCGGGAATGCCCATTGGAGAGCCAGCGGTGAGTCGATGTGACCCAGCTGGCTTCCGCCCCGAACTGTAGCCGACTGGTTCTGGGCGAGGGCGAAGGCCTGGTCGTAGAATTCTTCCGGCGGTACTCGGTTGGGCGCGAAGGTTCGGACCGAGGGGAGGTAGCTGTGTCCGGCTACGGTGCCATCCTCTACCGGGGCTACTTCGACGGGAGGCGGGGCATGCATACTGTCTTGTACAGACATGTGCCCGAAGTCCTCGAAGAAGGCTTCGGCCAAGGGGTCGGGGGTGTGGAGCGAAAAGGCCGGGGTTTGTTGGCCGGACATTACGTATGTATTGTGAAGATTATAGTACGAAGGATGTAGTCACGACTGAGACCGCTACCTGCCCACTGTGGCGCCTCCGAAGAGCTATCGGGGTGGTAACTAGAAAGTCTCTGTCCACTACAAACTGCGTCCACCTCTTTTCGGAGATGTGCCAAGAAACGCTAAGGGGTTTTCTTCCCAAAGCCGGCGAGAAAACGCAGCCTCCGAAACCTCGTCCAGCCCCGAAGCTAATTCGGGATACCGGGGGCACGGGAACTATCCGCCTATGTGGTGGGGCATGTAAAAGGTTCTACCGTATGTCGGCAAGTGCCGGTACAGTACTAGGCGATTTCCTGCCTCTTCAGCCGCGGGTTACGCGCTGGGTTCTATAGTAACGGGGGCGCGGTAATGCGCGTATCGTCGGGGCAGTAAGGCCCGTAAATAGACGACCAGTGCCTCTGTACACTGCCACAGGGCCCCTTAACGCCTTTGACTATTACGCGTCGGGTGCACAGTTACTGTGGTGGGGTTGTAACCCAAGACCTTTACAACCGCGTTGCACGGTGTTGGTCCAGTAGCTTAGAAGCAACGGTAGGAGAGGTCCCCTACACGCTGTTCGCAAGATTCCCCCAGAACTCTAATCCCTTAACCCTGGGATGTGGCAGGTATGAAAACCGATCACGTGCTCGGAGAACCGAAGTTCAACAAGAGCGAAAGAAAGGTGCACTTTGCCCCTAGTGCGCCGGGGTTGTGTAGGGTAAACCGCTACACGGGGTGGAGACTCGTCTTATGACACAAGCAACACTTCAAGCAACTACTCAGGGGATTGTTACTCGCGTTTCAGCGCAATCCTAGTCTGAGGCTACTCAAGGCGTATAAGGCCAAGACGAGTCTGGGGTGCTACCCTGCTCGTCGGCCAGTATATATGCTATTCTACTGTTTGTACATTGTTTGGCTGCTGTATAGTTATTACGTAATCTGAGAGTCCAATACTATGGTAAACCCTATAATGGGTGTAGGTACACGGCACAGAGTGTCCGGGGGGCTGGTAACACGTGGTAGGGTGTTCGGGGTCTTGCACGTGACTGCTTAGGCGCGCGCTTAGATAAGATAAGGGTTCAGGCTCTAGTCACTAGCTAGGTGAAAGAAATCGGCTTGTGACAGGACTATGCTCCATGTCCACCTTTGTGAATCCCGATCATGATTGGTATTGTACATCAGATCGGGCTTCGTTATCGAGTACCCGCCTTCCATAGTGACATCGAGCATCGCGATCGCCCGTGTGTCCAGAATCTGACATAACAGGGGAGGGGCTGGTACTGGCGAAGCACACTTAGTGATACCAGAAAGCGTCCCTGAGATAGCAGCCTGAATTCACATCAAATTGCCCAGTGTGGCCTCTTTGTGTGTAGATACAGACACAGTGCCCACGGTGTAGTCCAGGTCTCTGAAGAGCTGTTTGCGAAGCTCCTCAAAGATGGCTATCAGATGGCCATAGGAAAGATGCTCCTGCGCTGCACAGAAATCCCACATGGGCTCACACAGAAGTGCATAACAATCTACAAATGGAGAACCCTGCATGTGGTGTGGCGTATGGGGGATTTGCATGGGGTCAAAATTCCACACATAGAGTATGAACTTGAACGGATCATAGTTCCAGGAGATCTTAGTCGGATACTCCCTCTTGAGAAAGTTCGTGACAGCCTCATCAGTGCTGCCCTCTGTAGTGACAATTGCATTGCGTGCAGATATCTGAAAAGGTAGAGTTTCAGTCAACTATCTTAATCTGCCAACTGCCCTTCACTTAAGAAATCGCAGTTGCAAGCTAGGTTTGCATGCAGATTAATCTGCTAGCTGCAGTAGATTAATCTACTGTGACAATAAAATGGTACATGCAGGATTTGAACCAAGGACCTTAGCACAGATGAGAATAAGAGCATCGCATAGTGATGTGCCAGGCCCGGCTTTGGGCCATAGGCCAGGCTGGGCCAAGCCCTACTTGGGCCGGGCCAGGCTGGGCCCTACACCACGGCTTGAGACGGCCCAGGGCCCGGCTTGTGTCTCAAGCCAGGCCGGGCCAAGCCATGAGCCCCGGGCCTGAAAGCTCTAACAGATAAAATGTCTAGTAACTATGATATAAGGATATATATAGTAGCAGTATGCTATATTCCAATGTAGTATCTCTATATTCTTAAATTCAAGCAAGAGGATAGTCCCATGGATTGAATTCTTGGTGTGCTCACTTTTAGGTGCCTATACGATGCCCCAGATTGAATTCTTGGTGCGCTCACTTTTGGGCGCCTATACGATGCCCCATTTGGTAGGCACACCACAGAGCACCGTGCCGGTGAAATGATGATTTCACACTATATATCACTAATTGTTGAAGATACTGGAGCTTGGATTTGTCAGAAGATAGTTGGAGAAGGTATGTTATGAGTTTGTGTGGCTACAATGATAATCATCCTCACAGTGCCAGGCCCCAGGCAAGCCCCAGGCTGGGCCAGGCCAAGCTGTGGGCCGTCAATGGGGGCCCGGCTTGAGGTTTTGAAAAGCCAAGGCCATCCAAAGCCGGGCCAAAGCCGGGGGCTTTCAGGCCGGGCCAGGCCGGCACATCACTAGCATCGCAGCATAAATAGCCAACTGAGCCATAGTGACAACAGTTACCGTTGACCAATCAAAATATATATGACACACACTACTACCCAAGACACACACCCAGGGGAAGGGGGCTCACTCAAAGGTGCCTTCCTGGTCCAGGGCATCTAAGGCAGAAGAGGCCAAGTCAAGTCTGAGGGTCGCTCAAGACTGTCTGGCTATTTATATAGCTCTACTACTGTTTGTACATGTTTTAGGTGCGGCCTGTAAGGCGTCAACGCTGAGGTAAGCTACTAGCTACATGGTGGCCTGTAATGGCATCGGGGCACTGTGATCGTAGGGTGCTGGATGTCCATGGCAACGTAGTGGGTTAGGCCCGAGTCGGTGGTTCTCGTCGATCGGGGGTTTGCCGGTAATGGCGGGATTCTAAGTCCGTGATCGGGGTTCTAGCGTAGATTGGGGCTGTAGCCAGTAATGGCGAGTTTTAATGGGCTGTCTTCGGTGATGTAGCTAGTGATCGTGGACCGGCTGGTAATGGCCTTGGGTGATCGAGCGTGATCGGCTGCGATCGGTGCGTAGCGCCTTGTGACTGCTAGGGTTCTCAGTCATACAAGGGCTGTCTGTGGTCTGTGTTCCTTGTAGACTAGGGCGCTGTGGAGTTTAAGGCCTTCCATGGGCCTGGGTCTGTATAGTACATAGTCCGTGCCAGTAATGGCATGAATCCATGGTCGGTAATGATCGTGTAGCCAGTAATGGCTGTAGTTTGTGGAGATGGGAGGCTTAGGGTTCAGTTGGTTGGGTGGACAGGGTCCTAGCCATGAGTCTGGATGGTTGTGACCTGATGAGGTGTGGTCCAGGTAGCAAGGGATTGGTTTGGTTAGGTGCTACTGGGCTCATCGTAGTTGGTTGAGGTTCCGTGACTGATATTGGCTTTGTACTGGACTGGACGTGTGGCCTGGGACTAGGGTTCTTAGGCAGGGCTGGTGATGCTGGTGGCTAGTGCCCATAGTGGTATGTATGTAGGGCTTGGATCTAGCTGAGGCATCGGGTTTCCAGCCTTGGGGGTGCTCTCTATGATTGAAAAAGGTACTGTGCCTAGAAGCTTGAAATTGGTGTGTGACAATATATAATGCAAATTGTACACACAATTTCCACAGATCATCAAGGCAACTAACTGCTACAACAAGCATTAGAAAATAATGATAGTGGTAGCTTGTTTTACCATGCCTGACCTGGAGCAATTCACAATGGGAAAGTTACACTGGAATCACAGGTCTTGAGAGGCAGATTCATTTGTATTTGTGTTATGGAAGATGTTAAAACTGCGAAAATGAAGTTTACAAAATACTCTATATATTTCTTTAAAATGCAAAGATAATAGTTGCACTGTAGCTCAGTTGGCTAATGTATGCTGTGATGCTCTTATTCTCATCTGTGCTAAGGTCCTTGGTTCAAATCCTGGATGTACCATTTTATTGTCACAGTAGATTAATCTGCCGCAGCTAGCAGATTAATCTGTGTGCAAACCTAGCTCGCAACTGCGATTTCTTAAGTGAAGGGCAGTTGGCAGATTAAGATAATTGACTGAAGTCCCTCTGAAAAGGTGGAGGTTCTAACAGATCAAGGCATGTCAGAGCATCATTGTAGTCTCGAACGTTGCACTACTCACGACTGGCTACCGCACGTGAGTCTTTGATCTGGTGACAACCAACAGCATTGTCTATTGTGCCCTGATCCGGCACTGACAGATGTCCAGGAACCAGAACGAGTCGCTTATGTCATAGTCCACCATGCAGTGGTTTTGCTTCTCTATCCTGGGCATCACTGTCTGACATTCCACTTCTTTGGTGTGTGTACTGTCATCTTCGCTTGACATAAAGGCAGGAGCAAGGTGTTACGGATCGAATATCCGTTCAGCTGAAATAACTAAGTCGAGTTACTCAGTGTATCAAGTAGCGCACTACTCGTTGGACTCAACAGAGTCGAGCGTCGATATACAAGCTGCAGGCTTAATTGCTCAAGCCTTTGAGAACAAGTATAGGATCCTTGTTATTCAACAAGGTCGAGCTGAGGAACTCAACTGGTATTTACAACAGGGTTTTTATACTATGATTCTGTAATCGGGGTCATAGTGTCCTTGGTACTGCTACCACTAAGTCCATAAGGCTAGTACATTAAGATAACTAAGCCAAAACGTTACGGTTGGGCGCAACAGTGGCTGAAACGCAGAAGTCCTGTGGTTAGACACAAGATATCGGCTAGAACCTGATACACAGCGAAATCATGGGCTAGGGTTGTTGTACATGAAACGAGGGTCGCTGGTTGAACAGGGAACCCTAGAAGTAAGCACACGATACAGCGGTTGAATTGCTAAGTTCCTCTCTCCAGTGAGGCGTCAACGATATTCAGATAATTCTGTACGGACCGTAACACAAGGCTGATGTACTCAAAGATGGATAGTGGGAGGTCGCAAATGCCGTAGGTAACCCAGGAGGGCAGATAGCTGGAAGCCATGGCTCAAGAACCCTCCTGTAGATATACCAGGAAGCGCCCCCGCCATGCTCAAATGGACGTACTAAAAGAGGAAGTCAAGGTTACTATCAGCACCGACCTGCTCTGAGGCCGAGGTACCAATCTCAATCTCAATCATACTTGATCTGAAGACCAGGCAGGATCGAGTGCAAACGAGCATTATTTTGACTCTTGAAGCTTGAAGCCCAGTGAAAAGCCACCATATCCTTAGTCTATCTGTAAATACCAGATAATATCAGAAAATATATTGAGATAATCATTCATACCACAAGCTATTAAAAGCTAGATGCCAAGAGTCCAGGTGGTCTGCCAAGACTTTTGACATACCCATACCTACTAGTTAATATATTCAAGATATCTTCGAATAATAGAAGGCGCATCTGAGCGTTTCTCGAGCAGACGTCCAGTCGAAAAGCTGCAACTTGCAAGTCCACACTGCGCTGCTCACAAAGCCAAGTGCCCATGCGAGCTAGTCGCATTATTGTGTCATAGGTGTCACAAGCACAGAGACCCACAGATGCCAACAGATTTGGCATTCTGCCCTTTTGGCGCAATGGTTATTGCATTATGGCTGAGCATCATTATTGGGTTCTCACGACAGCGTGTGATAATAGGCAAGTGTCTTGTCGCATTAATGTCTTCTTTCCCCTCATCTCTTCTTTGTACTTCCACCATCCCTCAAAGCTTCAGGAGTAGCTGCCTTATACCAGCAAATTTAAGGCTTTGGATGTAGATTTAGTGAGTATATGCGCACACACACTGACCTCTGTCGTCTCTTGAGTCCCTAACCATCCTCTCAGCTTGATTACAAAGACCCCAAATCCTTGAGTTTTTCCTGTACATGTTAACCCCATTTCCTCCACTCAATTTTTGAGATAGCAGTTACCAAGTGCTAAGGTACATGCATCTTCCTTTCCTGTCGAAATTTACGGGAAGGCACCCACTCATGAGGCTACATACTCCCTTTTGGACTCCAGGGACTTTGTCTGGATGGGTTACAAACGCACGGCATAGGTACATACAATCCATCCCATTTTATGCTAACAGTGACTCATCTGCCCATACCGCCCTGATTATCAGCCCCCTGACTCCCACCACACCCACCTTGGCACACTAGTACTATTGACTCCGATCGATGTGTGACTCTGATCACACCATCGTGCGCGAGGGACTTCAGTCAATTATCTTAATCTGCCAACTGCCCTTCGCTTAAGAAATCGCAGTTGCGAGCTAGGTTTGCACGCAGATTAATCTGCTAACTGCGGCAGATTAATCTACTGTGACAATAAAATGGCACATCCCGGATTCGAACCAAGGACCTTAGCGCAGATGAGAATAACAGCATCGCAGCGTAATTAGCCAACTGAGCCATTGCAGCAACAGGTACCATTGACTAATTAAAATATATATAACGCAAATTTTACACACAATTTTCGCAAATCATCAAGGCAACTAACTGCTACAACAAGCATACAGAAATCAATGATGGTGGTAGCTTGATTTACCATGCTTGACCTGGAGCAACTCACCATGGGAAAGCTGAATACACTGGAATCACAGGTCTTTAGAGGCAGATTCATTTGTATTTGTGTTATGGAAGATGTTAAACTGCGAAAATGAAGTTTACAAAATACTCTATATATTGCTTAAAATGGGGGCAACACCCGTCACACTGTAGCTCAGTTGGCTAATTACCCTGCGATGCTGTTATTCTCATCTGCGCTAAGGTCCTTGGTTCGAATCCGGGATGTGCCATTTTATTGTCACAGTAGATTAATCTGCCGCAGTTAGCAGATTAATCTGCGTGCAAACCTAGCTCGCAACTGCGATTTCTTAAGCGAAGGGCAGTTGGCAGATTAAGATAATTGACTGAAACTCTACCGTGCGCTGAGTGTGTTGACTTCCAACATCTTCCACCTAAATACTAGCTTATTCCGTGGCAGTTTGTGAGTGAGCACACACCGCTACAGTGGCACCAATCACATTCTGGAGACAGCAACGCCGCACGCACAATTCCACAAGGAACAAGGTGCGTGTTGTCACAGACTTTCTCTATGCAGGTCTGGACTCCCTCGCTATAGGACGCACGCGCGGCGCTAGGCGTACGCCGCGTCTCTGCGCTGTAGCCACCTCCGGCGTCTCCCAGTTATTGCAGGTCGCCTGGTCGCCTGGTTAGCGCTGTAGGGTAGCGCGCGCCTCAGGTACCGTCACTTATGGTCACATTGTTACATGACTCGTTACCTAGCACATGACCCATTAGATAGCGGTGCACAGACCACTACTTTAGGGCGGTCTCGGTAGTATACACAAGCATGTATATAATACGACGAGATGCGGGCTTACACCCCATCTCTCAGATTCTCGACAATGGTGTATAACCCTTTCTCGCTTATTGCTGTGTGATCTACTGGCCCGGGGCCCATATCTCGTCTACCTTGTCTGTGAGCCGCCGCTGCCATCTCGACGTATGACATGCGTGCATGAGCCTCTGCGTTCAGCGCTGGCGCGGTGCCTTGTAGCCTCGATTGTAGGCCTGTATGGATCCCCCTGAGCCCAGGGGTCGCACAGACAGTGAGTCTGTGTCATAATCTGAGAGATATCTTACCTCCCCTCCGGCGCCACCTGCGCTGGGGCCGAGGGTTCTCCACGTACAGGGTGCCATGGCAACGCGGCGGGGCAGCCTCTGGTAGAAGCACCAGAGGTCCGTAGTCTTACGAGCCCCCACGAAGCGTTACACCAGGCGAAGTACCCGTACGGAGTGAGCAAGCAAGACCGCCCCCTTTCGAACGCAAGGTAGAAGGGGTCGACCGACGTAAGCCCCGTTTGAGGACCCGCCGCCGTCACCCCTGCAAAGGGAATGCGCGCGCGCGTGGAGGTCTAGGGCAGTCCGGCCACTTACCCCTGGGCGGCAGGGTATCACCAAGAACTGATGATCAGTGGGTATGCGAAGGAACCCGCAAGGGTCTCCAACCCCACACCGACGATCACGAAGGTCAGAAAGCAATCCACCATGACAGACTATCGAATACCAACGAGCGAACCACATACCCCGAGGTCGGTGGGCCACGCGTAGCTATGTCGGCGCAAGCCATGAACTTTGACATGTACCAATACGCTCACCGCTGGCGCGCCTCGCCAACTCACGTCGTGGGATGTAAGGAAACAGGGATGGTCGGTTTGCTCCCAATGTCTCCTGAAGGCTAGCTCACTTCGCTCCACCACTGGCGGACGGACCGTGCTCCTGGATGCTCCCCATCCTCCGCGAAGAAGGAATGGGCCTCGAGTCAAACAAGCAACCAAGGTAGCGAGCGTCGTAGGATTCAAGGTAGAACGTCAGGGACGACGTTTTTCGAGAGGGGGGGTAATGTCACAGACTTTCTCTATGCAGGTCTGGACTCCCTCGCTATAGGACGCACGCGCGGCGCTAGGCGTACGCCGCGTCTCTGCGCTGTAGCCACCTCCGGCGTCTCCCAGTTATTGCAGGTCGCCTGGTCGCCTGGTTAGCGCTGTAGGGTAGCGCGCGCCTCAGGTACCGTCACTTATGGTCACATTGTTACATGACTCGTTACCTAGCACATGACCCATTAGATAGCGGTGCACAGACCACTACTTTAGGGCGGTCTCGGTAGTATACACAAGCATGTATATAATACGACGAGATGCGGGCTTACACCCCATCTCTCAGATTCTCGACAATGGTGTATAACCCTTTCTCGCTTATTGCTGTGTGATCTACTGGCCCGGGGCCCATATCTCGTCTACCTTGTCTGTGAGCCGCCGCTGCCATCTCGACGTATGACATGCGTGCATGAGCCTCTGCGTTCAGCGCTGGCGCGGTGCCTTGTAGCCTCGATTGTAGGCCTGTATGGATCCCCCTGAGCCCAGGGGTCGCACAGACAGTGAGTCTGTGTCACGTGTATGGATTCTCTGTTGATAGGTTGAGATACACAACATTTGTGGTGCCTGGAAATGCAATGCACAGTGCATCCTGGCTACGTGCCGTGAAGATATTGTGGGTATGTGTGCGAATTACACTGTGTCTGTAGATTGTTCACTAATACCAGCAGTGCTGCACACACTGTTTTGCAAGGAACTTGGTATTCTTGTTGAGTCTGTGGGTCTGCGCACATGGCACTGTGGGAGGATTTGGTATAATGCAAAACCTGCATCGAAATGTTCAGGGTATGTTCTAGTAGCCTTCGATAGATTTCAGCAGCTTAGCGATTAGACTTTGAAATGTATTGAACGTTCTGATTGAATGAAGAGCAAAGGCCTCTAGGTATGAGTATAATCTGATAATTTTAAGTAGGTGGACAAGGCCCTCCGGTATTTTGCAGTAGCTCTCAGTATGCTGGAAAAAAAGTTATGTATAATGAGGTATAAATGCTACATATCAAATCCTTCTCTGATAGCGTTGGGTATCGTACAGTAGCTACTGCTAGGATGCCAGGCGCTTAAAATCATACCCAGAGCTATCAACCGTTCGGTTTTGTATCAGATCGTACCCGTTATCTTCTGATAGGCCCTGATACGAGGTACTTTCACTGGGCTTGAAGCTTGAAGCTTGAATGGCAGGTGGCGTGGGAGTATCCTCGACAGATTCCGGAGTCGATTTCTCTTGCAGCGATTCCATGATAGCAGCGAATCATGTAAGGAAAATGCTCAGAGGATCAATTCCCGCTACCGGAGGTAGTGGGTCTTGGAGTATAAATCGGAATGCAAAAGGTTTCAAAATTTCCCTCAGGCTTTAGGGCAGGTCTCCGGTTACAATTTTCCTTATCAGCTTGTATGTGTGGGAACATAAGTAACAAATTATCTGATCCAGATGTCTCCGACAGCAAAGTGTCCTAGTCTCACACCCAGACGGTGAACGTTTGAACGCTTATAGCTTATAGCGTTGTCTGACCCGCGTTGTGTACCCTACATTATCACAGCGTTAACAATCGTGTTGGTACGTGTATGCGCCAGTAGTAATATTGTGCGAATACACGCCTGCTCAGCTATCAATCTGATATCTGTTGACAAACGGCGGCCAAAGTCCGGCCAGCCACGTCAATTACTGATTACCACTCAGGATTTAGGTACAAACGAGCGAAGATACGCTACACCAGTACATTCCCCTTTTATTCTGTCGCTAACATCAGGGCAGGCGGCGCAGCTCGCTTAACCGCACACCTCCGGCTATTCCGCCAACAATATCTTCCCCATTCATGAATTTGTATGCAACATGATCCTTGGGTCTAGCTTATTCACCTCAAATTAAAAATCACAAGAAAGCAGAGACTCTTCGGATAGCTCGTATTGTGGTGAACGTATATATGGTTGAAGTGCCTTGATTTTCGGGTTGACTCAGTTGGAATGCCTTCCAGGCATCTTTCATCTGGATGCTGTCATCAAGCAAGACCTGCAAAGAATCAGCAAAAATGCCCGCAGCAAGCTCGCCAAGTCCGCGATGCTAAGTAGAGAATAGCTAGAACATGCACCATAGTCTTCGAGTCGCTACCTTCAGCCTCTAGTGCTGCATGTAGTTTCCGAGTACACTCCTGCTTATGTGAGCTGCTGCCCAAGGAGTCCCCACAAGTGGTCATTGATGTCAGCCATTCCATCTTCACTACTATCTGTTTCAAAGTTGAGCTACTATTGTTGTATACCCATAGGATATACAGAGCATATACTTATTGAAGCAGCAGTAAGTAATGTCTCAAAAATGCCGGTACTAATTGCGTGCTAGACGCGTTGCAACGCGCGAGCGCGACAATTCACAACCACACATTGGTTTGGGAGGCGGGGGATGGGGCAGAGCGAGATATACGAAGGCTATGACTACTTCTCTGTTTGTTCTGTACTGCACGCATTGATCTGCCCGCACACCAGTAGCGGGCTATGCCGTGCTTGCGCGGCCTTATCAATTACATGTACAGTATGGTCATATGTTGGTCACGTGACTTGTTAACCGTTATTACACCCCAATCTCAGCCCTTTTCTGCTTCACCGTTAATTACATGTTATGTTAATCACACACTGCTAATTATCCGGTGCTAATTCACCGCGCCCTACAGTACGCAGTGTTGTCTTTGGCGCCCTACCGTCGTGCGCATCATCACAGTATCTCGGGCCCGATCTTTGCAGCTTTCCTGAGCGGTACCGGTTATCTGCCGGTGCCATTCCATCATGGTTTGAGGCCTCCCTTCAAGAGAGGAGTAGAAGCGTTTGAATATGTGAACATTGATGCATTGAATGTGCCAACAGTGATACTGGCATTTAAACACGATCAAGTCGGGTAACTCCGGGCACAGATGCTTACTGTGAATTTGAACCGTAGGTCATCCGAGTCGCCAAGAAGTTCGATTTATGCAGCAGGCAACTTGGACTGAATCAGCAGAACATGATATCAGGCTGTAGCATACTACAAGCACAAGAATTGATAGTGCAATCCTATGAGTACAACATAGGCACAACTACAACGTCCACCAGTTGGTAAATATGAACCGTGCAAAACCAGATCGAAATGTCAAGCCGTGTATATATATTCAAGCTCCTCATGTTAGCCATCAGCTACAATTTAAACCTTGGCAGGAAGGGATGCACCGTCAGATACTTGGGCCTTCTTGACTATAGACTGAAGGTAGCTAGACGACCAGGCGCTATAGTCGGCCATTCTAATGATAACCATCCCCGCAGTAATTCCCTACGGATGTCGAGAGTAAGCAGTCAACATAGCAAAGTTTCTCACCGAATGAATTACCTGAATTTGTACCAAGAGGGGAACGAATACGTTTGCGCCAACATTTTGGATGCAAGAGAGGATCATCCAGACAAAAGAGACCACAGCGTACGGGATCGCGGACTCCACGATGATGGACGTGACGCCCATAGTCTCCTTTACAAATTCCGGAACTACCATGTTGGGCATACGCCAGCGATAGTGCATGAGACGACCGAAAATGAGCATCGTAACGACAACGTGAAGACATCCTGCTATAATGATATAGACCAGAAATGGGCCGTTGAGAAGGGCACCTGTCCAGACACTGCCGTTGGAGCGTGCGATAACGACACATTGGGTAATCGCACATGCTGATGATATAATCAACGTCAGAGATTAAGGAGTGTTCGAAATCCTGGTCACCTACCGACAGAGACGACATAAAATAGTCCCAAAGGAACAGAGATATACAAGCATCTCCAGATCACCTCACAGCGGAATATCTAAAAATTAGTATCATCAGGTAATTGAAAGAATGATGATACACAGAAGCCTCACCAGGAATGCATCTGTTAGGATCAAGCTGGCAATCGCAGTGATGACAGAAGTAACGACGACCGGAGTCGATTGCATTGCCGTGTAATAAAATGCTTGAATGTGAGGGTATCCAATGAACACAAGGGTATTGGACCCGATATCGCAACCGATGTTGACCGTAGAGAGCACCCAAAGGGCGCTGATGAGAGACAACCACAACAACCACCTGTGCGCCCCATTGCGCAAAAGCGCATATACTGCCTTACAGAACACGGCTGTATTCAAGCCTATCTTTCCGTGAGATTTGCTTCGGCGCAAGTAACACAACAGTAGAGAGCCTACCCCATGCCATAGCACCGATGTATACAGCGGCATTTACGGTCTGATTAAGCCGCTCGACTTGGTCAGCGGGCAAGACCCAAGGCAGGATGGTAGATGGGGACGATGTCGCCACAGCGGCGGTGGTCGCGAAAGTGGGTATGGCTGTGGCTACAGACATCCTCGGCAACTACACAGGAAACGCAGCAGTGAAGTGAGGGAGTGAGGTCTCAGCCAAGGCCGATGAGCTTCTAGCATTAGGGCGGGGTACTTATCCTTCGCGAGCGAGCCTTCTGGTTAGGTTGCGGCTTGCATTAACCGCGTGGGCATACAGGACGGTGTTCGCCATTCAGTTAGCAGCTAGTATGCTGCGCCCTGTCTGTACAAAATGTACGGCATCCCTTCGAAGGCACGTTATGTACAGCAAGAATCACCGCGAAGTCAGAGTATAGCTGATCACTGTGCAATGTTGAGAAATTCTGGAGTAATTGCTCTGCGTACGGACCACTTGTATTGATCTTCGCGTCTATATACAATTCAGATCAAACTCAACGCATGATCGAAAGAGCAAGAGCTATAACTTTGTTTCCAACTAGAGGAGCCCATCACGCACTCGTTCGGAAGTCTTTCTGTAGCAAGTGAGGATCAGCACATGTGAGCGGGCAATCAAGCCCGTGTAGTGCTGGTTGATGTCGGAACTCCGCTGTATGAGCGAGCTGCTTTCTGATTGTGCTATAAAGATAACATCTACCGTGCCGCGAGGCCATAAATATGCCCAATACAGTGTAAATCACAGTGAAGCTGCCCACAGGCTGCTGCCAACATACATAATCAAGCGCATGTTTGTAGCATGTCGTGACGGATTCGTTCCATTCGGGTGTGCATCTCAACATCCTGGAGAGATCCTGGTGCTTAACGATATGAGAGATTAGAATCAGTACGTCATCAACAGTGGCAAACGAGTGCAATAGCGGGAGTATGGGATAATGATGGTATCCTGTTGCGCAGCAAAGGGCAGGACGTCTCCAGAGTTTATACAATACCACTCCAACCGCTCCACCACCTGGCAAGGCCCTCGTGGATGAGACCGTCGCGTTTGAATTACGTGTAGAATATGTACTCATATAGCGCGTATCATCCACTTACGAGACGTACGTTGTGTAGAAATTCGCTGGCCGCGAGGGTGAATTTCTGGTGTAGGATAGTCGAACAATGCCGTAGGATGCAGACTTCCGGGGAGCTAAAACACTCGCACCCGGCTTAAATGCAGCTACGGATAAAGCTACTACCCGCTAGCTTGCCTCGTCCGACGCTATGGCCGCGCGCCCTCGCGTCGGCCGCAGAACCCGAGTTGCGACACGTTGTATCTGCTTACGATCCCATACGTTTAGTCTACGCACAAGACGTTTCACATCAACGCAACATACGTCAAAGTAACCTGTCTCTGCAGCGGCAAGTTGACCGAGGGATGAGACTGATTTGGCGCCTAGTGACTCCGCGTCAAAAAGCGAGACGATGCCGATCTCGATCACAAGTTATTCCGAGATGAACGTTACATAACGTTCATCTCAATATTTGTCGGCACTTCGACTTGTGTAATGAAGACTCAATCCTTTTTGCATTTTACAGTAGTCTGCTAGTCTGCATATGACAAAACAATGATCGTGGTATAACCACAGCTCATCGGCACCACAACAATACATGCACAATAACGCACTTGGCAAGAGTCATTGGCCCATGGTCTGCGAAGGCTATCCGAGTCAACGCTGAATAAGACAGAAAGTCCTCGTCCTGTAGGTAGGTTATAGATACTTAATAAGGAATTGTTACTGAAGTGATCGTTATCATATCATAGTCAATGTAGACCTTGAGGGCGGGACGCATCATCGGAAGCTTTTGCGCAACCAAGTAGGCCTATCCAGCCCTGTACGAGACTTTTGAGCTGCAACTTGCAGAAAAGTCAGCGACCAGGCACTGTCATTAGCAATTCTGATGACAATCAATGCTGTGGTTATTCCCTGTCATGGCCGAATGCCGTCAATATATGGACCGAATAGAAGTATTCGTCGGGATGAGTCACCTGAAGCTGCACCAAGAGCGGAACAAACGGATTTGCTCCGACGCTTCCAGTACAGGAGAGAATCATCCATATGAAGGAGACGACAGCATAAGGGAGCGCCGATTCCACTGTGAGGGGAATTGTGCCCGAGAAATTTAAATTATTCTGCGCCATGACAGTTTCGGGCAGATATCGAAGATAGAAAGATAGACGTCCGAGTATAAACGTGGTGAATGCGATGTGAAGGCATCCTGTGAAAGCGACATAAGGTAAAAACGGGCCGCCGGAGGTGGAGCCAGTCCAGATGATGCCACCTCCACGTGTCACATAGAAACATTCTATGACTGCTAAGACTGAACATATGTTGAGCACTGGCAGCACAACATAACGGTCATAATAGTTTGAAACTCACCAACGGACATAATATACAGTAAGCCCAAAGGTAGAGTCACGCGTAAGCGTTGCCAGATTACTTCGCATCGGTAGAGCTGCAATAAATTAATGACTGATCAACATCGATCAGCTCAGGATCACGAGGTGAAATTAATGCACCAAGAAGGCATCAGCTAAGATCAAGCTTGCGGTACCTGTAGCAATCGAGGCCACGTTGATCGGAAGCTGTTGGCTATCCGCTAAGAAGAAAAATGGTCTGCCAGAGTCTGAGTGATTGACGAATGCAAGTGTGTTGATTATGATGTTGCAGGTGGTATTAATCGTGGATAGCATCCATAGGGCGCTGACAAGAGCCAAAAAAAAGCCCCATTTGTTTATTCTGCTTCGCCAAAGCCTAATTGCCGATTGACAAAAGACGGCTGTATGCAAGCCTGAGCGATGATTAGGTGAATGACAGACATCACTGAGTTTAATTGGTACCCCATGCTATTGCACCGACGTAAACGGCAGCATTGACAGAGTGCTCGGACTGTATCCACGCATAATTGTGAATAACTCCGGAACCATCTGGAACCGAGGTAGCAGTAGCTGTTGATGCAGAAGTAATAGTTAGCACGATGTCTACTGTTGTTGCGACGAACATTGCTAGTGAAAATACGGGCAGCTCAAGCGGGAGACCTGAGCAAGAGGGCAACGGTTCTTCTGACGGTCGTTGTTATGACCCTTCAGCGCCTCAGCGCCAGCACAGAGACCTATCCACACTGGTGGAGAGGCAGTGTCTGGCGTTCACTCAGCACCGCAAGCTGTCCTCGCGGCTCGGGTGGCACATGCTTCGCCCTTGTAACTGTGATAGGTTACTATGGGTACTCCAACAATTGATACATCTGTCAGCATGGAAACACATATGGCTATCTCCAAATGTCTGTAACTTATTTCGGTGGTTGAGCTGTCAGATATGCACTATGATCAAGGGAAAGAGTATGAAAACCAAGGCAGATCCCGCTCATTCTTACTATTAGCACAGGAGTGTTCCAATTTAATGCTGAGAAAACATAGAATTAGTTACGGGGAGTTCGCAGTGCGTGAGTACACCGAGTCCGCCATTCGCGGTGATTGACAAACAGTGTGAACTGATCAGAGCGACGCAAAATTGTTACTGAGCCATTTCATCCATTATAGGTAGTGTTGAATGCGTGGCAGTGCACCCAGCAGCCTGTGCGTGTGAACTTTCAACCGAGATCATGAAACAACACTGCATGCGGGGCAGGTCAGACCGTGAGAGATCCGATCACCCAGCCTGCAGACTTCTTTCTAGAGAGCAAAAACTAATTCAAGAGTACTCGCCAACATGGACAACGAACTCACTGGCGTAAAGTCCGATACGGTGGTCGCCATTCACTAGACGTACTGTCATACCAGATTACTATAATAACACAATCTCAGGCGTGTGAGCTCACTTACTTTCTACACGCTCAATATATTTTCTTCGCCGACGCGTGAATGACGAAACATGACTGGTTACCCTTGTATGTACTGTCCACCTTCAGATAAGAGTTCAGCCTGAATACGTAACTGCGGTCTCGGTGGATGGCTAAATCGCTATTGCATAAATTCAGCTCTGACAATCTGTGTGGACGGCGTCGCGCGCGCGCGCGAATGGTACGTGGTCAAATATGAGCTCTCCAATGTGAGAGCTCGTGAGCAAGTAGATGAAGGGGCCAGAACATCCTGCTGCGGCGGAGCAATTGCTGCCTCCATGTAATTCAGTGTGACAATTCTGTGGTTCTTGCTTAGCGTGTCGCCAAGGATAGGCTTCTCTGCGTACAGAAGGATGGGCTCTTCTTTTTGTTTGAGACTGCTGATGAGCGCACTTGTCACGCTTCGACGTCTCGACCCGGGGCCACACTCTGCTATATGATCTGCTGACATCATGACATGAGTGCTTCTTCATCACGCCTGCACCAAAAATATGGCCTGCAAAAGTGTCAAGCCTCCAGGAAAATACGCTATCTCCAGACCTTCCTGAGGCGCCAGGTCACAGCCAGCAGTGGTTTGCGTCAACAACGACCGTTTTTACACACGAACGCAGGGAACAAGGCATAACGAGTGCTATAAGCTGAACGCAATCAATGATTCGCTAAAGTGGATAGATGAGCGTCTTCAAATTCGCGATCGGCTGTATCACTGTGCCTACCTTTTTGGGAGTCGGCGGCCTGGGAAGCAGAATCAAATCCGCGAAGTCGCAGGCCCCCTCTGTAGACGGATTTGCGGTTGCACAAGTTCGCATCCACCTCGTAGAAAATCAGCATGCCCGCACCAGCGACGTTCTTGAGTTACATCGACGATCACGCCGAGGGCTTCATCCAGCGACTGGCGGAGGCAGTGGCTATTCCGAGGTGAATACCTTCGCGGCACGGCTCTCTGACGATCCTCACTCCGATACAGCATCAGCGGAAATGCTGCCCACCGCCAGGACGTCTTCAGGATGGGAGCATGGCTGCAAGGGCAGCTGAACATACTCGGTGTGCAGACGAAGTCGGTTGACTTGGGCAGGCATGTAATGGACGGCCAGGAGCTGCCGCTTCCCCCTGCGATCTTTGGTAGGATCGGGGACGATCCGAAGAAGAAGACAGTGCTCATTTACGGACACTATGATGTTCAGCCGGTGAGTCCCCAACTCACAGCTGCCAGGCCCCGGCACGCTCACAAAAAGTATTTAGGCAGAGAAGTCTGATGGCTGGGATACAGAGCCATTTAAGCTCGTCGTTGATTCTACATCAGGCAGGTTGATTGGCCGTGGCTCTACCGATGACAAGGGTCCAATCCTCGGATGGCTCAACGTCTTGGAGGCGCACAAGTCGCTCGGACTTGAACTCCCCGTCAACTTGCGCTTTTGCTTTGAAGGCATGGAGGAGAGCGGAAGCGAAGGGCTGGACGAGCTTATTGCATCTGAGGCAGCCAAGGGCAAGGATGGCTGGTTCGGTGGCGTGGACTGTGTTTGCATTGTGAGTACGAACGCTTTGCATTTTTGGGGGGAAGTCTCAATAATTTCGCGGTGACTGACGCGTGTTCTGTCAGTCTGACAACTACTGGTTGAACACCCGCACTCCTTGTCTCACATACGGTTTGCGCGGGCTTGCATACTTTAAGGTCACTGTCTCTGGCCCCGCTCGCGATCTTCATTCCGGCGCGTTTGGTCGCTCTGTACACGAGCCGATGACCGACCTCGTTCTGCTCATGAGTAAACTTGTTGCGCCAGATGGCACTATTCTCGTTCCTGGTGTAGACGAGATGGTAGCTACGGCCAGCGCGGAGGAGAGGTAGGACACTTGTGTTCCGCAACTCTTCAGCTGACGCTCACTGTGTCATAGGGCGATTTATGAGGCGCTTGACTACGATATCAAGGACGTGGAAGAATCAGCCGGTGCTCCCATTGCGATCTCGTCTGACAAGGCGACTGTCCTCATGGGCCGCATGCGCTACCCCTCGCTTTCGCTGCACGGTATTGAAGGAGCATTCTACGGCGCAGGCGCGAAGACGGTTATCCCGGCGTCCGTCTCGGGCAAGTTTAGTATTCGGTATGGCCTCTCTATCCGCTACATAGCCTCATACTCTGCGATTCTTACGATGTTGCAGTCTGGTGCCCCCGCAGACCCCAGACAAGGTTGAGCCGCTAGTCATAGAGTACCTCAAGGCCGAGTTTGCGAAGCTCAACTCGAAGAACAAGCTCAAGATCGAGAATCTGCACGGAGGCAAGCCGTGGGTCGCTGATCACAGGCACTGGAACTACGAGGCTGCGAAGAGGGCAACAGAGGTACACTCGATTATGTTCTCAGCTTGCGCATTTCTGACCCGCTATACATTGCTTCGCCATCAGGCTGTCTACAAGCGTTCGCCTGATCTGACGCGCGAGGGTGGTTCCATCCCTGTCACGCTCACCTTTACCGAGAGCCTCAACGTTAATGTCCTCTTGTTGCCGATGGGCAGAGGCGATGACGGTGCACAGTGAGTATAGATTACGCACAAACTGCCCAGATCTTTTCTGATTTGGATTACACTAGCTCGACGAACGAGAAGCTCGATAGATCCAACTTCATTGAGGGAGTGCGTACTTCGCTTAAAGCGTAGTTGTTTGCCCTATTGACCGATATTGCTTACAGAGTAAGCTTCTCGGCACCTACTTGTATGAGGTGGGCGCAGATGCTTGAAGAGGTAAATAGGTCTAGCAGTGTGAAACGAGGCTGAGAAGTGTAAGCAATGATGTACTTTCATGTTTGGGTTGATGTTCACACCATCTGTCATCTGTATGGCTGGCGTCGACACGCTGCTCGTCTGCTATGTAGCAATATACAACTTCTTAACCGACCATGATGTTCTCAATGTCTCTGGTATTGCGACCGTATGCGGAGCTACACCGACGTCTGAGCTCTTTTATCGCGTCTGTGGCACAGGGGTGATTGGGGTCCTGTGCCGGGTGTGAGATCTTGAGACCCCGTGCTCGGAAAGATGTAGGCGTTTGTCATAGCTCGCGGGGTAGCGAGCGCTTACCGTCTTCAACGGCGACCACCACTTACACTCTCTACCATGTCTGCGAAGCGGGATTTGTCTGGCTACAATTATGCCGCCATCTCGTCTTTGGTCCTGACTGCCGACCGGTCTGCCCTCCCCCGCCGCGACAAGGAACCCGATGGCGCGCCCACTTCTCTGGCCGGGCGCATCGACCCGCGCGAGATGGGCTCGCGCGTGCAACGCGAGACTCCGAAGGACCTGGAGAAGAAGAAGAAGAAGGCCACGGATAAGCAGGATACGTCGGAGAGGCAGCCAAAGCGCAAGGCGGAGGCGACAGGCTTTGGCTACATGGACATCATCGAGGCGACGCAGGACGTGGAGGGGCTTACGTACCGCCCTCGCACAGCAGAGACGCGCGAGGTATACGAGCTTATCCTGTCTAGTGTCCACCAGTCCCTCGGGGACCAGGCGCACGATGTCGTCCGCAGCGCAGCCGATACCGTTCTGGAGACGCTGAAGAACGAGAACACGAAGGACTTCGACAAGAAGAAGGAGGTTGAGGAGGTCGTAGGCCCCATTTCGAGCGAGACGTTTTCGCAGCTCCTCAACCTGTCGAAGAAGATCACGGATTACGGCGCGGAGGACGAAATGCAAGTGGACCCAGACTTGGAGCGGAAGGATGCTGAGATTGACGAGGAAATGGGTGTCGCGGTGGTCTTTGACGAAGAAGAGGAGGAGGAAGAAGAAGAGGAGGGCTTCGAAATCCGGGACGAGTCAGATGAAGAGAATGAGGAGGCAGAGGAAACGGGAGAGGCGCCCCCCGAGTCACTCGAAGGAGATGAGGAACTCGTTATTGGGGGTACGTCGTCTGCGCAGCAGGGCAAGGCTCAGGTCGACAAAGACATTGTTTCCCCACACTCCATCGACGGTTTCTGGGTCCAGCGCCAGATCTCCGATGTCTACCCCGACCCTGTCACGGCTACAGAGAAGGCCGCTGCCGTCCTCTCCATCCTCGGTTCGGAGTCAAACCTACGAGACTGCGAGAATCAGCTCATGGAACTGTTCGAGTACCAGAGCTTCCACGTCATCACGAAGTTCTTGAAGAACCGAGACGTCATTGTCTGGTGTACCAAGCTCATCCGTAGCGATGCTGACGAGCGCGTCAACGTTGAGGTTGCGATGCGGGAGAAGGGGCTTGGCTGGATTCTCAGAGAACTTGCTGGGGACAGGAAAGCGAAGGCGCGGATGGACGCGATGGACGTGGACGAAAAGCCGAGGGTGGAGATTCCGAAGACTGCTACACTTGCGCCTGGCTCGACTGTCCAGCCTAAAGCCACTGTTGATCTCGAAGGCATGGCGTTTAGCCAGGGCGGACATCTGATGTCGAACAAGAAGTGCAAGCTGCCAGAAGGTTCGTTCAAGCGCTCCAAGAAGGGATACGAAGAGATACACGTCCCAGCACCCAAGCAGAAGCCGGCTGTTCCGGAGGACTTCGTCCCGATCTCGGAACTTCCAGCATGGGCGCAGGAGGGCTTCAAGGGAATGAAGTCTTTGAATAGGGTTCAGAGCAAGCTATACCCTGTTGCATTTGGGACCGATGAGCCTCTCCTTCTCTGTGCACCGACGGGAGCTGGCAAGGTACGTTTTCTGTCGTACTGACTGACATGGCCTAGACTGATTTCTATACTCATAGACGAATGTAGCCATGCTGACCATTCTGAACGAGCTTGGCAAGTGGCGCAACGAGGAGACTGGCGAGTTCGATCTTGACTCGTTCAAGATTATTTATGTCGCACCGATGAAGGCCCTCGTCCAAGAGATGGTCGGCAACTTCAGCTCACGTCTCAGCGTATACGGGATTAAGGTCGGAGAACTTACCGGCGATTCACAAATGACCAAGCAGCAGATTTCGGAGACACAAATCATCGTCACTACACCGGAAAAGTACGACGTCATCACTCGCAAGAGCACCGACACTAGCTACACCAACCTCGTGCGCTTGATTATCATTGATGAGATTCACCTATTGCACGACGAGCGTGGGCCAGTTCTCGAGAGTATCATTGCTCGAACGATCAGGCGGATGGAGCAGACATCAGAGTACGTCCGTCTCGTTGGTCTTTCTGCAACTTTGCCAAACTACCAGGATGTCGCAACGTTCCTCCGGGTTGACCCTGCGAAGGGTTTGTTCTACTTTGACGCATCCTACCGCCCTTGCGTTTTGCAACAACAGTTCATCGGCGTTACGGAGAAGAAGGCGATTAAAAGGTATCAGGTCCAGAACGAGGTCTGCTATGAGAAGGTGCTCGATCAGGCAGGCAAGAATCAGACGCTTGTCTTCGTGCATTCTCGCAAGGAGACCGCGAAGACGGCAAAGTTCATCAGGGACATGGCCATCGAGAAGGAGACGATCACACAGTTTGTCAAGCCGGATGGTGCGACGAGGGAGATTTTGTTGGAGGAGTCAAATAACGTGAAAGACTCCAATCTCAAGGACTTGCTTCAATTCGGTTTCGGTATTCACCATGCCGGCATGTCGAGGGAAGACCGTGGTCTTGTCGAAGAGCTCTTTGCAGATGGGCACCTCCAGGTCCTCGTGTGTACCGCGACGCTTGCATGGGGTGTCAACCTGCCTGCACACACTGTCATTATCAAAGGCACTCAAATCTACAACCCGGAGAAGGGTCGCTGGGTGGAACTCTCTTCGCAGGATGTCCTCCAGATGCTCGGTCGTGCTGGTCGTCCGCAATACGACACGTTCGGAGAAGGTATCATAATCACGAACCACTCCGAGTTGCAGTACTACCTGAGCTTGATGAACCAGCAGCTGCCCATTGAGTCTCAGTTTGTGTCCAAGCTGGCGGACAATCTCAATGCAGAGATCGTCTTGGGTACCATCAGGAACCGAGACGAGGCCGTGCAATGGCTTGGTTACACCTATTTGTATGTCCAACTCTCTATTCGGTCCACACAGTGCACTGATACACTGTTCATCGTAGGTACGTTCGTATGCTCAAGGACCCGGTTTTGTACAGCGTGGGGATCGACTATCTCGAAGACGATCCGTCTTTGGTGCAAAAGCGTGCAGACATCGTTCATACTGCCGCTGTCTTGCTTGAGAAATGCCATCTCGTCAAGTATGAGCGGGCATCAGGTAGATTCCAGAGTACAGAACTAGGCCGCATCGCATCGCATTACTATGTCACGTACAACTCGATGGCGACGTACAACCAGCACCTCAGGCCTACGATGACGACGCTTGAGCTGTTCCGAGTGTTTGCATTGTCGAACGAGTTCAAGCTACTCCCTGTACGTGCAGTTATGAAGCACTCCTAATTGCTTTTGCTGACTTGCCTTCGATCCACAGGTTCGGCAAGATGTACGCATGGTTATTGAATTAGATTGCCTATATGCTAACAATCTGTATTTGCAGGAGAAATTGGAGCTGGGCAAGTTGCTTGAGCGTGTGCCTATTCCTGTGAAGGAGAGCGTGGAGGAGCCAGCAGCGAAGATCAACGTCTTGCTGCAGGCATACATCTCACAGCTCAAGCTAGAAGGTTAGTTTTCAGAGGCTCATTTTAACACGTCCGCACTCACCTCGATGGATTGCAGGATTCGCCCTTGTGGCGGACATGGTCTACGTACAACAATCTGCCGGACGGTATGTATAAACTTCCCTAAGCTGTTCAATCTCTGATATCTCGATAGTATTCTTCGTGCCATGTTTGAGATCTGCTTGAAGCGCGGTTGGGCCATACCGGCGAAAGCTGCGTTGGACTTATGCAAGATGGTTGAGCGCAGGATGTAAGTATCAGCCTCGCCGTGCTCGCGAGGATGCGTTCACTGAGTACGATTACAGGTGGGGCTCGATGACACCACTACGACAATTTAAGGGTGTACCTGCAGAGATTATTCGCAAGGCTGAAGGCAAGCAATTCGTGAGTAAGTCGCATCATCTTCATGAACTAAACTGAACTTCCATCAATCAGCCTTGGTACCGATACTTTGATCTGGTGAGCTGCAGATCAACTCTCTAGGCATAGTTATGTGCTGATGCTTTTGCGCAGAGTCCCCCTGAGATTGGTGAGCTCATTGGCATTCAAAATGCGGGGAGGCTGGTGCACCGACTCGTTCATAGCTTCCCGAAGTTACAGTAAGTTCCCTATCATGCATTCCTGCTGATGACGCTAATGACGTTCTTAGGTTGCAAGCACAAGTTCAGCCGATTACACGAACCCTTCTTCGCATAGATCTCACCATCATTCCTGACTTCCGCTGGGACGAAAAGATCCACGGCACAGCGGAGTCGTTCTGGATCATGGTCGAAGACGTTGACGGCGAGATTATCTTGTTCCACGACACCTTCATTCTCCGGCAGCGCTACGCGGAAGACGAACACAACGTCACCCTTACTGTGCCCATGTTTGAACCAGTACCGCCGAACTACTACATCTCGATTGTGTCCGATCGCTGGTTGCATGCGGAAACGCGACTGCCGATCTCGTTCAAACACCTCATCCTCCCGGAGAAGTTCCCGCCACCAACACCTCTTCTCGACCTGCAGGCATTGCCTCTTTCTGCCCTTCACAATCAGGAGTTTGAAAGCATCTACTCATCAACCATCCAGACGTTCAACAAGATCCAAACACAGGTCTTCCAGGCTTTGTACACGACTGATGAGAATGTCTTTGTTGGTGCGCCCACCGGCAGTGGTAAGACAATCTGCGCCGAGTTTGCTCTCCTCAGATTATGGAGCAAACGGGACCATCAACGAGCGGTATGCATTGAGCCATATCAAGAAATGGTTGACCTGCGAGTTTCCGAGTGGCGCAATAAGTTCGGTGGTCTCCAGGGAGGCAAAGAAATTGTCAGTTTGACTGGAGAGACCAGTGCCGATCTACGGCTATTGGAGAGGGGTGATCTCATCGTCTGTACGCCTACACAGGTAAGCAAGGTCCGCTTTGATTCTGTGCACCGCTAACGCTGTGCGACGCAGTGGGATGTCCTGTCGCGCAGATGGCGTCAGCGTAAGAACGTCCAAACGATTGGTTTGCTTATAGCCGATGAGGTTCAGCTTGTTGGTGGCGAAGTTGGACCCACTTACGAGGTTGTCATTTCTCGCACCCGTTACGTCTCCGCGCAAACAGAGATCAAGACTCGTATCGTCGCATGTGGCGTCTCATTAGCAAACGCGCGGGACCTGGGCGAATGGATGGGTGCACCATCACACGCGATTTTCAATTTCCCTCCGAGGTTAGCCTTCCAGATATCTGATCTGGAAAAACTCTGATCTCTCTTTAGTGCACGTCCTCTGGACATGGACATTCACTTGCAGAGCTTCAATATCCCTCACTTCCCGTCTCTAATGATCGCTATGTCCAAGCCCGCATATCTCGCTATTTTGGAGTACTCGCCCACGAAACCTGTCATCATCTTTGTTCCCTCGCGGAGACAATGCCGTTTGACCGCGGACGATATCCTCACGCACTGTGGCGCAGATGACAATAGCAGCCGTTTTCTGAACATTGAGCTAGAGGACCTCCAACCTCACCTGGATCATATCACCGACCGGGGCTTGGTGGAGACACTGAAGTACGGAATCGGCTATTATCATGAGGCCTTGAATAAGCAAGACAAGCGCATTGTCGAGCGACTGTTCCAGTCAGGTGCTATTCAGGTCCTGATAGCTTCAAAGGTAGGCTTCAAATGACCAATGCCTCGCACATTACATTAAACCTGCTATGTAGGACACCGCTTGGAGCCTACCTGTGGCTAGCTACATGGTGATTATCATGGGCGTCCAGTCCTATGAGGGCAAGGAACATCGATATGTCGACTACCCTGTCATGGACGTGCTCCAGATAATGGGCCGTGCTTGTAGGCCAATGGAGGACGAAAAGAGCCGATGCGTTCTCATGTGCCAACAGACGAGGAAGGACTTCTACAAGAAATTCTTGGCGGAGGGTCTACCCATCGAGTCGCATCTGCCTACTCACATGTTGCACGACTACTTCTTGGCTGAGATTGCTGTCAAAACCATCGAGAACAAGCAGGATGCCATGGTACGTCCTCTCAATTTTGACATGGTCCATGTCTGACGGCAGTCGTTACCCAGGATATCCTGACCTGGACGTACTTCTACCGACGGATGACGCAGAACCCGAACTACTACAACCTCCACAATGTCAGTCATCAACACTTGTCGGACCACCTTTCCGAGTTGGTCGAGACTACCTTGAACGATCTCGTCAACTCCAAGTGCATTGCCATTGGTGAGTTTGATGGAGCGGGTCGTGGTGCCTGACGACTGAGCTGGTTTCTGCAGAGGACGAAATGGATGTATCTCCGTTGAACCTGGGTATGATTGCTGCATACTACAACATCTCATGTGAGTGGAGCTGGTATTGCGTCGTAATCATTCTCTCATCGTTCACAGATGTCACTGTGGAGGTGTACACCTTGTCTCTCAAGGAGCGAACAAAGCTCAAGGGACTGCTGGAAGTCGTCTCCTCGTCTGCCGAGTTCGAGTCGATACCAATTCGTCGGCACGAAGACGTGCTCCTCCGGCGCATCTACGACCGCGTACCCGTCAAGCTGGAGCGTGCTGATTTCGAGGCGCCGCACTTCAAGACCTTCCTCTTGCTCCAGGCTCACTTCTCGCGGCTGCAACTTCCGCCGGATCTCGCGGCAGATCAGGTTCTTGTGCTGGAGAAAGTGCTCAACCTCCTGTCGGCATGTGTCGATGTCATGTCTTCGAATGCATGGTTGAATGCGCTAGGCGCCATGGATCTTTCGCAAATGTGTGTGCAGGCATGCTGGGAGACGGACTCGCCACTCAAGCAGATTCCGCACTTCGAGCCCGATGTACGTGTCATCGCAGTCATTCATGCCTGGGAATATATGCTGACGACGCTGACAGGTCATTAAACGATGCAAAGAAGCTGGTATCGAGTCTGTGTACGACATCATGGAAATGGAAGACGACAAGCGCAATGAAGTACTGCAAATGGACGCCCGGCAGATGTATGCGTACCATCTCCCAGTTATTTGGTAGACACCCACTGACCACCTTGCAGGCGCGATGTCGCGACCTTCGTCAACTCGTATCCGACGCTCGACGTGAACTTCGAGCTTGCAAAGGGCGACTACACCGCGGGCTCGCCGATCCAGCTGCAGGTGTCGCTCAGCCGGGACGCAGACGAGGAGGCGAGCGGGGACGAGGAGCTCGCGGTCGCACCGTTCTACCCGCTTAAGAAGCTGCCGAACTGGTGGCTCGTCGTCGGCCTGCCCGCGACGCGCACGCTGCTCGCGATCAAGCGTGTGACGGTGCACCGGACGCTGAACGCGCGGCTCGAGTTCACGCTCCCACAGGGGACGCACAAGCTCAAGCTATACATCATCTGCGACGCGTACGTCGGCGCGGACCACGACATCGACCTGGACGAGGTCGAGGTCGCGGAGGGCGAAGAGAGCGAGAGCGAGGAGGAGAGCAGCGACGAGGTGATGGAGGAGTAGATGCCCCCACGGCGGACTGACGATCTTGTGTGGCTCATGCTTTCGCGTGCTGTGTGTGTCGTAGACGTAAAATGTATCATCACTGACATGTATTTATACATTCCCCATTTTTCTTGAATGGTCCCTACACGGCCTGCAGGCCGTAAAGCAGGAATGATGACGATACAACGGTAAGCTGAACATAAAATACCAAGACAACTACAAAAAACACATAACCCAATGTATCGTTGCCAAAACGTTCTCATACGCTGTTTCCTGCCGATGGCACGGGGACGACACGCATATTCGACGTGTCAAGCGTCCCCGCCTTGGCCTCCTCCAGCCGCTTCTTTAGCAGAATGCACAGTTCTATCTTGTCTGTGAGCTGCGAGCGCGGCGCAGTCAGCGGCGCGCGTACCAGCGCAGGGGATCGAGCCGTTCAGGGAAAGTCTACAGACAATAATCGCGGAGTAACGCACCTGGTGGCTCACGACGCGCCCGGACGTGCTTGGGATGACGAAGAAGAGCGTCTCGCGCACCCGTGCGCCCTCGGCGTCTACGGAGCGGAGGCGCAGCGCAAGCCGCCCGACGGAAACGTCGACGTCAGCCCCCGAACCCACGCTCTACGCCAGGGAGGAGGAGGCGCACCGTCGACCGCGTGCACGACCTTGTACGGCTGCACGTCATACACAAACGCGTCCTTCGGCGCGCGCCCCGTGCGTGCCTTCACGCCCCGCCCGCGCGTCCCGCTCGCTTGCGCACCTGCGCTCGCGCCGTCAGCGTACAGACGCGCATTCATTCCGCGTGCCGGCGGGACTCACCCTTACCTTTATCCCAGCCCGCGGTGCCACGCAGGTCCGGCGGCAGCGCGCGCGCGAACGCGTCCCAGAGGATGCGCCCGACGAAGCAGAGGACGCGCGGGCGCGTAAGTGCGAGCGTACGCAGGAGAGTGGGGACCCCCGCAGCGAGCTCTGCGGGCGCGAGCTCGGCTGCCTGAGGGGAAGGCAGGACGGGGGAGGTAACGGCGGAGAGAAGAGAAGCACGAGGTGCGAGAGAAGAGTGCACGGAGGAAAGGGGTACGCAGGGGGCGCGAAGCGGGGGTGGGAGCGAGAGACGGGCGTGCAGACGGGCAAGCAGGAGCAGAGCGAGGGATGCGGGAGGAAGGGCGCGCGTGGCGGATACAGCCGTGCGCAATAGATCAACGATGAGCGAAATCGACCGGGGAATATGGCCGCGCACGCACCTCACTGCTCGGCCGCGCGACGAGGTTGATCTACGCCGCGGGAAGTGAGCGCTTGATTGATAGAGAGAAACAGCCAGCACGAAAATACACTGTTCGGGATGCGGAACGTATGCTTGGGAACAGAATGCGGGAGGATTGGAGGATTGGAGATAGCCGCACCCGGTCGAGAGATGGGCAGGGCCACAGTCGTCTCCGCGAGCAGATGAAATGGGGACAGGAAGAGACGGGGATACGCACCAGGCCGATGTTGAAGCGCGCTGGGAGTGTCTTGTCCTCGCTCGGTAGGAGGGGAAGCCCGGTGTCGGTGGGCGTCAGGCCTAGGTAGGAATTATGTCGTCAGCACGAGCGATCGTTCTCTTGCAGCGGAAGTGATGTTTCACAAGATCAAGCGGGGTCAGATGTAGCTCATATGTTAGATGGCATGCAAAAACCATTGCAAGGCTATTTCGGGGATATTGGAGCTCTGCGTGCAAATGCATCCTACATTCTCAATTGTAGAGCAAGCCACACTAGGAAAAGAATTGGTAACCAAAACCTTCATGTTATCGACGAACGATGCAGGACGTGAGCAAATATACTGCCAATGCGACTGGAAGCTGAACTCGAGATCTGACGGCAATTGGGACGCGCCAATTCAGCCGGTCTATGTCATATCGATCCCGTGTCGGTGAAGGTGGACGAGCCGTACCTTAGCAGTGCGCTCGTTGTAATACGGGCGGGAAAGCGAGGAGTATATAATGCCTGAAACGATAGAGATAACAAGAAGCGCACCGGAGCGGTGGAGGCAGCGCCAGAAGTGGTTCGTCGGGTTCGCAAAGTGGTGGCCGGCTGTTGCAGACATGAGTCCTGGGCTGCATATTCGCCGTAGGCAGCCAAATGGGATCGAACATTCAAGGGAATGTCTCGAATAATAAACATGAGCGTACGCACTTGATGCCACAAAACAGGACTATGCAATGTCAGAAGAAGCTTAGTGATCAAAAAAATCATCTCACTATCCAGTTCCTCCTTCAGGTAGCTGTTCAATGGCTCGAGATGGGCGTAATTCTCTGGCGGGGCGTACCCGCGCTTGCCCTTCGCTGCCTTCGCATTTACCTTTGCTGCGGCCTCTGGGCTGGTGGCGCAAAAGAGCTCTTCCTTTGCTGTTGCCCTCGCTGAGGCACGTGTCTCCCTCTTCACGTTAATCCGTGCCCGAGACTTGCGGCTCGGGGATGAGAGGACAGGAAGGGCGTCGTCGCCGTCGGTAGACTCTCGCTTGAGCTTACGCGGCGAGCGGGACAGCGTCGGCGTAAATCTGAAGGAGGACAGCGTCTCCGCAAACCGCTGGATGAGCTCGGGCTTGGTGTCCTCGTCGTCATCCATGATGGAGGACACGGAGACCCATACGGACCCACAAGTGTGAACTTGAGCACTTGCCGCATCGGGATCTCCGAAAGACTCGGTCAATTTGTGGCTCCCGCTGCTGCACTCATCCGCCACCACCACCACCGCAATGCCCTTTGGCGAAGTCGTCTGCGGCGCGCCCGGCTCGGGCAAGTCCACGTACTGCTACGGCAAGCACCAGCTCTTCACCGCCCTCGGCCGCCCCATCGCCGTCGTGAACCTCGACCCCGCGAACGAGCACATCCCGTACCCGTGCGCGGTCGACATCGCGCAGCTCATTACCCTCGACGATGCGATGGCCGCCCACGGGCTCGGCCCGAACGGCGCGATGCTCTTCTGCATCGAGTACCTCGAGGCGAACGTCGACTGGCTCGAGGGCGAGCTCGCCCGCCTCCCGCCCGACGCGTACGTCCTCTTCGACCTCCCCGGCCAGGTCGAGCTCAGCACGAACCACGAGAGCGTCCGCCGCGTCGTCCGCCGCCTCGCGCGTGCGGGCTTCCGGGTGCGTAAAGGTACGTCGTCCCGCGCGCCTGCCCTGACCGCCCGCCGCAGCTCGCTGCCGTGCACCTCTGCGACGCGCACTACGTCACCGACGCGGCAAAGTACGTGTCCGTGCTCATGCTCAGCCTCCGCGCGATGCTCCACCTCGAGCTCCCGCACGTGAACGTGCTCTCCAAGGTCGACCTCATCCGCCAGTACGGCGAGCTCGACTTTAACCTCGACTTCTACACAGAGGTCCAGGACCTCTCCTACCTCGAGACCGCCCTCGCGAGCGCGTCCCCGCGCTACGCCGCGCTCAACATGGCCATCTGCGGGCTCATCGAGGACTTTGGCCTCGTCGGCTTCGAGACGCTCGCCGTAGAGGTGCGCACGCAGCTCCTCTATCTGCCTGCTGACGCTGATGCTCTTGCCCGCGTCGCACGCGACGCACACCCGCAGGACAAAGAATCGATGCTCCATCTAATGCGCGTGATCGACAAGGCGACCGGCTGCGTCTTCGTCCCCCCTCCCACGGCCCCCGCGCCCCCAGGCACGGTCCCCGTCCCCGCTTCCGCCCTGCGCGACCTCTCCGCCGCCACCAGCACACGTACGTCCGCCCCATCTGCCCCCTCCGCACACGCGCACGGGCACCCTCCGCCCCGTGTCCGTCCCTCCTCCTCCCCCTCCCCTCCCTCTCACCCTCCAAGCTCCCAGATCACAGCTTCTCCGAGCGCCCTGCTGCAGACCGCAGACTCGCCTGCCGACCCCGCGGGGAACGCGCATGCGCTCCCGCCCGCGCTGCGCCCGAACGCGCACGCGCTCTTCTCCAGCGCCGCGGGCCCGATTCGCGGCCCGCGCGCGGACCCGCGCGACGTGCAGGAGCGCTGGGTCGACGCGCGCGAGGAATGGGACGCGTGGGAGCGCGCACAGTGGGCAAGGGAGGGCGAGGCGGTCCGCGCGGCTGCTGCCGCGGCGGCGAAGGAGGCGGCGGAGGGGGTGGCGCGGGTTCGGGAGCGGAAGTAGCGCGAGGAGAGGGGTGGTGTTGAAGTGCTGATTGGTCGGCGTGATGGCCGAGTGCGCGTCGTGCGATGAAATGTATGATATCGGCGGGCTGTACGCGCTTGCCGACGGTACGTTTCAAGGCTCTCACATGCGCATACAGAAATGCTGGCAAGACCAACAGCGTCCAGGAGATGGATGATTGATGATTTGTGTCTGTAAACGCGCGGTCTGGATCCTGTCGATGGTGTCCGAGCCATTGCGCGCTACTGACGTCAGTCCCGATGACGCGACCTCCTGTCCTTCACATTGTCTCTCAGCCACATGACAAAATGGTGGCAATATTCCCTTAACGAGTTACTCGATCGCTAGCTTCTTCGATCGTGAATCACTAGTTCTTGTTCTGTCATGTTTTGGTTAGTTCTCGAATTTCTCCCATTTGTAACTTATAGTCGCGTCGCGTGACGGGCTGTGATCCAATCCCCTCTCCTCGCGACTTCTGTGTGATACGGCGCTCTGAGTTTCAGCGAGGCGACGCCAAACTCAACGCGACTGGTCAAGACTTTGCGGCGAGAGGGATCGTAAGTGAGTTATTAGTTTACAAGTCGTTGTATTCATTGTAGATGGACTTCGTCGCGAACGTACGCGATAGCCCGTGGCCATTGTACTTTGTGGGGTTTTTGTATTCGTACATACACTCCACGCATCCTCTCTTTCGGTCTCTCGCGCATATATTCGGCGACCCGCTACTGCTTCTCCACCTTTTTCTCCCACATCGCATATATCGCTTAGTGGTTCCTCGTTGTAGTATGTCTGGACCGCCATCAACAGGAGGGTCCGAAAAGCCTCAGCCATGTTCCCAGTGAGTGGAATGGCAAATCACCATGTATAATGGCTAATATACACCATTCAGATTTTGCTCCGGCCCACCTGATGCTGCATTCTCTCGAACAATGACATGGCTCTTCGATAGGAAAGCCGTTCCAGTCTCGTTGCTATCTGATTCTGACATGTATGCCATCCACATCGACACTGCTGAATTCTTCTGGCCAGAGGAATGGGAGTCACAAGTGAGTTGTTGTATCTCCTAGTGCTTACATCATACTCACTGTCTCAGATGCCTTCCGTTGACGAAAAAGTTCAAGCATTTCTTGAAGAGCTTCAGATGCAAGTCAAGTATCATCTGAACAGATGCGATGGGTACTGCTACCGCGTCACTCGTGGTGGAAATTTGAGCGCCGACGAGCTAAGCCAAGTTATGCGACTGCTAGCTTAACGGCGATCTTGCAAGCATGCATGCAAGCACGTACGAAAGCACGGTCGCCACTCTGCATGAATGATGCTAGTTGGCGCCATGACCTTGATAAGCTTCTCTTTGACTTTCTATCCAAACTTCCAGAGCAAGGCATGCATGCACGACCGATGGACAGAGATGGAGGTCTCCCTGCAAACGATTCTGGTGTAGCAACATGTCTACTCCCATCGTGAGTGTTTTTACAATGGATCCTCGGTACAGTGACATAGAACCGGTGCAACAGTCTGGAACGTACAATCCACCTGCCACGAAGCGTGGTCGCAGATATATTAGATCTCTCCACCAACAGTGACATGTACATGTTCGAGCTCTCGCGGATACTTCCGAGCAAGTTGGGTGCTGTGGATGGAAAGATACTAACGGACCTGGGTTGGGAAATCGCCTCTTGGCGGGAGAGACGTGGCCGCATGATGTCGGCCGTAGCACAGTGGGACGCCTCCGATCCTGACAAAACTCTATACGAGACGGTGCTCGACCGTGCTGCAGTTTCCCCGCTCACGGGTGTGTGCGACGCTCTGGGGGCGATAGTGATACCGTTGCCCGTTGACGAGGGAACTCTGGCCCCTTATTGCTTCGTTGATCCACCGACGGCTGAAAGATCGACCATGCTGCCTACTTTCGCACTTCCAACCATTCTGGAGGAAACGAAAGGACCCAGTAACGATGGAGAAGGAAGTGGCCAGGGTAATTCACGATCTACCCCGTCGCAGTCAACCTCTAGCTCGAGAGACAATGTCTCTTCGCCAGACGCCTCCGACATAGTCCTCCATCGGTACTGCCATGACTTTTCCGAGCCGGTCGCACTCGCAGAATCTGTGGGTGAGCTGACACTTCAAGAGTCCGGCGGCCCTTGCTCGTGGCTGGAGCTTCCCCTGCTTGTGGCCGTATATCAGAAAAGAGACATAGATCGCATCAAGACTCAGAATCAGCATCGCATCTATTCAACCGCGGCGGCAAGATTCCTAGAGACCGTCGGCATCACAAGGCAGCCGGTCTTCGGTGTCATGTCGGACGGGCCCGTAGCGATGCTGACAAGTACTTGGGTGGACGGAGAGGTATGATTCTATGCTCTTTGTGCTTCGAGCTCCGTATCACTCATACGAGACTATCCAGTATGTGCACATCTTCGAAGAGCATATCGAGAAGTTTGACATTTCAACTGCGTTCGGAGCGTGGCATTACGCGACGGTTCTTGCCCGAATCGCAGTGAAGTATGGTCCGAAGCTGGTCGAGCAATTCAAGCTGAAACAAGAAGACTTCATCAAGCGTCTCAATGAGCAGACGCCTGAGATGCACTGGAGACAGTCGCATCAGAATGACAAGAAGCGTCAGAGCGCTAATAACAGGTGAGAAGGCTACGAAGGATGGAAAGAGCTTAGAAGGAAGGAGACTCAGCAAGGCATGAATTGACGGTTGGTGGGTCCCATTGTAGGAGGATTGCGTAATTGTTGTTCTTGAGTGTAACCATAGGATGTGTTCCCGAAACGACGCACCAAAAACGAGTCCTTAGTTGTCTCACGCCCGGTCCTCTTTGGTCATGCGCCGCGGCGCCGCGATCTGGCGAGGGGCACGACGAGCTGGGTCAAGTTGTCGCCGCTGCCTATGCCCTCTGCAAACGGTAGGCGGCATGCTAAAGCGTGAGTGCAATACGCGCGAGGTCAATGATCTCATCGTCGCGAGAGCTTAGGCAAGTTGGTTTGCTGCCATGCCATACATGTACGATGTGCTCTTGACCGCTTCGCTTCCATCAATTTACATCAGTTTACAAAGCACATTAGTGGGATGGAATGTAGGGGGGGGGGGGGGGCTGTGACTAACGTCTGAACAGAACGAGGCGATCCGCGTATTGTACTTGGTTATCTTTCGGCCTTGTAAAATCCACGCGCATGACACCAGCGTGAATATCGACGCATCGGGAGCGCTTCTGCCCGCCCCTGAGTTGTATCATATACATACTAGTACTATGGCCCATAGAGGCACGGTAGAATATAAGTCGCCACTCATAGATTTATATTCAGTATGTAAAAGTGATCGAGTTCGGTAATAGATCCCATGATGCTTACTGTGGATGGACACAGGTTGCAAAAGTGGATAGTACATTCAGCTCGCCGCCGTTTGCCACCGGATCTTTTTAGATGGATAGCCATGTATCCTGTCTATGGAACAAAAATATAATGTCAACAGATGTGTATGTTGAACGAGTGAGCAAGACGTTCCAAGTGGAGGGTGTCAAACGGACAGAGGTTGCAAAATTATGTCACGGATAGTCACGCATTACCGCGCATGCCGAGATCTCGGCAGATTGCAGCAGTCGGCCGGCTTGACCAGCGAGTCGGGCCATCATGCCGAAGCTGCCGAAACGGAGTTTGAATATGCGAGATTACGTAACTTCCTTTCTGAGTAATGAGCCAGCGCTTTGTTGCATTTGAACATTGTTCCATAACTCTACACAGAGTCTGTACTACAATGAGGACCGGAGATTGATCATAAGAGTAGTACCAGGTATATTACGTTGTTCAAAGAAGAGCGAGATGTTTCAATCACTGGATCGGACTAGATCTGAAAATCAATGCATTTTATTGCATGAATTTCACAATCTTGGAGGCGTTTGCGACACCAATGATTTTCTACAGTACCCGACACTTGGAAATAGCACATGATTTTGACATCAACTTCAAGGTCAGAAGCACGAGTACTGCTACGATTATTTTGGGGGGCCAACTCTTACTACTTCTCGTTATGTGAGCCAGTTTACAACCTGTGTCCGCTTTGCAACCTGTGTCCATCCATAGTATATAGTACTCGAAGCACCCATAGAGTTCTCAGCGAAGTCCGCACGAGTGACGATACTGCTGGAGCGAACCGGCGAATGAAGAGAAGTAGGATTTGTTTGATGCGACACCAGTGTTCAGAAAGCTGAACGGCGTTCGACTCCACAGCTTTAATATCACAACTTCATCACGTAGTATAGGCCCTGTATTTCGATGCAGCTGTCAAGTCGCCGTGCACGGGTCATAGGGGCCCAGCTGAGGTAGGTAGACAATATACAGTAGCGTAGTAAGGCGTCCTGTTGCGCGCAATTTCTCGTTGACCTTCGCCGAGTCTTTTATGTCAAGTCAGAATATATAGTGTTGGTCTGTGGCGTTGCCAGGACGCAGGATGGCACAATGATGGGCAAACTAGCGGGTCGCTAGGTAGTCCATGATAGGCCGGGCGGAGCGTTGAGGCTCACCGGCAGTTTGTACCGACTGGTCTCTCGATTCTAGTACCGGAAGTCAGGCCTTGCTGGGCGATTTCCACATATAGCACTAGGGTCATGAAGACAGTCGTTCCTATACTCAGTATAGCACGCACTTTTGACATACGTGGGTGAGCAAGGCATTCTCCCAGTGTATGTACAATGTGTTATGATATATGTATATGTTTTATTCCTGTGATATATCTGCGGTGCAGTTTCATTGGACTACGGATCCATCTAAATATATCAAGATTCATTCTATTATATTTAAATATATAGGGTGAGCCCTCAAAATACAGGCATCACCGAATGGAGGGGAAAGGCGAGGTGGATGTGAAAACCTCATTGGTAATGACAATGTTGGCGTCTAAAGAGTGCTTAGTGCTTCTCGTCATTTTGATGTGACTGTCTCCAGCGCATCTCAGGGTCTGCTCATTGAGACGCTTGATGAAGTCTTCTTGTTTCAGCTTGAATTGCTCGACCAGCTTCGGACCATACTTCACTGCGATTCGGGCAAGAACCGTCGCGTAATGCCACGCTCCGAACGCAGTTGAAATGTCAAACTTCTCGATATGCTCTTCGAAGATGTGCACATACTGGATAGTCTCGTATGAGTGATACGGAGCTCGAAGCACAAAGAGCATATAATCATACCTCTCCGTCCACCCAAGTGGTTGTCAGCATCGCTTCGGGCCCGTCCGACATGACACCGAAGACAGGCTGCCTCGTGATGCCGATGGTCTCCAAGAATCTTGCCGCCGCGGTCGAATAGATGCGATGGTGATTCTGAGTCTTGATGCGATCTGTATCTCTTTTCTGATATACGGCCACGAGCAAGGGAAGCTCTAGCCACGAGTAAGGGCCGCCGGGCTCTTGAAGCATCAGCTCACCCACGGACTCTGCGAGTGTAACCTGCTCAGGAAAATCGTAGTGTAATTGATGGAGGGATATGTCAGAGGCATCTGGTAAAGAGACATTGTCTCTTGAGCTAGAGGTGGACTGCGGCGGGGTAAATCGTGAATTACCCTGGCCGTTTCCTTTTCCATCATTACTGTGTCCTTGCGTTTCCTCCGGGATGGTTGGAAGTGCGAAAGTAGGCAGCGTGGTCGATCTTTCAGCCGTTGGTAGACCAATTGGATCAACGAAGCAGTAAAGGGTCAGAGTTCCCTCGTCAACGGGTAACGGTATCACTACCGCTCCCAGAGCGTCGCATACACCCGTGAGCGGGGAAACTGCAGCACGGTCGAGCACCGTCTCGTATAGAGTTTTGTCAGGATCGGAGGCGTCCCACTGTGCTACGGCCGACATCATGCGGCCACGTCTCTCCCGCCAAGAGGCGATTTCCCAACCCAGGTCCGTTAGTATCTTTCCATCCACAGCACCCAACTTGCTCGGAAGTATCCGCGAGAGCTCGAACATGTACATGTCACTGTTGGTGGAGAGATCTAATATATCTGCGACCACGCTTCGTGGCAGGTGGATTGTACGTTCTAGACTGTTGCACCGGTTCTATGTCACTGTATCGAGGATCCATTGTAAAAACACTCACGATGGGAGTAGACATGTTGCTACACCAGAATCGTTTGCAGGGAGACCTCCATCTCTGTCCATCGGTCGTGCATGCATGCCTTGCTCTGGAAGATTGGACAGAAAGTCAAAGAGAAGCTTATCAAGGTCATGGCGCCAACTAGCATCATTCATGCAGAGTGGCGACCGTGCTTTCGTACGTGCTTGCATGCATGCTTGCAAGATCGCGGTTAAGCTACCGTTAAGCAGTCGCATGACTTGGCTTAGCTCGTCGGTGCTCAAATTTCCACCACGGGTGACGCGGTAGCGGTACCCATCGCATCTGTTCAGATGAGTCTTGACCTGTGCCTGAAGCTCTTCAAAAAATTCTTGTACGTTGTCGTCAACAGTAGGCATCTGAGACAGTGAGCATGATGTAAGCACTAGGAGGTTCAAGAACTCACTTGTGACTCCCATTCCTCTGGCCAGAAGAATTCAGCAGTGTCGATGTGGATGGCATACATGTCAGAATCAGATACCAACGAGACTGGAATGGCCTTCCTGTCGAATAGCCATGACATTGTTTGAGACAATGCAGCATCAGGTGAGCCTGAGAGAAAGCCGAATGGTGTATATTAGCCATTATACTTGGTAATTCACCATTTCACTCACTGAGAACATGACTGGGGCTCTTTGGGTCCTTGAACACCCTGTGAGTCACTACCTTCTGAGACCCTGTAACACATGTATTAGCATATACTGACATCGTGAGCAGTGTACACACTGTGCTTCCGGTCGATCCTTTCCTGTTGGCGAAACGGCAGTAACAGAAGATTGCAGCTCTGATCCTTGCTGAATGCCTGCAGGTTGACCAGCGTCACGGTCGCATCCACGCTTTGTGCTTGAGAATGGGACCGATGACTCGGACACGGCATTGCAAAGTCCATGGGCAATCTCTCAGCCAGATTCCAGCATTGGTGTAATCGTATCTACGTACTTGGGTAGTGTAGCGCCCTCTACGTCACGGAGCCATTTCGTGACTTGCTCGCGATCATCGGAGCAAGAAGGCTCGACAGCTTTCGATGAGTCAACCCTCCATCGTCGGAGGTCAGTAAAGATAGTCGAAGATGCACTATTCTGGACCGTCCGAATATAATCGTCTATGCGAAGCATGAACGGTGCGACAGACAACGCATGAACAGGATCGGCCATGTCTATACGAGGTATATGGTCCATGCGTGCGATGTGCACACGAGGCTGTGGCGAACCGATTAAATTCATTTTAGTGATGTGGGGATTAAGGGATTTCTTACGAGGATACGCCCAACTTCACACTGCGAATCGGTCCAACCAAGATGGAATGTGATTGTCGAGTCATATCGTCTGAACGATACCCCGATGATAGGCTCACCGATCCGCCATGTCCACCTTTGGTACAGCGCGCTCATCATCAGAATCGGCAGTGTCGCCTCATCGCCCAGGCAAACAATAGGCAGCATCACCATGGCGGGAAGTGGTCGATTCGGCGAGTATTCGAGAACGTGCAGGTCGAGTTCGTCCAGTGAGCGTTGATCCTCGTGTGCGTCTTCGTCGTCATCGGGATCTTCAATTGCAGCATTCTCAGCTGGAAGGTCTAGCCACTCGGAAACCGTCAGGGGCACTCGCTTTGGAGAAGCGTCCACAGAAACCGTGTCTTCTCGACTAGTATCTGGATTATTCCATTCTTGCTGCCACGAGACGATGAAACATCCTCTCCCAGAGATTCACAGCTTGTCTTCAAGACATCGTCGGAGACAACTGCGACACCATCGTCTTGATCGACATTGCCGACGCCGTGGACCCCTCGGGGCACGAGAGCGGAGAGATTTGATGGGACCTCGACTGAGACGGAAACAAGTAGTGGGGCCCTGATATTCAGCTCCATGTGGTGAAACAGAAGGCTCAGCTCTCCGCTCGAGTATCGTGGCAAGGCCAGTGCCGAGTCTTCGCTATTGAATGGCGCATTAGAATTAGAGGCAAAGTCGTGAATGATGAATGAGGGCCTACTCTACTCGCAAGTGTGGTCGGGTGGTACACAATATATTCCTCAGTATCAGGCAAAGAAACGACTCAAGAGGAGTGCGTCTAGAATACGCGCGATCAATGGCAAGGACGTGCCGTAGGCTTGTGCAGTCGTTGAGAACTCAGTTGAAGATTGTCCTCAGTGTGTCGCTACCGTCTCCTTGATCTGATCCACTAATGGGCAACGGTGAACGCTGCAGTTCTTGCAGCAATACTTCCGACCGGGAGTCGATGCGCGGATAGGGGCCCTGTGTACACTGTTTGATTGCTGGGGCACAAAATAAGCGATGAAAACGTACACGTGCAACCCATTCTGGTAGGCGGAACGCGTCGCAGAGGAGGTTGGCAGATGTCTGGACCGCAAGAGGGAGTGCGGGAGTGGCGCTATTATAGCTATGGTATTCCGCGTCTTGAGCAAGAGTGTAGAGATAAGTCTGGTAGGGATTCATAGAGAGCACTCTCAGAACATAGGACAGGCAAAGCAAACCGAGATATGAGCCAGAAGTAGCGAACGAGACGGATGGGACTCTTTATAAGGGACTGTAGACTTTTGCAGACATCGTTGTGCCGTTCAATCACGTGCGCGCTTTCTCTCAGATGTTGTGCGCTAGACGCCGACTCCTGCGGGACATGGTGTTGGAGTGCAAGCGCTGACGCGCCCCGATCAATAGCCTCGTGCTACGAGTCGGGCGTCGGCGCGCCGGTCCTGGCGCTACCTTAAGTCGCCGCACTGACGAACTTCAATTTTCAAGCTTCTCACTTGGAAGACATCATTGTGTTCGGAAGATGCAATAGCGAACGCTGAATGTGGCATACTCAACATCTTAATAACACTGGGTTCCCAGATTTGAGAATTACTACATTCAACCATGTATCATTACTGATCCGGATCTCCAGTCCAATCCGTCTCTCAATCACCAACACATTCATGCATATTTTGGGTCTACAACGGTCGAGACTGCGTGCGGACAGTCCATTTACAGGCGTACGATGAGCTGCTTGACACCAGACATCCAGAGTCCGATGTCGTCTGTGAGCGATCCGGTCGTGAGCAAGTCCATGTGCAGTCCCATTGCTGCTTCACGGTCGTGCGCATCCATCGCTAAAGCACGTTCTCAAATAAGCGCGCATCCGCATTATAAAAACGACCAGACGCACCTCTCGTGAGCACGAGCAATTTCTCGCATACAGGTCTGGAAAGCGTCTCGCAGTTGAGCGCGTCAAACAGCGGGTTGATCCGTCGCTCCAAGTCATCGACAAGTCGCCTTTGCTGCGGCTTCAGAGACGATCAGCATCAAGCGCAAATAACGTTCGAGGACGCTGTACTCACCGGCGTCGTCCCCTTCAGCCGCTCCAGCTCTCCTGAGATCACAGTATATACTGGGCGCATTTCTTCTGGAATATGGCTTCTGTCGCCTGGCGCTGGACATTGCTTTCCAATCGGCACTCAAGAACGGGACACGTAGAACAGATCACTTACGGTACTTTGGCGGCGGCGGTCCTGCTCGCGCAGGAGGCGCACTTGCCCCACTACCAGGCGTACCTCCACGAGGAGGGCCACCCTGCGGCGGTGCACCGGGGCCCATCCTAGGCAATGGCGGGACGTAGCTACCGGGCTGTGGCGACTGCGGCACAGGCGCCTGCTGCTGTGGCGGCTGTAGCTGCTGGGGAGGTGGCGGAAGGCGCTGCACAAACTGCGGCTGTGCCTGGGGTGGGGGCGTTGCACGTGCGTATGGGCCTGACGGACCCGGCATACCCGGCTGTGGCGGGGAGATAGACTGTGGCACAGGTGGAGGCATGCCGTACGGCACTGGCCCGCCAGCGGGACCGCGCCCCGGACCTGCGGGAGGCGGAGAGATCATCGAGACACGCCCTGGAGGAGGAGCCATTGGCTGGGGAGGACCAGACGGTGGACGCGCGGGGTAAGGACTGGCGCCCTGTGGCGGAGGCGCCATGCGTTGGCCCTGTGGTGGGGGTGGCGGGCGTGATTGGACACTGCCAGGGCGGGGAGGCGGCGGCAGCGCCTGGGGAGGCTGGCCGTGTCCCGCAAATGGCGACGACGGCAGGCCAGGCGAAGCAGGTGCATTAGGGAAGGGCGAAGTGATAGCAGCAGGCCGACTTGCGCTGCCACCGGCCGCGCGACGCTGTGCGACGCTTGAGGGCGCGTCGTTCCAGCCCCCGTTTTCCCGCTTTGGGGGAGGTGGCGGCGCAGAGGGAGTGCTGCTGAGACCTCGCGGCGGGGGAGCGAGGATATTAGGCTGCTGGAGTGCTTGTGGTATCGTGGCATGCTGCGGCTGAGATGACGGGCGTGCGTAAGGATTCGTGGTATAGGACATGTGTGCAGTGGGCTGGTATGGTTGTTTGGGCTGCATCGGGGCTCCAGCCGGGACGTACGGGTCTGCAGGCTGGGAAGGCGCGGCACCGACCGGATTGTATGTGTCGTACATCGACGTGATTGAAGGTGCAGCAGGTACAGTGGACTGCTGAACGGGAGCTGTGTACCAGGAAGTGGCGTAGCTTGAGCCGGTTGAAGCAATGGGAGCAGCCCTCGACGCAGCCGCAGGTAAAGGCGCAGTCCGTTCGAGAACAGGAGTTGTGCTTGCAGCCTTAAGGAGGCGTTCACGGCCAACCTTGAAGTCCAATGCTGAACCAGGCGAGCCGTGGTAATCTTCCGGCGTGAGCTTGAGGTACTCCACAGCCTCTTTGACCAATCCTTGCGCGCTGAGCAGATCCGCGTATTCGAAGTAACGATCGTATAACCCAGATAGTTTGTAAGCTCTGACTTCCGCGTCCTCATCCGAGCTCTTCTGCGCGAGATCCAGGTCTTCGTAGCGGATCGCCTGGCGGAATACGGTGACTTTCTCGATGAAAGTCTGCAGCGCGAGCGCATGCGCAGTGTACCGAGAACCTTCCAGGCCGTCATCTGAAACCAGCTGCCTTTCTTCCTCCGCCAACTCCTCGATCCAAATGTTCACCAATCTCTCCAGACGCCCCGCAGCGAGATACGTCAGAGTTGCGTTCCTCCTGAACTCGATTGCCCGCGCCTCTGCATCAGCGGCCTCCGACGCCTTCGCGACGTTTGCCTGGAACTCAAGGCGCTGTCCGAGCTGTTCTGCGAGACCCGAGAACTCCTCCTGGCTCGCGAAGGTGCACAGCACGACGAAGATCTCCTGCCACTCCTGTAGGTCCGCATTCTGCACAATGTCCGCAAGGTCGTTAGTCACGATCGACTGGAACACGCGCAGGTATGGCAGAACCGTCGTCTGACGCTCGAAGTAGGCCTTTTGGGTGCGTTGCAGAAGCTCCGAGCCGCCCTTGACAGCGAGCAGGATCGCGTCCGCAAACCGGTTCGATGAAAGGCAAAGAGAAACTGCAGACTCAAAATCGCCCAGAACCAACGCCTTCGTGACCAGGCGGTCAGTCTCGGACTCATCGGCTGGATAGATCCTGAACGTGTTGCCCTTCAGCACTTCCGAGGCAACAGAAGACGGCCCAGAGCCGATTGTCGCAGCGACCGATGAGTCGAGTGCGTAGTTCGTGTGCGGAATTCGTATGTGATCTTCCGCCGAGCGCGCAGTCCCAATGCTGCCAAAGAAGTCAGCAGCAGCGTCCATCTGCGGGGTACCGATCAATTCGTCGCCAAAAAGGCTGGGCGCGGTTGTCGCAGACTCGCCATCCGCCAAGGGCGTGTTGGTATTGTCCGACGCCGCGCTCGCGCTCACTTCCGATGGCGTTGCCTCGGTGCCTGCCACGCCCGCATCGAGCGTCTCGTCACCGTCCTCACCACTGTCCGAGTGCACCTCGCTCTCCGGCTCCGCAAATGACACAACCGGAGGCCTCAATTCCGTCTCCGTAGCACTGTCTTCCGACAACGCATGGGTCTCCGACGCCGCCTTGAGGTTGGCCACGGCCTCCGCAACGCGTGCAGCAATCTCGTCTTTCGAGAATCCAAGTAGGGTGATAAGTTCATCGCGCGAGTTCGCCTTAAACAAACTCAGAAGAGCGCGCCAGCTAACAGAGGCCTCCTCAGGCCTCTGGCGCTGTTCCACCTCGCTGCTCCTCTCCTCCGCGAATGCGCCGAGCATCTCGCCCTCGACGGCCGCCTGCAGTGTTGTCGCCCGCTCGACGATGCTCGCCTCCGTGACGACTTTCCGAATGTGCACAACGCTGCTCTGTGTGCGTCCTTGCGCAGACGGGAGGTTCGACACGCTGACGAGCTTGCCCCCGTACCCAAAGGAGCCCGAGATCGGGCGCCGCAGCCATTTGGGCGGTGTCTTGAGCGAGAGCGTCGCCTGCGACGCACGCGCGAACCCAGGCGCGTTGAACACGTCCGAGCCGTCGGGCTGCGGCGTGATGGGGGGCAGCTCGTTCGCTTCGTTCGTGGACTGAATGGAGTGGATCCCGATCGTCCCACCAAAGAACGCGGCGGCGAACAAGTCCGGATTCCGAGGGCACCACTGCACCTGGAATGCCCAGTTGTCTGCAGACGGGAGCTATGTACATCTGGTGAGACAAAATCTCGATCATGAGTATGGCTCACGTACCTCTCCAACAATCTCGGAAGTTTGTGGGTTCCAGCAGAGCGCGCGGTTGTCCTTGCCGCAGGAAAGCAGCAGATCAGGGTCCTGCTTGCACCACGACAGGGACAGGACACCCTTCTCGTGACCTGTAAGGATCTAGCGACGAGTGAGCTTGCAGCCAGAGCAACTCTGCGAGCAACGTACCTTCTCGGGCGCACGCGCATTGCGCAGATCCCAGACCATGATGACCGGCGATGCGTCATCTTCCGACGACGTCACCAGACGCGTAGCCTACAGCACCACCTCGAGTCAGGACGACACAGACACAAGAAAGTGCGCACGAACGTTATCTGGATGCCAGGCGACGTCGCTCATGCCCCTCCTGCCTCCCACTGCCATGCTCGCCGGTCCAAATCCCTGCATGCCGCCCGCCAGCGTGCCGGCGCCTCCGCCGTATGCGAGCGCAGCAACTTCCCGCTTCCCTCGGAGATCCCACACCACCGTGTATCCCGTGTTGCTCGACGCTGCGAGCGCGTACTGGACATGGTGGTTCCACGCAAGCGCCGTGATCTCGTCAAGTTTTGTGCTTCGCGTCCCAGGAGAGTAGGGCTTGCTCGGGTCTTTGAGATCCCAAATGTATATCTATGCGGTATTAGTGCATGGCGCTGCCTCGCGAGTGGGTGTGCGCACCTCGCCGTTGATCGCACCGGAGGAGAAGAGGTTCGTTTGAATTGGGTTGAAGTCGAGCCCACGAACTGGGCCCGTATGCGTTTTGTTCCGCAGTATCAGCGACTCGGTCGGACTGAGTGGGTGACGTTCAGCTGCGGCGACGCGTTCGAATCCCTCCGCGCACTCACTCTGCGCTGGCGACAATCTGTGCAGGGTCCCAGATGTCCAGTTCACCATTCTCCATACCCGCAACGATCACGCCTTGCTCGCGCCCGCCGTCGGCGTACCCCCATGCCAGGCGGTTGAATCTGGCGTCGTGTACGCGCGTTCAGCGATCAGAACGCGTAGCCTGAGTTATGGCGCACCTCGAGGTAGTGGTCACGGACGCTCTCAGGCCTGTTTTGCCTTCGGTCCCAAGGTCATACTCATTCTTGTCAAGAAAGTCCGGTGCCCAGATATCGAGCTGGCCGTTGTTGCTGAACGACTCGTCGAGCGTGCCCGCGACGGTACCCGTCGCCAGCAACGGTAGTGACGGCAAAGGGGACCATACAAACGTCGAGGTCCTATGAATCTGCTTTAGTTTCATGATGAGGGATCCAGCTCGCTATGCTGGTTGGAGCAGAGGTATAGCGCGACTGGACTGTCGGCAGCACTAGAGGCGACGTGTCATACCTAGCGTGCACCAGACCCTATTACACCTTCCAAACAAGGAGTATAGGAGTCTGGAAGGGCGCTTACACACGCGAATCGCGATCGAAAGTCGCGTCCACTTCGATCGAAGCTGGTTCGTGCCCGCGATAATATTTCCTTTCTAGCGGAGCTGGGTTTGCGAACTTGTTCGATATCTTGTGAGACTGCCTGATCGTCGTCGCAAGCTGCATCCTCGCTCTTACTCCCTTCTCCCCACCGTGCCGTCGCGACTTGCAACCATTGACGATTCAGACGACCAATAGCTCAAGTATCATATGCCTTCCACCGTCTACAGCTGGGACAACATAGATCTCGATGATGAACACGTATGTCCACCACCGGGTAGATATATGCATTAATCCTCACATCTCTTCAGCTGTGCGAGGGCACGGCAGCGTCCCTAGCCGACTATCGGTCGATCCAAAGTGGCCGATCTGCAGCGACGGGACCTTCGAAGGCCACCGGTGGCGAGTTGCTCCGCTCCGGAAGTAACGACCTGCAAACGCGGCTCGATTCTGCAGTCGCTGAAATTGAGAGCTTTGAGGCAGAGATCGAACGACAGAGGGCAGCGCTTGCGGAGCTGTCATCTTGCCGCGACGCACTGATTGAAGAAGTGGAGAATTTGAGGGCTCAGCTGAGTGCGGCGGCGGCTACTGGTATCTCACAAAGACAGTCTATGGCCAGCAAGGGCAAATCACGGGCAATCACATTGAGTGACTATACCACTTCGTTTGAATGGACCGATACCCTCAAGGCGAAGATGCGCTCCATCTTCAAGATCCAAAACTTTCGTCTGTGTCAGGAAGGGTGCGTCTATGTCACACTTATATGCTTAGTTATCTGAGTCCCTCCTAGTGTTTGCAATGCCAATTTGGATGGCCGCGATATCGTCTGCGTTATGCCTACAGGTCAGAAAAGCTGGCTTAGCCTGATCCTTCGGCTGATATGATCTAGGCGGAGGGAAATCCCTGACCTATCAACTTCCTGCCCTGATATCTCCAGGCTGCACACTGGTGATCTCCCCACTTATATCACTCATGACAGACCAGATTCTCCATTTACGAGATGCTGGAGGTGCGTAGCGCTTCTCATAAAGCAGCTTTATGCTTGCTCAACGTCACGAAAGTGGAAGCGGTCATGATAACTGGCTCAACGCCCAAAGAACAATCCCGTGAGATCAGAGACAGACTCACAGCGATGGCGCGGCGACAGGGCTCCAGCGGGCCCGATATCAAGCTGTTATATGTCACAGTACATTTCAGACCATATGCCTGATTGTCTTCATTCATTTATTATGCGCTTACAGCCAGAGAAGATTGCGAAGGACAAATCCCTGCTCCCCTTGCTAGAGAAACTGGATCATGCAAAGGCACTAGGTGTGTCACGTTCTTGCACCTCAAGAAACAGCCCTCATTCTGCGATTTGTAGCACGTCTTGTCATTGACGAGGCACACTGTGTCTCAGAGATGGGTCATGACTACAGGTATTTGAATATGACTTCTGGACTACCATCATCTTACTGATATCTTGACAGACCCGACTATCAGAAGCTAAGCGTCCTCCGCAAGTTATTCCCTAACATTCCGATACTGGCGCTTTCTGCTACCTGCCCACCCAGGGTGCTCAGGGACCTGCTGAACATCCTACAGATGCAGCAGCCGCTCCAGAAGCCAACATGTCAGAATCGATGAATCTACCATCACGTCTACGCTGATTAATATGTATGCGTAGCCGCTGCTAACCATGGCACCATCCACTTCCAGGCCCCACTTTATCGCAAGAACCTTCATTATACGATCGTGCGCAAGCCATCTAGCCACGCAGACCACATCAAGGCAATGAAGGAGTACATCCTGGAACATCACGAGGACCAATCCGGGATCATATACTGTCTGAGCAAAAAGGTGCCACAGGCTCTCTTCTTTGATGCGCGCAGTGCTGCTGACGATAGGTCTCATGGTAGGATGCAGAGACAGTCGCTCAAGACCTGGAGGTCACGAGCGATCACAGAATCAAGACTGGCGTGTACCACGCCGACATCGGAGACAGCCGCAAGGAGGCCTTGCACAAGCAATGGCGCAGGGGAGCCGTCAAAGTCATCTGTGCAACCATCGGTAGACAGACCTGCTGGTGCACTAGATGCAGTCGTGCTAACTATCCTCGGTAGCATTTGGCCTTGGAATCGACAAGGGTGACGTGCGATTCGTAATACACCATTCCGTACGTCATATGCGTGTTGCCTTCACATTTTTGATAGAAACACTCATCACATACTCTGATCGCACAGATACCAGTACGCAGTCATTTCAAACGCAGTCGCGTCCGTCGGACTGACGTCCTCTTACCTAGAAATCTGTAGAGGGCTTCTATCAAGAGTCTGGGCGCGCGGGACGTGATGGGAAGGATGCAGATTGCGTGCTCTACTACAGACCGCAGGATGCCACCAGGCTCACGCAGCTGACGGTAGGCGAAAGGGGGGCGTCCGAAAAACGTACGTACCCTCGCACCTACTTTGGCGATGCGGCCGCTAACTCGACATGCGCACATTGCTGATGCGTGTCTGGCTCCTCGCCTCATGTCGGGGCAGTGCATGACATGTTGCGGTTCGTGCAGAACATGGAGGAGTGCCGCAAGGTGCAGTTCGCAAAGTGCGTTCTCTCACGATGTGTTTCAGTCCTTCGTCTTGCGCCCGGCCTGGGCACGCCGGGACACGCGTCCGGCCGCACACACGCTGAGCACGCCCCGCATTGACAGATACTTTCGCGCCTCCTCGCAGCTTGAGATCGCATCGTGGACGACGGACGAGGAGGATGCGCTCGCCCGCTGCGGGCACTGCGACAACTGCACCCGCGCTCCCGATGCGCTCGTGCGCCAGGACGTGCGCGTGCCTGCATGGCAAATCCTGCAGGTCGCCCGCGCGGTGCAGCGCAACGACGGGCGCGTCACCATCGCCACGCTGAGCGACCTCGTGCGCGGTCTTGGAAACGCGACAATCAACGTCGCGAGCGGCAAGCGCAAGGGCAGAGCCAAGGAGTCGGAAACGATCGGGCTCGACCTCGACGCGATTGCCGGTGGCAAGGTGAACCTGTCAAAGGAGGTGAGCGCACTGCATCGATGCTACTGATATTCTCACACAACCGGATATTATGATGGGGCGACACCAGGACACGGAGTGGCTCTGTGTGCACCTGCTAACGAGCAGGTATCTCGAGGAGTCATATGCCTCGACTGCATTTCGTGTGAATGCCTACGTTATTCCTGGCACGAATGCGATACGCCTAAGTAGGTTCTCACAAGACGATCTGGAGCAAGGCAAGGGACCCGCATTGGAGTGTTGCTTCCCGGGGAAACCAAAGAGGAAAACGAATAAGCAGGATGGTCTTGCGAAAGATGGAGGCCCGAGTCAGACAAGATCCGAGATCTACCCAGACGAGCGAGAAGTATTCCACTTTGACAACGGCGTTGACTACCGAGTTGTCGATACGGGTAGCGACGATGAACTGGAAGGAGAAATATGGCGGGCTTCATTAAGAGACGAACCCGTGTCCAGTGATAGAACCCCTCCCAGGAAGAAAGCACGCACGTCCTCCATACAGTTCCGCAGGCCCGCCACGCAATCTCGTATGTCCGCCACGCAATCCCGTATATCCGCGACACAATCCCGCAGTCGACCTTCTCGGGCCTCTACCAGCGCCCGTATACTGAACGACGATGACGATGATGTGATTTATATATCCTCTGATTAACATGTACTACCGTACATGCCTACTTGCGGGATTCTGCATCTTGGGATGTGTACTAACTGCTACATACATAGGAATACATCTGACTCTGGGTATCGGCTATCGAACATTAAATATCCCTCAGGAATAATTTACCACTCGGTGAAATAAGTATTCATCAGCAGATGAGGATGCTTACTGCATCTTACAGATATTAAGGATTACCAATAGTGACCTTGGGCCGCTTCAGCGCAGAGCGGAGGGGTGGTTTGGGAATAAGACGATGCTCCATGTCGATGCGGATGCCTTCCTCGTTCATCCATCCGGTATTGGGCTCTGGGTATCCCTACTAACGAAGTCAGCGCACGCCTAGACTGCCGACAGGCACACTCACCATCAAATCAGGTGGATACTCCTGCCCAGGCGCGGGTGTTTTGAATCTGCCGGCATTGGTCCACAGCTGGTCACTGCGAGAGATTTCAGATCGACCCGGTACACGCGGTACGGTGCTGATCACCCACCCTCGGCGGTTGAACCACCCCTTCCGGCGCTCACTGCGGGGCACTGGGCACGGGCACATTAGGTCCTCTGTCCACCGCACACACCGGCGCGTGGCCACTGTGAGCATCGTCTGTGCATCTGCCGTATGACCTGGAGCGGTCTGCGACGCAGACTGATCCTGCCGAATACCCTCATCCCTGGAATTGGGATTCGCCGTCAAGAAACTGGGTACAGAAGCGCCTGTGGCCATGTTGCTGCTTCCATCGCGCGCAACAGTGGATGACGAGGAAACGGCTTGCGTGTCGACGTAGCGTCCGCTGCCCTGCCTTGCAAGGGGAGGACGCTGTGTTTGACGGGTGTCAGCCTGCATGCTGGAGGGGGCCCTGCCTAATGCATTGCCCCCATCAGCTTGCCTCGAGGCTGAGGAGGCCAGTCCAGGAGGGGTACGCGAGTAGGCACCTGGATCGCTACGGTGCTGGGGTGGCAATGCAGATGGCATCTCCACGTTCCTGATATCACCGAGAGGCTCCCTGGTGCGAGGTGGCTGCCGTTCATCAGAGTATCTCCTGACGGGAGGTGGCACGGCCTGCGACGCACTTCGGGAGACCATCACGGTTGGTCTCGGGGGAGGGGGAGGATGCGTCTCATCATAAGTTTCCGAATCGCTCTCGCTATCGAAGGGCGATTCGGCTGCGGAATGCGAGGCAGGGATACCTGCACGAGCCGGCGCCATGAGACCTGGGGGGTATACGCGGTTGCCGTCCGGCGTTATGCGCGCCCAGTCTGAGGAAGTGGGAGAGTGAGGAAGGTGAGGGCGAGAGCTGGTGGTAGAATATGGGACGAGAGCAGTCGTCTCCAAGGTCTCTGTACTGCTGCTTGCGCGTGTAGAAGATATCTCTACAGCTGCAGACATAGCAATTTCTGGGAACGGATCGGACTCGGAGCTTGATGATTCGGAGGACGGCGAGCTGGCCAAGGCGTCGCTAGAGGAGATGGAACTTTCATAGATGTACATGTTATTAGAGGCACTCGGGTATATCCCGTAGCTCTTAGATTTCGACCGCTTGGGCTCTAGAGGTACCTCATAAACGGCTAACTGATTATCATGATTCACGGATGGGGCAGTTGAAGGTCTGCGCTCAAAAGCAGGGCGAGGACCAGCCGGTTTCGACCAGACACCGCCGCGATCTTGTGAGACGTCGGTTTTTGCTATAGGTACTGCCGCAGGATTGTATGAATAGGTAGGAGGGGTCGGGTTCTTGTGGGGATGGAATACATGCATCGAAAAGCTCCGAGGCATCTCCAAGTACTGAAACGGCAGCTGCATCAGGACGAGGACAATAGACTCGATGTTAAGTCTCACCTTAGGAGCGGAGCGGTTCTTAGAGCTCCTGGCGGAAAGCTTAGTGTCAAAGCCGAGCGACGAGAGCATCGGGCAGGGGGGTCCGGGTCCAAGGATGCACCGAGCCCGCTTATATCACGAAGAGTAGCGAGCAGGATGCATGTTCTAGCAAGCCACGAGCTTTTCATTTCAAAGACATGCTCGCGGGCTTATTGGTCCATGCCTGCAGGTGGCACAGAACTCGGATATGTGAAGAGCGAAAGCGGGCGCATCTCTGGAAGCTCGTGGACAAGCTACAATATCCAGATGATTATGATAATAGTAAAGTTCTCATCGCATTGACGCCAAAAACCCACATCCGTCATAGCGGAAGAATTCGAAGCACGACTAAAGATGTTGACGACGATCTGTGTCTCGGGCGGAAAGAGTGCCTGTGCTGTGTTAGCGATGAAGACTGCGCGCATTCCAAGTGAAAAAGGGCATGGCAGATTGATAGCACGCACGAGCAGCAAGGCAATGCAAAGGCTCCGGTTTGCGTGTTTCCTATACGATATGAATCCATCCGACTTAGCCTTCGATCACAGGCATTTTCCCCGTGGTAGACGGACCCGGAAAATGCCACAAGTGTGGTGGCGCTGCAGCATGTCCTTGTCTTCTCACGCAAGTCCGGTCGGAATAACGAAGTCACAATGCATGCGTCACAGCAGTAGATAGTGACCGGAGATACAGCACCATTACGTGTAGATATGATACTTTCACCATGCCCCGCTCAACGCCAACCAGTCCTTGAGCACTGTCGTCCGCTCTGTACCAATTTGCCGAGTCATCTCTGTCTGCCGTGCTATCGGTAAGTCCTCGAATGTTGCCAGTAGGTTTCCGTCAAGGATGCCCTTTGATAATGGTCTAGAGACGTAATCGTTCCGTACAATCCTGCATCAGGACCGGAGTCAGCACCGCACCTTGATCCATTTCCATGAAGCCGCTCACCGGAATGCTTTCGGATTCAAACCCGCCACGTGCTGCACATTGCGAGTCAGTTGGCCCTGAAGAAGATGCAATCGTTTGGAGGCGGCTTCTTCAACATATGTAAATGACACGAGAGAGCCGTCGGTGGACCCTATAAAGCAAGTCATCAGACATTGTGACGAAACAGACCGCGGACTTCGTACCGCATATAAGTTTGGCTTGTGGTATATCCATGTCCTTCCCCTTTCTACGAGCGACAAGTACCGACGTACGGTATTCCGTTTGGCCATGGAACTCCGTGCGACGCATTAAGTGCAGGCCACCCCTAGAATCAGGATCTTTGGCCCCGCAGTCAGCCGACGACGGGGTGGAGTCTCTACGACAGTTTTACGTACCATGAGGGTCATACTCGTATATTCTAACCACGCCTTCCTCGTCCCCGACCAGCAGCGAGACCCGGCCATCCGCGAAGAACAGATCTGCGCTGGTCACGCAGACGTGGTATGGATCTTTCCCAAGGATTACGAGTTTGTACGGGTCCTCCTATTTAGTGGATGAGCATGCAAGCGCAGGCGCATGTCAGCGGAGACTGACCTGGAACGCCACAAACCATACGCTCTTCACGGCATCTCCGATTACCAGAAGATTCTTGACGGCCCGAAGTTTCGTGACGTAGACACCAACGTCTAGAAAAGCGACGCCCACAAGCCGCTCATCAAGATCAAACGCTCGCACGAAGATCTGCCAGATTAATTAGCAGACTTCACAGAGTGTGACAATAGTAGCACCTTTTGACCCATGGATGAGACCAGATAGTTGTTCATCCCACATAGCGCAGTAACCGGTCCCTTGGCATCATCACGACATTTCAACTTCAGACGGTACAGCCGTTTAGGGCCGGTACCTGCGTCAGGAACGACTTCCACGATCTGGAAAATATAGACCTAATGCGCGCAGTCATTAGAAGTGCCTGTAAACGAAAAGGAGAGGCGTACCGCTCCTTTGACCGCCAAGTCTTCACCGCGGTTGACTGTCGTTCCGACTGCAATAAAATCTCTGCTGCCGCTTTCTGAACTCATCGATTCTAGCGTGATACAGTCCAAGCAGGTGACAAATTCATTCTGTGCAAACTCGTAACTGCAGACGCAGGGTGTTCAACGGTGATCTATCCGGGAGAATCGGTTCCACCTACCCATCTATGGTAATCCATCCTTCAGGAGAAATGAGCTCCAAGGTAGAGCATTCGCAGAGAGGGAAAGAAATATTGGGCGCTGGCATTGAAAATCTCAGTGCGGTCAGATCTCACTTCCGACTCATCTGCGCTCACCATCAGGCTCCCAAACGATATTCCCGTCTTCATCGTAGGACGCGAACCTCGATGTCTGCGAAGATGCCGCCACAATCATAGAAGTTGATGGATCATAGACCACGTTGGTATAGGGTCTTGGGCGTGGTACGGATCTCTGCGGTAAGTGTCCGTGGAGCTCGAGTTCAGGGATCCATTCCACTAGGCTGGGTCCCTATAGACGTCATCCGAAAGCGGATGAGCGAGGAGCTCTCGTAGTGGAGCCAAAACTCACCTCCTCTGAGTAGAGAAGAAAGTCTCCCTTAGATTCCCATACGGATGATGCAGTGAAAGCGTGGACTACGGAGTGGCCAGACGGGAACACCCGCACGCCGCCCTTGTCGGTGGACAAAATCCAATGTGGGCGATCGCCTGTGAAGAATACTCCAAAGTAGGTCTGCCCTGGCGCAGGCGAGGACACGAACGGGATGAGCAACCGGGAGATGCGCTTCACTTCCGCAAGCACCGACTTCTCCGTCGCCTCCTCTGGAGGCTGAATGTCGAATGCTTTCGAGACCACCTTGACGAATCTGACGAGCAGCGTACAAGTCCGAGCTGAGGGCAGGGGCTCCGAAGGGATTGCGCTCGGGACCGCCTCATAGATCGCAAGCCACCCGGAACGCAAGAACAACTGCAGTGCAATAGCGTGAATCTCTTTCATATCGAGTATGAGCCTCGTGACTCACCACGAGGTGCAGGCGTGGAGACGACTCTCCCAATGGTGCAATCATTACCTGTTCCACATCTAGATCTTGCGGCTTGCGGGGCGGATCCTGCGGGAGCGAGAGGGCAGGAGGCTCTAGTGAATCACTGAGCACCTGTTCTAAGGCTGAAGCAAGAGAGGTCGAGAATGCGAGGGTGAGTTTGGGCAGGGTCCAGATCTGCGCGAATTTTAGCCAGGCTGCAAGTACACGTTAAATCTGGACAGTAACCTCACCTCCACGACACCCTGTGGCCGGCATAAAATGAGCCATTGACTCTTGCTTCCAGCATTCATAACCGACTGCAGTGTCGCTGTCGCATTTTCAGAACCAGATGCTTGAGCATTAAGGTGAGTCTGGAAGATGCCACTCGTGTCTGTGAAAAAGCATCCAGCAAGGTACTTCGATGTCTATTCCAAATATTAGGTTCCTTGCTGATGCCTCATTGAACACTCGGCCGACCTTTTCTCCCATAGGAGACATGTCTTTGCGACGAATTTTCCCTCGCTCAGGTTCGCCGATGAATAGGCCGATTGAGTCGTCCTCCCGGATGATTAGCACATATGGATCGCAGATGCTACAGTACCGGACTTTCGGTCGGGGTACGCTACCATCATAATCCTTGATGATTTGACGTTCCGTGCCATCTGAAGGACATCTCAACGGGGGAAATAACTGACGATGAGAACGGCGTACCAGGTTCCAGCACGCGTATGACATTAGTGACGTTAATCATGACATGCAATATCGCGGTTCCTTGGAAGAATGGCGCAGCACCAATGGTTGTTCCTGGTATCCGCGTTGTGATCTGTATGTCACCTTGAGCACTGCGCGACGCAATCTAGGCACGGCCCCCGTCAGCAGATGCATCGGGTTCAATGTAAATCAACACACTCGTGAAAGGCCCGGTGAAGGATTGGCGTCCGTGCTGATTATTACGGAATCATTTCCTGCCTGGAGTGGGTTGGCCGGCTTTTCATATGTCGATCCGTTGACCTTAACGGCCTGCCGCACAGGGAGGGACCACATCCCGCGCCCGCCGCCGATGGCATGCATCCGCCGCTTCATACGAGTCGGCAGGTCTCTCTTCATTGTGCCGAACACCGGTCGGGATTAGCGCTCTCGATTGCCAACGGAGATCGAGGCGAAATGAACGAACCTGCAACAGCGTAAATCCCCCCAACATGCCGGACCCAGTCGCAGCAACAAGCTCCGGGACGAATCGTTCCTGCAGCGATACCGAGCCCGTGATCGTGAGCAAGCGGCGAAGTTCATGCTGGCAAGGGCAATCTACGCACCCCGTTTTTGGCCAAAGTGAACGCCATATCGGATATCGGGCCGTAAGCCGGGAGTGAGTCACAGAGGGAGAGGTGTACGACGGTGCGCTTCCTCGTGGAAGTGGCTGTACCATTGGTATGGGTGCCGTTCACATGCAGCTGCTCGGTGGTAGTCGACGTCCCATACAAATCTAATTTCTGCGATGAATATCGACCGCACACGGAGGCATTAAGGAAATTGTTTTACCGTCGTCATCATCATCAATGTCCATACTGCTCGTAGGGGCCACCACGGTCGCTGGTGCGGGAGCTATCTCCTTGTCTTCATCAACAGTTTCTTCCTCTACACGTGCAGTCCTCAGCAGAACAGATGGCCCCACGATACTGCCAATAAACAGGTGGTCATCGCCCACTCGTCGAGCCAACGATGGGATGGTCGTGCGCGCAACAGCTCCTGCCATGGATAGCCGCGAGATAGTTTTGCCGTCTACGATGATTTCGATCGGATGCACAGTTCCGTCCTTGAGGATGAGATAAAGCGTTTTCTCATCTACGAATACGAAGAAGGAGCCCTCTAGTTGCAGATCGGTTCCTTGCTCTTGCTGCGAGAGTGCAGGCATCGCCATATCGCTGATACGAGGTGGCCAGCCATTCGCGGGCAGAATTACCCGGCGAGACGCCTGATCGACATACAAGATGCTGTTGCTTGCCAATATAACGACGCCACCGAGAGCCGTCGTGCAGGGTGCGAGAGTGAAGCAGTCGTAAGGGAGGTTTTCAACGACAGTGATCACAGGGTAATGTCTGGTGATGAGATCGAGAGTGAAGATGATCAGTCCGACTGTGTCCTTGTACTCTTTAAGGCGACTGTAAAAGCATGTTAATATATAGATATATGATACTTTGATGTACCATACCCCGTCCATGTCTGTTGATACTGATAGAGCACCGCGACAGTCGGATTGTTAAATCCCGGAAGAAAGACAAAATCAATGACATTCCGTATACTTGCGTCGACCTCGGCAGACAGATCAAGGATGAAGCTCGGCGAGTAGGGTACGTCCCTAGCGAAAGCGCAAATTAGTGACACTGAATATATACTTCACGATTTGGGTGTACCGGGCTTGACTCGTTTCTTGTTCCATTACATCGAGCTCGGCTTGAGATTGATAGAATGGCAGAATGGCGATAGAGTCTTTTGGGAGAGACAGCGCTGCACACCGCGATAGCGGATCTGCACGCAACTGAGGTCGAAACAGTGACGCATCTATCGCCATCTAGCAACGTGGTTGTCAGCCTTCGTATTTGAATGGCTAATAGGACATACCAATTGAGGAGCACGTTCATACGTGTGTATGGAGACCGTTATGAGATCATGCACCGCGTCGGACCATTCTAATAAAGCGATCTAAACCACAAATCAGATTGCTAGTAATCCTAGCGTCTCCAATACAATTTGAGGCATACCTTTGCATCTTTGAAGGACACTAGCAGTCGGTCAAGACCATCTTCAATCGAGGTCACGATACGCACACCCTCGATACCGGTGACGATCCCGTGCAGGCGGTGTTCTCGGATGAGGTAGAAACGATTGACAGTGGGCGGGTACAGTGCGCCGCCGGTCGACTAGGACGACACGAGAGATATTAGCATCACGTCTTAATTCTCGCACGCATTTCACAGCAGAACGGAGGATTGAAGAGAGAACCGGCATATCATTGACTTGTCTGTGATTGTGCAACGACAATGGCTGGTATCCAAATTCACCTTGACCGAGCCCATGTTCACGAAGCCCTCTCCCGAGACGTCCATCTCGACTTCTCCCTCCACCGCCTCAGTCCCTTTCCGGACACTGGCGCGCCGATCCCGCTCATCTTCTTTTTGTGACGAGATTGGGGCGGGTTCTTCCCTGACCTCGAACACGCGCAGGAGGTTGGAACGCGCCACCACTACGTTGAACAAGGCGCGTCCGGTGCCGGTGCTTGACCCAGGTGATTTGCTATCTGGCAATGTCGATGGTGTCAGCCTAAGACATGCTGCGAACTCGACTCCGCTCGGAGGCAGTATCTCTTGTCTGAATGCTTGCATATCGTGCAATAAAGTAATGGCCAAACGTATGCGCGAGGCTCTCGCGGATATGGTAAGGCCAGATTCCTGAGAACAAAATCCATTCTCAAACATCCCGCCACTGCGCGAAAGAGGGGAGCGTACGTGTTGACTATATAGTCTTTCTCAGCCCGGAGGACGTTCAATGAGATGGACTGGTTTGATATTGCTTCGTAGTTTTGCGCGGCCGTCTACCTCCACGGCACTGAGCTCAATGTCGCATGCAGAGTGAGCATAAGATGCATGACTTGTGACTTGTAGTGTCACAAGTAGAGTTAGACATGCTGTCACGTCACTCATTGAAATTAGATGATCTCTTCATGCGAATACGTGCAGAGCAAATTCTCAGTGCTGTATACAAAATCCCCTTTGAGTTGCTGCAATGCGACTATTATCGAAGCGTGCGGTTACAGACCCAAGCAATGCTTCACCATCGAGTCGAGAGGAAAGAGTCGCGGTTGCATGACAATGCAGTGAAGCTATGCCTGTAGTTTACGCACCCCTATTAACCATCTCAATCGCATTCCAATTTCAAAATTGGGCATTTTGCTGCGTCCATGAGACATGTTCTGAATCATCGGAAGCTGAACCAAACAACTGGATACGGCGATCTCAACTCTTAGTATTCTGTCCGGCCATGGTTGTCGATGGTCGATGACGCGTCGGACGTCTGTGCGATCCTTTGAGCAGCAGTCTCAGAGCTTTGCCTCCGCGTAGTACTGTAACAAGAAGTGAGAATGCAAATCTTTCGATTTGTCATCTTGGGGCGCAAGAATGAATAGAGCTGTACATGTGTTCGCGTTCTAACTATCATTTGCTTCTAGCTACATCTGTCTGAGCGCTGAACTGTAGCAGCATGCTACAGACGAGGTTGTTGACGATTTACTGGATCTTTGTATTGTTTCCTCATGTCTCGAGATACATACCAGACAACCAGAGTTCTATTCCATCGATATCGTGCAGGAGTGATTCACGCGCAATGGTGCGTAGCAGCTTCAGGAAGGGGAGCTAGGGAAAGGGAAAGGGGTACAGGCATGGGTCGTGGTGGCGCAACATCGCACTTGCTGAGTAACAGACTTTGGTGTTCTCAATTACGAAGACAGATTGCGTGTGAGCACGTCTATCGATGGCGATATATAAGTGTGCACTTCATAGGCACGAGTCGTGTCGCGACAGAGCACTCGTCCGCTCGTAGGTCATCGAAAGAGAGTTCGTGAATTATGGCTCAGCAGCTCACCCTCTACACCGCCAAGGTGAGCAGATCATCAGAATGCTAGGCTTTTCAAGTCAATCTGACAAGGTATATGACGACAGATCTGCCCATACGCGCATCGGGTACGAGTATATTCAGGAAATTAGGCCGTGCAATTGCTCATCCACGTTGTCAGGTTGAACTCGCCCTGGAGGAGGCGAAGGCCAACTACACCAAGTACCAGATCGACTTGTCCAACAAGCCATCTTGGTATGCGCCTCAGGTCAACCCTGCGAGTAAGGTATGCAGGACCCTATGCAGCGCAGAAGTCCTATGCAATTACTCACGCCGAGCCACAACCCGCAGGTTCCCGCCATCGCGTACGGCGGGCCCCAGGTCCCGGCTGACCAGCCCTCCCCCGACTCCACAAAGATAGCGGAGTCGCTCATCCTTGTCGAGTTCGTCGCGGACCTCTACCCGCACGCGCACCTCCTCCCCTCGGACCCTGTGCTCAAGGCGAAGGCGCGCTTCTTCGTCGACACCGTATCAACGAAGCTCGTACCCTCCTGGCACGCGCTCTTCCGCTCGAACGGCCCGCAGCAGGCGTTCTTCGACGCGGTCGCGGCGGTGCAGGCGCTCCTCCCGTCAGAGGGCTTCGCCGTCGGCGAGTACTCGATCGCCGATGTTGCGGTCGCGCCGTTCCTCGCTCGCGCGCACGTCGCATTGCGCAACGAGGTCGGCGCGTACCCCGTCGGCGCGGGCAAGCAAGTCCTGGACACGCTCGCCGAGCCACGCTTTGCACGATTCCAGAAGTACTGGGCGGACCTGCAGGCACGGCCGAATTATAAGGCTACCTTCGATGAGGTAGGTTGATCGCTGGAACGTACACTACGTTCACGGCCTGATACACCCTCCGCCATAGGAATATGTCACCGAGAGCTACAAGGCCAAGTTTGGAAACCTACGCGCACAGATCTAAGCGCATCCAGGCTTGGTTGGAGGGGATTGTCAGTGCTGCTGCAGATGTAGGCATTGTATTTTGAGTACATGTAATATGATCAGAGTCGCCAGACACAGTTAGTAGGCGTGTTAGTCCAGTCGTCGCCGCCTCATAGCCACATGCCAGTGCTCCGACCCTCGGACGCAGTTAGGTGCACCTCCTCACGGGGGAATCGACCGTTCGTCGCGCAACCCGACGCAATGATCACGGCGTTTGATACGGTCCTGTCCGGTTCCGCAAGCACGTATTTCTGTTTACATAAGATCCTATTGGGCGGCATTGATGGGAACCGTTATGCGAGAAACAGGCAAGGACGACGAGAGCCGCATGTAGAGCAGTGCAAGTGTGTGGCTGTGGGGAAATGAGCGGCTGCGATTGGACGGTGGCAGATTGCCGAGACAATGCCGAAGTTGGCAGCTGGCGCGGCAAACCGTGATGGGACCTCCGCATGCCTTCCTGCACTCAGTACCCTGCCGCCGAACTCCGTTGTTCATCTGTAGGACATCATCAAAGATGCTAGTTGGCTGCTTGTGTACGATTCCCGCACTCAAATGTTAAACGTGTCACTGTTGGAGTCATCGATTCGCATCGTCTGCAGGCATTGTCCACTTCGAAGGCGATAGGACACCTTGCACCTGGCTCCATACTAAGTGAGAGCGTCTAGCCGAGCTGGACTTGGGTCGCCTTCTTGAGGTACAGCAGAGTGGGGCTTCTATTCGGTGAGGGAGGCTATCACAGGCTGAAGTGAGATTGACCGAGAGCGGTTGAGAGACAATCCCTTTTCATGTCGGACAATGTATAGACGTTGCTAACAGCGCATGGCAGGCAGCACGCAGGTAATAGAATACCGCGGACGAACGGTGTACCACAAATGCATTCGGCAGGTTGTTCGGGAAGACAACAAGCCATGCAACATGCGCTATGTACCGCACGCGATCGTAGCGCGCAAGTTCCGGGAAACACGAGCAGCTTGGCGTCGTACGAAAACAGACTCTAGAATGCAGCACCCAAGTACGCTGTGAGCGAGCGATGACGATAGATGTAGCCCAGCAGATCCCAGAGCAAAAATGGCAGTATGAAGGGAGGGAGACTAGTAGAGCCTAGCGCGTAGAAGGAGGGTGTGACACCTCATTGCCGGTGTGACCGACCCGCCAATCGCTGCCGGCCTCATGGTCCAAGTTGTCAAAATTGGACAATCCCATCAGGCAGTGAGCGACTTGCTTTTGTTCCCAAAATGGTACATCCTTTTGTCCCTTCTCCGCAAGGTATTCAACGCGAAAACAATATGACGAGAAACAACAAAACGAAGCATACTAAAGGTCATGCCAGCAGACGTTGACCGTCACTCCCCCCATAACTGCCCGCGCAGCTAACATCGCTGGTCGACTAATACAGCGGATCCCAGCCTTCGGGTTACTTCTGCTTCAATTTGATTCACTACATCTACGATGAGCTCTCGTAAGTAGCCGTTTATCTGAGGAGAATATATTTGCCTCATACAACTGCTGTAGTATTTGCAAGTAAGGGGCTTTTGCCTAGTTTGAAGCGGCGCACCCGCAGCAACAGCAAGCCAGAGCCCGCCTCAAGAAAAGCTAAGCCGCTGCATATATTACCAGGTCTCTCGGAGGAGGAGGAAGGGTGGAGGTCCTGTTCCTCGACGCCGTCTCTTGACCTTGACATGTCATCCCCTTCCACTGGTCATAGCTCTACATTCGGAGGCTGGGCGTGCAAGCGATCACCGGACGAGTGGAAACTCGACCCTAGACGCGTTGGTCAAACCCGTGTCAGAGAACTGCTGCCTTACATCGACTACTTCCCTGATACGACCGCGAGTCCTCCGCCGCGACCTGCACCAGCTCCCCCGCTTTACCAAGGTCATGATCGATCAGACGAGTCGTATCTTGATGAAATTAGCCTTCAATTATCCAGTCTTGGGATCTCGCTCGAATTTCCATCTCCACCATCTGATGCCACCCCCTCTCCCACTCGTCGCCGGAACCGCTCGCCAGCACCGTCTGTGTCTAGCAGTGCGACGTCCAGCACCAGCACTAGCGGCTCTAGTTCAAGATCAAGGCGTGCGCATGTAACTCCTCCAACATCGGATGACGAGTCGCACGAGTATCATCTTCTACGCGCTCCGATCTGTAAATCGCGGCGTGCTTCGAGCAGCTATGCCGCTTTTGCCGCTTCGATGCCCAATCTTCATATTTCTGCTCAGGAAGAGGACACGGACGAGGAGTGCGACTCAGATGCTGAGTGGTACGCAAACGACATCAGCGACGTGGTTACACTCTCCTCTCCTCTTCCCCCTTCATTCCCAAAGGCATTCTCGTCCGATCCTCGCGCACGACCCGATTCTATGATGCCTCTAGCACGCCTTCCGAGCCACAGTAGCACGGTCCCTCAGAGCAGCTCTGAGCCGATTACTCAACCAGATTGCACACTTCCACAGCGCAAAGAGACCTTCCTCGTCCTTGACGACCCTGCCTCGCCACCGCCTATCACAGTCACGCGCTGCTCAATCTCGACAATGGAGCGCGAGACGGATGAGCTGCTGGCTGAGCTCGCAAGTGCCGCACTTGGCAGTGAGTTCGCCGGCACCGGCCTGGGCGCTTCTCATGGCCGCCCAGTCTCGTCGATCCCGCCAACCCCGAGCAGCGCGTACGTCGTCAGGCCGTTGTCGGGTCGTCCTCCGCCGCGCATGTCCATCCCCGCAGACGTCAGCGACCTCACCGAGGAGGCTCTGTACGCTCCCGGTATGAGCCTCGGACTCCGCATCGACCCCATCGCTGCGAATGCAGCATCAGCATTCCAGGCCACCTGGCCTCTCACGCCTCCCAGCGCGAGTCTCTGCTCGTATCCGGGCGCCATCACAGACGCGCTGCCGGTCACTCCCAACTCCGCATCCTCTTGCGATTATGAAATGGATCTGGACTTGGACATGTCCATCCTCGAGCAGTGCACGCCCGACGAGTTTGCGCGGCCTCCATCGGAGCGGACGCTGCGCTCGCGCTGGTCGTCGTCGACGATCGGCTCGCAGTTCGAGCGCGATGGCCAGTCGGCGTCGTGGAAGACGCGGTTTGGCTTGTCACCCACAAAACGGAGCAGACACAGGTCTGGTTCGTTGCAGCAGACCACTACTCACCGACGATCGCTCGAACAGATGCTCAAGCGCAAGGATAGCAAAGCGTCCGTGACAAGTGATGGCGGCGAGCACACACCAAAGGGCAAGGCCGGTCCCGTAGATCGTTTCATGCGCTCCTAGACAGCTTTCTCTTCCTCCTCCATTTGTAATTCTTATCACTCAATACCCACTGTAGCCCTAGAACAATTGTTACTGACTGCGTACCTTTAACTACTTCGTTTTCCGTCCGCCAGGCTCGGTAAAGCCGTACCTAACTCGCAGTCGTTGTTTCTCCGATTCCGTATGTGTAGTACCTCTATGAGTATTACGAAGGGGCTAGACCACATATTCCAGTTCTCGGCACTGTAGCATAGTACACATTTGTTGCGATAGTACCCAATCGATTTGGTATACACAACTCAACACTAGATCTTGCGAAGCGTCTACGATCTGGTCGATTGTACTAAGGTGCTAATACTATGATCTACCTCCATTGAAAGACTGACGGCTACGTAGTGCAAGGACAGTCCGGGTGCAACGCACAACGCTACTCAACGAGTGCGATCGCCTCTCCGACGTTTCCGTTCTCTAAAAGATGGAGCAAGTGCGTTGCAACGGCGGCGCGCCCCAAGTCGCCGTTTACACGGTTTTGCTGTGCGGCCAGCTGTAGCGAGAGGCGAGCATCCTCAAGGCGTCCCAGCCTGATGTGGATCCCGCCTGTTTCCAGTTGGCATTCCGCTGCTGCAAAGACAAACCGGAAGCGCCAGAACAATGAGATGGCTTGTTCATAAAGCGCGAGTGCGTCATGGACACGCCCCATCATGGTAAGCATTTCAGCGAGGTTACGCATGCTAAAAGCGGCCTCCAACTTCCGACCTAGCTTGAGACGAATGCTTAAGCTCTGCTCCAACATTTCATATCGCTGTTCCAGGTTTTTCGTATTCATGGCGAGTAATGTGAGACACTCGGCCACTTTAGGAAAGTTATGGCTGCGCTGATAAAGTGCTATGGCAGTAGATAAAGACCTCCCAGCTTCGTGATATCGTCCATGCCGACAATGGACAGTGATCATGCTCTGTTGGTATAGGGCGATGCCTTCGATATCGTTCTGGTTGTCCAAGGTGATGCGAGCTTTTTCGCACAAATCAGAGTATCGATCGCCTTGCTCGTGCATATAGGTCCCCGCCAGGGCCAGGAGGCATTTAGCTTCGCCAACAGTGTCGGTGCCAAGCTTGAACAATTCGCGAGCTGCCTCCAGTCGATTACGTCCGTCCTCCTTATCACCACACCTGAATAGGATGAGCCCTCTGATCTGCAAGCATCGAGCTGCCGCAGAGCTGTCTCCAAGCTCGCGGAAATTGGCTTCTGCTTCTCCGTACAATGAGACTGCAAGCCGCAGAGCGCCAACGGCCTCGTTGGCGTCTGCACACCATTCCAGGCATTGGGCAAGCATTCCGCATGAATTTAGCTTGCGCGAAGCTTCGACTGCTTTCCTAGAGATATTCGGGCGCGCAGTGGTACAGCGAAGTAGATCTGCATATTCGACAGCCGCTTCTACGGCGCATCGACAGTCTCGCTCCAATGCGTCCGCAAGAATGGCGAAGATGTTACCCTCCTGCCTCATGGCGAAATGCAGTCGGTCCACAGCAGACTTCGTCCCTGGCGGGGAAGCGCCTCGCTTCGCGCGCGTGAAGTAGTAAGCATAGACGTTTTGGCGAGAGGATACATCGAGCTGGTGATAGCGGAGAGCGTACTCTCGCACTGGAGAGAGAAGTTGGATTCGCCCATCCTTGTGTGAACGGGCCAGAGCAAGTTGTGCGATGATGTGGGCAACGTCGTCGCTGCCATTGATGTGCGGAGCTAGTAGTGCTAAATCAGACCCGCGTACACCATCTGGCAACATCGCCAGAGTGGCGAGGAGGTCAAGAGCAGCGGACCGATATTCAACTGGTAATTCATCACAGGATGTTCTGGTGGCGATGGTCATGTTGTTTGAGCGGTCGTTGCCTAGCTCCAGGAGGCCGATACGCTCTGTGTTCCAGAGCTGAAGAAGAGTGAATGGAGATGCGGCTCTCTCTCTGCCAGCAAGGGCCAGCAGGGTGACTGCTAGAGGTACGGCGTCCACGGCTTGAATGAGTTCCTCCAGATAACTGTCGTACCTGGCGTGAATAGAGAGAAATAGCCAACGTGCAGCGTCGACGCTAAGCGGATCGACAGGAATTGTCCGATCCGCGAATGGGGGAGGCTCCGCACCGCGCATAGTTAGGATAACGACAACCTGACCGGATGTACGGAACAGCGCGAATACGCGAGTTACAAGATCCCGTAACGCTGTTCTCGTCCATATCGAATCAAAGCCATCGAAGACAACGAGCAACGGTGCGCATCTGTGGGAAAGTGCATCGGCGACTGCGTTCACTACATCAGCGGGTGATGCAGTTGATTCACCAGTCTGTCGTAATGGCAGGGTTGAATGCGACGGCGTGCGTAAAGCTTTCAGAATTGCAGCAATCAAATGATCCGTGGAAAGGATGGAGTCACACGAAATCCAGCAGCGATTTCCTTGAAAGTGTTCCACGATGCAATCGCTGTGGATAACGTTCTGGGCGATAGCCGTCTTTCCGATCCCGATAGGTCCAACAATGGCTGTGCACAGCGAATCGTGAGCCACAATCTGCTTGGTGGCATCGGACATCACTTGGTCTCTGCCAAATAATGTGACGGATGACGGCAGTCCGCTAGACGTTGTCGTACTCATCAGCGACTGATGCCAGTGCTAAATGTCATCAATGTACCTATCGTCGTCATTTAGAAGCGGATCCTCAGACTATGTATAAACCTAAGCATTTGCAGCATGGATGCACCAAGAACACACACCCAGAGGGCAGTTGTCAGAGCACGCAATAACCGCCTTATAGCGCCCGATGAATTCTAATCATTCATCAGTCTTCGGATATCTATAGCAACTGAAACTTACATGATGCCTTAGAGCAGCAGTAAATGCGCCCGGGAGGCTTATTCCCACAGGGCTCAACGAGTAGCTCCGTACGGACATATGGAAAATGAGCTAACATAATGAACAACTTCAGTCACGGCGCATATCCCAGACATTGAACAGCCATCCACTCACTTGACCGCTTGCGACTAGTACAAGCAGATTATAAAACAGACGGTGAGTGCGGAAGTAAATGTGCGACTGCTGATGCGTAAGTTGGGTGGTCGACGTGCAGCGGAGGCGAGGGTTTGAGGATAAGGCCTAAGGCCTAAGGAGTCGACAGCAGCGCAATTTAGATCCATGCTATTGATTCAAGGCTCTGCCAGCATCGCCTTTTAGCCACGGATCGTATTGCTATAGGAATGTTATCTCACTGAGTAACGAATGCATAATCATGCCAAGTAATTGAAGTCATTCCGGGTGAATATGATATTGCGTTTCCCTAACCTGTGTGCACGATTGCTGCGGGCCACTCCGAAAGGCTCCCTTTCCGTCAACGGAGTGTCCTGATTGGACCCAACGGGCGCCTTTCAGGGCTGGGAAGCTTCTCTACTGACAGGCAGTGGCAGCTGCCTGCCAGGCCGCACCGCCCGCACCTCAAATTCAAATGTCGACCAAAAACCCTTGTTGTGAACGTGTTCCAGAAAAACGCGCTATGTCATTTTCATCTGAAATTGCTGTAAGAACTGACAGATGAGCCCACGGCTCCACCGATACGCCACACTCCGGGTAGCACTGCTTTCAAACGTACAGCCTCACGCCCCTCCAATATACTGCTTGGTCTGTGCAGCGGAGAGACTTGCATAGCACACATGCTGACTGAAAATCGGCCACCGCCTGAGCAAGCAGCGCTTCACAGCTTGCAGCAGGCTTTCTTGCTCATTGCTGACGATGATCAAAGGAGGCGGCTTGAGCAAAAGGCCACAACACGGGAGGACGTTGAGCAGGCGATAGTCGACCTCCATGACGCATTGAAGGAGTTCAAAGACATTACTAAGGTCGAACATGCCCTTAGGAAGATATCTGATCTTCTCGATCACATCGACCCCCTTATCAGTTCGGCCGCAGGAAGTAATCAAACGGCATCTACAGTATGGGGTGCAGTTAAGGTCCTCCTGACAGTGAGTAATCATCTACAGAATCACAACACAGTACATCTAACAGATCGATATGCACCGAAACAAGGTGGCGAAAGGTCGGCAAGACGTTGTGGAAGGTAGCTCGAGTACGCCGATCATCTCCAATCTTCTGGCTCAACTCTCTCCCCACTAGCTATGGTTGATTCCATCATCTGCATTGCCGACAATTTGCCTCGCATATGTTCTTTCGACGATATATACAGCAGGTCACATGGTTCTAGGAATGCTGCTACCTCGGCAGCATTCTGTGAGATTACGACCTTTTTAGGGAAGCTGGCAGAATACGTTAGGCGTAACAGTGAGGCTGTAATCTATCATGATACATGGTCATAACTAACTGAAATTTCACCCGCACTCTGTAGGAGGTCGACAGCTGATTAGCTTTAAACTGTCGTCTGAAATTCGCGATGCTAAGCGTGTCCTCGTTGATGCGTTCCGCGACGTATTTTACGAGCAATGTGCCATGGCATTTAAAGAAGCGGCGACATACCGAACAGGTTAGTTCTGGCTTCCATATTGCTACGATGGTCGGTTAATGCAAGCTAGACGAAAAATACAACCGTCTACGCAAGCGGTTAGACGCAGTGAACTATGAAGATGACTTAGCAACACGTAGAGATCGCCGATACAGTGATACATGTGCATGGACCCTCTCTAATGATGCTCTCAGAACCTGGTTCTCAGACGACTTCGAATCAGCGCAATCATGCCGTCTATGGCTTCATGGCGGTCCAGGGACAGGGAAAAGTATCCTGGCCGCATATTTAGTGGACTATGTTTCAATGCAAGCCTCTCCTGATGAAGCGGTGGTATATTTCTTTTGCGACAGCAAAGATAACAGCAAGAGAACGTCTGACACCATTGTTCGAGCGCTTATGGTGCAGCTTCTCGAAACGAAGTCTGCATACTGGCAAGACTACCACTTACTTAGGGACGACATCCTGAAACGAGGTCGTAGTTACAAGTTCTCTGTCAGAGAACTTGAGAAGTATCTCACTTCACTTACGAAATCTTTCACCAAGACCAGGTACGTTATTGCAAACTGTGCAGCTAATGTGCATTCCTGACTTCATGTGAACCAGATTTATCATCGATGGCTTGGATGAATGCGAGCGAGAGGTTTTAGAAGACCAGGGCGTTATTGCAATGTTGGACCGACTGGTCAATTCAAGCGACTGTCGCACGAAGATATTATTGTTCGGCAGAGCAGAAAAGCAGGTTCAGGAACGTCTTTCCTCCTGGCCACAATTGGAGATTGGTGGGACCGGCACTACTCAGGACGATATGCGGACCTACGTTTCCAGAAAGGTCGACGAGCTGACAGGACATATACCATATCTCGTTGGCAGGCGAGAAGCTCTGCAGGAGCAGCTATTGCGAGCATCGGGCGCCATGTTCCTTTTTGCCCGGTTGCTGGTGCAGGATTTGATAGAGAACAAGGATCTTCCACGAAATGACATCGAATCGATGCTCAATCGCCCGCCTCATGACTTGAACTGCATGTACGCGCAATACTTAGATAACCTGGCACGGAAAAACAATAGTGCACGGGTGCGTCAAATCGGCTGCCAGGTCCTTCAATGGCTCGTTTACTCCGATGGGCCTATCTCATTAACCCTACTCGACGCCACTCTTGCTATTTCTCCGGAGGATGACAGGATGCATCCTGACAAGCGTCTTGGAGATGTTCAAGCCGTCATTCAGCGGGCTTTAGGTATTCTTGTTGAATATCGACAAGCTCTAGACAGCTCTTGGCGTGCTTCTCTTGTTCATCAGTCGTTCAAGGACTACCTCACTGATGTCGACCATGGCGACCTCAATGCAGCACCCACATACTCATTGAACATTAGGAGTATGCTGCAGTCACATGTTGCACACTTCCATCTTTTACGAACATGCTGCATTGTCTTATGTTCCCCCACCATTCGTGAGCCATTCATGGAATATCTCGACGCTGTTGACATGCGCCGATCGGAACTTACGCGCCCCGTACGCCAAGATCTTCTGACCCTATACCGATCAAAATGTATGACCTTGTCTGGTGATAGTATGGGTGAATGGGGCCAGCGCAAGGACTGGAAGTACTGGAGGCCAGAATGGGAGGAGGCGCAGCGACGAGTTCTCATGCAGATCTGGCAGGATAGGACACACAGAACGCGCCACGCAATGCAAGGAATCCAGGATGCTAAACAACTCAATGAGTCGCAACGTAGGGTGTTAGCGACGATGCTACAGGACTGGGAGGACCAACTGGCTACCGTGCGCAGATTGCAGGATCAGAAACAGCAGGAGTTAGACCAGTTGGACACGCTCCTCCGCCTTGATGAGCGCGAGGCGATGGCGTACTCGCAACGACGGCTCTCACATCACCTTGCTGGGGCTATAAGCCACCATTCCACCCATATTCCCGCTGTTGCGGCACTTCTAATCGTCACATGCTCGTTTATTCAAGATGCCTTGCACGCTATTCGCGCTCTCAGCCACGTTGTCGGCACTCAGACACCCCAAAAAACAACAGAAGTTGCAGCCTTTTTACAGCTGACAGCTTGTCTGCGTTGCTTGCCAGACGTGCTTTCGGAGGTTATTGTCTATCTAGAGCAATTTTCTACAGATATTCCCTACCCTTCAGCCGATGAACAAAGGCGGAACGGTCGTCTCTCCGATATCTTTGATTCCGCCTACTCTCATCCATGGTGTCAACGGATCAGAACGTTCTGCACCGGCTTGATTTCCAATCCGACACAGCTTTACATTGTCTTTCATGATGATGTAATTCGCGCTGGTCAATCTTGCATAACGTATCCTGGTGGACGGCACGGAGTAGAGTCTCTGCTGAATACCATGCAACAAGCTATCGCGGTTGCCCGTGCAGCAGAATATGCTCTCCACAGCTATGATGATACATATACAGAGAGAAATCTTGCCTTTGTTGGTTCAAGTCGTGTAGCCTATCACATGCAGGGCCTGTCGCATAGCCTTGCTCGTTTAACCTTGCTCTTTCTCAGCACAAGCTCGCAAGACGATCAGCGAAGCAAACTTTTGACGCTACTGGAGGATGACGACTTCTTCATGTGTCATATCCTCCATCCAATGGATGAGACGGAGACTCAGCTAAAGCTACCTCGTGGAGATGAAAGAAATAGTCATGGATATTCCCAAAGCAGGGGCTCAATCAAACCAGGAATACGAGCGTATTCCGCCTTCGTTAGCGGCTATATTCTTCCGCTTCCCATTTGGGTGCTGGCATCTCTCGTTACCTACACAATGCACAAACGACAGTACAATCCGATCCCGGACCAACTTCCTCTGTGGCATTCTACGCACCTCGAACTCATGGTCCCGGCCATCTGGGGCGCTTGCTGTGGAACCAGCCAACTGATATTCGGTTTCCCTCCTTTCACCATGATCGTCACGTTAGCGGTCGTGCACGCCATGGCGTGTATCATTGTACCAGTCTCGGTGTGCTTTGAAACCGCTGAACAGTGCCACCATATACTATGGAGAGCAAGCGGTCTCACGACAGATAGAGTGGTCGCCACCATCCGCATAGGCTTTTCTAGAGACGGGGACTTCAGTATTGGAGGCAAAGCCAGATTCAAAACTTTGCAAACCGGGATTATCGTGCGATCGTACTTGACTCATCACGCCTCCATCAAGAATACGTTATCGCGCTCATTGATGACTCGATATCCCATTCTCACAGTCATCGTGCTTGCTCTAGTATGTCTACTTCACTCTTCGCTTCAGAAAGCTATCAATGCGATGGCGATGTTTCTGCTGATGAACGAGGCGATCGCAAGAATAGTCGACCCGGATGGAGTAATTCGAGCACAGATTAATCTGCAGTGGATCAGAGATTTAAATATGGATCCTACTTTCGATAAGTCACTTTGCGCTCGGATCGAGACACTTCGTCGAAAACACAAAGGCATTATGGAGCGGGGCGAATCAAATGTCAACGCACCATCCTCACACACAACAGCGTAATTGCATCTCGATCTCCAAAATAGGGGTCATATCTGGTGAGTGATCATCCGCAGCATATTTGTGAGATACCCTACGTGGCTAAGATCTCAATATGTGCAGTGCCGAGCGTGCGCACATGAGGGCAGATACAATGTGGTCATACCGGAAGAAACATCTGTGCGATATAATCACAAAGGACAGAATGACAGACTTTGTGCTGATGAAGAGGAGCTCTGGTTGACGTGACAAACGAATGTACGATCTGGAATAAGCATTACCTGCTTTTCGTCATTGATTTTGAGTACCTGAGTCCGCATTCTCCTCAGTACATGCATATGATGATGCTCATAGACTGCAGCTTGATTCAAATATCATGCAATCGTGAATAACTGCTAGGCCTCAAGGCCTCATCGATTGTGGGTAGGCAGGGCTGAGACTGAATAGATTGACTGAGTGTGCCTGTTGACCCGGACTCCTCAGCTTGATGGCGCCTGACCGTAATTTTCTCTGGGGACCAGCCTGCCGGATCCGCTCTTTCTGGATCATCAGGGAATACATACTAAGTACCTGCCTTTAACTCGTAAACGTGCATTGACTGCGCTGGTCAATTGTATAGTATGCTATCGGTCCAGGAGAGGATTTTCACGAAGCACTTCGCGCCAATGATCAATAGACAGGTTTCGCAACGCTGTTGAACCTGCCATCAGCGGCGGGTTGTGGAGCTGTTGATGGCATGGAGCAAAGTGGGGTGCGGTGGGGCGATTTCGAGGACCGACTGCACTTCAACGGTCCGGAGCTGATCCGTCGATGTCTGAAGCTTGAGATTCGCCTTTGACAGCTAAATATGTTGTGATTTTGTTGAATGCGACTCAACAAGGCACAGGCTATGTCAGGCTCGTGAAGAGGTAGCCTTGGCCAAGTTACAATCGCATCAGGAGGTACCTGTAGCCTTGATGCGAGTCGCATGAGTGGTGCAAGGTGCCACTTAGTCGACAGCGGAGTTCTCGGCATGTCGGCCTCCAGGACCTGCGGCGGGTGTGGAGCTCTGGATCGACCAGAAATCTTGGGCGGTAAGGCGGTTGCGAAACCTCTCTAACTAAGTACTAAAGGGCCGTGGAAGAAAACCATGTGGTTCTCGCGTGGCAACCGTGCGTTCATTGGCCCGTAGGGCGCGCGCCACCACCCCCGTGCCATTTCCCACGGACAGCGCCTACAACGCGCGCGCGGCGTTTGACCGTGTTTCGCGCGTCCTCCCTGTGCAGTGCCACGGGGATGTTATAACGTAAATGGCCTATACTGTAGATACCTGCTAGAAAATTTAAGAGTAACCGGGAGGTTTATGAGGCACCACAAGTGAAGCGACGACGACACCGAGCATCAGCGAGGTGTCGGAAGTGGCTGAGCAAGGTGCAGCAGGGTGATCACACACCCTGGGGGTTGGGTGGACTCGCATTGCCATACAATATGTTTTTCTCTTATTCTATTAGTTATCATTACTTAAGTGACAATTGACATCCGTGGCAAAGCCGCGGGTAATTAAACTCGTATTATGATCCACTGCCACCCCACAACCGCCGTAGGTTCTGAGCCGACATGCCGCCATGCTAGTAAGGTAGAGGACACCAGGAACGGGCACCCCTTACATAATCAAGGCGCTACCGATACCAACCACCCTAATAACATTGACCACGGGCAACGTTTTTCTCAATAGGAATTATGGGAAAGGACGTCCTCTTCAATCCTATTGAGCGAGATCTTGAGATGTTGAGAATTGACCAAGCAATTTCCAAAAAAGTGAAATTTTTAGTTCTGACTTTTTCTGCACATTTTGAGGCTCCTGGCGCATTTTGAGGCTCCTGGCGCATTTTGAGGCTCCTGGCGCATTTTGATTCCGCAAGCACTGGGATTTGGCCACACCTAGCCTAGGGTTATATCACGTGATGTTACAAATCAGGCAAGTCTAAACATCCTGGTTCCCAGACCGGGATGGGCGCTCACATGTAAACTTCAGTGACATACGCAGACAGCAATAGCACCTTTCGATTAGCTTTAAACTGCATTATTGCAGTACAGAAACTGTATTTGAATCATGCTACACCTACCCTATGTCTTCCGGAAATACATTACCATACGGCGACGGAGAATCCTCAGGATTTGACCGTGGGTAATATCACGTGGTCAGATTATGTAAAGGTGCCCGTTCCTAGCGTCCCCTATCCGGACCTCAACAGATCACGTTGTTTTAGGGCTGTGTAAGTGATCGATTGATCCGAGTCGTTGATAAACTCCAATAGGGTAACTAGTGTATTTTGATGACGTGTTGAACAACGACTAATAAAGCCTGTGAAGACCCGATGCTGATTGTTTCAGTGCCAAATCCCCCTTATGAATCTGAACACTCGCTCCCTCAACTGAACTTCGACATTATGAGTTATCCGCAGGAGGAAACTGGTTATGGATTCTACGTTCAGAATCAGTCCGCTCAGCGCGTTTACAATAGTCGGAATCCCTTTGCGCATGCAGTAGCTGAACAGCATGACCAGAATAACGGAGAACAAGACATTCAGCCTCCTTCATACGAATCTATCCAACGCGAAGATACACCTGCCTCTACCCATATCCAGGGACAGACGTCCCGTAGCAATTACGGCTACTACGAACCGTATACACAACCAGGTCCATCTAGCCTTACTCGAGAGCTTGACTTATCTGCAGAAGGTCTGCCAGGTCAAGGGGTATATAAAGCTAATATCCCAAGCCGTTCACCGCCCAGCGAGGGTCTGATGTGCCCCAGCGCATTGGCGGGTCCCTCGTCCCCATACACACACTCCATAGACAGCCGCCCCTTTTCCAGCAACGCATCGACATCCGCAGAACGTCAAGCTGCACCGGGCGCGAGCCAGGAAGCGGGATTTGGCGCCAAGTTGAAGCACATTGCCGCAGGCAGCAGCGTCGCATCGTTGCTGGACCCGCCTCCTCCGAGCTTCCTTCGCCCGCCCGCACATGATCTGGCGTACGCACCGTTCCAGCCAGCTGTACTAATGGGACGGAGCACGAAACTCGCTAGCGGGTTTCCGCCGCTTGCACCGCAGTGCCCAGCGGTGCCGCACCCATTCTCAACGCATGACGTGAGCGAAGAAGACTGGCGCCGCTTCGTACACGACATCGGTGCTGCAGCTTCGCTTTCGGCCACAGAGCGCGTTGTCGCTGGCGTTGCGCCCATGGCGATGCATACGAGCATGATCACAGGTTAGCATCTCAGCAGTTAGTGCGACCTGACTCAATTTGATGCGCTCTACAGGCTTCATCATTTCCAATGCTATAGAAAAGCGAATGATGCGTAAGAAGGTTTCTGCTATCGGAGAGCTGATTGACACCTGGAATCAGGTAATTTTCTCTGATCCCATATTGATGCGTTGACCGCTAACGATCAAGCACAGAACTTCTTCCATCCACGCCGTATGTGTATCGTGCTCGCACAGGGCATTATTGTGTACAGCGGCGGTCCCAATGAGCCGCTCCCGGATATGCCGGGGAAGGACGTGATCCATTATGGCCATCGCGACGACAACAGCGAATCCGACAGCAGCGACAGCAGTTCTAACGGCGATGAGTCGGAAAGCAGGCGTGACCGGCGCAAGCAAAGGCGACAGGATAGACGCGATCGCAAAAACCAAAGAAGAGAGGATAAGAGACATAGGCGAGAGGAGAAGAGAAAGCGGAAGGAGTCTCAGAAGCAATCCTTCCGACTGGTAGCTGCATATAAGCCGTAAATGACAATACTCTCCGCTCGAGCGCAACTGCATTCTGTGGAGGTTCTAGTGAATCGTGTCAAGTGCTAGATGGACGAGGACGAGGACAATGTTATACTACTGGCTGACTGCGCTGACCATATGAGTTTGTGCCAGGCTTGGTAAATCGAGGATAGGGTGTTGTAATCCCGAACTCGTTTGCGCATTCACAGCGTAGTAAGGAAAGCGTTAAGATGTGAAATACAACAAGGGGCAAGCGGCAGCAGGGAGACAAGCGCCTAATTGTAGATTTGGCCACACTCACCCTACCCCCGCCGCACGTTAAAGGCGATCGTGGCACTGTCAACGCCCAAAATGAGAATGAGAATATCGGGTCTTTCGGAAGACAGATGTCGGACTAAGATTTTTGGAATCAAATATTGATTGCGTACAATCACCAAGATACTGACAGGGCACTTGTATTCAAACTCTCATAGCGACGCCCCCTTCCCCTTCAGCTCGCCAACAGATGTGACCCGTCGTCAAATGCCTACGTCTCTCTGGCATAACAAAGTGAGGAAAGTGAATCGCAAGCATGAATCTATTGACACGTGGATGAGTGTATGATTCGAAGCCATCGATTGTACGATCCGCCATGATTCGTCTCGGGAATGCAAACTATTCAGACCTCCATGATAGCTCTCGCAGAGATATTACATGTGCAAATGTTGCTGCTTGGTGCGGGGTGACCGGTGAGGAGTGCGGATGCCAGTCACAATGGCTGCAACCAGCAGAGTGACCTGCGTGCTTTGTGGTCATCATTATCATATCAGTGCTACATTTCGGCAGAGCCTTTTCACTTCATGAAGTTGACTCAAAACTTCCGATGACTTCTCTCTTGAATCTTGAATCTAGCGGCACCAGTGCCAGGAGCATTTAGTACTATCGAAATACGTAGCACCGTGAGGACAACTGTCGGTACGGTGCCTCACCATCTTCGAGTTGCATCATTTCTGTTGCTGCTAAACATGGCTGTCAGCATAGTTCGTCAAAGAATTTGAGATAACACTGGCTGAGTTCGTTGGACCGTCTGAGATTCTCAAGACATTGAGCGATAGGCTAGATGCATGCATGAATGATGAAGGGTCTGGTGCATATGCAGATCTGGTATCACACAGGCTATAAAGAGTCCTGTCAATGTAGAACCAAAATTCACCTGCTGCAATGTTTTCCCGCAGCTGAGATATTGAGAAGTGCATGAACACCACTAATCTAGTCTCGGAGCAAAATGCATCATAGCAGGATATACTCTCGCCTGATTACCCTATACATAATGTGGACTAGCAAAATATTTGCCGTTGAGGAGCTGAACGAGCCCTGAGTCAGGCCAGTATCTGTCCCAACTACGGCCTGCAGTTCGAAATGTTAATTCTCCTACCGCAAAACTTGAACGAGTGCCTTCCTTCCTCGAGAAGCTTATTCATGAGCTTAACTTAGCCAGGAGACATAAAGTCAAAAGCAATTACTGATCTTCAAGAGACAGCAACAGGAGAGCACGCTGATTGCCTTTGATTGTGGACAGTTTCTGATTGTAGCGGTAATCGGCTTATACCTACATTTCCGATATCTATGTGAACAGATTTTACACTGCTGATGCTGGTTACAACTTGCGGCTATCAGCAGAGTATGCACTAAATTAAGGGCATGAGGCCTTGGGGGGCAGGACAGTATACAGTACGCAAGGCGGGGATCAAAAAGACCGGCTGGGCGAGCAGGAGGCGGAGGTCTGGCGGATAATAGTGACCGTGAGCAGGGAGTGAGATGTTCAGGGGAGGTAGTCGCAGATGATATAGCAAGATGCAAGGAGCGAGAAATTAAATAGGCGGAGAGCAACGAGAGGCGTTGATGAAATCGAATTGATCGCAAGGTGGCAGAGGTTCAAAATCGGGGATGATGTCCATATGGTACAAGCGCGACACGCATATCACCTTCGTTCTGGATTCTGTACGCTTTGGGAGGGGTGAAACGGACGACAATGCATGTCCTTACTTCTTGCCCAAGCTCAGGGTGCGCATGGACTCTTCCAGCAAGTCTGTGATGTTGCACTTCCTCTCTGACGACTGGCTCTGCGCCTGTGTAGGGCGCAACACCGGCGACTGCTGCGGCGTCGTAATGCGCTGGGTAGCTTGAGCTTGCGGCTCGACATCGACGACGCGCAGCACCGCGCTGCCCTCGATAACACGCCGAACCTTCTCTGCGTCGAGCTCTTGAGCACGGCGGCTGCCAGCGGCACCAGACGGGCGCGCAGAGAACGCATCCCAGAATGCCGAGCCAAGTTTGCGAACAAGAGTCTGAGAAGCCATCGACGCGAGCATCGCTTGTTGCGGCGTAGGTGTCTGCGAGCTCTTGTTGCCCACGGAGGATGACGATGATGGGAGAGACGCGGCCAAAGGGGGAGAGTTGGGTGGCGTGGGATAGGCGCTCGCAGCGGACTTGCCCGAAAGTAACGAGCTGAGCACCGGACCCTGCTTCGCAAAGTAGTGTGGACGTAGGCCGCTCGCGAGCCCAGAGGGACTCGAAAGCGGGCTCGGGCTTGGACTCGTGTTCGATTGCTGTTGCTGAGCTTGGTGCTGGCGGTAATGCTGCTGTGCGGCCATGTTGCGCCACAATTGCATCCGGTATCTAGTGTGGCACACAGCATACGTCAGAAGTGACTAATAACATTCATGCATCTACGCACGGGTCGAGCGCCTTCATCGAGAACGGATTCATGTCCATGAACGCGTCGAGCGAGCCCAATTGCTGCGGTTGCTGCGGCTGCTGTTCTTTGCTCTTGTCCGAGGCCCCGTTGAGCATTGGGTTGATGTTCTCCTGTAGCGATGGACTCCGCCGCCCATTTGCCGGGCCCGCAAGCGGTTTGCCAGACAGCATGCTGCCCAACTCGGGCACGAGGGTCGTATGAACGGGCGTGAATCCACCAAATCCGAGCCCGGCACTGGCAGCACCGCCCCAGAAGCCGCGCCCACCCATGCGCGGCGAGATGGGCATGTCCTTCTGCGTATTTGGCGTCAGCAGTGGGCTCTTCGGCGGCGCCGGTGTCGACGCAGAATTCGAGTTCGCGCCGGCGGCCAGCACGGATGCGGGGACGGCCGGGAGAGGTGCGGGCGGGGGAAGAATGGGGGTGTCGGGGCGCCCGCGGCCTTCAAGGAGCGCCTTCTTGAGAGCGGTGATTTCTTGACGAAGAGCGATGTTTTCGGACTTTGTGCTTCCAAGTTCAGTGCGAATGGCATCGATGAGACGATCGCGCTCAGCGATGTCTCCCTCGAGGGTGTTGATGTACTCTAATGTAAACAGTCAACTCAAGTGACACGGGAGTTGCGAAGCAATGATACTTACCCTTTCTTCGCACCCGGAAATTCCTGGCACTGATCTTGTTCCTGAGTTGACGCTTCTCCTTGCTAGTCATCTTCTTGTACTCTTCGGGACTCGGTCGCCAATCGTCAGGCTCGGCGGAAGTGGTGCTCAGCATATTAGAAGGCTTGTTCTCCTTCTTCTCGCTGCCCGCCCGTTTGACGACTCCACCCGACTGGACAGTTCCCCTGCGGTTGGCTTTTCCTCGGCCACCAACCTTAACAGGCACGATGCCCATCTCATGATCATACGCCTCAGCGACGCTAGCGCCGTCGTCGTGTTCTTCTTCCTCGTCGTCGTCGTCTTCATTCTCTTCCAGATCGCCAGCATCGCTCAAGGACTGCTGCGCCGACGAGGGTGTGGTTACGAGCTGAGGGTCTATACTACTAGGCGATTCGCCGAGAGCAGAGGCGGGTGCTGAGGCAGAGGAGCCCGAATCGGGACTGGATATCTCGGTTGCGGAGGCGGCTGAGAAGGCGCCAAGGAAATCAAAGCCTGGCGCCGCGAGGGGCGCGGGGAGGTCGAGCTTAGAGAAGTCGTCATCGAGCGGAAAGTCAAGAAACTGGCTCATTGTCGTATCCATGGCAGTGTCCGGGAGGAAAGCGTTCGGAGGAGTGGGGGGAAGGGTCGAAAAGGAATTGGAGGGCGAGGCATCCGAGCGGGGAGACCCACCGGTGGTGCTTGTGGCGGCGTTGGAAGGCCCTGCGAAGAACTCCATGTTAAAGAAGTCCTCAAAAGCCGAGTTGAGGGCAAATCCAGAAGGTATTGGGTTGTCGACGAGCATAATGGAGGTTGGTCGTAAAGCTGCGGATGATTGCAATGAGGTGAAAGTTAAGAAAAGGTGTACAAGCGCCGCGCATCGCAGGTACTCCCACGCTTACGTAAGCTCCGTATAAGTCCTTACCTGAATCATGGGGGGAAGGCGTTGGAAAATAGTAGAAGCCTAGTTCCCGACCACGAAGTTGCGGCTTGAATGGCTCAAGACTATGCTCGTAATATTACTCAGACTTGTCTTGTCTACGTAGGACTCGAAGTCGATATACAATAGACGCGCGTGATTGCCGGTGCCGAGATTTATGACGCGTCTCTGTTTCGACGCGCTACCCGGGCAATTTCGGACGGAAGGGATGTGGCCAAGTAACGGAAAGGCAGTACATGGTATATTGGGTCGTAGAATAGAATAGGACCTGAGGCCAGCTGAGGCTGTAAGAAAGCCCAATCACCTCATGCATATGTGGAAAGCGGTATCAAGGAATCTATGCTCAATTGACCCGCAGACCCCAGCCGAGCGCCTCGAACATGACAGGTATAACCCCGCACGCGAGCATTCCAATGCCGCAGTAAACGATGACCTTGGTGAGCACTGCAAGATTGGGCTATCAGATATACGTTATGATGCACAGGGACACATCGTGACTAACCATCTGCATCATAATGCTTGACCACCTCGTCCTGTCGCTCGCCATACTCCTCCGAACCCAGATCCGTCTGCGATTTTCGCGCGTCGAGCGAGTTCGGGCCTGTTGTTCGTCCTTTGGCACCCCTCTGCTTGACACTCCTTTCGCCGTAAATTCCGCGAGATCTGTATCCCGGGATGCTGAGGCTATTGCTCGTTGCACCACCGCCGTCCATCTCCACCTCCATCATTCGTGGTAGGTCGATTACGGATGGAATGGGATTCAGGCCCTTCTCCGGCGGCACGTTCTTGTAGTCCGTTGCGGGCGTGTAAAAGCGCCGGCGAGGGAGGGTAAACGCCTGCGCAAGCAAGCGGAAGATTGGCGGTAGGATAAGATGCGATGCCGTCTTCGCAAAAATGCGCCACATGAAGATGACAAGAATGCCTATAGTGCAAAAGTGAAGGATGCATTCTTGCGATTGAATAAGTCAACCATACCTACGATCATCTTCACCGCCACTACAGACCACCATGTGAGTGCATCATACCAAGGCCCCCACGGCTGCCCTGGTTGTACTCGCACAAAATAGCTATCGTCGTAGCCATTGCGCAGCATATACCAGCGCGACAATATCTCTCCCATAATCACAGAAATGAACGCGATTGCGTCTTCAAAGCATGGACAGTCGTCCACTGGCTGCGGGTGCCAGTGAACCATCAGCAGGCACAGTGGAACCGTTACGCCAGGTACTGTTTCAAGTTTCATTCTTCATACTCAGCAGTTAGTGAAAAATTTGCTCACCTACCCAACCAGAGTTCGTGATCCACGCATGCAAAGGAACAGTGGAAACAAGGTTCACAGCCCATATGGCAGCACCCAGTGCAACGCCAAAAATACAGTCAGTGAAAGAATGCATGCCCGTGTACAGCCTTCCATAAACGATGGAAAGGACGTAGAAGAGCAGCACTCCTGACAAAATGTAATAGGTCGTCGCGGAGATCAGCGGTTCAATAGGCGTGTTTTCGGGCACATTCATAACAGGAGCCTGGATCATATCCGCGAGGGAAGAGAATGCACTGGCGGGTGATTCGTAACACTGACGCAGAAGGGTGTAGCAGAATAGCGCAATGGATACGCTGTTCGTTGCATGAGTCGAAGGAAAGCCGTATTCTAGGTGGTGGCTTCCGATAGCTGGCATTCTCCTCAGCATTTGTTGAAACTGACAGTAATGTTCACTCACTCAACCGTGTCACAGGCGGTGCGAGAGGCCTGGGAGAGCAGACTGTATCCTTCACAAATGATGCAGCATATACGCCAAATGCGAGCACCATCAGCAACCTGTGCGAGGTAACATATCCACAACACGCAGCAATGAGCGGCAGCATACGAAGACCGTTGAGCGTAAGACGGAACAAGGTACATACCCTCGTATGGTATCACCATACCCCAAAAATACAAATGTGGGTAGCGATATCATGAAGAACGTATGTGTTCCGAGTGAGGACGTATACACGAAGTATACATCAAGGGCGGGACGGCGCACAAATTTCTGCGAATTATCGGTGAGCTAGAATCTAGGTCGGACTTAAACCCATCATATATCCGCAATATGTCTCGTAGACGGCAATTGTGAGCAGGTCCACGCAAAGAGCGGTGCCTTTTGTAGTGTAGTAACGTGGACAGTCGGCTCACCTGCATCTTAGCAAGTACGTTCGACTCCCACTCGACGTTCCTGCGCACCCTACGACGTATGGCAGCTCGCCAGCGATTCATGCTCCTGTCATACACTTCCTCAGGGAGAAGCCCAATGCCCGCGAACGCATTGCCGTCGTCGTCGTTGGTGCGCTCCAAGAGGTCCGCCGGGTCGGGTGTAGTCGAGCGCGAGCTATCCGCGTATGAATATAGATCTACGGTATCAAGGGCACCTTGTGCGCGCCGAGAGCCGTCGGAAATGTCGAAGCTCATGTCAAGCACGGTGTAGGCCGCAGCAGTGAGACTTGGGCGCGTCCGATTCAGAGGTTTCACCAAAGACGAGTCGGTGCCAAAAGCTCAGAGTCAATTCTCAAGGGCACCGATATCGCAAAACAAGCGTATGCGATCCTCAAAGTTCATCCAAGGAGCTCGAGGCCGAGGTCAATGTCATCGGCGTGGCGGTGTGGGGAAAGGTTGATGACAATCGCGGGGTACGGATGACGCGGAGCCATAGCCGAATAAAAACCTGCAAACCCCGACATACAGATTGCGTACAGGGATGTCGGGTACCCGTCCTCCTCATGGCTTAAAAGCACTGTGACCTACTACTCTAGCTAGACGACACTGATGCGAAGACATAGATGATATATTATGAGAAGTAAGGAATACAGGTTGAAAACCAAGTAACTTCACGACCAACAGGACCAATGGAACCTTATGCTCGTGCTCACGCACGCACAGTAATAAAATACACTGGGAGATCTCGCATCAGTAAGGCTGAAATGAGATAATATGGAGAACGAGAGAGCCTCAGCGAACATACGATGTCCTTCATGCAGAAATCGGACATATGCTTTATAGAAATCATCGGCACGAGATAGGTCGTGGCCAGGGAGCGGTGGTGATAGAAAGAAAAACTTACCTTTAGATGTGAACCCAGCCTGACATTTTACGCGCCTACCGCAAGATTATCTCGTCAGCGTTACGAGATAAGTAGCACGGTATATGTGGGATCAAGTCTTCAGAGGGTGGTGTATGCTAGCAATGGGCACATCCAAGCGACGCTTGTCGCCCGCTAGAATTTCGTCCTGAAGACAGGAGACAGAATCTTCGTATACTCACGTCGAAAACAGGCGTGAAAAATCTGCCAAATCGATGATGTCAGAATTATATGGTGACGGCAGCGAAAGGAAGAGAAGCTCCGTTGGTGATGCATGTGATGAGTGCGGCTCAGTAGGTCGCCAACTCGAATGTTATGGACAACAATCTTCATAGCGAGATGCATCGACAAAGAACAGAACTCACACAGTATGAGCCACGACAGCAACGATATGCAAACAGAGCGACATCAGGCTCGATAACAGACACAGCACCGACGAATGGCGTGACGGTTCATAACGCGTCGAACACGTCGCAGTCAAAAAGTAAGAGACAAGACGAGAGTGGCAGACCGCATCGGAGGACTTGACACGGAGTTTTAAATTTGTGCAGATATTAGAGCGGAGTTCTGCAGCTGTACAGCTGCCCCGGTATATAGCGCGCACCCGCGGCAGCGGCTTGACGTCTACGCTGTCTACGGTGAGTAAATCTTCCTCCTAGCTTCAACGAGCATATTATTGCTCGTTGTATTGTGATGATCCAACCATTCAGTTCTGCTTCCGAAAGGAGACGTTGTGCTCCTTGTGGACAACCATTATACCAAAACTCTCAATCCTGATCTTCTCGGTCTCCTTACCGAACCGGTCACTGATCGTCTTACACGCAGATTTTTGTGCAAGGGGCATTTTTATTTGCTACGTAGTACTCGTCAAGAGCGTCTGCATTGTGTCAGTAGGTACGTATCCAAAGCATTCGAATTACTGGATGAAATCAAGTTCATCCCTTCTTTGAATGTCTGTCCGTGCATCCCAAACGACTCCCTCCTGCATCCCATCTAGGATATAGAAGGCGTGCCTGGATCATGTCGTCTTGATGTGTTCCAGTCCGAGTCGAATGGATCCGTGCGCGGACGGGATCTGCAAATATTGGCTTTTCTGATACTATTTGTTAGGGCTGTTCGTTATGCTCTTGCTTATATTCCTCTTTTCTAGATACTTGGCTTGGCGCCTTTTCCTCGGGGGCTGCGAGAGACTTTACTACGGGGTCATCCCGCCTAGCTTCGTTTCGTTCACAGGCCGTTGTAGTATTATGATCACTACAGCAATCCTTCATGTCCATTCTTGATCATACATGCGTACATCGCTCTTCTCTCAGACACCTGAACCAGGCTTGTGTGCTGAACCTCAACGTGTAACGCTTGGGTGCGAAAGTTGAACTTCTCGCAAATCGAACGCGTGACGTCACGCAACAGGATATCCGCCTATAGCCCATACCGCGAATCGCAGTGCACGCGAGTTCCGGTTGTGGTGTTGAGCGCGAGGAGTGAGTTGTCCGGGACGCGAATTCTCGCGAGCCGGAACTCTGAACGGGACGACGCGGGAGGGACCAGCTCTCTCGTGCGTCGAGGAGTGGTGTAGACGGCCGAAAACGCGTGGCACGACTACACCACCGCTTAACACAAGGAGTGGGTGGGTGGGTGAGAAAGGCGGCTGCGACGTGCTTATGGCGAGGTGGGAGGGGACGAAACGCGTTGACGCGCCCTTTGGCTCGCTTAGTAAGCATTAGTTCTGCTTAGCGCTCGTTCCTCGCGCTGAGCGCGAACTGCATTGTTCCACTCGTGGATTGCTTTAGTTGTCGAATCCCTTCTGTCCACTGACCTCAATTGTGCCTTCCGCCTGGGGACCCTGGATCAGCCTAAGCTTCCTCCATGCTGTCTGAACGCCCGTTGAAGAGACAGCGCTTGGGTTCAGACTCCGCTGATCAGCTTGAAAGCAATCTCGACGTCGGCGAGCTTGAGCGCGACAACGATCTATGGTATGAAGATGGAAACGTCATCCTGGTGGCACAAGGAGTGGGGTTCCGAGTCTATAGAGGTCATTTAGCGCAGCGTTCCGAAGTCTTCCGCGACCTATTCACGTTCGCTAAGCCAGAACAACGCGAAATGTTCTGCGACTGTCCCGTAATCCGACTAGACGATACTTGCCAAGATATTCGCTGCTTCCTGTCTGCCTTGCTTCACGGCAGTCGGTGAGTAACACGGGAATCGTGCATATAGTGTGTCTAAGGTCTGATTCTGAATCAACCGAAGACTTCTCCGCCCGATCGCGAGCGCGGACATATCCTTCGCATTTCTTGCCAGTGTAGTCCGCATGAGAAACAAATATCACGCCCTCGACTTGGAAAACGACGCGCTTGCTCGATTGAAAGCCTTCTTCACAGATTCTTTCAGCGACTCAGGGCTGCTCTTGGATCCCGAGGACAATGTCCACTTCTCCATGGATCTCACTGATGCGATTGCTGCGGTCAACCTGGCCCGCCTTACAAATGCAAGCTCAATGCTTCCCGTAGCTCTTCTGATGTGCTGCGGACTTGATGCTGCTTATATCCTCTCCGGCGTTCTGCGAGAAGACGGAACCCTGGAGTGTTTGTCTCTAGAGGACAAGCTTCGATGCGTGGAAGCACGAGCCATTCTACGAGCTGAGGCCATTGTATCTATAGACACAATATTTGATCTTCTACCGGTGCATGGCCACACCAAGTGCTTCAACGCTGTCAGGGCGATGCGCAAAACGCTCATGGAGAATGCCCAATACCACACGAATGGTGCTGAACTCCTGTGCTCTCGGATTCCCTGGATTCGCAAGCAGTCAAGCCTGCAGGGTCTCGAGCAGGCTGTATGCGCTTCATGTAGAGTGACTCTCGAATTGAAGGATCTCAAAGTCCGGAAAGAAGTATGGGACGCCCTCCCGTCATACTTTGGCCTGGATAGCAAAACGTTCGAAGAGGTCGAGACTGAGTGACTCGAGTTTCGAACATTACAGGTATGACGACCACACCATTGGTTCACAAAGGATGGCGCTCACATCTATGGCTAAACTACACAGATGGAGATGCACGGTTGCACATTGTGCAGATTTCGAGAGCCTATGATACAGTTGTGCCTACAATGCTACGATCATCGCTCAATGAATTACTGTCGCAATATTTGCCTGACAGCAAATTGCCAGAATCACTCGAGTGAGGGAGTTTAGCCCAAACAGCGTAGCGTGTAAGTAGACCGGCAGGCTCATACCACATACCACTGGCGTCCCGGTATTGATATTGACAAAATCACCCATACGTCTCTTGCGAGATGATATGCACTATATACTATATACGCGCTACCAGTATCATGTATTATGAGTATTCTTCTACCTGCGCCACACGAGCTTCATCCCCATCAGGCAGCTAGCGCAATGTGCTAGTTGTTCACCTTGTATGAGACAACCAGCCTGAAATTCTGCTTCTTAGATTCTTTCCGCCTTCTCTTCTCCTCTTGCTTGTGAGCCTTGTCCTCCCTCCTGTGCTCCTTGCGATCGTGCCGTTCCTGGTCTCTTTGCTTCCGGCGCTCACCCTTGCTTTGTGGATTATCGTTGCTGAAGCTGCTGCTGCTATCGTCAGAGAAATTGTCGCCGTTATCATGATGGCCGATATGAATTATTCTCTGCCCTGGCATGTCTGGGAGAGAATCATTCGGGCTACCGCTGTACGCAACGCACCCCCGTGCAAGCACGACGTGCATGTAGCGCGGGTGAAAGTACTTCTGCGAAGAGAAATGAGCACGTCTGCCCGCAAGTTACACGGAGAGGGACACTGACCTGATTCCAAGTATCAATCAGTTCTCCAATGGTAGCCACCTTATTATGCTTCATGCGCTTTTCTATGACTTTTGAGACGACAAAGCCTGAGAGCAGCGCCAAATGAGGTGAGCTTACGCTGGCATGAAGAAAAACACACCTCCGACTATAGTCAAATGCAGAGGCAAGGGCGCCACGGCAGCTACAACGCGCTCCGTACCCGATAGCGAAGCCGCCGCGCCAATATCATGCACGAAGCGACGCCAATCCTCCTCAACCACGCCATGCGTCGAGAACGGGTGTGGCACTGTGGCGCACTGTGGCGCTAGCGGCGGGAACCCACTCGACAGCTTCGTGCCACGCCCTATAAGCACGGCAGGCCGAAATGGCGTGTATGGCAAGTTGCGTGGAAGCCGGCGCAGAAATCCTGGTGGAGGCGGGTCCAGCAATGACCTGACACTGTCGCCTGCGGCGAAGTGCTTCAGCTTCTGACCGAATCCTGCTTCCTGACTGGAGCTCGGTGCAGCTTGACGGCCTGCGGATGATGATGCGACGTTAGAGGGGGCGTAGGTATCACGGCGGTGCGGCGAAGGACCGGGGAGCGCAGGAACTGCATAGGGTCGAGAGTTCGTCGTAGGGGTCCCAGACGACACTTGCGGCGGAAAATAAGGGGGCTGAATGTTACCGGGAGAGTACTGTTGTTGATGGGGTGAGTAATGACGATGATCGGGCGCAGAATGAGGAAGAGAGAAGTTCTGAGTGGGTGTGAGCGCATGGGGACTTTCGGATGTTTGGATATCCTCATGTCGGACGGATTCGTATGGCGGTAAATCTTCTTCGTCTTTGGTGGCTTGCTGTGCATGCTGACCAGCTTCTACCGACTGTACAAATGGGTTTCGACTCTTGTAGACATACTGATCGCTCTGATTTTGAGTGCGAAAATCCACGTTCGGAGTTTCGTACGAATATTCCATGCTGTCGAGGTAGCGCTATCAGCACAGTAGCTTGACGACCAAAGAGTACGGCAATTAGTAGTACGCGCCACGTCTTGTAAGCCCTTATAAGTCATCGACAGCGTCTAGACTCTCAACACGAACCACATCGCAGGTTTGCTAACTGGCGATTGAGGGGCCAATTAGGATTATTTGGTCGCTTTAACACTGTTTCCCGGCCCCGTTCACGGATCCGAGCTTTACAGCGCTTAACCAATATCAGCGTTTAGCACGACGAGGAAGGCTGACGTACAGCATCGCACTGCTTCTCAACTGTATGGAGATAGCACGAACACGCAACTGCTATTATAGGGCCCGAGTGATTCAATGCGGTATTCGGGTGATGGCTGAGGAGATCGCACAGCGCGAACATGGTAGTAGACTTACTACATCAAACCCAGCCAGGAGCTAGGTCTTTACTGCAGAAGGGCCTGGCTAATCGTTAGCAATCGTCGAAGTGGTTTGTTAAGCCGCACAGAGGCCATGTATATGGTATCGAAGCTTGCAATTCATCCGCTTCTCAATGTCCTCTGACAGAGCCAGCGGAGTGCATCACATGAAGTGAGGTTACGCCGTGTATTGGAACAACAACATGCGAATGTGTCCGTATGCATCATCATGGGCGCGACGCTAGTGCGCTGTTCAGAAGTAAAGTCACCGCATCGATACCGTTGACGAAGCTACCCCGTCCACGTCATGCTTGGAGAATGGGTGCGGCGCTGTTGCACACTGCGGTGCGAGCGGTGCGAGCTCGCTTGCAAGTTCTGCATTCCTTTCCATCAGTACAGCTAGCGGGAATGATGTGTGAAGATAATGGTGCCATATCCCAGGCATTGCGGCAGTCTCTTCAGTGTATGCGGTCGAGCGGTCAGCACGGAGGTAAATCGGGGAATGGTAGAGTAGAGCGCATTTCATGAAAACCCCTCCCGGCAGAGATCGCGCTGTAGGTGGATGGTGAGATCGAATCCCTTTGGTGCGGATAGAACTGGTGGTAACAACAGCACGTAAGCATCATATCGGGAGAAGGTCGTGGGTTTCCACGATGTTTTGGCTAGTCAGAAGGTATTGGAAGCACGGTCTGCAAAATCGTACGACAGTAAAGTTTCCAGTCTATACTAGCCTGCTGGACTTACATCGGTGGCGCGAATGTGTTGACTTACATAAACGCGCCAATCGCTCTCATTCTGATCATGAATGTGGCGTGAGAGTCCCCTGCAGCCCGCTGCTTCACCTACAAAGCAATGTGGCGGGGCGCCTGCACCTGTTCAATATTTTCCAAGCTTTAATGTTACTCTACGAACGTTAAGAAGGATAAGCTTACTGTCAAGCTCAAGAAATGCATTGGGAAGAGATGCAGCGCTGATACTAAGACGCAATGAAGAATTCATTCGTGTCCATGGCGCAATTCCTCAATTGGAATGGTCTCGGAAACAGTAGATGCCGGACCGTTCCGTGTGCGGTACAAGGAAATTGTGGTGATGCACTGTTCGCTGGGAATGCGACATTGCCGCCACATGCAGCGTCGCATAATGCCCACACTTACTCATTGGTTACTGAGTCGTCTGTAGACTAGCTAGTGGCGACCCGACGCCCGACGCGGCGGCCACACGTGACAAGATCGTAGCCTCACTCACAGAATGCATATTGCGGAGTACTAGTTTTCGCCAGTCTCTTACCCACATGCCATCCGATATTAGCACACGGTCTCGAAAGCGGCATCGCAAGGATTCTGACGACGAATCTCAGGGCCAAGTCAATGACAAGGAGATCAGCGTGATACACGACGGTGAATTTTGGTACGAAGACGGCAATGTCGTGCTCGTCGCGCAAGACGTGGGGTTTAAGGTCTACAAAGGGCTCCTCGCGCAACGCTCGGAAGTCTTTCGTGATCTATTCGCCGTTGCGCAGCCCACTTGCGATGAGATGCTCGACGGCTGCCCTGTCATTCATCTGGACGATGATCCCCAAGAGCTCAAATGCTTGTTTGATGCATTGCAATACGGAGATAAGTGAGTGTCCCGCTTAGGATAGTGGTTGTAGGGACCAGTGGATTCACATCTCTCGAGATACATCAACCCCTCAGCGGATATGACTTTTGACACCCTCGCCGTCATAATTCGCCTGAGCAATAAATATCACATCCAGGACCTGCAAGATAATGGAGTGGCACGCCTGAAGGCATACTATACGGACTCTTTTGACGATTGGAACAGGAACTCCCTTGACGATTACTTTCAGTACGCGCCTGCGGACGCCATCACTGCCGTTAACTTGGCTCGTCTTACAAACACACCGACCATTCTCCCGATCGCACTCTACATATGCTGCACGCTGCAAAGCTCCGTGCTAGTCAACGGCCTGCCGGTGGAGGGTAAGGAACCTGAGAGGCTCTCTACCGAAGACCTCGCTCGATGTATAGACGGACGAGCTAAGCTATCTGGGCAGTACATCAGAATGAGCCACTATATATTCTCTACATCCGTTGCTCAACATGACGGTAAGTGCAAAACCGCTATACGAGCGATGTGCAAAGCATCAGAGAAGATCGATAGTCCCGCTGTCTTGCGCGCTTACGACGTCGCCGGAGAGGCCCAGACACGTTCCTTATGCCTTTCTTGCCGGCGACAGCTCGAGGAGAGAGAGGCCAAAGAACGTAGGCAGGTTTGGAACACCCTCCCTGCATACCTAGATCTCGATATCCCCGGATGGGGAGAAGAGGACAACTGAAGAAGATGGTTAACTAGCTCAAGGTAGGTCTACCATTCACAGTCTAATGTGTTTGATTCTAATTGTCGTCACCCAAGATCTTCCTATGCCCCCATCCGCAGCCCTGAGGGACGGGTCGTCAATACCCTTCGAACGTAGATGGAACCGCAGGCTGCTGATCCATGATGGTTTTTGTGTGCCCCGTACATACCCGCTGTATGCTTCCTCCCAAAACGGTGTTTGTGATGTTGAGATAATTCTTCTTGTAGAAAATCCATGTATATTCTAGGGCACTGCGCACAAACAAGTTTCTTGTGCCAATTTCGTGGTGCTTCTCATTCTGCCCCTCAATACATTATTTTCCTCAAGGTCTCACGAAGGAATAGTGCAAGCTAGGTGCACAGCGCCTCTAGATGTCAGCCAATTTCTCTGCAAGAAGCATCATCCTACACATGGGAAAAAGAAGCTATTGCACGGGTAGCGAGCAGAAACATGAAGCACGTAAACGCCGCTCCAGACAGTGCTCGACCCCTTCAAAAACTCGCTGCTGGGTTCTCATCGTACTTCAAACCTACACCCAGTGCGACAACACAGTGCCGACTCGCTCAATGCAACCTAAATCGTCGCCGAGGGAGTGCAAACGGAGTCGTCAAGACACGGATATCGACAAGAGCAGTTCGGACACTGCCCAGCCTGCACGGGACGATTCATCTTGGTATGAAGACGGCGATGTGGTCCTGTGACAAACGAAGTCGCTTTCTGTGTGTACAAGGGGGTTCTAGCCAAGCGGTCAGAGGTTTTGCGGGACATGTTCAATTCCGCCAAGCCGACCGTCGGTGGACCGTTCGACGGCTGTCTAGTGGTGCAGCTCAGTGATTCGCCATTCGAGATACGCCACCTTCTTGATGCTTTATTACGCAGCAGCAGGTGAGTATTATGATTACTGGCGATTATTTGCCCACGCTGATCAATGCCTGCACATATATCACATCAGACTCTTCGAACCGAACGTCAATTTATCCTCTGAACAACTTACAGCCATGGTCCTCCTCGGCCGGAAGTATGGAATCCAAGACATTTACGATGCTGCTATTTCGCGCCTCAAGGTAATGTTTCCATCTACATACGAAGCCTGGACCGCAGTCTGCATGGATTTCAAACACACCTTTGCCGACGCAATCTTCGCCATGAAGATCGCTCGTCTCAGTGATACGCTATCTATACTTCCATGCGCTTTCTACAAATGTAACAGGCATGATAGCATCGGATGGCGAATGTACGATGGATCAATTCGGTTACGTTCTACACACCCGTTCTTGGTAGGAGCATGGAGAAGTGATGGTAGTCTCGAGAAGCTGAGTGCTGAAGACCAGACTCTCTGTGTCGAAAAATATGCCGCATCACGAGCGGCAGCTGCCATCGTCATTACTTCAATATTTTCTGCTGTTGGTATTAATCGGCATGTTGGCGGCGATGGGTTCAAAAAATCTATCCAAGCAATGTGTCGGGATCAACTGGAGGTAAACGCCACCGCCCAGTATTGTCTTCACGCCGTGGGATGCCTACATCCGTAGCAAAGCCAACAAATGGCCTCTCTGTGCATCCTGCATCCAGGTTCTGAAGGAACGGGAACGTAATGCATGCAAGCGGTTCTTCCAGATGCTACCAATCTATTTTGGCCTCGGCAGAGTGCCCGGGTGGGACGATGTAACTGGTAATGATGAAGATGAGATCGAAGCGGGACATGACGGTGATGAGGTTGAGGTGAGCGCATGTCATGTTTCCAGCTCGAAATGTGCTCATTATGCGATCTGCTTCAGATTCAAGATCAGGTTTAAAGGCCACGATAAGCGTATAGCTGCGCAACACCTATGGTGAATTCATTTGCGAGTATCCCCACACTGTTGCGTTCCAAGGATCCAGCGCTTCTGCTCCCGGGCAAATGATTTTCGCGACTTCCTTTGCAAGTAGATACGAGGTTGCTGATATCTTTAATCACTGCTATGATTTGCTAGTGAACATGAACAATCTGTGCCACAGATCAACAGCTCCATTGCGAAAGAAATCTTTATCGGTTTGTTATGACTCTTCACCTACTCACGAGTTGTGGAACAAATGTAGACGGCCTTTTGTAGTATGGCATCGTGCTGCGAATGATCTCCTGCTTGAGCGCACTTTACTCCCTTGGACCTGTGCATGAGTGCACGACGCCTCTGCCCCCGGAAGTGGGTTCGACCCCTTTTGCGTCAGCATTGCTTCTGTTATATCTGCAACCGCGTAACTTCTACTAGCACAAGCCGGATCCTGACATTTGGTCGCCGTAGTGGAATATGGCCAACGTTGCATGACATCAAAGGATTGTTCGCGGAGACGCACCGAACGCGTTTATTGATAATCGATCATAGCACATCATAGACGGTGCATCTCAAGTACATATAACAGATCGCACAGAAATCCTGGTAGATATTGAAAGTGGCCACGGGATAGGATCTATGCATCACTCCCATCTTACAGAGTTGGGGTGTCGGACTAATACGGGTTATACGCGACGACTAGCCTGAATTTCTCTTTATCCTCATGCTTCTCACCCCTTCTCTTCTGCCTTTCTTCCCTCCTATGCTGCCTACGGTCATGCATCTCCTGCCTACGCTGCTTCCGCCGCTCGTGCTCGTGCTCCTCGCGGCTTCTCCGCGAGCGGTCCCTGCCGGAGCCGTTGCTGCTGTCCGAGCTGCTGTCCGAGCTGCTGTCAGAGTCAGAGTCATCATTATCATTCTGGCTGCCGCCGTACGCGGCGATGTCTGGCGGCAACGCGTTCGGGTCTCCGTTGAACGCTGTGCGTCCCTGCGCGAGCACGACGTACATGCGGCGCGGGCCGAAGAAGTTCTGCGGCAGCATGTCAGCGCCGGTACAACCGTACTGATGAGCCAATCGTTACCTGATTCCACGCGTCGAGCAGCTTGCCGACCGCGCCCGCGCGCCTGCCGCGCATGTGCTTCTCGATGCCCTTCGTGACAAACATGCCCGCGACGAAGCCCATGCTCAATGCGGTAGGGAGCACGTTCGAAACGACGCGCTCCGTGCCGGAGAGCTTCCCCGCGGTCCCGACGTCGTGCACAAAGCGCGCCCAGTCGTCCTCGCGCACGTCGTGAGTCGCAAACGGATGCGACGGCGCAGCGCACCGTGGCGCGAGCGCGGGGAACCCCGCGCCGAGGTCCGCGCCTCTGCCCTCCAGCACGGCCGGTGGGAACGGCGCATACGCCAGGCCCGGCGCGGGTGCCCGCGCAAAGCTCAGAGGCGGTGGGTCCAGCAGCTTCGCGACGCTATCGCCCGTCGCGAAGTGCATTGCCTTTTCGCCCATTCCCGCGCTAGAGGACGGACCTGCCCCCGCCGCGGCGGGTTGGGTGGAGGACAGCGCGTAGGGTGACGAAGAGATGTTAGAGGGGCTGGGTGGGTATGGTTGGGCTGCGTGCGGATCTTGTGCTGATATGTGGGGATCTCCGTACCGCTCTCCGGAAAAGTCGCGCCCGTACAGGTCCTGACCTGAGGGATGCGAGTCTCTGTACTGACGGTCTTGAGCGAGGTATGCGTCCCCCTGACCGGCATACGAACAGCCTATCTGCTGGCTGGGGTATTGGTATGACCTAGGGTCCTGTGTTTGGTATGGACTTTGTTGGGGTGGAGGGCAGTACTCTTGCGCGGGTGGCTGATAGTAGCCTTGTAAAGGCGCTGTAGTAGGTGGGGTATAGGTATATTGGTTATCACGATGGTGGTACGTGTCGGTTTGAGAGCTATATTGAGAGCGCGCGCCTCGATATTGAGTGGCATTATAGGAAGGGGGTGCATCTGAGGCAGCATAATCCTGCGCCGCGCGAGCAAAGGGGTTTCTGCTGTTGTAAGCGCGCTGAGGGGTTTGATCCTGAGAATGGCTCATTGCGGCGGATAATGGAGCGAGAGTGCCAATTCCCAGATTTCTGTAGAGCAATCCCGCACTGGATGTATTGAGCTCTTATACTGGTGGCCCCGGACCCGTGCTCCCACCGCGTAAGCGCCTGTATGCAGTACAATGCAAACCGATGACCACCGCCACCGACATAGGTCAAGCATGGTCAGGCGCACGCCGGGGCTCGGCAACGCACAGCAAGCATATCACTCGCAGAAGCGGCGCAGTCGGATAATGGACATCGTTAATGCAGTGCTCTTCCCCATCGCCCACGGTCCATGAAACTTCAAGCATGACAATCAGTACGAATGCAAGAGCATCTTGAAAAAAGTCAACGCTCACATCTGCTGCGCCTATATGGTTCGTGATGCTTGATGCGTATGTACTCTAGACGACGAACCATGAGTGAAGACCAATTTTATGGCTCGTCTACGGCGCCACGCCCAGGATCATCGTCAACGCGGTACGCCCGAGCGGAAGTTTCAGAAAAGCTGGCTTCAGTAAGCCTGTCAAGGAGCACGGTAGTCCGGTTTCAGCGGAAGAGATGTACGTACCGGTGGCCATTACGGTGAAAAGTTTCATATCTACCACTCTGAAGCCGACCAGCTGCATACAGATGTGATGTCCAGATGTAGTACTTCAGTTGAAATAGAGGCGCAAGCTGTCACCTGCGCGCCTTCGAATATATTGATAGAATTCGTGTTTTTGCCTTTGCCTCGCCGAGTCTGCTTACCTCGGAAGACACCGTGCCATTGCAGTGTGGTCTCAGATCTCAAGAACCATTTCTATCCGAGAAAGCCAAGGACAGATTTTGTACACTTCGAAACAAGCTCGAGTTTCATTTTCACCCACGCAACAACGACAAGAAACCGGGGTTCACAGTGACGATTTAGCGCACGGAACGTCGTAGCCCGGCCCACTCACATCGACATAATGACTAGAGTATATGGTCATGCTGGCATCCCTCCCCTCCTTATGCGCTTCGGCTTTGTATTGCGTCTCTTTCCCCCGCGCATCGCCCTCAACGCCAGCTCCCCTCCACCTGCCCCGAGCCCATTACCATTGCTGTTCCCAAACCCATCGTACTCCCCATCCACTGGCGCGTCATCGGGAGCCATGCCCGCCTCGTCTACGCCTCCCCTTACCGGGTACAGCTCCATACGATCACGTAGCGACGGCGACACCGCGTCCGACTGTGGCGGCGGGTCGTCCAGGGACAACCTATCGAGTAGCGAAGCCCCGCGCCGCAGGCTGCCCGGCCGACTCGCGCCGTCCACTGCGCTCACGTTGTCCACCGCCACGCTCTCTCTGCTGGCCGCGCCCAAGAACGACTCGCCCGGAGGCTGAGCGGGCGGCTGTGGCTGTGGCTGCGGCTGCGGCCGGCGGATGCGCACAGGCTTCGATGTGCGCATGAGCACGTCCTGCTCGGTGGCCGGCAGCGGGGGTGCAGAGCCCACGGGCTGTTTGGAGAGTAAACGCGCGCGGTCAGGATGCACCCTTCCTGCGCCGTCGGGGGAGGCGTCCCGAAAGCCGTCGAGGTTGGCCCTGTCCCAGTTCCCCGGCGGGCCGTCGCGGTATGGACCCTGATCCCTCGTGCCATGGAATTCCTGACGAGGTGGCACGTCCTGATACGCGTCGTGAGTGCGTGGGCGCATGGGCAGAGGATGTGTCGGTGGATCGAAAGGGCGGCCGCGCTCTTCAGGGGCGGGGTATGATCCATCCGCAGCGTTGCTGAGACGACCCTCGAGACCTGAGGGAACAGGGTGCATGTCCGCTCGACCACGGTCCATTGTAGGTAAATCAGGCCGTAATCGGGGTGGTTCATCGTTCATCGCAGAGCGGGGTCCTGGAGTTAGTCGAGACATGCGATTTCCAGTGCCATTTAGGCGGGATGAGGGGTCGCCACTCTCATATGGGCGCCATGTACCGCGATCCGAAGGAACGTCATCTACTCGATTACCCTCTCGTCCGCGATTCTCTAGCGACTGAGATTCCTCACGGGTGAACCAGACGCGTGGTTCAGATGGGGCTGGCATCGCAGCGGAAGGATGCTCCGGCCCCGGCCCCGGCCCAAAACGAGTCTTAAAGCTCTGTTAGCTGAAGCATGGATTAGTAACACGACACTCGTACCGGACGGTTCCGCCGTGATTCCCCCTGTGGTTCATTACGAGGACGCGTCACATTACCAGAGTATTCGTTCGCAAGCTGAGGCGGTGGGCGGTCCGGCAGCTGAAACATCGTGAGAGGATGCAAATTGCATTAGAGCGGTCCAGCACTCACCGAGCTTTCGATCCGACTTGCATTCGAGTTACCACGTCGGCGGTTCGGGTAGGGACCTAGCGCTGGTGAACGGTATGCACTCGTTGGTGGCGGAGGAAGGTCAGCAGTGGAGTTCTGATTGCTAATGTCAGAACTACTTCCTGGATCATGAGGCCGTACTCACTCCCTGTTCATAGTCGTCATTGGCAACAGGACGAGGAGCTATTGGGTCACTGTAGCTGTTGACTGACGGCCGACGACGACTAACAGGAGAACGTGTCGCGGGTAGATCGCTCTCGACGCCAACCTTCCTGTTGCCAACTGGGGCAGGCTTCGCGCCGGGCACGCGGAGAGAAGGGGCAGATCCACCGTCAGGTTCGCGAGGCGAGAACCGAGGGAGGAAATCACGCTGATCCTTGATGACCTGGACGAACGACGAAACGAGATGAGAACGGATACTCGGAAATGAGGATTTGACTGTAGAGGACCTGTTGCTTCCGTTCGTGACCATCGTCCGCCCGCGGGTCGAATCTGTCGGATGGGCGTTCATATGGCGCACCTCTACCGCTGTCGTATCTGCGCGGCGGATAATTAGACTGCATGCCGCCGTAGTTTGCGCCTATTGGCGGCACATCCATGCGGTCACGGCGATCTCCTCCCCATCCCTCATTGTTCAATCTATTCCTGTTCCTGGGAGGCAGAGACTCCTGAGGGTGCATAGGTCGCAAGTTGCTGTACGATGTGCTAGGAGACATAGTTGGTGAGGTTGCAGGAGGTGTATACGGCGGCGGCACATTGGCCTTTCCAGCCATAGCGCGCGGACCACGCGGCGGCATGTCCATCTGCATGTCTAAGCGGTCAGCGTACATGCCTGATGTTCGGCGAGGCCCCTCGTCCAGTCGAGGCGCGGTGACTCGCATCGATTGGTCAACTTCCATAGGATCCCGATTCATGTGCGACAAGACATCCCTCTCCGAATGCGCAGGATAATCACGAGCAGAACTAGTAGATGGATTGTCAAATCGACTGGTCTGCCGAATGGGCACGGTTCCCCGAGACGGCATAGATCCACGCATTGGTAAGTCGAACCTCGGTTCTCCTAGTGTTTGAGAGCGCGGATGACGATGCGGGAACGCTGGAGAGTCCGTCGGTACGTCAGAAATCCTGCTCGATGCACTCTCGTGCATGTGCCGAGGAGATTCTGCATATCCTGAGCGATTCGAGTCGGCATTTGGAGAGCGCGACAGCTGGTCTTGAGGCCGTGCAGTCACTTCACGATATTGTGTGTATTGTGGGGGAAGCGGTTTACGCCCTCGTGAACCTAAGCAAGACGAGATATCGGGAGGCACGGTCGACAATGGACGTGAGGAACCGCGCCGTCGAAGGAACATAGAACGTACGTGACTGATCGTTCTGTATGACAGAAGATGCGATCGCTGGCGGCCGCTCGGGCAGCGAACTTACGGAAGGCTCCGGGAAGGCTGACCGACGGGGATGTTCACCAACGCGATCGTCAACACGCCTACGCTTTGGCTCGAGTTCCGGGAGGGATTCGCTATTTTCATACTCGCGCCCTCTGCGCTGAGGAACAGAATCAGCCGGTGGATACTCGCTGAAGCGGCGCTGTGGCGCCTGCGGACGCGGCGGCATCACGGTAGTGTCCGGTTGGTCAAACCGCGTTCTTGGCCTGTGCTGTGTCGACGCCGAAAAAGGCACCAGAATTTGCGCATTCTCATGTGAACCTTGTGAGAATCGACGAGGGAGCGGTCCGGATGGACCGGGAATGTGAGGTGAAGGTGACCTGTGCCCTGCAACACGAAACAAACAAAGAGGACGAGGGGAAGATATTTAAAAGGGAATAGAGAGAAGGGGTCAAAAGAGGGGTCCATGATGAGCGTCCTTGTGTCGAATACGAGAAGAGGCCGGACAGAAATGATGGAAGAATGCGAGCCTCGACTCCAAAGGCTTCTCGAGACAGACATGGAACGACTCGTCCTCCGCCTCGAGAGGAGTACGAACGCCGGGTAGGAGACATAGGTGATGATGGTGATAACGTACTTGGAGCCGGCCACTCAGCAGGACTGTGGCGTGAGGTTTGCTCTCGAGACATGGGCGCATACTGAGAACCAGATGGGTCAATGCCCACGCGCTGGCGGCCGCGGCCGCGCTCGTCGTGGACATGGCTTGACATAGGCTCTGGTGCATCAGAGGCACGAGACGCACCCCAGTTGCGTTCAGATGGGCCCCCCAGACGCGGTGGCGGAATGTTACGGACATCGCGCGGTGCTTCTCTCCACATACCATGCTCCTGCTTAGGCGGACTTAGATCTTTATGGTTCCGGGCCGCTCGGTCCTGAGTCTGGAAATCCCGCCGCGGAGAAGGCGAAAAGGAGCGTGAGCGGCGATGATCGGCAATGGGCCTGGGTGAAGAGGGACGGGTGTGCGTATAGTGTCCCTCCGCGTGTGGCTGAACGTCATAATCGTCCTGTCGCTCGCTTATTTCAGTGCCTGCTGCTGCGTCCGCTTGATTCGGGCGGTAGTGGCGATCCTGGTAGGAGAGCGGCCCTGAGGGCGAAGCTCTACGTTTAGAGTCCTTGCGGCTAGATTGAGATGTGGCGAGTCTTTCAGATGAGCTGGACCGCCTCTTTACGTCAAGAGACGTGCGAGCTGGAGACCTCTCATCTCTGCCGTGCACGCCTCCTCTTTCTCTCTCTTTCGACGGAGACGATCTAGAGCTCACCGGAGCAGGCCGATTCCAAGTCGACTCGTGAGTTTTGACGTTATAGTAATAGTGGTCATGTCCACCACTTCTAGGTTGGCGCATCTCCCAATCTGGAGGGAGCGCATCACCAGAAGAGATTGGTTTGCCATGTCCATTTGGCCTTCGTTCGCGCTGGACCATAGAGCTAGCAAGAGTGCTAGCCTGTGCAGGCAGCGGGTGAGCAATCGGGGCAAGAGAGACAACCGGTTTCGGTGGAAGAGCATGAGTCAGTTTTCCAACAGAGTGGGTGCGTGAAATGGGAGGAGAACTCGAGCTCTGTGTCTGTGATGCCGGTTTCTGAGTGGCGGGGGGCTCGCGCTGGACCTCGCGTTTGCTCTGAGACGCACTCTGCTGCTGTGACGATGAAGGCTTCGAGGAGGCTGCCTGGACCTTTGTCGCGTCCTGGTCTGCTACATCGTAGGCATAGTAGTCCTGCATGTCGTCTTCGTCGCCACCGAGCGAAACTGCGTCCTCTGCATCGTCCGGGTCGCGCCAATTGTCGCGACTCTCTGTAGGCGCCCTTGCCTGCTCGTCATCGTCGTGTCCCCAGTCAAGCACTTCAGTGTCTTCTTCCATTGTCGTTTGTGAGCCAGGTTGATGTTGTGGGGTGAAGGTTGTGCTCAACAGCAGACTTGGCAGATGCGCTACGCACGGATAATGCCGTGGCTCCGACTTTGTTTCTTCAAACTCAGAGCGATCACGTGCCAACGCCCAGTTACATGAGCGCTTGCCATTCACCCGACCGAAACTGAAGTGCTTCAAGGTATTACATGGTCTCAGCCTGCAGGGCAGCGCGACCGACCTCGCCAGCAGTAGCTCATTATGTCTGTTCTTCCGCTAAGCTCTCCTACTATTGCATATCATGGCAACCCTGCGCCACGCTCGTCTGCAATTTCTACTCGCGTCCCGGTGATCTTTAAACGACTCCTGCGCTTCCAGCAGATGGTATGCCCTCTGTATTCGACAGATATCATGCTGTAATGACGGGAGGGAAGTAGGACTTTGAGTTGGCTGCTTGGCAGCTGACATACCTGTGCTTGTCACCGAAGAGAGTGTGAGTCTTCTGTAACTTTGCACGATTGGCTTGTGCTGAGCGAAGAGAATAGCTACCGGAACGTCTACTTTCACAAGCGTAGGATGCTCCCCTGCCAATATCAGGAAGATCTCTCATCTCACAAAGTTGGCAGAAACAAAGAACACCTGGGCAAGAGATGACCCTGCTATTCTCATCCTCATCGCTGGGTGTCTCTGTGGTATGTAGGCAGTCGTACATGAGGGGTCCTCTCAGTAATCCCGCAACAGTATCCGCGATTGCCTGGTCGGTAGTGTATTCATACTCACTTTTGAAAGCCATCCAACTGGCTCTCCTGATGGTTTTCCGAGACTACCTTCTCGTCGGTATCATCGTGGCGACATTACTGTGGTAAGTCACAGGCTACTAGGCTACGCATTCACGGTGAGATAATTGCAACCCTCCTTTGTAGGTTCTTCTCGAATAAGATGCTACTGTCTCCGCCATCACACTCCGCACCAACCGATTCTGTGGTCGAGTGGGCCTATGCCTTCGATGTGCATACAAACGCGTTCTTCCCGTTTTACTTGACGCTATACCTCGCGCAGCTGTTCCTTGTCCCTATTGTCCTCAGAAGCAATTGGGTATGCTTATTTGTATCCAATACACTCTATCTGGCGGCGTGAGTACCATTCTGCGCTCACCGAAAGCGTTTCCGTTGTGATGCCGAACTTGCGTTGCAGCTTCGCGCAGTACATTTATGGTGTCTACCTCGGGCTCAATGGTGAGTGCTACCTTTTTTGATCAAACACACCTCATTGATGCTCGGTTTTGTTACAGCACTGCCATTTCTTGTACGAACCGAACTGCTCCTGGCACCACTCCTCCCACTCTTCACGGGCTACATTGTTTCCTTGCTTGGATTCAACGTGGCGGTGCATGTTCTGCCCATGTATTTCGGTTCATGAATGTTATTCATCAATGACACTGTGCATTTCCATAATCCCATGCGGGTAGTGCACCCCTGTGCCATCGTTATGCGAGGTGCAATAGGTGCCGTACGCTTGCATTATATAGGTTCAGGCCGCCGGTAACAAGCTGGCTGCTACACATATTTCAATCCCCGAAAGGTACCGGGTCGACGCCTGGTTACCTGGATTTAAAGCCCGACATGATCGCCAAAGTAACTTCCGGGATTCGCTCTGTCCCATCGCCACCTCCCTTCTTGTCTTACTCCTCCTCGACCGTAGACCACTACTTCCCATACCATGAGCGGTACACGAGGGCAGATTGAGAGGGCTATCGTACAGATTGAACACAAGGCGCAAGTTCCGGAAATCGACTTTACACAGCACCAGCTCGACAATGGATTCACCATCAGCACGCAGGAGCGTGTCGTGAAAGAGGTGCGTCGACGATGCATCTGGCGTCGAGCACAGTGTGCGAACATGTATTGTATCTTCAGGTGCAAGCTCCTGCGATGTCGCTGCCCACCGATGCTCAGTTCTTCTCCCGCGATGACCCAACCAAACCAGACGTCGCGTTTCTCAAGAACCACTTTTACCGTGAGGGCCGGCTCTCAGAAGAGCACGCCATGTACATCCTGGAGAAGGGCACAGAGCTGCTTCGTGCGGAGCCGAACCTGCTGTATGTCGATGCTCCGGTGACTGGTACGTACTCGCGTGGGCTTGATGCGCGGTGGCGACTCACTGCCGTGTTTACGAAGTTTGCGGAGACATTCATGGGCAATATGTGAGTTGTCCGTATGTACGCTTCAAATCTACGTGCTGACTTTGCCTAGTATGACTTGATGAAGTTGTTCGAGATCGGGGGCAGCCCGGCGAATACACGATATCTCTTCCTAGGCGATTATGTCGACAGAGGTTATTTCAGCATTGAGGTACGATCTGAATGCGTTCTCTTTACATCCCGAGAACTCAATCACTGCTGCCAGTGTGTATTATATCTCTTGTCCTTGAAAATCTGGTACCCCGATACCCTGTTCCTCTTGCGAGGAAACCATGAGTGCCGCCATTTGACCGACTACTTTACATTCAAATTAGAATGTACGCGTCTCGCTTATTTTCTTGACCTTTTTGACTAACACCGCCTCTCCTTAGGCAAGCGCAAGTACTCCGAACAGTTGTACGAGGCTTGCATGCAGTCCTTCTGCGCGCTACCGTTGGCTGCAATTATGAACAAGCAGTTCTTTTGCATTCACGGTGGTCTCTCGCCAGAGCTGCAAACCCTGGACGACATTCGCAGCGTCAGTTTATTCAGTTCATCTCAGCAATGGTGGACTGATGCTGCTTTGCGTCATTCCAGATCGATCGTTTCCGCGAGCCACCGACACAAGGCCTCATGTGCGACATTTTGTGGTCCGACCCTGTTGAAGACTTTGGTCAGGAGAAGATCAGCGAGAGTTTCGTGCACAACCACGTCCGAGGCTGCTCATACTTTTTCACGTACGCATGCTCCACATTTCTCTATATCGAGGGTCAGAGAATCACAGAACGCCTTCGACAATAGATATCAGGCAGCGTGTCAGTTCCTCGAACGCAACAAGTTACTCTCGATCATCCGCGCACACGAGGCGCAAGACGCTGGGTATGGAAGCATTGATGCGTCGTTCGTTCTTCGTGCTAACGATCACATGCAGGTATCGTATGTACCGCAAGACGAGAACGACAGGTTTCCCCTCGGTCATGACCCTTTTCTCCGCTCCCAACTACCTTGATGTTTATAACAATAAGGCTGCTATCCTTAAATACGAGAGTAACGTGCTCAACATCCGTCAATTCAACGCAACTCCTCACCCGTACTGGCTGCCCAATTTCATGGATGCATTCACCTGGAGTCTGCCGTTCGTTGGCGAGAAAAGTGAGTCACCGCACACTGTGACAAGTAGCACCTGTTGACGATGGGTAACGTTCCGCGTAGTCACCGACATGTTGCTCGCATTGTTGAATTGCTGTACGAAAGAGGAGCTTGAGGAAAGCTCGGACGAGGAGACTGAGGAGGTCATGCCCACTACTGTTCCGGCACCGACGCCAGAAGAATCCCTTGAACGACGGAGAGTCATCAAAAACAAGATCCTCGCTGTTGGCCGGATGTCGCGCGTATTCGCACTCCTTCGGTACGCAATGGTTCACGTTCACGTGTTATGCGCAAACGTCGCTGACTTCGCACAGCGAGGAGTCCGAAAAGGTATCTGAGCTCAAGAGCATTTCTGGCTCCGGCAAATTACCATACGGCACGCTGGCATTGGGCGCCGAAGGCATCAAAGACGCGATATCCGGTTTTGAGGATGCGTACGTAGCTTGAACAATCCGAGGCTCTCCTGACAGTTTCTGACGCCACGAACAGCCGCAAATCAGATATCGAGAACGAGCGCCTTCCTCCTGACCTCGTTGACGCTGACTCGGTTGAAGGGCAAGCATTACTTGGATCAGCACCGTCTACCCCCGAGGGTGCACCAGCAGCGCCTCCTCCTGCGAACGGAGTCGCCGCGGCCCTGGAGGAAGTAATCGTCAGCGGCACTGCTGACGTGCCGCCGTCGCCAGTCAGCAGCCGAGGGCCGAGCACGCCTGCGTCGCCGACGTCGCCGACGTCGATGGCTCCAGTTACCCCATTCAGGCGCGGACATGGCCGCCAGGCGAGTCTGGGTACAACTATGACGAGTCCAAGTACCCGTCGGAGGAGTATCGAAAGCACGATGTCGCTCATCAAGGAGGTGGTGGATTCGAAGGTGCCAATACAGGATCCAGAGCTGATCAAGCTGGCAGAGTCCATTGCTGGGGGGCAGAGCTCGGCAGCGCGGAATGGATCCCCCACCTCTCCCAGTTGAACGCGCTGAGATTGAATCTGGGGAAGGGTGATATTTGGAGAAGACTGGATGAGGCCTGTTCCTCCGGGTGGACTGTCTTCTGTGATTGTGTCGTTCTGATTCGCTTTAGTTCTGTGATTATGACCGGTATCCTTTCCTATAATGTTATAATTGGATTAGGAATAGTGCGAATGAGTTCTAACTGCTGCGACAGTTATGCCATCTCAGATTTTTTGGAAATCCTGATCAGATTTGGCGGCTTAGTAAGCAGCACGTGGTGCTTACGTAAAGGTATCTACCTCTGTTCGCGTCACTTATGGAGATGTGCTGCTTTGTTACAATCAATGTCAGTAGTAAAGCTTAAAGCCTCCGCCCTCGAGCAAATCTGTTACTGCTGACTACTGAATAGCCTCATTACATAATTGGATCAGACGTTCTGGTAGTAGCGCGCTATGCCTTTGGTTTTTCGATCCCCGCTCGGGTGCTCCCGAATGGCACGTGCACTACCAGAATGTCTGATCAAGACTGCGCTACTTATCGCCAGTCCTGCAGCAAACACATTCCATGAACGGACAGAACGACTCTGGAAGATAGCATGTGTATTTGCTGACAAAAAACAGGTTTAAAATATGGACATGTCCGGGATCGAACCGGACCCCTCTCGCACCATCCAAGAATGCTAAGCGAGCGTGATAACCAACTACACCACATGCCCTTACTGAAATGAATTTGAGCTGTGTTACTCCACCGCCAAACCGCGATTGATGTCATCGCCACTCTCCAGCGGCGGCGGACACCTTCGCCCATCACGTCGACCACAATGAGCACCCCTCCAGCCGCGACCACAGTGAAACCCGCAGTTGATGCACCGAAGCCAGAGCGGTCCGCGCCTGGGACCCGCATGCCTTCTCTAAATCAGCTTGCTGCGCGCATTAACCTCAATTCAGGCCCTAACCCCTCAGCTGCCGCCTCGCGACCTCGTCTTGCTGCTGCTCTTCTCCGTACCAGCTCGCAGAGCTCATTATCGACAGCAGCATCCGCATCCGACTCTGTGGCAGTCAATCCGCCGGGATCGCGCTCTGTCTCGCCGGCGAATCTCTCTACATCGCCCCCAGGCAGCATCTCAACGACCCCGTCGCAGAATGGAAGCAGCGAACAGCTCACGACGGAGCGGCTTGACAACCTTAACCAGGAAACTGAGCGGAGGGAGAAGAAGGAGAAGATGCCTATGGGGTACAAGAATATCCCCAGCCTTGACGCGATCACTGCTCGTCTAGCAAAGACGCGTTCGCTCAGTGTCGATGGCTCTGCGAAGCCACCGGAGGCGGAGACGATTGAGGACCCTAAGACGCCAGGATTACGCATCAAGGCCCCGGAACATCCCCTGGAGCATACATGGTGCGTAGTATGTACTTCGGTTTTCATTGTGCCTTCTATCGGTTTTCCCCCTCTCATACTGTTTGGATGCGACAACGTTCCGTTGAGCAAACTATCTGCTCATTCTCTGCAAAAGCTTGATCTTTGATGCACAGCACTGGCCCCCAGGCTGTGCATTAGCAGATTACGCGCCAACGCAAAGAGCCGCAGCTGATATGTTCACCTTTAGCGGGGGACAATTAGTCGTACCTCCGGCTATTTGTATATCGTCGTAGTCAAACTGTGGCTGCCATGGACTCCTTGTGTCCGATCCTGTTAGCGGAATCGGGGTTGTGACGCTGCAGTCGACTGCCTTGTACCGCATAACGTTGCCTCCCGATCTCCTCAAATACATAAGACACAATTCCCCTGGAGAGTGGAAGCATTATCATGTCAAGCCTTAATGGTGCACCGGTCCAAATAGCTGACTACCCATTAGGACAATATATCACGATACCAAGTCCAAAGTCCCGTTTACTCCCGCGACTGCCAGTACGAACGCTGCACCGAGCGCGGGCTTGGAGCCGCCACCGAGCGCAACGCACTTCCAGGTGCCCGAGTCACAGGAGTACGAAGCCGGTCTAACGGTCATCGGCGAGTTTGACACGGTAGAGTCTTTCTGCCGTTACTTCAACTGGCTCAAACCGCCCTCACGCCTCGAGCGCAACTCCAACTACCACCTCTTCAAGTCGGGCATCAAGCCCATGTGGGAGGACCCCGCGAACGCCCAGGGCGGTAAGTGGGTCCTGACGATGAAGAACAACCCGCAGCTGCTCGACCGCTGCTGGTCCTGGCTCGCCATGGCCCTCGTCGGCGAGGACCTCGACGAGGGCGACGAGATCTGCGGCGCCGTCGTCAGCCTCCGCAGCAAAGTCGATCGTATCCAACTCTGGACGCGTAGCAAGGACGACGTCGAGAAGATCAATGGTATCGGCCGCAAGATGGTCAAGCTGCTCGACGTGTCTGAGACAGACGGCATCGGCCTCGAGTTCCAGGTGAGGATTCTACCCTCCTGTCAATGTTTATTTTCGCTCAGTGATGGTCTTTCAGTACAACAACGATGATCGTCCTGTGCCGAACAAGTTCCTGACCATTCAAGCGCTGCCACAGACCTCCTATCGCTCGTCATTCTATAACAAGAACAGCCCAATGAACGGCCCGGGCGAGGGACCGGCACTGGCTGGCGGACCTGGCGTACAAGCCCCAGGAGGCGCATTCGCCGGTTTCGGCGTGGGTGCCCTTGGTGGCGGTGGAGGAGGAGGAGGAGGAGGAGGAGGAGGAGGAGCAGGCTGGCGGGCCAAACAGAGGCCGCAGTGAATGATACCACGAGGCTCTGCTCTGCATTTTGACGCCGTCGGACATTCAGCATAGTGCGCTTTGATGTTATGGAAGTTCCAAATCGCGAACGTGTACGAGGTAACGGGACGAGATCTGCATGTGGAATCGTAGCTATTTATTACAACAACGTATATTGTAGCCCTGGTATACATACGCAATCAAGAAAAAGACAGACATTACGATCAAGCGGCCATGGCGGCGTCGGTGGGGCTTGTTGCTTGCCCGCTGCGTGCTTTCGCGCGATCAATCTCGGATGTGCTCTTACTCTCGGTGAGGTCAGCTGGAGACTCCTTGCTTCCGCTTGATGCGGCTGTCTTGTCAGAGAGGTCTGCGACGAAGTTGTCCAACCATTGCCGTCGTGATGCATCCTTTGCTTGCAGCTTCTTCTGTACGTCCTCACGCACTTCTTGTCCCACAATGCGCCAGAGGAAGTCTTCCGTGTGCGAAACAAAGAAAAGCCGATATGTCCGCACGCATACCTTTATCTCTAGTCGACCATTGGCGACAGCATCCGGTGAACTGTCGTCGGCACTGGACTTGTGCAAAGTCCTACAATCATGCAATGAGATTCAATCAGTCGGTTAGAAACAGAGACTAACCGGCGAAGGAACGGTCGTTTCTTAGCCATGGAGGCGGTAACGCCTTTTGTATGTTCGTCCTACAAAGTCGTCAACGAAGAAACGCTGGCGCAGATTTATAGTTCACCTTCACAAACGATTCCACGTATGCTTGCCACCTCCCGGACAATACCTCTGGGTCGTCAAAACTCGAGTCTTCCTTCCCGATAAGTTGAATTGTAACTGTCTTGCTCTCCGGTAGCTAGACGACCATTAGCTAAATTATTATAGCGCATATAGTCACTGAAACATACCCAGTCCATACGGAAGAGATTCTCGTCCGGTCCAATCACCCTTTCCGTGTTGCGCCGGGCGTTGATCTGATCTTGTGTAGTAGGCGATGCAATTTCGCGCTCGCGGCGCAATAGCTCGAATAGCTCTTGGCTGTTAACGTCAGAGATTACGTGCTGGGCCTGCCACTGCAATGAGGACCTCATTTGACATTAGGGGAATAGTTTCACCTGTTTGATGATCGCCCCAACGACCTTGTCTACAGTGAAGATCTTATACGCATCCTGCGGGGGGCGCTCAATTTAGGCTGAAGGAGGCGTCAAGAGCGTAAGGATTTACCTTTGTACCGAACATGTAACGCATTTGATCCTCGAAGACGTGTTGTTCGATGTCATTGTCAAATAGTCGTTCACAAGATACAAGTATCAGAGAATAGAAATGCACAGCGGTTGCCGCTCGGTCATCCGCCTGTCCGGCATTGTGCACCAGATTAGGATCAATGATAGCCGGATTGAGTTTGTACGCGGCACCAGGCTCTTTCGAGATTGTCGCCGCCAGGTTCTTGAAGTGACGTAGTCTAGAATACAGTAGCTGGAGGCATTTCAGTGCAACGCAAGTTTCATACTCAGCAGCTCTCTGACCTCCAGCAAGCGGAAGAACACGTAGAAGGTGGTGTTTGTGAAGAAGCTGTAGCGCTTGCGCGTAGGCTGCTTCTCACCGGGGCTGACGTTGATAATAGCATTGGTACCAGCGTTGGCAGTGGCATCACTGGAGACTGTCGCTTCGGGTCCTGCTGGGGCGTTGGACTGAACAGATTGTGGCTGCCCTTCTTCCGTATCAAGTGCCATTACGTCGGAAGGCGCAGGAGACGCCATGCGCGATGTCGAGGCCGATGTGGTCCCCTGCGCGCGCGTGCGCCGACTCGACTTCGCTTGCTCGCTCTTCAGCAACTTCTTCCGCAAGTCTCCTGAGCCACTTGGCCCGGCTTTACGACTGCGACCACTAACGCGACCGCTCGCATCGTCGCTGATACCATCTGCATCCACTTCGTTGTCGAACGTTTCGTAGTGAGGGACGAAAGCAGCCGCAAATACCGCAGGATCCTGCATGAAGAACTGACATGGGAAAGAACGCAGGAAGTGTTCGATCTTCCTCCGGTCCGCAGGCAAGCTTTGAATGCGGTCGAGGTACGCGAACGCGAGCTTGAGGACGTCCTGCATGACAGACATGTCGTCGATCACGAATTCTAACTGGTGACGAGGCCGGGTCCGCGCGAACAGCGGATCGATGAGGGCGGCGCGCTTCGCCACCTGTTCGTCGCGCGCGGCCTCAATCTGGTTCACGAAGAATTTGGCAGTGATGGCCTTCTTGTCCGCCGCCTTAAACGTGATTCCCTGGTGATCAAGCGACCTGTGATAATTCCTCGCGTCGACCTCCCGCCAGACTTTATTCCATTCACGTTGCGCCCTCTTCCACTCCTCTTGCTTCGTCTTGAGCCGCGAGAGGACGACAGGTATGGCGAGGGCGGGAACTTCCTGCATAGCCTGGTACACCTCCTGTCCTGCGTCACGACCATAAATCTTCTTCAGCACGCGCAAGTGCACGCTCTTCCCAACTCCATTGAAATTCGGCTTGAGCTTGAACGAGTTACGGTCCTCCTGGCTGAGCGTGGCGATCTTATTGCTGATCGGCTCCAGCATCTGGATTGTCCGGCCGATTGCCTCGATATGAAAATCGTACTCATGCCGCTCCTCCTCGCTACGATGCAGTGCCTCCTCATAAGTGTTCTTCTTGTGCGTGTGGAAACCCGTGTCCTCACTTGCGAACGTCGGTTGAGAGATCCATTCATCGTTCAGCACTGACTTACACATCTCGTCGCGCCCAGAGCAGATGACGTTGGCCTCCTATAGCAGGCAGAGCTATGAGCGAATGTCACAATGAGATCCTCGGGGTCGGAATCTCACGTTCTTGGGCAGTCTCCTGTAACTGCCATACCGGAGGTTTAGCTGGTTCCGACTTGGCCTGTCCAGGGCGACCATCGGCCGGGTCCAGACATCATCTGCGACCGCTATTCGGTCTCGCCGTTCGTCCCAGCCAAGAATCTCTCTGAATTGGGCCATAAGCTCTCCGTCGCCGAGGAACGACCGACTCTCGCGAACTAGCCGCGCAGTGTCAATGATGTCCTGCGTAAAGAGATTGACGAGTTTCAAAAACTCGTTGAATGTCTCCCTATTATCGAGAGCACGCTTCACGCGATCGAAAAACTGTGTTTCGTCCACGGGGCCTAGAGGCTGAGGGGGCGGTGGTGGCGGTGCAATAGCTACCGGTATCGGCGATGGGATGGCAGCGGGCGGGAGATGCTGATGAGGATGCATCTGCGGAGTCTGAACATGCTGATGATGATGCGGAGACGATGTACCAACAATGTTATGTTGAGCAGTCAAAACAGTACTAGTAGGCTGAGGCTGAGTTGTTCTGGCCTTCTTCGTCTGCAAGCGATGAGCGGTGCTCACACTGTACCATCTCGCGTATCATACCTTACTAGGTGCTTGTCTGTTGTCCTTGTCAACATCCTTTCCCTTTTCCTTGTCCTTGTCCTTCTCGCGGTCCGCCGGTTTCCTCTTCCTCTTCTGCGGAACCGTGGAAGAGACGTGCCCGGCGCCTGTTCCCTCAGGCTTCTTCCGCGATGGCTTAGCTTCGCCTGCCGGCGTGCCCGCCTTCCTTCTCTGCTCTTGCATTTCTGCAAGACGCGCCAGCTCTACCTCCTGCGCATGCTTGTCAGGCAAAAAGTCCACAAAACCCTTCGTGAGCTCGGGAGCGTCCAAAAACAGCTTCCCAACACGCTGTACGACCTCTCCGTGTGCGTATCCGGCCGAGAGCCATGCAACTGCCCAGTGCTCCAAGTTACGCACCTCGGACGTTGCGTTCTCAACGGGTGCAGACGGACCAGAATTCGGGTTAATGATCTCAAGGAACCGACGGTACTTGTCAGATTCGTTCGCATAGCGCGTCTTCACCCGCTGCAGATACTCGAGTGCAGGGGTCAAGTTCACATCGGAGATATGAGGGGTATCATCTCCTTCTGCGGGTGCTTGCTGCGCACTAGTGTTGCCAGAGGACGAGCCATAGGCAAACGCGCCGTTCGTAGCCTGCGTGGTCGTCCCTGCAGGTGTCGTAACGGTGATGAAATTTGGGTTCTGCGCATCCGTGGCACAGTCAATCCGGTAACCAGCCGGAAGAAAGGTGTTGAATCCCTGGATAAGCGTGGGGTGGCCGTGGAAGAGGTTCGACACACGCTCTATCACGCCTGGAGTATCGATGCTGCGAAGGCATGAGTCGACGATCACATGTATACGACAGTAGACATACAATTGGCTCTTGAAGTCCTTCATAATATCTAGGAATCTGTTGTATACCTCCGGGTTCGCGATGAACTTCATCTTGACCAAGTCCAAGTAGCTGAGAGCGTCTGACACATTGAGCGGTCGCTCCTGCGCAGCACTCTGAGCTTCGCTTTGAGCCTCTTCAGCAGCATTGGGATGAGTTGTTGTATTTACAGTCGGCGTAGACTCTGGACGATCCTGTGGCAAGGATGATTGTGGGAGTGGCGGATCTGGCTCCTGCTCTAGCACCTGTGGACGTGGTAGCTCCGCCGCTGGCGGCGGTGGCGAAGCAACTGGGGTCGCCTCGTTCGTGTCCTGGTCTTCGGAGCGAGCTGGTACGCTGGGTTGAGCGGAGTCCGCCATTGCGAGATGAAGGCGCGAAATCAGGAAGCCAGCGCTCGGGGCCCGTGCGCAAACGCGCTATCCGTGGTGGCGCGGGTTATGGCGATGTGACACTTCCATGTGACATCCCGTGACCATCCATACTGTACTGACGACATCGGGTCGATCAAGCGTCGGGCAGCTGTTGCAAATCAGCCAGAATTTGAATGCTGGCTTATTACATATCATGTATTGATCGAAAGGCCTTGTGCACGCCGTGGCAGAGCGCTACAGTACTGTTTCAAGTTGTCCTACGCGCGCACATACCGCGTGGCAGCATTGAGGACTGAGACTGCGCGACCGTGCAAATGGGAAACATGACCGGGTCAAGAAGCTCCTTTCAATCTTCGTGTGCACCATCGCACCCACTTCCATCTCCATTGACGCGTCCAAGCTCATCTATAACTACTCATGCGCTCGCCGAAACCGTGCTATTCGGACAGATCTGCATCCGATTCCTTACCTGCTGAGGCGAGCGCACAGATATCATCAATCGACCTTGTGTGCTGACGTGGCTGCAGAGCAGTCAAGGTCGAGGTGTGAAGGCATTTCTGAGATTATTCACAAAGAACACGGCACGTATTCATGATGCAGTATCACCGCTATTCAAGTGTGAGCTCACCTCAGACTTATGGAACATGAAGGCCACGAAAAAATCACGATTTCCAGAAGCTACTGGGACTACACACAAGGCCGCTCAGTCATCAGGAATGCTAACGCACCCGCGTGCTCGCGTGCCACAGCAAAATAATTCTTCTTCCGCGGATTCGAAAATGGTTCAGGCAGGTTCGAAGCTTACGTCCACTACCGTGCATCCGCGTAACTGCATGTTTTGTTTAGTCGACGTCGCGCAAAGTATAGACCAAGGAGAGCAGAACAGGAGTACGACGTCGCATGAGACAAAGGTAGGGCCCTGCCTCTGGGCCTGGATACCCGTTAGACGTTCTGCTTATCAAATTCCGCTCAATGTGCTCAACTTACCCTGACCAGGTACTGAGCCGTGTGTTAGATGATCGACGAGTCACAACGTCTACCAAGAGACCTGCGGAGCTTAATGAATCCGAACCTGGCCGCCACAACATCCCGGTCGCGAACAAGCATCAGGGCGATCCTGGACATGGTCATAGGAACGCTAAACGACATCGTTCCGCGAGATCTGAATCACGAAGTATTATCTCAGAAATCAATGAGGGACAACGCCAATCAAGCATGCATTCCATAAATTGCTTCAATTCTTCATGCATTTCTCCTGCGGCGTTATCAATTCACAAGGCCCTGCCCCTTCCACCGCTTCCTGCATCAGATGAAGATTCACCCACTGATGACCCTCCATCCACTTCTCCTGGTGCAGAGCTGAGCTTCAACCACAACTCCTCTTCCGAGTCGATGTCGATCGATCAAAATGGTTAGATTTTCCGATTTGATCTACCTGAGTGCTCAAATTCTCTGTAGACGTAAATGGGGAATCATCTACTCCTCGTCGATGTGCTATGGAACCGACAGCCTTCTCAGATCTCTCGGGCACCGTAACATCTGACGATAACTTGCCTGATCGTAACATTTTGGGCTGCCCGGGCGATTTTACGCATCCGCAGGGCTCGCCTTCTCGTGGTTCGCCGCGCAACCAAGCGACAGATTCGGAAAACGATTGTATGAGGCGAGGTTACCAGAATGGTTTGGAACCTCATTCTTCCGGTCTTAACGCATCACGGCTTAGAAGTTTCGTCGTGTATAGGTAAGGAAGCTACTGCAGCCATACAGACATCTTGGCAGACAGTGGGCCCCTTAGAGACGACATTTGAGGCGTGGTCCGCATCCTCCTCGACCGACACCTCGCCAGGTTTCACTAATACGCCATTCTATTCGGATGAGTCTTCAAATATGAATATCCCTCACGAGGCCGACTCCAAATCGAGCTCTGATTGCCTCTTAATTATCACCAGTAAGCCTAATAATCTATGAGTCCATCACCTCTGATACTATCATTTTCTTATCTTTCAAGAAATATACCCAGTGTTACGTCTGAACTCATCGTCCATTGAGCCAGTCTCAATGCCAAGTTGGGTCACAATCACAGTAAAACTCGAGAGTTCCGCAGAGAAGGGCTCTTCGCTGGTGACAAGAACAGGTGTTCCTTTTGCACCGATGACATATCTGTTAGTGTTCCTGACCGATTCGTACACTCATGATTCACCTTGGTTGACAGGCAAATCTCGGATCCGGATGCAACGTTGACTTTCAGGATCACTAGCTACGAACAGTCAACAGAACACCACTCTGACCTGAGCACATATACTTCGCTTCAAAATCTAGAAGGTAGAAGGTGCATCGCAGAGTTCGGGAGTGGGCGATCTAGCGTAGGTAGGTACTATATTTTACTTACATATATTCGGCATATAAGATGATTTTACATCGCTGCTTTCGTTCTGTCACGCTTACAGAGATCCAGATCGGAATCGACAGCGGAGAGGACCCGTCATCGCCGCAAGCCAAACTTAGTGTCCACTACATCAGGATCGCATCTCCTGGTACGTTTGCTCATGTGACTGTGTCGGAACTTCTAATTTATGGCATCCGTTATCCACTTCGTGACTCACGCTAGATGGGCTCCGAGGACAGCACATGAGAACGATAGCAGTTTACAAGAGAGTACGTATTCATCTGCTTTCCGCTGGACCACTCCTTTAATCTCCCCAAATGGGCGTCCACACGAATAGTTGCTGGAAGACCCGTATGGTCCCCCGAGGAACTTGCTTCATTCCATCATGGAACTACTAGCGTGGAGCTCGAACAGGTCGCTGCTCAGGCTTCTGGTGGGATCCGACATTGCGATCATTATTGGTGTCCTCAAAGCGGTAAATGGATGAGATCTCCCTCCGGCTACTTGACTAATTTTCCATCAGTGCTTGCGTGATCTTAACATCGAGCGTAAAAGCGCTGCATATGATCATGCACTATGTTTCCTAAAAGACATTTGCGGGCATGAGTGTACTCTCGACATGGTCATACAGCCGGCTGCGCATCTCGAGAGCATGCTCCCATCCGGGATTACGTGCGTTCCGCAGAATCCGAAATGGACCTCGATGGCTGTCGACAGATCACTTGGGTCGAACGATCCCGAGATAACCCCGCAGAATTCGGCCGAGATGCAGAAGCCTAACGAGAGGGGCATCGCGTTGCGGACAACAGATTCCTGGTGCAGTGATAGTGGCGTTGACCCCATCGCCACGCCTATCGCCGCTAGGTACATGAGTGGTAGTTTGTGCAATTTCCATTGACGTGTATCTATTGCCGATTGATGAATCGTGATTGCTTGTGTATCAACGCTATCCACGTATTATGTACGGGTTCGGAGAATTCATCATATATGTGCAGCGACCATGTGTATATACGTCAAAACTGGGATCACAATGCAGTCCGAATAACCGCGCTTGCTGAGCTCGTTTTTGAATTAGGGTGCGACCCTGTTGTACGATCTACAGTCATGCTTGCGCCCCATCGCGATATCGGACACTAAGAGGTACCGCCAGTGAGGCGAAGTACCCAATCGTACTGAAACGCTCTTTACTAGCAAACAAGGTGCTATGTAAATACTACTTGGTCACCACAGTCAACTAAAGTCAAGTTAGAACCAAGTGGTCGGTGCTCACTATGTACTCCGTAGTTGTTGGCGGCCCCATCGGATAGTGGTCACGATCATGCCGACCGCGGCGGTAACTGAGCCTTTATACATAAGCATTGACCATTGTACTCTATACAACCGATTTAGTCACTCACCAGTGGTGGACTGTCAGGGATTTGCGGACAGAGTGACAGCGGACAGAGTGACTTCATGAACTGGGACTACAACAGACCACCTAAGCGCAGACGGTCCACCTCCTTCTGCCGCTCCTCCCTGAGACTGTAGCAGACTACTATCCGGCCACTCTGTCTTCTAAATCCTTGCATAGCGTCCAAGATTTCTCTAACCAAAGATTGGGTCCGCGAGGTGTCCGAAGTGGTGCGCTCATAACACTGCCTTGCGAGCTTAAAGAGGTGTAGCATGACGACCACCTGCGGGAGGACGCGCACCAGGCGGCCTAACTCGTCGTAGACTCGTTGCCAGAAAGTAGCATTGAACGGTGTCAGTTGGCCGTCCAAGCGTATGATCAATAGCTCGAGACTCGAGTTGGCCGAAATTATCATGGAGATGCATGCCTGCTGTGACTTTGGAAGGCAGGGAGAAAGAAGGATGCTTCTCATGCGTGAGTTGTGCTTGAAGCCTGCTTGGTGGCACGGGGGGCAACATTCGATTCCTCTAGACGATATCCGCAGAGATAAGTGCTCAACCGCCTCTCCCAGCACCTCAAGAAAGCCCCAAATTGTGCGGTGACAGGTGGAAGGACTTAACAGCGAAAGTCTTGTCGGTCTCAGGCGCAAGGGACGGCGAGTCAGCCATTCGCTTAACTTCAGAGTCATTTCGGAGGCAATTACCATGGTATGGATTAGCCTGACTCGTTCAAATATAGATCCTCGAGTGTCGCCGTCTGTGATGCCCCGGTTCAAGCAACCCAGAGCGTCATCTTTGACGGGTATGACGGAGAGGCGGGGACACGATGCAAGAAGGTACCTGAAGTCGCCATCTTCAACGTCATGGAGTTGTATGATCTCCAGCTGTGCAAGCTGACTAGAGAGATCTTGACGAATGTCGTCTGTAATCTGGAGCCTGCACTCCGTCAAAACAACGGTTTTTACGCGCCTCAACTTGAATAACATCCGCAGCCATTCCGTTCCGCCCTGGTACCCCAGATTAGTGTCAGTGTCACCGAAGGTCACCGCGCGTATGTAGTCCGCAAGGTCTGCTGACACTTGTAGAAACTGATCGAGCTGGGCATATCTTTGAGAGTCTTATGTGTAGACCCTCTTGAACTGCTGACGTCGCACAAGGGGAGACAGAGATCGGCATGTAAGGCTGCATGCAGACAATGTAGGGTAGTCGCGCATCAGCCTCAGGCATCTAAAGATCTTGTCCCATAGTTCATTCGGAAGTGCATATGAAGTTCTGCATTGAAACAAGCTCAGACACACTACTTCCGGGTGACCTGTAAATAGTGTCACCTATACGTTGAAGCGATCATCATCGCAAAGTAGCGGACCGTCCTCGTCAAGTCTTGACGACAACCCCTACGAGGAATCGATGTCTATATCCGTAGATCGGCTCCGTTTCAATCCATTTTCAAGCGTGACGACGCAGCCCGCCAATTATGTCGATAAGCGCCAGCCTCCAACTGCAGTCTCCGCTATATCACCCAAGCCCGTTTGACGATTTTCATATAGCAGATTGTATAATGCGTTGCCGTACCAGATAGTGATGCAACGGAAGAAGAGAACACTTCATTCAAGAGAGCGTCAGTGGCGGTGGCAAGCTAAGGAACGAACCTAATCACGTGGACGGCTAACAAATTCACGTGAAATTGTCGCCTCGATCACTTGGCGATCACTTGCGATCACTTGCGATCACTTGGGCTTCACTTCGCTCACTGCGCGGCAAGTGGATTTTCTCTCCTCAAGTGAGCGGAGCAAGTGAGCACTACGAGCCTCGGACCTTAACACTCGGTTATTCCCGTGAGACCGCCAGGTCCAAGGGCGACATCGGTGCCATAACGAGGAGGACAAGTTGTCTCTAAAGTTTTTTTCTTAACCTGTGACCACACTTTCTCATCTCTCAGCTCCTACCGTCCTGATGTACTCCGTTGTGCCACCAGTGAACTCGCTACAGCAGTAGACAGCACCGACATCTGCACAAGCACTCTGCTTGGGGCTGGAAACACACAATAGCAACCACAGTCCTGCAAACTTGATACAAGAGTGATTGCATGCTGACCGTCGCTGGCCCGTTGTATGTGTTAAATTTTGGGTCTGCCGCCGTTGCAATGGCAAGCAGCGGCTGCGCGGAGGCCCGATCAGGCAAGCTAGCGAGTAGTTAGTTTCGCCAAAAGTGTATATAAGCAGGGCGTGAGCAGAGCAGCTCATCGTCAGTTTGTAATCTACTTACTCTCGACTATCCTATATCGGAGATTCGCCCTGTGGCCACGGGATTTCCACATTATGCTAAGGCGAAGAAAATGAGCTCAAGTGAATTGGTGGTATTCAAGTGAAATCAAGTAAGCCACAAGTGGATCTGACCAGAGCCAAGCGAGATCAAGTGGTCGTGGAGTGAATCTTGCAGGTTACAAGTGAAGCCAAGTGAACGACAAGTGAAATAAGTACGATACGTAGTGACTGAAAGTGAGGCACAAGTGAGTGCAAGTGAGCAACATGCACCAACTACAGGCAAAGCTAGTGACTGTTCAGTAATTAGTAAGGTGAGCGAACATCACATGAAGGTATACGTGCCGTCACCATGTCGAAGTTACGGCTCGGCACCGTTACGACTACACAAATGCAACCTTATTACCTCGACATAACACGGCTGTATGGTGGATCGAGATATTCACACTTGTTAAGGTTATAGATACCGTCTTTTTCATTCTAGGCATGTGTGTGACTTAAGCACATAATATAAGTGAGGGTACAGATGGTTGCTCCGCTCACGCAATATATCGGCTACCATTTCTTCGGCTGGAGCATCGGAAATGGCAAGCAATAGTACATACCATGTTTATCGTTGAGCCATGACCACGAAGATAAGGATAGCAGGGATACCACCAGTCACTAGTCACGAACGCTGCGGATAGACGTCTAAACCGTCGTCGGACAATGGGAAGCGTTTGAGTGGAGAGCGTATAAGCGCCGATCAAGTGAAAGTGAAATTGAGCCAAGTGAGCGCCAGTGCCACCCGCTGCGATTTGGCGGGACAAAGTGAGCCAAGTAAGTAACTTTATTTGACCTCAATCACGTGGCATCATTTGGTGTGCGTCGGCGCCTAATCCGCTGCTTCATTCATAGCTTCATGCATTCATGTCTGGTCGCGCCGATAGGAATAGCCGAGTAGGCCGTCATAGATAGAGTGCCAGCTTGCTAACTTTTCCCATAATTCATATTTCTGTGTACATGATCATTCACTTCATCAGATTGAACGCCCGCCGCAACAACTGCCAGCCATTGGGGATTAACTGATTTGAAGAGCTCAGTATCTGGATAAGGCTCGCATCATAATTTCCAGTAGTCTGCTAAATTATCTCCTTCCCGACGCGCAAGACTAGCAACGAGACCATTTCCGCCAATGTTGTACACGGACAGGCCGCTCGAACAGCGTATGAAGGTGCGAGTCTCTGAGTGACCGCACGAGCTCACTAGCTATACAGACAGCAAAACCTTGCTTGGACAATGACGAGATATTCATGATCTAGACGTTTAGTCCTAGCCAGTCAACTATATAGGCTCAAACGCACAGGAAGCAGAGTGAGATGTTCCTCGCCACAAAGCTTGGTATAGATCTCGAGGTTCCAGCCATCACATCAATGGAAGTTGGAGTATGTACACAACCAATCTTTCAAGAGTCTTGATGCGGATGCTGTGGACCTCAATTATTAGCATAGGTGTTTCATCGCCTCCTCTGATGTGAGACCAAGTACTGAAGATCGATGAAGGTCAGGACCCTCATGCTCCTATAAAGAAGATCGTCAGGAGCAATGACTGAGCTTGTAGAGCAAGTACGGCACAGGCAACACGGTTGGATAAAAATGAACTTACCGACGGTTGCAGAGCCGGGAAGGAAGTATCTCGGCCTCTCCCGAATGCTTTACAGAGACTTTGAGTCGTGCACATGATGTGCACCCGATTGTTGCTGTCCAGGTTGAATATTCACCGTGACATCGAAGACGAGAAGATCTGGTTGCTCAAGACAGCTCGGGAGCCAGGCGTTACGGTCATTGAACACTCTCCGCTTGGACGTGGTCCACTTACTGGAAAATATGTCATTAACGATGGAAGTACTGCCTGAAGTTGTACTCATTCCAATTGGTTAGAGCCTTTAACTGAGCCTGTACCTCAGCTGCATCGGGTTCAGGTTTATCCCCCCCAACCTGAATTGAATTGAACTCGGCAACACCAATATAATAACTGGCACCGGAGAAGGTACAGTCGACGGGGAAGAATGGCTCCTGCACAACACCGACGCATCTGAAGCCATACTAACGCCGGACGCCTTCTGCACAATGGACGCCTTCTGCACAATGGATTCTACAGAGGCAACAACGCATCGAAAAGTCATGAAAATATTTGTGTAGATATTAGACATGTAGACAAGTTTTTCTGTGTCATTGACTTTTTATATTCTTGACTTAGATTGTTATACAAAATCGATTGTGTGGAAGTGGTCCATTGTGCAGAAGGGGTCCGGCGCTAGTACATGACTAACATGTCTGAAGCCCGAAAACCCAATCTGGGGCAGGAACTTCTAGGAATCAGGATCATTTTTAGTGTTGGTTCACTTAAATTTGCACGACAAGCAGTGAAGCATTCGGTGACTCGGCCACGATGTCCGGGTTGCGTGCCCTGCGGCCACCGAGGCCTTCGTTATATGGGATCTATCTTTGGCCATTCTACCAAAATTCAATCTCAGGGATTGTGGTGCTCAATGTGACTTGATCCAATGAGCAACCAGCGGAAGCGAGCTTAGACTGATGCTCTCCCAAGTAGTCTCTACGGGATCATCACGGCAGTTTGCAGCGAGATACCAGTAGGCATTCATTCATAGTGAGGCCGTCGGATTCAAAAGGCAGGGGACACGCTATGGACATGGAGAAGATCATGAAGGAGGGTCGCACGCTTTTCCCCAGGGGGATATCCGTACGGTGTGCGAACAGAGAATCATTCGCTCCGTGAATGTGCTTAGGGGGCACGCAGACCATATAAGGCGGACGCGCGCACGATGGCAGTTGGACCTACTCACAGCGACATGTCTTCCACACCACGAGAGAAGAAGCTCATCCTCGTCCTCGGCGCGACGGGCGCGCAGGGCATCGCCGTGATTGACAAGCTCCTCGCCCCCGACGCGGACGGTCTGCCGTCGCCGTACGCCGTACGCGCATTCACGCGCGATCCAAACGGCGAGCGTGCGCGGGCACTCGCGGCGCGCGGCGTCGAGTGCGTGCAAGGCCCGTGGTGATTCCGGCGTGCTATGTGTACATGGGCTGATGCCGCTTAAATACCAGGCGACTGGACAAACTTCGCCTCTGTGGCGGCTGCCTTGAGCGGCGTATACGGAGTGTGGGTCAACACCGACGGGACTACAGTGAACGAGATGACCGAGCTCTGGTGCGGCGTCAGGATATTCGAGCTGGCGCAGCAGGCGGGCGTGCGGCACTGTGTATACAGCGCGCAGGACTACGAATTCGGGGTGAGGATGATGTTTGATGTGCATACAGCACCGCCGCTGATCGTGGGGCTGCAAATAGCTCGGCAACTGGAACCCGAAGTATAGGTGCCACCACATGGATGGCAAGGGATACGTGGCCGACTGGATGAAATCCCAGCCGTCTGTAGTGAGCGACACCGGCATGACATGGTCCATTGTGTGCACCTCGCCATACATGGAGATGTTCTACGAGGTCAGCCTGTCCGCTCCTTCTCCCGCGACAGCTCTGATGATGAGGCGGTCAGCAAATGTTCGGACCGGTGAAGCGACGCGACGACGGTACACTTGTCTTCGCAGCGCCCATCGGGGACGGCCGCATGCCGATCATTGCACTCGCCGACGTCGGATACTTCGCGCGGTACACGTTCGACAACCGCACGGCACTGTCCGGCGTGGAGCTGCGCGTCGCGAGCGACAGCGTATCCTGGGCGGAGGTTGCGGAGACGTTCTCGCGCCTCACGGGCCAGAAGGCGGAGTACGTCTCGCTCTCGGAGGAGCAATGGTTTGGTCTGTTCCGCAAGGCGGACAGGCCGTTCGCCGGCACGCCGTCCATTGGCGAGGGCCCCATCACCTGGCAAGAGAACTTCAGCGCATGGTGGGCGATGGGGCGTGATAATATCCTCCCGCGGGACTTGGAATGGGTCAGGCGGATTCATCCAGGGGCGTATACACTCGAGAGGTGGATGAAGGAGAACAAGTATGGTGAGGATGAGGACGCACTCTTTCAATGGCAGCGGGGAGGCTCCGGTGGCTTCCTCAAGGATGTCGCCGACGGAGCAACTGGGATGCTCCCTCTGAACTTCGACAACGTTGCCAAGGTGTGATGCCATTTTATGAATGTTTAGCGGTCAGGGGCGTAGCATACAACGACGTTATGTGGAATATAACGGAGGTCTTGCTGTTAGCTATGTAAGGAATCATATTATGTTTACCGGCTGGGCCGTGGCGTTGTTGTCTCGAGCCACTTCTTGTCAGCTGAGGAAACTAGTCTATACTTGCAGCAGAATGTTTGACATCTACTGCGATACAGGTCGGCCACGCTAGCGCAAGTCCGGCCAAATTCGGCTTTCAAGTCGTCATCGTAAGATGTTTCTAAACTCGCCTTGTAACTCCGCCAACATCACAGAGGTAGAGGACGATGGAGGGGTGCTTGGCAGACAGATCTTGCGGCAGACTGCGTGTAGTCTTGCACATTGCCGTTTCGCCAGTTCTTCAGCGTCTTCAGAGCTTCAACGTTTCAACCCTCACAACGCGCATCCCTATTGAGAACGCTACTTATGAGCACATACGTGACCAGTCTGAGTCAGAAATACAATGTTTCTGGGCTTCTTGCTTGTAGGTATGCATGACATGCGGCAGTTACTGTGATTGCATAGCAAGCGAGAAAGCTCTCATACATGCAGACCGATAATCTCTAGGCGCCAATCTGAGCGAGCAGTAAAACTTGTTCAGAAGTGGTGGTCTCACTAGGGCGCCGGCACCATACATCGCGCTATTCATATGGTCGCTGCTGTATCCCCGGGCCAGGAGCAGATGACTCGAAGTCTAAACAGGCAATGTTAATCGTGCCATAAGCACTGTGTTGGCATGAAACAAGGGCCAGGCACGATACTCACATGCTCTTCCATACGCTCTACTAAATCGCTTGTTGGCTCAATGTCCATGGAGTCAGAAGCTGGCTGAGTGTCGAATGCCCCTGCATCTGCATCGTCGAATAGGCCTTGCAGACTGAACGGTTTTGAGGATCGGTGACGATTTGCGCTTGCCCGGCATTCTCGGCACCAAGGGCTACTGTGCGCTCGCCACCGTCAACGACCGTTGACGGGATCAATGACGGGTGAACTGCAGGCGATTCTGAGAAGTAGCGAATCTTCTGGTGGTTCCAGTTGGCGAGCGATGAGATCTGGGGTACCGCCCTGTCCGGAGGGTATGCATCACAAGAATGCGAAATTGAAGACCACAAAGAGATTTACCTTCAGCAGACGGCCGGTGGTGAGGGCCAACGTTGTGAGAGACTGCAAGGTCGCCTCGATCGTTGGAAGCTTGTATAGTTTCTGCAGCGCTTCATGATCTGTCCGCGCTACGATCTCCTCCACTGAGATACAGTCAGTAAATACAGTGTGTGAAGGGGAAGAGAACCGGACCTAATGCGACCGGGTCCTCATATCCTCGACTTTCATCACGTATCTAAGAAGTACATCGCCTTTCCTTCTCCCCTTGCCGTCGTCGAAATCGTCATCGTCGAAAACCACACCTGGAGAGTCGAGCATTCGCAAGCCCCGTTCAAGCTGCACCGTTTGCAGCTCTTTCGTGTGACCTGGTTGAGCGGCGACCACGCAAACCTATACACCTATTAAGATCCTCATGGGAGGGCATAGCGATTCACCTTCGAACGCTTCCATGTGTTGATTAAACTACTTTTGCCAACATTGGGGTATCCGACAACGCTAACGGTAACGTTCTGCGCAGCACTCGGTTTATACAGCTTAAGTACACGCATAAGTGCCGGTGCCGTAGAAGATGCTAGATTGGTTTGCTGGTAATTCGAAGCAGAGCGGAGTGGCAGAGTAAGAGTCGTGTGCCGTAGATGCTTCAGCCACGCCTGAGCATTTTCCCGGGGAACCAGATCTATGTGAAGCGTCAGTGAGAGCCAGGAAGGCACGTTTGCGTATACCGATTTTGTTGAGGACGAAGACCAGCTTCTTCTTTTCGCTTTCCCGCCGCCGAATCTCCTCCTCGACAAGCCGGCTCCTGCAACCTTCTGGATCTCGAGCATCGAGCACCATGACCACAATGTCGCTCTCGTCAATGACTTTATGTAGCGCACGTACGTAATGCTTTCGTAACTGCTCTTTAGTTTTGCTCCCGCCGGCGATAGATAATGAGGGGTCCATGAAGCCTCGTCCGAGGGCACAATCGCTTCCGCTAGTGCAGCAATGGACGTCAAGGCGGGCTCGGATGCCATAACCACATCTGGATCATTCCTGTGAGCATTGAGCTGCTGATACCGCCGACGTTTAGTCAGTTGCGTCGGACAGAAGGCGTGAAGGCCGGACGCGCGGGATGAAGCCGCGCTTTTTCCGCGGTTCGCACCTTCAGGCTATGCCATATGTGCCAATTCGTCGGCACCATGGGTGATAGCTGTGAGGAGGTAGGATACGTGGGTCTTCCAGAGTGGAAGAGCATAGGTAGAAGGGGTGGTTTCGTGTGCCCGGTGAATGTTTTGGGCAGCGTTGAAAAGTAGATCAAATGCGAAGGTGGCGGGGGTTATGTCGGCGACGGTGCGTTCATAGGCTCGTGACATGAAGCCACCCTCAGAGTAAGTCGACCATCGGATGATATATCTCTTGAGCTGCAGACGCAGAGCCATATCGTCGATCGAAGTCTTCAGACACGTTCGTCTCAGACCGAATCTTCTTGATACCGTCAGCGGGGTCGATTAACGCGGCATCTTGAAGCGCAGACCAGCGAAGGAACGCGTTGTGGACGACGAACGGTGCAACCTCGCCATTGGCACAGCCCATCGATATACACTTGTTGATCCTGCGTGTGAAGTGCGCAATGCCGTTTTCGAAGTAGTGATGCGCGACTTGCATCACGTCCGATTCAAGCTGGAAGATCGCAATCTCGGGCACTCGAAGAGCTCGCGCGCCGCGTCGCGAAAGCAATCCCCTGGCAGTGTCCAGTCTACCGCCACCCCCACCACAGGCATGCCGCTCCGCCACAGGGTACCAGTCCTTACCCCGCGCGTCCACCGTATGGTCCTCCCTAGCCAATGGCTCTTCCTCTAGGGCGTGTCTCGATGATCTCTCCGCCTCCCGCTGGCCCAGGGCGCGGCCCACCTCCCGCTAGCGGACCAGGGCCGTACGGTATCCCTCCACCTGTGCCACAGTCACTCCACCTGTGCCACAGTCAGCCACAGCCGGGTATGCCGGGTCCGTCAGGCCCATGCACACGTGACCCACCTCATGCGTAGCAGCAGTTTGTACACAGTACAGTGCCTCCTGCCTCCTCTCCAGTACTATCTCACTCTTTCCGCACGGACCACCACCGTCGCGCCGATTGCGTCATGTACTGCCAATCGCACCCCCAAAACCAGCGGCACCGTGCGCGCTATTTCCACAGGAACGGCTGGTATTCTCATAGGGTTCGGCGTGCACCCAGAGGCACAATACGATATATTGATCGACCTTGCGGCGCATAAAAGAGAATCTCACGTCAAACTCACAGCCGAAGATCTCGAGGAGGTGCGGCGAGTGGCGAACAACGTTGCAAACCATCATGATTGCGTTATTCTGAGATGTTCATGACCATCCTGTTGGGCGGTACACCGCCGTCGTAAAATTGGAGAGTAGTTGATCGTGGAGCAATTTCTTGTAGGAGTGGTCTCTTGTATATACAAGGATCAGAAACAAGTTCGAGAGCAGTCATGTGGTATCCATCACAGTGACATAGGCCAGGCGTCTACATTTTGCAACCAAATGAAGGGTCAGTAATGAATCTACAAGGCTCAGCGCCCTACGCCGTGAACATGGCTCTATGTACATAATCTACATGATCTATTCCGTCTTCTTAGTAGCTATGAGAGAATAATTCTGCATAGGGCCGCCGAGGCGTTTGAGCCAATACCATGCAATGATCTCCCAAAATCTGACAACGGGGAAGTAAAGTCGCCAAGTGGTCCACAGGAACGAACGGCTGTGCTGAGACAAGGTCTTTTTGCGGTCGGCTGATACCGGGCGTGATCAGCCAATGCACCACGCATCCTCATCAACATGTTATTCACCTTTCAAACTGTTGCGCAACTGAATCCAAGTATGCGGTACGTCAGTGATGATTGCGTCTGCCTCCCACCGGACAGCCTGGCAGAGTCTCAGCTCACTAGATCATTTGAGATTTATTCCACTTACCTCTGCCATATATTCCGGCTTGTTGACTGTCCAGACTATGAGGTCTTTTCCGGCCGCTTTGCAGTCCTTTCTGAACCTGTGGAGGCACGTCGCGGTATTGTGAGCTGATGCTCTATCTTATAGGGTGAGTACTAACTTCTCCCCATGTGCTGACGCGAGCGTAGAGAAGAAGATCGAGAATCCGGAGCAGCTCTCCCAGAAATAAGTTCTTGCAATGTTGATGCTGAACCCGATGTGTATGAGTCGGCAATACGGTAGCATCGTTTGAGCAGGCGCGATGAATTTAGAATGCCACAGGCCGAGGATGATTCGGGGAGCCAGAGCCTCCTCCCAGTCGGGTTGCACGGAAATGATATCACGCATAAGCGAGAAGATGCGATCAGGATCGTTGTATACCTTCACGTCAACGTTGAGCTTGACATGTCTGTTCTCCGGCTATGTGGCTGCACCTGTTAGTGTGGGGCTTATTACTCGCTGTATAAATGTGTGCTTGCCTTCATGATAAGAGCAATCAATTCCGGGAATGTCGGAATAGATTGCTTTGGCTCCTTAATGGTCCTAAGGTGCTCCATCCCATCGGGACCATACCAGTAATGCTCCCTCAGGAGACCTGTTGAGAGCACGGTTGTCAATGAGGGAATAGCTCATGCATCGATCATCTCAACCTTTCCCATTTGTAGTCCTGTCCAGTGCTGTAATTCGGTGAGATGTCACAGCGCTCCAACTGAAATGGTTGGGTACGTACATGGGTCATGGAACATCAAAATGACGTTATCAAGAGATACGTGGACGTCTACAAGGATACGCTTTCTATCCGCGGATTTAGATTAGCAGACTATGTTACATACCGCTTTCGATGCATTCGCAACCGTCATGAATAGCTTTTTCAAAGCTGACCAGGGTGTTCTCCGGAAACGCAGCAGAGGCCTAAGTACGAAAAGTCAGACATATTCTCCCACGGTCCCCTAACAGGACGTTTTGCTGAGAGACTTACACCACGATGACCCCAGCACTCCGGGAGCGGTTTATTAGACAGCATCTCTATTGCACAGACGAGTCGGCAGCTCGACGATGGTATAAGAAAGACAGGTGTGTATTGGTCTGTTTACATGAGATATCAGGCTACAGATTGCGATGCTGTGCGGCGTGCCGCCAGGCGACGCAATACCTGTTCCGATCACATACGGCTGATCTGTACTTGCTATTTCCGGTAGCTACGCCACAGCAGCCCTATTTTTGGACACTCATATAGTGCTGCCGGAAGGTAAGGTGATAGTCTCCTCGAGGTGATGTCAACGTTACTTTCAGCCACCTTAAGGTGGATCACCCCGTAGATAGGTGTCAGCTTGTGGACACTCAGGGTGCCAACGTGTTCCCTTTTCGCGATTGCCAACAGCTGCATCTCCATCTCCCATCACCCGCGTTTGATGGGAATCTAATCTAATTGATAGTTCATTTGAAGTAAGTGAGGTTACCCGGCATGTCGGCCCTATTGTCTAGAGCAGGTCGCGCGAGGTAGCACAAATTGGACCGGTTCTCGAACGACAAGAGTAACTGCAATGCCTTAATCCAGGTATAGTATCAGGATACGGAGGTGATTTGTTCTGTCAAAGGCTTTGTGTTGATTCTGTTTGACTGCCAAACAGCTCCAGCAGCGTCAATAATAGTCTTGGTGAGCAAACCAGGTTGACAGCATTGATTCCAAATTAGTAGAAGTGCTTCATCGTACAGTCTTAGTTACAGAGTCGTACTGCTCGTCTTCTACGGACGTTTATACACGCGCACCGAACGTTAATATTTCATTGGTTTTCTATATAGCTAGAGACAGATATACCAGCCAGTACGTCAAATCTCAAGCGGGGGGGTATCAAGACCAACCAGAGAAGCATGCACAGGTGAATAGCGAGGTGCGTTGCCGTATTTGGCGGACTCAGCAATCTTTCGAACCTCCTCTAGCTCGTCAGGAGTCAAGTCAACAAGGGCTGCTGCCAAGTTCTCTTTTAGACGCTGCCACCACGAGGGTCATTGATTAGATCCTCAGAAACGTCGGTTTCTGGCAGCCTACGTACCACAACGTTTGACGTGCCTGGGATGGGCAAAATATCTGGACCCTGGCCAAGGACCCAAGCTAAGGATACCTGTGCTGCAGTTGCATCGTGCCGCGCTCCAATACTCTTGAGTTCATCTGCGATCTTGAGAATGAGTGGATAGTTCTCCTTCGAAAATCTGAGGTAAATGCAGTTGTCTCGTCAACGACCCACAGATGTCATCCCATCCAGGCTTACCTAGGAAGACCGCGACGACCATCGGTTTCCTCCAAGTCATCTATGGATCTCTGTGGTAGGTATAGGCTGAGCAAATAATATTCAGAGTGGCAAGCAAAGTGGACTGACGTATCTACCCGTCAACATGCCGCGACCTATAGGTGAGTACGCTACAATCGTTACACCGAGTTCGCGTGCGGTCTTCAGCAGGTTGTTCTGCTCAATATCGATAGTAAATGGTGAATATTCAACTTGTAATGCTGATATCGGATACACAGCATGTGCACGCCGCAAGGTGTTTGCGGAGCATTCGGACAATCCAAGGTACTTGACTTTCCCTGCCCTGCAACAATTCCTCAGTCTCAGCGGATAGCAAAATCACAGACGTGAGAGTTTTTGCACCTGACAAGCTCTGCCATAGCGGCAACCGTCTTTTCAATTGGTACACTGATATCGACGCTGGGACACCACATCGTATGCTCAGCCCCAATCTCCATTTGGCAGCACTCGAAAGAGATTGCTCACCGATGCATGTAGTAAAGGTCGATATACTCTACCTCCAGTCTGTGGATTGACTTCTCGAACGCTTGATGGACATATTCGGGGTCGCAGCACACGGCGCGCCCGGGTTTACTTGCTGCTAGGCCGAACTTCGTCGCGAGAAATATCTCATTGCGCTTCCCCGTGCGCTTGAACCTGTTCATACCGGTGAGGACGCTCAGCACATTACAAGGATTCTCCAGAGTTTAGTCTTCGTCTCATACCATTTGCCAATGAGTTCCTCACTGTCTGCGTAGGCGTCTGCTGTATCCCACATTGTGCATCCACTCTCATATGCCGCTTCTAGGACCTAACCTCATCTGTCAGCGTCGACACTGGTATCAATAACCTCCCAGGTCACCTTAAGCCTCTCCTCGTCCTCTGGCGGCTTGGCATAAAACGCGGCGATGCCCATTGCGCCATAGCCGATTGCGGAGACATCATGCTGACCAATCTTGCGAGTAGGCAGTGGCATTTCGTCTGCAGATCGCTACAGTACCGTTAGCACAAACGAGTCAGACAAGCTTTTGGCATGTTCCGCATATTTATCTTGGGGAGTGTGGCAGTCGGACAGCAGCTAGACCAACTGGATCGGTGCGGCTGAGGGTATCGCATGCGGAGTGCAAGTGGGTCCCATTGGCTTCCTGATATTGTCTACTCCGAGGACTTGCTTCCGAAGACGTAGATGGTGATGGCGGATTACACATAGCGCTGAGCATTGGTCAGTACAACCCGGTCAACATGACATGGTGTCTGCGCGCCAGGATGTGGCATAGCAATCAGCGGTGAGCTTGGCTAGCTTCGCATATACATTACAATGACAGACCGTGGTAATGTTGCTGACTCCGAGCATCTACTTACGAAGCTAATCAGGTATAAAAGCGGTGGGATTGTGATTCCCGAAGTCGGAGTGTGTCGAGGGGCGTGCCACGTCTGTCCGCACGCTGTCATGACGGTCGGCGGATTTGAAAAGGACGCAGGTGCCTCGCTCTAGACATTATCTAGTGGATTTCTGACAGGGACGTTATTGGCAGACTACTTCGACAGATCGGTTGTCACCCGCTACGCAAAGCCCAAAAACAGTATATATGTGAGTGGACAATATGTTATAGTCCCCTAACTTATATTATGCAGTCGAGAGATCCCAAGGAAATGTGGGGGTGTCTACATACTGCCTTCGTGTTATCATTGCTAGTCGCCCGGGTCGGATTTGGACCATTGATCAGCCCTGGATCAGCTCTCGGCTTACCTGTGAAGGATCACAGTCAAACCGGTTAATGGACCATGTATGGTCGATCAGCGCGTATTCTGCGCCTAAATGTCCGAAAGCGCGGCTGATAGAACCAGGACAAGCTTAGCGGAGATAGGTAGCGGCAGCTGGTTGGCTCGCACCATGTGCACGTTCCAAATCTGACTACCTGATTGACACAGCAGTCTGTTCTCTGCGCGATGTCGGCGGATGCATGCATACAGCTGGCGCAGAGTATCACATTCTTCAGATACTCGAGCATAACTTTGGGCTCGGGTGGCCCAGTCGCTGCTGCGGTGGCGATGAGCACATGCAGACGGCGGACAGCGAACGTCACAAGGCTTATATATAATCAGTGACGTCCTCGCGCCGCTTCTTGGAAGAAGCCTCTTGCACGCCGTTCGACCTGCTTGAGCCAGTGTCATTACTATCTGAAATATGCTTGCGCTTCGTGCCGCGGTAGCGCGCTTCCCCGCGAGCTTGAACCTGTATCATCGACAGACAGTATTGACTCCCGGGGGTATCATGATGCTGTTGCTCGCCACCTACCATTTTCGGATCAACTCCTCGCTGTTCGCATGCACATCCGCGGTGTCCCAGAATGTGTAGCCGTTCTCGTGTACCACGTTTAGGACCTGGACAGTACCACTTTGAGTCACAGGAAAGACAGGGACCCGGATCAAGATTCACATTCGACCGCTCCTCGTCCGGTGCGGGAGTCTGGTAGAAGGCAGCGATGTTCATGGCATCGTAGCCAATGGCAGAGACATCACCAATCCTACGCGTAGGAAGAGGCATGACCACCGCTTCGTGGTGCAGGAGTCAAGTAACTGGAGAACATACGAGCGAGAGCACGCTCTCCTCGCCCATCTCGCTCATCAAGCAAATCGAAGCAGTCCGACTGAGAACTCTGTGAATTCTGTGAACCTAGAATAGTGGTTGGAACAGGCCGATAACCCTTGCTCAGACTCGAGTATCATTGATATCGGGACGACACAGCTGCTCAAGATTACTTCATTACTGGCCGCGGAGGAACCACGAGATCAACATCGAGTCGTCCGGGATTCGGGTTTGCGAGCGCTCGAGGACCTTTTGCATAGTACACTGGCTTGCATGCATTTTGCGTTAGACAAATATTGAGGGTGAGGAAGCCTAGTAAGCTTGGCTAATATCAGCTTTGCGCGCGCGCATTTCTCGCAACCTCATTCCATTACGCCAACGATGCTGAGTTGGCCTACCTGCGAGCTAGACTCACCAGCGATTGTGAGAACATATTAAGAACTCAGCTAGCCAGTGCTTTGCGGGTTTCAGCCGTCTGAAACTATCTGATTTATCTCTGTCTAGTACAAGTCCTCTCCCGGCGCGAAGTAGGAGAATACGAAACCACTCAGCTCGATAGGCTCACCGGCCTACGCGTTCAGTGGGGGAGTGTCCGCAAACAGGACTGATGCCAGACCGGGAGGGTACCGGTCGCCGTTCGCGTGATCAGCACTGTTCGCCACCTTCCGTACCTCCTCAAGCTCATCAGCCGTAAGCGTGAGATGCGCCGAGCCCAAGTTCTCCTTCAGACGCTGCAGAACATGTCTGTTAATGTTTGATCTGCGCGCAGATGAGAGTCGACGCTCACAGCAATGTTTGTCGTGCCCGGAATAGGGATAACATCCTGTCCTTGTGCGAGTAGCCACGCAAGCGCCACTTGGCCCGCTGTCGCGTCGTGCCGCTCGCCGATCTTCTTAAGACCATCTGCAAGTTTGAGAATGTTCGGGAAGTTCTCCTTCGAGTACCTGCGAGGCATCCCTCATCAGCGGTCTATATTGCGGCTAAACAGGCATGCATACCTGGGCACACGTCGCCGGAAGTCATCCTCCTCGAAGTCCTCCGGCCCCTTCTGCAGGTCATATGAGCTGCTCCGTCCTTTGAAGTTTTTAGAAAAGAGGATCTCACGTATTGCCCTGTAATCAGACCCCGTCCAAGTGGAGAATACGCAACGACGATAACCCCGAGTTCGCGTGCAGTCTTAAGCAGGCCGATCTTCGAGTCCTCAATGTCCAGCGTGAACGGCGAGTACTCCACCTGCAGCGCAGTGATCGGGTGCACGGCATGTGCACGTCGTAGAGTGTCGGCTGAGCATTCCGACAACCCGAGATACTTTATTTTGCCAGCTCTGCCGCATCAGTGTTTGACCCGTTGTTCGCGGTCACCATCCGAAGTCAACTCACCTCACCAACTCTGCCATTGCACCGACCGTCTTCTCAATCGGCACATCGGGATCAGCTCTGATATCATCACTTGTAAGCAGACGGGCTCACAGTGCAGAATATAGGCAGCACTCACCGGTGGAAGTAGTACAGGTCGACCGAGTCTACCCCCAAGCGGCTCAGAGACTTCTCGAATGCCTTGTGTACATATTCCGGATCACCGTTCACAGTTCGAGTGGGACTCGAGTGCAGTCCGAACTTCGTCGCGAGGAAGATCTCGTTTCGCTTGCCTGTACGCTTGAACCTACGAGCGAACGACATTGCATCAGCTTGACATCATCCACAGTGACGGGAGACAGCTATATGCGTACCACTTCCCGAGGAGCTCCTCGCTGTCAGCGTATACATCTGCAGTGTCCCACATGGTGCAGCCATTCTCGTACACCGCGTCCAGAATCTACATGTGGCGCATAAATCAACCTTTACGGGAGACATTGGATGGTATTACATACTTTTAACCGCTGCTCGTCCGGAAGTGGTTTTCCGTAGAATGCAGAGATACCCATCGCACCATAGCCAATGGCAGAGACGATGTGCTCTCCGATCTTGCGGGTGGGGAGACTCATGTTTGCTTCGATGGATAACCAGGTACTGAAGTAAGGCGAGGGTAGAGAGTTGTTGCTCAACAACACTCTCTCTCGCTGACGCTTATATGATAGTACCAAGACCAGGCTGGGTGCTCACTAAGCCACCCACTTCAAACCGACGTCACACCGTGTGAATGAGCACGGCAACGATGCAGACTCATCCTCATAGTTTATAACACAGACGGCAGCCCCCTAGCTAGCGAGCACAGCAATAGTTCGGAGTGCGGCGTTCGAGTGGGTCGTACAGGGGGCGCTCACGTTACCGTATCCCGAGAAACGATAAGCCAAGGACGAGAAGTGGTAAGCCAATGAAGCAGTCCAGTTCACAAGAGACACGTTCGCATGTCGGACTCAGGACGTCAAGACAGGCCAACACTACGTTGACTGTGGCAATCAGAGCAGATACAAAGAAACGGAGACTCGGATAGCACCAGAAGTTTTGTCACGAGTACATGCACCACTATCTGCGTCGGCATCGCTCATTGCATGGCATATACCGTTGCCGAGATGTGCCAGGTCCGCATTTCGGCGTTTTGCATTTGCATTGTTCGCAGCTTGTCAATGTCGCTCCCGTGCAGTAGACGCCCAGTGAGGCGGTCTCACGCTGACAAAGCAATTTGTTGCGGCCAACACAAGCACCCTTAACACTGGTGGCAAATGCGGCAAATGTGGTGTGTCGAAATGCAATACAATGACCTGGCGCACCTCGGCAACGGCAGGCACAGGGCTACCAGAGCTATCAAGAGGACAACAACATTGACGGGATCGACGGTACGCATCGGAGAACGAAGAAGGGCACTTATTTCGCCTGCGAATTTGCAGGACACTCGAGCGTATCCCAAGTTTCGACTGCTGAAGCGCTAAAGTTTCAAGGCCCTGGCCGTATCTTTGGCTGCCGACGGAAAATGCTAGGCATGTCCTCAACAGAAAGGTTTCGATGCGCGGATTGCGGGCAGAAGTCCTGTGGCGTCACAAGTTGACCTTCTGTGCGTCCTCACACCGTCAATACCAGCACGCACGTTTCTGGAGTCATACGACGCCCGCTCATGAATGGACGATTGATTCTGCGGGAATTGCCCAAATCTATATTGCACCCCACAGCTTCTTGTGTTCAGCGGTAGGTCTGTTTGTCAAGCCTCTGCATTCGCGTGTGATTGTTTATCCTCCCAGAGATATACTACTGTCTAATCTGAGGCATCTATGAAAGCAATCTCATTGATCTTCTCGATGTGGTCAGGTTCGTCTTCTTACTTGTTGCGGCGAGCCGCCACACACGCACGCCACCATCAGCCCAGAACGACGGACATGTATGACCTATTGGTATGATCGTCGCGCTGTCCTATTTATGGTATGTCAGTCACAATCCGCTCTCGCCACTCGACTTTGACGCGATATCCGAGCTTTTACCATATTTTCTCGCTGACACACCACATAGATACTACTCACTTCGTGATTTCGTGGCTCCATCGATGGTCCCTGGCACCTCTGCTTCCTTACCATGATGAGCATCGCGAACAGAAATCCGTGTGCTCATCCCTGAAGATGCTCCCCTACAACATGTGTCAGAACGCCACAAGGATGGCCGCTAGCTCCGGACCTGGGTGGGCTTGTCGACTCGGTGCCGCAGGCCACATTGACGCGACCGCCAGATGAACGCCTTCGCAGCTGCGCACTAGTCCCATAGCACATAGAGAGCATCAAGGGAATTCCGCGGATTGGCATCTTGAATACAGACACGGACGAGAAGCTACCTCGAGGAGCTCTTTGTGGGGCTCGGGATTCATAGTATACCCGTACTCTGCTTCTATCCCTGTACTAACTTAGATTCTAGGTAATGGAAGCATGCGTGTGAAAATGCGTGTGGACACCGATAGCCTCCAAGACTGCTCCATACCCCAGTCTGCATGCATAGTAGAGCCAGTCAAGCTGCACGGTCGCCTCCTTTGGCAGCCCTCTGTATAAGGCGGTGCTACGTGTGTTCACTACTGGTCAGACCCCTGCAACGCTGCGCTGACATGATAATTGAATCCAATTCCCACCTATCCTCGATCTAATCATCCTGATCTCTCCAGGGCGTTCCTTCCGTACGCTGGAAATAGCTCGTAAGACATTGTGCATCTACGCCGTAAGCGTAATTTCCCGCCATTTGCCTGCGTCCAGACACTGGAGGTACTATATCGGTGTCATTGGCTCCGGGACGGCATTCAGGTTCTCTGGCCAGATGCCCGTCTCTCAGTTCCTGGTGCTCCGCAGTGCTAACGAATGGCATATATGCGTGACGTGCCTCAGCGTTGCATCCTGATGATGGCTTAGCTGTCTTGAAGGCCGGACACCAGCATTTTTAGATGATCTGCGCTGGGCGAAAATAGCTATCAACAGCATATGGCCGAAGATGCTGCTTGGTTGGCTGACTGAGAACAATGTCTGTGAGGAGGCGGTCGGAGTTGCAGCTTATGATTACCTCATGCGGAATCGAGGGCTGAGCAAAGTAGTCCAGGGAGGAAGCAACGTTCGGCCAGCACTGGTGAGCATGTGGGATGTCATCATTGTGAGGTCTAACGAACCTCTTCCACGGCCCCTCCAGCGAACTTTCGGGTGCGCGTCGGTCACTTCGTCAGCAATCAGCTACGGGTAAGCGGGAAGTTATCACAGCAAACCCGCCGAAGTCGAACCCCCATTCAGTCCACTCGGGCACTCCAAAGCTGACCCGTGTAGTTCGTCTGTCAATTCTCTCGCAAGCACAAATTGATCATACCACGATGACGGATGTCCGCCGCACCCTCCAGCCAACCAACAGGGAGGCGGGCTATCTGTAACACTCATGCGGTCGCATGTCTCTGAGAGCGCAGTCGGCTTAAGGGCCGGGGCAGCCTCTCCACCACCCTCCCCCGGTCAGCATGCCGCAGCGGCTTCCGAACGCGAGGTGACATAGTCATCCGAGTGCCCCTTGCGTCAATCCGTCCAGCCGGGCAATTGAGCTGCTCAGTCCCCGCGTCGAATATGATAATGCTTCACTGGCTGCCAAACGCTTCTGCCGCGGAGCGAGGCGCAGCTGCGTGGCGATCTCACGAACGGGTCGGACAATGAATTGAGTCAATACATGTTGTGATTGCTTAGGGCTCAAGGCGACTCGAGGCGACAACACGCCGACATCGACGATGGCATTGTACGTCTGAGACGCTCCACAGCGCCGCTTCGAGATTGCTATTGTGTCTCACTCGCTCCAAGCCGTGCCGAACAACCTCCCATGTCGCTTTATTTTCGCCCAATGCACGTTGCAGCGTGTAAGTGACAAAGTGGGAGCGCCTGTACACTTCAACGTCGGCCATGCCACTTTTCAATTTCAAATGACGGTACGTGAAGGGTTGAACATCATTTCTCCATTGACCATGGCACTCGTACAGGAACCGCGATACGATACATTCACGCGCTGCAGTACTTGCGAAGGCTTTGAGACGGGGCAGGGGTAAGCCACAGTCGAGATGACAATCCGTGTTGCCGCAAGGCGCCAGCATGTATAAGCTCGAGGGAACCAGACCTCATAGAAACGTAATACGGCCACTACCAGGAAAAACTTGGGGATCGTACTCCTGCGCATTTCTCAGCATCCTTCTAGTGGTGAGAAATCCTTGCTACGGCGATACCGACATCCCAACACAGATGTCGCCGGTGGACCAAGCCCCTCCACATCTGCATCAATCTAAGCTTCTGGGTCATCCAGCAACACACCTGCCCCCGAATCTTGCCTCAAACGCCTGGTTCCTATCGCGGCGCAATCTCCTCTGCAACAGCGTTCCTGGGCACTTATCTGATCCTGATCTAAATCCGCCATTGGCCTTGTCAGTCCGCGGTCCCGAAATCGACGACGCCGTGAATGGCTGTCTGCCTCCCAGACCCTGCCACAACAGGCGGCCGTGCTGCTGCTCGTCCCACTCCGCCGCACAAACCTTCACGGCGGCATTGCACTCTGATGGCCCTCGTCATCCCCGCGTCATCCATCTCGCTCCTGAGAACGACATCAGCCCGGCCTGCCGCCCGCCCGACCTGCCACACGTCGAGATCGGCCGCCTCGGAATCGGTCGCGCGGCGCGATTCAGACTGCGCCGCCCCGTCCCCTCTCCCGCCGCAGATCTTCGACGACAGGGTTACAGTGCCTGCTCCTCGAACACGACCCCGGGCTCGCCCGCCGCCAGCATTTGCATTTGCAACCGCCTACCGCCCAGCTCCTCTCGCGGCAGCAGGGGTGAAGCCTCGGTCCGCGTGCGTCACCAGGACCAGGGGGACGGGACGCAGCCGCGCGGTGCAGCGCAGCGCAGAGCGCAGAGCGCCGGGGGACAGGCCCGCGCGCAGCGCCAGTCTAACGCCGCCGAAGAAACCCCGGCCGCCCAAACCGCCCGGCAGCTCCACCGTTCCCACATGGCCGTGCCAGCCGTTCGCACCCTCGCACGTCGCGCTGCACGCCGCGCCCCGCGCGTGGCCTGCACCGTGCGTCTTCGTCGTGCGGCGCGGCGCGGGACGTGCGCGGAGGAGTGCGGGGTCTGGCGCAGGCGCCGGGCGACCAGCTGGGGCAGGCAGGGCCCCGTTCTCGACGCAGGCGCCGCGGCGCGGCGCTCTGCTCTGATGGAAGGCAGGGGTTTCCCCACATTGATCGCAGGCCATCGATCGATATACCCCCGCGTCGCGTGCACCGCCCCGCACGCACGCACGCACCTGCGAGCCGGCCAAGCCAAGCGCATCGGCCAGCGCGGCCAGCAGGAGCCCAATCCCAATCCCAATAGTAGATGTATGTCCTCGCCCTGGGACGATCGCAGGCACGCGCACGCGGGCAGGCGGGCTGAGTCTCGTTCGATTTCGTCTGTAGCGGACATTAGAGCAATTATACATGCGTAGTATGCGTATGTCTTCGCTCGGTCGGTGCGTACTGTACAGGTGGGGAGGGTTCAGCGGCGCGCAGATAGCTATCGTACAACTTCATGAGTGGGGTACGCGGACGACACGAATGGGAATGTAAGTGTAAGCAGAACAGGCGAGCTTTTGTGCGCGCGGGCGAAGCGGGACGGGGCACGATATACAACAGGACGGGACAGTGTTAAAGCGCGAATATGGAGCGTACGAGGGGCGAGGAGCGTACATCGAGGCGGCGGGCCGGGCGGCGCAGCCGGCGCGAGGTCGTGAGGCTGGTGAGCGAGGGGCGAGGGCGTGGCGTGGCGGGTCGTCAGGTCGGTTAACAGGTCAGAGATACAAGAAAGTGGGAGTCAAGTGAGCGAGACGGGGCAGGAGGCAGACAGGCGGACGCTGCGGGCGACGTGGATGCGGAGCAGCCGCGGTCACACGGACAACAGGCTGGCGGACGCGCGAGACGAGATGATATGAAGGCTGCGTCCGCGTTTCGTTCGTTTCGTTTTCGTTTAGCTTGCGTTTTCGTTGCCGCGTCGTCGGAAAGCATAAGACAGAGAGGAATGGAGAGCATGGAGCATATCGTCGCCGGCCGCGCGCGCGGAGCGTGCGCTCACGACACCTCCATCTCGCGGCCCTCCCCGCCGTCGTCCTCCTTCTTCACACGCCTTGCGCTGCCTTCCCGCCCGTGCTTGAGGCTGCCCACCGGCCGGCCGTCGCGCCCCTTGCGCCCGCGCTCCTCCTCCTCGCCCTCGCCTTCGCCCTCCGCCTCGTCGCTCGCCGCGCTCGGGCTCTTCTCCATCTCCGCGTCCTCGTCCGCGTCGCGCATGTCCGCGTCCGCGTCCATCTCCTCCACGCTCTCGAGCTCGAACCCGTGGAACGACTTCTTGCGTGCGCCCCGCGGCACAGGCTGCGCGCCGCCGCCCGCGCCGAACGCGAGGCCCAGCGCAAAGTCGCCGACCTCCTCGTGGAGCATCAGGCTGCCGTCCTCGTCCGCGCGCGCGTCCGCCGCAGCGGGCGGCGCGCCGCCGCGGAACGCCTGGAGCTGCTGCTCGAGGTCGCGGTTGCGCGACGCCTGCGCGGACACGAGCTGCTGCAGGTACCTGCCGGCGCGTTAGCGTGCGCGCGCGCGCGGTGAGAGCGGAGGGGGAGAGGCGCACCGGATGTACTCGACGCTCTTGCGGAGGATCATGCCCTTGTTCGCCTTGACGACGCCGGCCTGCTCCGCGGCGGCGTCCTTGTCGTCGGGCTCCGCGCTCCCGTCCGGGGCGTCCTTCTCCTTCTTCGCCTTGTCGTCCGCCGGCGCGGTCGTCACGCTCGCGCCAAAGAGCAGGTCCTCGCCCGGCGCGGAGAGCGACGTCGGCATCGAGAGCGTCGCTAGAGCCGCAGCCACGCCGTCAGCGCGGACGCACACGCGGAGCGGGGGGCACGCACCGTTCGGGTCGAGCAGGCACTCGGGGATGAGCGTCGCGAGCTCGCTGATCTTCTCGTTGATGTTGTCCCGCCGCCGGCGCTCGACCGCGTTGTGCGACTCGCGCCGCCGGCGCCGCTTCTCGTTCGCGATCAGCGCCCTACACGCGAGGCCGCCGGGGGGAAACACATGGGACGCGAGGTGAGCGCGCGCCTCGCAACGGTCAGACAAACACGCACTGCTTCACGGCCATGTCTCCGCCCGGACTCTCGCCCTGCGCGCCCTTGGCGCCGACGCCGACGTCCTTCGGGGACACGCCGCCGAGCCCGCCGACGCTCCCGACGCTGCCCGCGCCCGAGAACGCGCTGAAGCCGCCTGCGAGGCCGTCAGCATCCGCGCGGGCGCGCACGACGCCCCACTCACCGTGCACGCTGTCCGGCGTCGGGAGGCTGAACTCGCCCTGCGCGCCCGCGGCGGGGAGGAAGCCCCAGCCGCCGTGGAGGCCGAGCGGGCTCGCGGGCCCGCGCATGCCCGCGCCGGGGATGACGAGCGGCTGCGTGTGGCCGCGGTGCAGCGGGGGCGGGCTGACGCTGCTCACGCTGCCGCGCTTCGCGCGGGTGCGGCGCGCGGGCCCGCCGTGGGTCGAGGGCGGCACCTGCGCGGCGCGGGTGGTGCTGCGGGAGCGCGAGCGGGCGCCGGCGCCGACGGCGAGCTCGGGGGCGAACTCGGTGTGCGCGCTCACCGGGGACGGCGTCTGCCTGCTGCCGGCGAGGATGTCGCCGCCGCCGGCGGTGGCGCCCGAGAAGGAGGACATGCCCGAGAGCGAGGAGAGGTGGCTGCTGAAGGAGGAGACGCTGCTCGGCTCGTGGGGCGCGGCGAGCGCGAAGGGCGAGTGCGGGGGCGGCTCGTAGCGCATGGAGGAGCCGATCGCGGGGACGGTGCTGTTGAAGTGCGCGTGCGCGCCAAAGTCGAGGCCGCCGGACGGGCCGCCGAGCGAGGAGGGCGAGTGCAGGCCGCCGGCGAGCGCGGAGGAGGACGGGAGGGAGAAGCCGCCCGAGCCAAAGGGCTGCTGCTGCTGCTGCTGCTGCTGCTGGTGCTGGTGCTGGTGCTGCTGGTGCTGCGAGTGGGAGGACGAGTGCGAGTGCGAGTGGTGGTGGTGGTGGGAGGTCGGGGCGGAGATGTCAAAGATGTTGTGGGTGTGCGCGCGGTAGTCGTCGTAGTTGGCGGACTGGGTGGAGCGTTCGTGGGACTGGTTCTGGGGCTCGGGGCTGGCGATGAGGTTGGCGAGCTCGTCGGAAAAGTCCATGCCCGCGTGGGTGTCGGCGGCGGCGGGGAACTTGCGGAAGGTGTCGGGGACGGAGAGGAAGGGCGGGAGGAAGAGGTTGGTGGGGTCGAAGTTGTTGGCGGCGCTGGGGTTGCCAGAGTGGGTGGGGGTGCCGTTCGACGAGGGCGGGGACGGGGGGGCGTTGGAGGGGGGCGAGGGGAGGTGGAAGCCCTCCTGGCGGGAGAGCACCTGGGGCTTGTACGAGGCAGAGAAGAAGGCGGTGGATGCCATCGCCGGGAGAGCAGCGGGGAGAGCTATGGCGGGGCAGAGGGAGGTGAAAGGGGATCACGATCTGGGCAGGGTGCTTATAAGGGTGCGGGGAAAGAGAGACGAGGGCCGGTGCCCGCATGTCCTCTTCCCCGCGTTTCCCCTCTTTCGGCCACCTCGATCGCCCATCCGGATCTCACCAAGCACGCCAACACACGCGCAAACAGGCCAGCCTGGGCCGTCCCCTCCTGGCCGTGCCCAGCAGTCGCGGGGCAGTGCTGCGTGTCGCAGAGGTGCGCTGCAGGCCACGTCGAGCGCATCCATGTCCATCGCATCCATCCGCGTCCCATCACCGTCGAGGAACCCGCCCGGCGCCTGTGCGCGGTGCGACGCCGGCCGAACACGCCGCGGTGCGCTGGCGACGGGCGTATCCGTGATGGACGCAACGGCTGCCGTTGCCGCGCGACGTGGCAGACGCCCCGCCCCCGTCCGCGCCTGCGCTCCCCGCCGTGCACCTCCCTGTCCATCGCACCGCTCCTGTCCCAGTCTGCCTCTGCCCCGCGCGTCATGGATGACACACACAGCCGCCCCCGCACGGCTGCGCAGCCGATCAGGCCCGATCGCGTCTCGCGTACCCCGCACTTGATGGAGACCACCCCGGGATTTAGCCTCCGACGCTGATTCATGATGCGAGAGTCGTCGCCGGCGCAGCTGTTTTCGTCGCGTCCCGCACCGCCTCAGTGCGCGCGGGGCAAACCGCGCGCTCTCCATTGGCCCGGCGACGCGGCCCGCGCCCGTCGGCGCGCGCCAAGGCCCGCTGCCCGCATTGCGCGCCCTCGTCTGGCGTCCATTCTGATGCGCTGGCAGGCTGGGCCGAGAACGCAGAGGCAAGATTAGGGGCCATTGTCATTGTGCTTCGGCTTCGGCACTAGCGCCCGCGGTGGGGTATTGCATTCAGCAGCGCGAGAACGCCAACTGCCACCCACCAGCGCGCCACTGGCTGCATTCCGAGGGCGCGACGTGCGCTCCTGGCTCGATCGCAGGATGTTTGGATGCAACGCGCAGGCACGACTCCACGCCGTCCGCGATGCGTCATGGATGAACCGGTGAGCGCGATGCTTGCCGTTGTGAGCGCCGGTGTTGATATGGGCGACTGATCACATCTGTGGTGCTGGAGCCCGCGCGAGCATTGCGTCCGGTGGGGCACGGACCTCGACGTCCGTCCGCCTTCCTGCAGCATGTCGAACAAGGCAAACGCATACATGGGAAGCCGCTCCGTAAAGCGTACGTATCCTATCACAGCATCTCCACACGCCGACAGCTCCCCGGCCTACACACCGCAACGCATCCTTCGCAGCCGCTTCTCCAGCAGGCGGACGGCGCATCCCACCAGCCACTGCGCTCGCCGCGACCCCTCGCGCACGCTCCGCCGACCCGCGCCTGCACTTCTTCCTGCGCTTCCTGCGCGCCTGCGTCACGGTTCTCGCCTCCCAGGGGGTGGGCTTGGCTTGGCCCGCGGCCGCGGGGCCCCGGCCCGCACCCCCGCGCCTTCCCACTCTCCCACTCCCACCTCGCGCAAACTCAAACTCAAACTCAAACCGTCTCTGAGCCGCGCCTGCCAGGGGTGCCTCTCGTAACGGCGCCACGCACGCACGCACGCCCTATCGACGGACGGCCAGGCGGGCACCCACCCGTACACCGCTCGCTCACGAAGCGGAAGCGGAAGCTCCACAACTCGACCAACGGACGCTCCCCTGCCCCCTCGCGGACTGCGCCCGCCGCGGACGAGGACGTGGTGGTGGGGTCGCCGCGCGCGGCACGCGCGGCCGCTGTTTGGCTAGTCGCAGAGTGTGCCCCCGCGGCGCGCTGGGGCCGGTTCTTGCATCGCACTTCTTACAGGGCCCGTCCGCCAGAAGACGCGCGCGGGGTTGCGGGGCCTGGCGAGCGCGTTCGCGTTCGCGCGGTGCGGTGCGTACGCGGGGGACAGCACGTCTCGTACCCGCCGCCGCCGTCGAGTCTAGCTGGCCGGTCCTGGGCACCAGCACAGGGGCGGGACGGGACGGGCCCTCCGCAGCGCGCGGGCCAGCCTGCGCGGAACAGAGCAGAGCCCGGACCCAAAGTCGAACCCGAGCCCGCGGGACGGGGACGTGCCGCGGGCGCCTTCACGCCCTCGCTTGGTCGCGCCCGAGCTCCTTCACGGCCGCATCGTGCGCCTGGCCCCTCGGAGGCGGCGCGCGCGTGTCCCGCCACCTATCGACTACCACCCACTACCCACCGCCGGGGTGCAGCCCAGGCCGCGCGGCGCGGCGCAGCGGAGGCGAGGGGGGGAGAGGGCGGAGCAGCGTCCCGAGCGCGAGCAGGGCCTGCGGCGAGACCCGACCCGGGCAGGCTGCCGAAGGGCGTCGACGATCGCGCGCGCCGTTTGTGCGGGGGTAGCGCCGGCGTCGCGGCGTGCACTTCGCGCGGCGGCGCCGGGCGCGCGCGCGGAGCGACTTTGCGAGGGGTCGGTTTCGGTTTGAGGAGCGTGGGGCGAGGAGCGCGCGCGATCGGTGGGCGAGGTGGAGGCGTGGGGAACGCTGCGTGCGGCGCGGCGCGTGTCGGTCTCGGCTGGCAAGTCCGCGGAGCGCACTGGCGGGGCGGCTCGGCGGGCGCCCCGTGCGTGGCTCGTATACGACGCCCCACCGGTGGATCTTCGATTCGACGAAGGGCTGCTTCGTGTCGTGGTTCTCGTCTGCACTACTACAGGGCACATTGACTCCCCGGTGAAGACGCCGCGCAGCTCCGCTGAATGGGCAGATTTTCAGGCGGGCAGGCGCCGCTGGCGAGCCGGGGAACACGACGGCATCCTGGGCGTTGCTGCGTTCATTTCGCTATGCGTCCCGCCAGCGATCGCGAGGGGGCGTTGCCGCCCTCGTGCCGCGTTTACATATTCTTCGCGTCAGGGATGCCGGAATCCGGGGATCGGGCGTGCCGCGTTGTCAGTGGGCGACACGCACTGTGGGGCATCGGGGCGCCTGTGCCATCGGCTGCGGGTGCGTGTTTGTGCGCGTGTTTGAGCGGACGCGGGTTTCGACTCGGATCGGAGGTTGGCCCACCCGACACTTTGACATGGGGGCGCCTGCGCCTGCGCCTATGGCGTTCTTGGGTACGCTTCCGTCGCCGTTGGGATACCCTGACTTTCCAGATCGCACTTGATGGTACACACCCCCGCTCGATAGGAGACGACAGCGCAGCGGTCGCTCTCCGTACGTACCGCGCCAAGTCCTGCTGAGCTGAAAGTGCCAAGTCGGACCACCAGGAGTCTGCCCCAGATCTCCGCTCAATATCCCGCCTCGCCAAATGTCATCTCGCATCGTGGCTGTCTAGCCTCTGCGGTCTAGCGGCACCGGCTAGCCTGCAAAGGCATGTAGGTTCCAGGGCTGCGATTGTGGCCGCGTGGTGCTGTGCTCGCCCGCTCGGGCGCCACCATCAGGCATTTGGATTCCATTTCGGGTGGCGGTGGCGGCGCAGGAGGCGCGCCGTCGTGAGATCGGCTCGGACGCGAGATCCGACGGAATAGGTATGTCGGCTGGCTGGCTTTGGCGTCGTGTCGCGGACGGGCGCGGGGCGAGATCCGGAGTGTGCGGCTCGGCGCTCGCGAGTCATATGTTTTGATGGAGACAATAGATGCGAGACCGACTGTCGGCATGTCTGCGAAACGGTACGGCTTGCCTCCGGCCGACGGGGCGAGAGTTTGGAACGCGATGCGTTCGACGGAATGGAGCGACAGGTTTGGTCAGCAACCGGATGTTGGTGCAATCCTGGTACGTGGCTATTTGCGGGGTTAACCGTAGGCGCTTTGTCTCATGCTATCGCTCGTTCGCGGCCCAGTTCCCAATTCGCCCATTTGTTACAGCCAGTCCGCGAACTGATCACTCCCATACATGCAAGCGCATCTGATTCTGGTCGGCTGATGTACTCACGTCGAGCATGATATCTACAGACAGTGCCAATTCGCAGATCAATCACAAATAACATCATACAGTGTTGTCCCACTCGACGGGCATTCCTGATCCTATCCTGATCCTATGCGACATTCATGCGCTTTTGGATGTGGTAAGTATAGATTCGCGCTGCGCACCTCAAACGGATGACGCGACGAGATCATCATGACCAAGCTTACACCCTCGGCTGGGAACGGCGCATGGCAAATGAGGCTTCAAACCCGAGCCTATGGATATGAGCCTCTGAACCAATCTTGTTTCTAATGGCGACGGAGATTAGTTCGCGGCATGAAGACACAGCATCCGGTATCGTCGCAGAAGCCTCATGACGAGCATGCGTTCAGTTCGCATCGGTTGCTGTAGATCAACGTGCTGACTCTGAATTCTGCTCGCAGCACAGCTTCTGCTGGACCATTACGAGCTCCCGCGCGAGCTCTCCTCGGACATCAGACGATGGGCACGCTTCTAGCTGCCGCGCGCGATCTTTATGAATTTCGCCGGTGCCTTGCTGGGCCGATCTGCGCTTCCGCATGCGATGGTCCTAAACACGGCGCGACAACCGCAGCTCGCGACTGGACGGGCGGGGGGAGAGCGCAGATCAGGGGTATGGATGGTACTGTTTCCGGACCCTTCTCCGTCTGCGAACGGATGCACATGCGGCGCCACGGTGCTAGCACGCGAAACAAGCTACCTTGATGACATAGCGTGCGATGGAAGAGGCTACGAGGGCCGCGTCCCGGAGAAGGTGCGGGCGCAGCCTTTGCGCTCTGGGAAGGTGCTGTGGGATCGCGCTCGTCGCTAATACCTACTTTTGAGCCTAGACTCGCGGTGAGAAATGGGGGAGTTGGTAGCGAGCGAAAGGTACCGTTGTCCAATTCCTGCCGCTACTGACGACGGGGCCTAGTTGCTATCAGAGAAGCCGTCGACCGGTGGTATTAGATGGTATCCGTGTGTTGCTTGACGGAAGACTGCTACGTCCATCGTATTCTGCGCGGACCCGGTATCACCCTCGAGCATGATGCACTGGTTCTTCCAGGAGAACGTCAGCCTCTTGGGTCCACTGAGCTCACCTTATCGTGCTGCTGCAGGCGACTGTGTGCAAGTGGATAATGCTATCATTGACGGTCTGAACGATTATGTAGCAGTGCAGATAACGACAATGCTTACGCTCACCCAAGTACGAAGGAGTCTGCGGCCATTCAGGGATGCCAAGTCTGTATTACTCCCGAACCCTCGCGAATATCTGAGCCTCATTTTGAGATGCAAATGAACGGCTGACGTGGACCTATGAAGACGTCAAGTCATGACGGATATTGCATCGGCTATGAAGAAAGAGAGTGAAATGCTGTCAAAGAACGAGCCCAAATAAGTATGATCAATATTCCAAGTACGTACTCTGCTGCATTAGGTGCGCACGGATACTATCCTCCCTCCTCCCTGAAGAGCGGAGAAAATGCGAAGTCTTGAATTTGACGCATATGAGACAATTCGGGTTAGATACAAATGGGATATTGTACACAGTCTCCTCTTTGGCGACATGAAAGTCTGAGGTGTGCCGCTTGGAGTGAATGTCTACAAGCGGCCGCATATCAGACCACCTACGAAGTTAGTCCCATTGGTGGACCGTGGCGACCATTAATGATATGCACACAGGCTTGTTAGAGCAACCCACTGCTGCGCCGCTGAACTTGCTTTTCAACAAACGCACGCTTCCACTGAGTTGCGCACAATATATGAATATGGGAAGCGTCAGAGCGACCACAATTGCCGAGGTTGTGCATCGAATGGTATACTGTACTGAATATTTTTCGAGTTCTGAACCTAGCTGTAGCTCTTATGTTGGTGGAGTCCTACCCTCAAACAATGACCGGCTGGCCGACTGGTGGCGTGTGTAAGTTGTAGGTAGACACAGTGTCCAATTAAGCTGTCTTTGTAAAGAGGGACATGGGCTCAACACAAGCCCCTCGGTGTTGCCACGGACAGTCTTGGTATGAGGCAAATGGGATTGTGCCTTGCGTTCACTATGTTCAGAGTTCTCGTGCGTCGCACCCGACGCGCGCGTACTTCCAACAACTAGTAAATGAGAATTTGACACAACACCTACATAAGCCATGTCTGCTCTTGATCGTCAGTATTAGGCCCCAATCCGCAATACAACTGTGTTGCGTTGGCTCATGGTGAAAGGCCGCATTTGTGAGGTCGTAATGGCTTCGAGCCACACCCTCCTTGTACTGGTAACATCAATATATACGATGATGTATTGCTCGCTTTGTTGGAAAATGCGGTTAGGAAGGAGCTCGCAAGCTCAGGCTCGGAGACCGTCGGAATTCCCTGGTCCGGCGGATTCCGCCGGATTCCGCCGGACATGAAGATATATGTCTTAAGTGTAGCGCTGGATGCTACTTAAGATGTATAGCTTAAGTACAGCAACGGATGCTACTTAAGGTGTACACGATATATGACTTAAGTGTAGGCTTGACATCACTTAAGTGTATATGCCTTAGCACAGCACCAGATGAAACTTAAGATATAATAATGAAGCTTCGGCACTGAAGTACTGAAGTAGATGCCCATGACTGATATTTCTTTAAAATGAATCTATATGCTGACACAATAGGCAAAGTACAATGGCTATCATATAAGCCATGTGATCCTTCATACTGGACAATACAATGTTTGTGATGGCCCACAACAATTTAGAAATGATTATGTCATTGTGAGGGTCCAGCTTTGCTTGGAGTGACAAACTGAGAAACTGAGAAACTTAAGATTAATCAGTGAAGGCTACAGTTATACCACTTAAGCAGCCAACATCACACATCTTAAGTGTCACAGTGCAAGTGCTGAAGTGCTGAAGTGGTATAACTGTAGCCTTCACTGATTTATCTTCAGTTTCTTAGTTGGCACTCCAAGTAAAGCTGCACCTTTGCAATGATAAAATCATTTCTAAGTCCCTGTCATTACAAACATTATGTTGTCGGTATATAGATTTATATTGTATGACTACCATTGTACTTCGCCTACTGCAGTGGTGTACAAATCTACTCACAAAGAAATACTAGCTATGGGGCATATAGTTTGGATAATGCAAATGCAAATGTGAGCAGTGCAGCAAGTGGCATCTACTTCAGTTCTTCAGTGCTGGAGCTTCATTGTTATATCTTAAGTGGCGTCCGGCTATGACGTTCGGATTGTACATTTAATCAGCAATATTTAGAATGCAGCGCAGCAAATATAAAATGCAGCGCTGCAATACAAAAATTCGGCGCAGCAATATTGTACGCTGTACAGCAATATATTTTAGCAGCGCAGCAATATAAGAAATGTTGTGCAGCAATATTCAGCCATAGGCTATCGCAGCAATAGCAATAGGACGGACTTGCAATCCCTTTTAAGAGGCGTAGGTCGGGGTTTAACGTTTAGCATTGGGATAGCACCGTAGCACTACAACATATTTTTGCAAACTTGTACAACTGTCGCCTCGATTATAACCTCTTCTTTCAGTAGCTTACTCCTCTGCTCCTCCATTCCGCACAGCTCTTGCCACGCGAGCTCACATCACCTACCGGTGGCGGGACCGTCTCGCATCGGCAATTGTGCCGGTTCATAGTCAAAGCAAGAGAAGGTGCCCCCATTCTTTTCTAATGACTTGATGCGAGTGGGAAAAAAATCCGTGGGAGCAGGACTAGCTATCGAATGGGGAGTAATGCAGTCCAGTTGAACTCTGACCGTCGAACCTAACGTAGATACAATCTCCGACTTAAATCTATAGCTGCGATAAGCCCATTGCTGCATCCTTATATTGCTGTGTAGCATTTCTATTATCACTACCCAGCGTATTATATTGCTGCACTGCTAAAATATATTGCTGTACAGCATACAATATTGCTGCGCCGAATTTTTGTATTGCAGCGCTGCATTTTATATTTGCTGCGCTGCATTCTAAATATTGCTGATTAAATGTACAATCCGAACGTCATATCCGGCGCTATGCTTAAGGCATATATATGTGCATCTTAAGTAGCATCCATTGCTGTACTTACTAAAGGCATATACATTATACATCTTAAGTAGCATCCAGCACTACACTTAAGACATATATCTTCATGTCCGGCGGAATCCGCCGGAATCCGCCGGACCAGGGAATTCCGGTGTTCATCAGGCTCGATCGCGATAGTACCTAGCCCGGCCTTATCGGGCGACTCGGGGTACATATACGAAGCATTTTCGATGTACTTACCTCGCGCGATTGCCCTGCCTACGGGCATCATCGCGCCCGTGGACAAACCCACTCGTCGCCCCGATTTTCTGTTGTTTTCACACGCTTTCCTTGCTGATTGCTTCACGCTCACCAGCCTCACTTGTAGCTGGCTGCTGTCACTTATGGCTCACTTGCACTCACTTGCGCCTCGTTTTCGTCCACTTAGCATCATACTGGTGCCACTCACCTGTTTTCACTTGGTATCCATAGATTCACTTGTCGTTCGCTTGCGGCCAGCCAAATCTGACTTGCTTCCACTTGGTCTCACTTTACACTCACCAAGTCTACTTGCCATTCACCTGATCTCATTGGTTCCTATCAAACCCACTTGTGGCTCACTTTCTAACTTGGTGAGTTCACTTACGGCTCATTCTCCTCACATCCCGCTACATGTACTAACGAACCCTGCATACACAGAATGCCTAGATTAACTAAGAATGCTACAGCAGTTATCATCAACAGAGATCATGCCAGACCATGCATTGCCCAGGCATAGCTAATGCGCTGAGATTCATATAGTTATGCGGCTCGGAGGACACGTGAAGGACTGTCTGCACGGCATAGGCGTCGCTTGGGCATAATTGTAGCTTCACCTGTGCTCGTTTGCGCCGCTCAACTCAATTGGGGGAAGCAAATTCACTTGCCGCGCTTGGGGCCTCATCCTTGGCATATCGTTTCTCGGGTAGTAATGCGGGCGCCCACCGTACGATCCACTATAACGCCGCACTCCGAGCTATTGTTGCACTCCCTAGCTGGAGATGCCGCCGCTTATGATAAGTTCCCGCTGCCGCCGTGCTCATCCGCATGGCGCGGCGTCGTTTGAAATGGGTGGCTTGTGGGCACCCGGCCTGTCGATCGCCCCGGAAGCCACACCTGGTATTAGTGCATAAAAGCGTCGGCGAGAACGTTGTTGAGGCACAACAACGCTCCTGCCTCATATCATTTCAGTACCTCATCTTCCATATAAGCAACCATGAGCCCCCCGCAGAATCGGAGAGCACATCGTCTCTGCCATTGGCTATGGTGCGATGGGTATCTCTGCATTCTACGGAAAACCACTTCCGGACGAGCAGCGGTTGAAGGTATGTGATAGCATCCAATGTCTCCCGTAAAGGTTTACTTATGGGCCAATGTGGATTCTGGATGCGGTGTATGAGAATGGCTGCACCATGTGGGACACTGCAGACGTGTACGCGGACAGCGAGGAGCTCCTCGGGAAGTGGTACGCATATAGCAGCATTCCCGTCATTATGGATAATGTAGCGCTGATGCAATGTCGTTCGCTCGTAGGTTCAAGCGTACAGGCAAGCGAAACGAGATCTTCCTCGCGACGAAGTTCGGACTGCGCTCGAGTCCCACTCGAACTGTGAACGGCGATCCGGACTATGTACACAAGGCATTTGAAAAGTCCCTGAGCCGCTTGGGGGTAGACTCGGTCGACCTGTACTACTTCCACCGGTGAGCGCTGCCTATATTCCGCACTGTGAGCCCGTCTGCTTACAAGTGATGATATCAGAGCTGATCCCGATGTGCCGATTGAGAAGACGGTCGGTGCAATGGCAGAGTTGGTGAAGTGAGTTGACTTCGGATGGTGACCACGAACAACGGGTCAAACACTGATGCGGCAGAGCTGGCAAAGTAAAGTATCTCGGGTTGTCGGAATGCTCAGCCGACATTCTTCGACGTGCACATGCCGTGCACCCGATCACGGCGCTGCAGGTGGAGTACTCGCCGTTCACGCTGGACATTGAGGACTCGAAGATCGGCCTGCTTAAGACTGCACGCGAACTCAGGGTTACCGTCGTTGCGTATTCTCCACTTGGACGCGGTCTGATTACAGGGCAATACGTGAGATCCTCTTTTCTAAACTTCGAGGGATGGTATTACTGACTTCACCTGTAGAAGGGGCCGGAAGACTTCGAGGAGGATGACTTCCGGCGACGTGTGCCCAGGTATGCAGGCCTGTTTAGCCGCAATATAGACCGCTGATGAGAGATGCCTCGCAGGTACTCGAAGGAGAATTTCGCGAACATTCTCAAACTTGCAGATGGTCTTAAGAAGATCGGCGAGCGGCACAATGCGACAGCGGGCCAAGTGGCGCTTGCGTGGCTACTCGCACAAGGACAGGATGTTATCCCTATTCCGGGCCCTATTCCGGGCACGACAAACATTGCTGTGAGCGTCGACTCTCATCTGCGCGCAGATCAAACATTAACAGACATGTTCTGCAGCGTCTGAAGGAGAACTTGGGCTCGGCGCATCTCACGCTTACGGCTGATGAGCTTGAGGAGGTACGGAAGGTGGCGAACAGTGCTGATCACGCGAACGGCGACCGGTACCCTCCCGATCTGGCATCAGTCCTGTTTGCGGACACTCCCCCGCTGAACGCGTAGGCCGGTGAGCCTATCGAGCTGAGTGGTTTCGTATTCTCCTACTTTGCGCCGGGAGAGGACTTATACTAGACAGAATTGTATCGAATCGTATTGGACGGCTGAACTCGCAATGCACTGCCTAGCTGAGTTCGCAATATGTTCCACAATCGCTAGTGAGTCCAGCTCGCAGGTAGGCTACTTTGCGTGATTGGCTTTAGGGAATGAGGTTGCTCGGAAAGCGCGCGCAAAGCTAAAGTGATGTCAGTTAGGATCCCTCACTCGAGAAGGGTCGTTAACCCGCTTCAACCGGCACTGTTCAATGTTCACAGACTTCTCTGAGTCTTAGTTGGACTGCTTCGATTTGCTTGATGAGCAAGGTGGGCGAGGGGAGCGTGCTCTCGCTCGTCTGTTCTCCAGTGACCTGACTCCTGTACCACAATGTAGTCGTTGTGCCTCTCCCTACGCGTAGGATTGATCAGCATGATGTCTCTGCCATTGACTACGACGCCATGAACATCGCTGCCTTCTACCAGACTTCCGCACCGGACGAGGAGCGGTCGGATGTGTGCCGTGATCCGGGTATCTGTCTGGCTGAAAGTGGCACTGTCCAGGTCCTAAATGTGGTATACGACAATGGCTGCACATTCTGGGACACCGCGGATGTGTGTGCTGACAGCGAGGAGCTGATCTGTAAATGGTAGGTGGCGGGCACAGCATCATGCTCCCGAGAGTCTACTGTCTGTCGGGGATACAGGTCCAAGCTCACAGGGAGCTTGCGCACGACCGCGGCACGAAGCGCAAGCACAATTTAGACAGGAATGGCGCTGGCTCAAGCGTGTCGAGCGGCGTACAAGAGAGTTCTTCCAAGAAATGTCACAAATCCGTCAAGATTATAAGCCTTGTTACGTCCGCTGTCCGCCGCCAGCTGCATGTGTTCATCCTCGTACCATTTCCGGCCCGCAGTACCTGACTCCCAACGCGCGGGACTCCAAGCACGCGCAAGGTTGCCCACAGCGAATCCAAGCTCCAACAAAACATTCAAGTCTGCATCCCCGGGCTGTACCATACCCAAAGTTTTCAGTATCAGGGCGCCATATATAGGTAGGCTCATAAATCAGCCTGAGGTAGGAAGTAGACTCATACCAGCGCCTTCATAAGCCCTACTTTAGGGCTAGCGTGAAGTTGACCCAAGGCCGATTATCGATTAGTGACTAGGGCGGCACCATACTAATAGCTCTATCACTGCCGCTGAACGTGACTTACCGCGACCACGAATCAGTGATGTACTTCTGAATGGTATCTGTGAAACCCGCAAATAACCTCGACAGTCATGCTATCCCCTATACGAGCTTCATTGAATATTGTATGGTGCAGGTGAGGGCTTCGAGAACGGCACTCGTAACTCTCATTTATGTAACTCCCGGCGTTTTAGCGCTGTATATAATGATTTCGGGCAAGGATTCTCTCTTGTGATGCTGGGAAATGAGCACGGTCGAGCCACTGGCCAAAGCTAGCCTCGTCATTGAAACTGATCGCTACAACAGTACTGCGAACTCTGTCGAGGCCGATCTGGAATGGAGAACTTCAAAATATATGCCTTGTTTGGCATCCTCAGAGCTAATGTTCGTTCGGTCTCACTGCTGCATAGTTCACACTTAGTAGAGACGGAACGATCACTAGCTTCCTGAGACCGTGGATGGATGCTGATCGCGACCATGATTCTATCATCACCCCTCGGGAATCGGCCACCACAGGAGCAGAGACACGGAGATCGCGTCTGTTCTTGTCGCGGAAGCGAGCCTGCTGGGCTGCTTATCCTGTTCACGCAAGCCTCCGCACGCACACTGTGCGTGCTCGGCCTTTGGATGCACATCTGCTGACTTTCATCATTTTACTACTCAATAGAATGGACTCGCCATCTTAGCGCCACTTCAATCCGCGCTGCTATCGCAGTGGAGCCCTGTCTCATGGAGGATTCACCAAGGCCATACGTTAGCCTTGTGCAGAAGCACAAAAACGAGTTCGGATTGCTGCAACCTCGATGTTGTGCTATGGCCTGCCGATGGTCTTGCACGGAGCTTGCAGCCGTGAGGCGCGCACGAGGCGCGTCCGTCCGCAGTGCTTAAGTATCAGCCAGTTCCGCGCTTCTATACGGCGCCTCCCTGATATCTTCTCGCCACTGACGACTGAAGCCGTACGGAGACTATGGCTGGCACTTACACCTGTATAACTTGCCGACGCGCATTCACTTCTCCGGAAGCATACAAATCGCATGCAACTGCCAAAGCGCATGTCTATACTGCACCCTTTGTATGCAGTGTCTGCAATGTGTCGTTTTGGACAGACGAATCTCGCCACCAACACTACTTCAGCTCGTCGTCCCATCCCAAATGTGATCCATGCATGAAGGGTTTTGCAGATCAGTTAGATCTAGACGCAGTACGTGCAACTGATTGACAATTTGTTGTGACCGATGCAATAACATCGCACTTGCTGCCACACTTTTGCAGCATAATTCGCTAGCTCACGCACCTGCAAAGGTCAAATGCAACCCTTGCGGCAAACTGTTCACTCCTGCAGAATTGCAGCAACATTACAATAGCTCACCGGCCCACCCTAATTGCATTGTATGCGAGACTGGCTTTGAGACGAATGCTCTGCATAAACAGGTTGGTTTCCAACGTCATTGAAACGAAGCAGAGAAACACATCTATCGTAGCATATCACTACTGCGCATCCAGACAGCCGCTGTTCCGTCTGTGCACGGCTATTCCGAGACAAAGCCGCGCTGCAGGATCACTTCAACGGTTCCTCTATGCACCCCAGTTGCGCGATCTGCGAAATCGGCTTCCTAGATGATGCAGCATGCGACGAGGTCAGTATGTCCTCAACAGCGCTTTGTGAAACTGAACCTGTGTATAGCATATGGTAACTGCCCACCCTCCTCGCAAGCCTGAGACCCCGCCTGCGCCGCCCATGATCCTTCAAGAGGACGAGGTATTGACATGCTTTCCTCCTGAGGTCTTGTGCTTATATGAGGTGCTAGAAACTATCTCCTTTGGAGCATACCTTTGCGCCCTCACTAATCACAGAGTCCGAAGTGCGATCTTTGCCTGCCTCGCCGCTTTTCCGTCCCTCAAGCGCGGCGAGCGCGCACAGTGATGATGTTACTCTTGCCACACCCAGTTCAATTGCATCTGAGCTCGTAAGTGCAAGCTATACTCTCGTGTGCTAGAATATTGTGCCAACATGCACTTCGACAGGTCCCTGACAATTATTCAATGTCCCATGTTCCACGTACGGCATCTGAACCTTCAATGTTTTCGACGTCTTCACTGGGTAAAATCTGAATGAAATGTACAGCGTTGATAGACGTAGTACTCACATTGCGACCGATTCAGACCCGGCCAGTGACTCGCCGACTTCGTCGCACTCCCCGTCTCCAGCTGTGTCTCAAAGAACTCTGGATTTCGTGAGGTGACTTGACCAGTCTATACCCAATGTATGGAACTCACACTGACAGTATTGTTGCAGTGTCCACGCTACAGTAGCTACACATCCAGAAAGTGTACGCAGCCTGTCGTCGATGTCCGTGCGCTCGATTCCGGGCTCAGACGCAATGAGGGAGCAATCGCATACATCCAATGTTCCGACGCCTTCTGCTACGCCTAAGGTTGCGTCGAGCACGCTTCCTTCTGCGTACAGTGATGTGTCGTCCGGACGGAGGACCCCACAAATGCCCTCGCCGCCGCGGAGCGGGCGGCAATCAAGTTCATCCTCTGTTCGGCCTTCCAGCGCGCTGTCTGTGCGTCCTTCGACACCAAGGACGCAAGGCGTGAAGGAGGATCCCGAGGCTGCCGCGCAGACGCCGATCTCAAGACCTGCTTCTGTGGCGTCACAGATTCCGTCGCGCAACTCCGAGCTTGCTCTCTCGGTGCCATCCAGCACTGGTGCGCGTGTTCTTCACCCTCGCATCTCACAGTATTGACCTTTATCTACCTTGACAGTCTCGACTGAATCGGACGAGACCGCACAGGAGGACGCCACTCGAAATGCCGCAAGGCAGGTGCAGCAATCTACACCAACGACCTTGCCTCCTTCGAAGGCTATTTCGTGGCACTGCAGGATCTGTCTCAAAGATCCGTGCGACCAGCCCACTGCAACGATGTGCGGGCACGTGTTCTGCAACAGGTGGGCTCTTCACGTCTCCTTTATCCCTTGTTTGGGCTGATCGGCATATACAGCTGCATTATCAAGGAGCTCACGGAAAACATGCAATGTCCTGTTTGCAAGAAGGTGATGCTCCTGCGCTTATATGTTGAGTCAAACTAGCCATCCTCCCTTCTGGTGTGATGAACAGTCATGTACTCGAAGTGACAGAATTTGCTCCGCGCTCTTGCCCTCATCAATGCTGCTGTGATCTACGGACGTTATGACGTTATGATCTCCGCCATCTGTATTTACTATCCTGCATTTCCACATCTCAATACAACTTTCTTTGGGTAAGATCATATAAAGATCTACATCACGGCCCCGTTGGGATACTAGTATTGAGTACTGAGTGTCAAGTTGCTACGAGCGAACCTCGAAGTAAGCAGGGTCCTGAAACCTAGAGTCAGTGGCTCGTCGCGTATCGTGACTAGAAACTTTGGGCGCTTTGCGAGCAAGTCTGAATCATGCGAGCCTGCGACCGCATGCATGCCGTTAGCAGAATGATATTCATCTGCTCTATATTTGTTCTTTCGTGCATCTGTGTGCAACTGCTGGCGTTGCCTCATACTACCTGACAACAACATGGAGCACTACCTGGAACGCCGAAACCAACTCATTCTCGAAGATCGCGTCCAGCGCGTCGACGCGCTGCGATTACAGAACTTGACGGAACTCGAGAAGGGAGCGGACGAGGTAGTAAGGAAGATTCGTGCAGACGAGGCGAAGACCGTGTGGGGCGTGAGCTCGAGCAGCATATTTGATTATGTCCCGGACGATATGTCCCCCAATGTCTTCCCGGGCATGGCTTTCTTGACTGGTATGTCAACTGTTATGAAGTTAACACATAAATCAACATGGTTCTGTAGCACGCGACGTCGTCGTCAATACGAAGTTGTTCCAGATCCTGACCAAGGTAAGCAAAGAGCTACGCAAGGTTGAATGTCGACCGAAGTCCACAGATGCCGAAAGGCGCGCTCTTGCACGTTCATCTCGATGCGACCGTGAACGCGCATGTCCTACTCAAACTTGCGCTCGCGGAGCCAGCCGTGCACGTTCGCGCATCGAGTCGAGTAACCGCTGAGAGTCACAAGGGCACCCTGCCAGAATTTCAAGCGCTGCCGCTTAATGAAAGAACTAGCGACAGCACTTCGTTGACGGACGAGAACTATATCCGCAGCGAATGGGTTCCGTTGCACAAGGCCAGGGAGACATTTTCTGCGGAGCTCGGAGGGCCCCAAGGGTTCGACAGGTGGGTTGTTAACGCACTCACAATCAATCCGTCAGAAGCGTACGGTACCCTTGACACGACGGCAAAGGTCCGTGCCACGTTGATGGATTCTTGCAGAGATCATTTACCTGGTAATGTAGATATGGGCAAAATTCTCGAGCGTATTCAGGATTGCCCATGTATGTCTCTCATTGCTGTCGGATTGATGCACGCCCCCTTATTAAAGTTTTCCAGCCGTTAATTTACCACACCCCGATTTGGGAAGAGTACATCCGGCAGTTCCTGCTGTCCTCAATCGCGGATGGTATCTCTTACGTTGAAGCCCGCGTAAACTTTCTCGCTAAGTGCGAATTATTGCTCAATGTATGCATGATACAAGTTGAATAGCATCGGGACAGACATATGACTGGCCCAGATGGGCTTGAAAACGTTCCGCATCGCGAGTGGTTCGTTATCTACGAGCGTGTACTGGATGAAGTGCGATCCCAGCTCGTTAAAGAGGGTCGCGCCGACCAATTTGTCGGTTCGAGAGTATGTCCAGTTTGCGATGCCTTTTGTATTCAAGTCATCGTAACACATCGCCAGATCATTTATACCACGATCCGCTTCGTGACGCCAGAAGAGCTGGAATGGTACCTTGAGGATTGCCTCGCGCTCAAGCAAGAGTTCCCGCATCTTCTTGCTGGTGCGTAAATTCCCATGTGATGTCTATGTAGGCTGTATTTATGAATGACATCTTGAAGGTTTTGACTTAGTCGGACATGAAGACTCACTGCGTCCGCTCATTGACTACATCAAGCCTCTGCTGCGTTTCGTGGAACGCCAGAAGGAGGTGGGCGTCGAAATTCCGTTCTTGTTCCATGCGGGGGAGACACTCGGGGACGGCAACGCTCCGGACAATAACCTCTATGATGCACTGTTGCTGGGAACAAAGAGGATTGGACATGGGTAAGTATCAGACGGAGGCCCATATGGAACAGCGTGAGGCTTGGCTAATACCCATCCACAGCTTCTCGCTTGTAAAGCACCCAAGGCTGATGGAACTGTGCAAGGAAAAGGGTGTTGCGGTAGAGGTGTGCCCGATTTCGTACGTGCTCACCATATCATAATAGCGGTAGCGACTCGTACTCATCCATCTATCCGATAGTAATGAGATCCTGGTAAGCTGCCAAGTGCAAACTTGATGTGACGCACTTCACCCACAATCTCGCCTCACAGCGCCTGACCTCGTCCATGCCCATGCATCCGTTGCCGATTCTAGTCAATCACGGTGTGCATGTGGCGCTGTGCTCCGACGACCCCGCGATCTTCGGGAACATGGGGCTATCGTTCGACTTCTTCCAGGTATGGGAATATCGTGGCTGCCATTGTGTCCGCATTGAGCGATGCTGACATGGCGTTCTAGGTACTCGTGGCCAGCGAGGTGACCGGCCTCATCACTGCGGGCGAGTTTGCGCGCGATAGCATCAAGGTGCATACAGTCCTCCTTTTTCGGAGGCAAATGCGGACGGTAGTTGCTGACTCACCCGTGTATTTAGCATTCTACACTTAACGAAGAGGAGCAGGCGGCTGTCCTCGCATTGTGGGAGAGTCGGTGGACCAAATACTTGCAATGGATTGTCGACGAATTCAGCAGCGCTCTCCAACCTTGAAGTGTTCTGATACCCCTGAGAATCTTCATGTTTGTGTTACAACGTGCCGGGAATTGACTTAACCTCAAAGCACGATGGTAAAAGGACGCAGCTCGAGGCACACGAATCTGTAACACGTTTTCAAATGCGCCAATCAAAATCTATGGATGTGGGCGCGCTATGGGCGTTGCATCCAGAATGTCCAGAATCTGCATTCACAATCGCCCAGAGACAGCCGGGGCAGCCACACAGTTTCCTCGACCTCGACGATTGTCAGCATTGTCCAAAGCGGCAGCATTTCGAAGACGAATGGGCATATGAACAGCATGCAATGACAGATAAGCATAACTAACTAGTCTGCATGCTGTGCGATGGACATACTTTCATCACTTCCATCAATTTCGTCAAGCGTGTGCGTCTACTATCGCTTATCCCACCCAGGTGCCAACATGTCATGAACTAGCACTCAACCTGCACATACTTTTGAGACAAGTGTTCAACTATTACCGTGACCACAGTCTTCTCTTGGCTCCTGGATAAGCTGGAGCGTCTTTCCTCTACCAAACCGGCATCGCGTTAAAACAAAGTGTACTTCTGGCTTTTCTCTGTATCACCTTCCCTCCAGGACCCACCGTTATGCTCTATGCTGCTGGCCTGACTCATGACACTGCTTGAAAGGTCCCCATTGACTATCTGCGACATGACGGCCTTTGTTTTCACAATTACTAACACAAACAGCTATCACACAGGATGCACTTTGCGCAGGTCGAAGCACCTGGACATGCTTCATTACCCTCGCGTTCAAATGTAATGTCAATGAGCCCAGCAATACTTTTGACCCTGGATCTTGCCTGACAATGATAAGCGATTGCTATGTCGAGGTGAGCTTGGATTGATATGCTATACTCAACAGGATTAATTACTCAATCTTGAGCATCAGGACTGAGTCTGTATGTGGCCGAGGCTTCTGCAGCATCAGATACAAATGATAATCTCTACAAACATTCTTTAGGAACTTTACCCTCGTTGCCCATACTAGCGAGCAACAGGCTGACGAAATACGAAACATCAGCTTCAATCGTGCAGATAACCTTGCACATACTGCCAAGATGCACGTCAACAACGCTCTGCTGTACTGACGACGGATTCTAGGAAGCTAGTGTCCCGCAATCAAGATCAAACCACAGTCAAAAGAGCTGTTATCTGATGATGATAAGCCATATTCAATGCCATTATGGTGCCTAATTCAGGTCGCTCGCAGCAGGTACGATACCTTTGCACACTCTTCAGTCTCCAGAGCTTCCGCGCAGCGAAATAACATCGTCTGGAGGTGCACATTGACTATACTAATGGCATCGACGGGATGGGGCCACGATAGACTGCAGACTCGTTGTGCTCTCTATCCTGTCCGTCCTTGAAGCGCTGATAGCATACATAGTCTCGGCAGAGGAGGCACCGATATCTGCAGGCGTTAAGATTGCGGGAAACATCGAGTCGGAGCATATTCCGACACTCAAACTCCGTGAAACAGGATATAACTACCCCAATATTCGTGATGGGCGCCTGGAGCTGCTGCATTGCAGGCTCTGCAAGAAGGGTCAGTGTCGAGAGCCCACTGCGACCATAAATGTGCCAGATGGTGTCGTAGCTTCATTGACACCATTGACTGTGCGGGTGCATCGTTCAAGTCTTCTCCAATGACCTGCGATGCCCAGGGTGCAAGAGGCTGATTCTGATAAAGCTCAGCTTGGGCTTTTTTGACTACCCCTCCACCCATTGTGGCAGGCAGACATTATTCGCGATCGTTACGTCTGCAATCCTATCTCTCGTAATCGGAATCAACTCCGCTAATTCCCTGCTGTTGTCTTCTTTCACCGACGACTCGCTCAGATGTGCATCTTTCCACACGGCGGTTCTTCCCGTGCTTCTCAGTAATTCATGGTCCGACAAATGTATCGTGGTGTTCATAACGCAGCTTGTGCGCTGATCTCAAACAGGTAAAGATAGCTCTGCATTCATTGGTATTCTTGGCATAGTTACTGCTTGGATAACCGATGCTACTTACATCGTGTGATACGACAGAAGACCCAGGTACCTTGCATTGCGCGATGGTAATATCACAATGACGATCCAATCGCAGACCAGATACATTGACCAATATCTTGGGAACAATCACGCTCTGAGCTTGACCACGATCGACTTACTGTTCTATGTTTGCCATGTCTGACCTTCTAGCGCATGCGATTATTGGGATGCATGGCTCCAGCTTGTCAGTGCTCATATGATATTCCAGAACGTGGCAGACCACAGCGTTTGACAGATGAATATTGTCAGACTCACAACGAACTCAGTTTGTCATGTGATGTGATGAACACCGACTCATGAACGTTTGAATGTTGACTGAGGTGCCAGCCGTTGACCACCACACTAGGTCGGTATGGCCATCTATACCATGAGTGGGACGGGGCGCGGTAATCCGTCACCGAATGCGTTGCAGCGTTGCATACAGATCCTGCGCTACTCAGCGTGTTTCTCATTTTAGTGAACTCTGCAACGGTGCTCAGCCAGCGCCGACCTCGGCGCACTGAGGCGGAACTACTGGTGAGGCTTTCACTTATTCACACCGGCATATTTCTGCACGAACCTAAAGCTATTGTTAGGCTTCTTGCAGTATTCTTGTTTGCGGCCCTGATCTCACCTCGCACGAGGCCTTCGCATGCGGGGTAGTTGATCGATCCCTACTCTATACTGCTTCTTGGAGTTAGAAAGTCGACCCTCTCCCTTGCGCATCAATACATATGCGATGGCAGCATGATGTGGAGTGAAATGCTGCTCGTCAGCTGTTTACCTTTCGATCAGTTATCAGAGTTCAGTCGAGAAAGAGGCTGATCCAGTACCGTCCCGTATGCCCCAGTTCTCATCCCTACTTGTGGCGAGCCAATTCTGAACCGCGGATATCTTATCTGATTACTCACTCTTGTTCTTGGCAGACCTCAACTGCTCCAGCCGTTGTCAACATGATAGTGGCGACTGTGGCACGGCGGCGATCCCTGGAAATGATATATTCCCGAGAAGCCCCACCAATCGGGGTCGATTAATTTCTGCAAAGCTCTTGATGCTATGCTATGACTTACAGAGGTGATTTCCTTCACGGGCTGCATACCCCGTTCATTCTGCTAATTGTAGCTCACCGTCCGGTGGCGGTTCCCGGTCTCGCTTCCCCTGTGGACTTCCAAGTCCGTTCCGGATGCTCCTCGCTCACAGTAATTTCCTCCCTGTCTTCGCCGACTCTTCCATGCATGCACGTTCAACGAACATCCCTTCTGTTCAGAACTTCAACCGCGTCTGCCCTCGCCACTTTCCGAGCCTCGGCGCACTATCCACCCGCGAATGCCACCGACGCACTGCCTCAAGCCTGTATGGCAACAACGTAAGGGAGCTTAGAGCACACCAATAGCACGTCCACACTCACACAACGCACCAGTCAGTTGACCATCGTGAATGCTCGAGCCGCGCGCTGCATTCGTTATACCCGTCCCCAAAGAAGTACTTCGGGCCTATTCGGGCTAGTTTGATTGCACTGCCTCATCACAGTGCCTGAGGAAGCTTCCAATATGAAGGGGAAATGACACCTACAGAAGCGCACAATGGGTTTAGCTGCTAGGGGACTAGCTGCAGAAGCTTCGTCCCAGATTCTGCGAGATCAGAAGGCGGGAGATCACTAGTGGAATGCAAAAGCGAGCAGTGGCGAGGCAAAATTGACGCATGTTCGCTTGCAGTTTGCACTTGTGACGGCTCCATAGGTTGTCCAGAATTGCTGCGACGTGCAGCTACGATGTTCAGAGGACAGAGCATGATGCATGATACTCGTGCAGCACACGAATGGTAGTGAAGATAGTTCAGTTACATTTTGACCGCATACTGTGCATGAGGACATATCCGAGGAAAAGAAGAGTACAGAGCGGAAGTACGAAGCAGGGCCGGAGAGCAAAGAATCACAACTGAGAAACTGGCGCCGGCGCATTAATTTCCTCCTTCTCCCTCTGCGCCTCCCTCTCCTCGCGCTCGCGCTCCTGGCGCTCGAGCATCTCGTGCCGCTCGCGCCGCCGGACGCCCGCGGCGCTCTCTCGTCCAAACAGCGTCGTCCGGCCCTCCTTGAACTTGAGGAACACGAGCACGATCATGACGCATACCCAGTAGAGGACGTAGGCGAGCACACTCCCGACCGTCGCGCTGTTCGTCCAGCCGAAGATCGCATTGAAGATCGTCCAGCCATCGCTGTCGAGGTCGTTCTCCGGGTTGCAGCAGTTGATGTGCCATACGCTACCGTGCACGTCGAACGAGCCAGGCCCGTCTCCTCCTGTGTCGTCCACATCTGCGCCGACGCTGTGAAGGAAGAGAAGGTCGGTCAGAATGGATGTCAGATGCAGTGGCGGGACAGAAGATACATGTTGTCGAAGTGCTGAGCGTTGAATGACCAAACGGCCCGACTGAAGAGACCTGCGCCGATGAGGAGAATAAAGTTCGTCATGACAATCATAAAGACAGTCAATGCTGCGAATATCACGATCAGAATCTGTTCAGGCGCCTGTACAAAACTCAAATATAGACACGCACTCGTCCTGCTCGCAAAGGCATAGATAAGGAAGCCAATCACAAAGCCGCAAGCGAGGCCGACGATCGCCGCAATTGGGATAGACACTGCAGGCTGCCCAAGCGAGACACCACCGACGAAGATGACCGCCTCCATGCCTGTAGGCACAGACGTCAATTCATGGACACAAGACAACAACGCGGTTGTAAGCGTGCCTTCACGGAGAACGGTGATGAGCGGGAGGAGGAAGAGAACCCATTTTCCGGCGCGCGTCCTGCCATCGACGTCTACCAGATGCATGTCAATATAGCGAAAGAGAAGGGAGGGAAAGCACACACGTTGTCCGGAAAACGCGCGTTGTAACTTGATGCGCCACTTTGCTTTCGCGCGGTCCATCTTAAGCATAGTCACGCCCATGACGAAGATTATTACAGCCGCGATGAGCTCGAAGATACCTGCGCACATATACCCACACAGCGGCTAGGGTGAGCTTACACACTTAGCAGAGACACAAAATGGCATACCCTCCCAAAGGTTCTCAGTCTTGGCCCAGAGATCAGCTGCCTGAGTGAACCAGACGGCGATGAACGCGGCACCGATGGATATTGCAAGGAACAGACCGAGCCCGGAGCCTAGGAAGATCTGAATGCGCATCTTGCGCACGAGGCGCTTCGCGATAATATCCTGGTTCTCGCTTGCCACACCATCACTGCCGTGTGGTAGTTCTGGCTGCGCAGCCGCATCGTCGGAGGTGGACGCGGACGAGGAGGCCGGCTTGTCCTCTTCCGAGGCAGCTTGCTCAGATGGTGGGCGCGGTATCGTGGGGGCCCGGAGAGCAGCAAGGTGCGTGTCGACGAGGGCGGGGTCCTCGTAGACAATCTGCTCGACGAGACCGCAGAGGACTGAGACGATGATTGCGGCCTCGAGGGTCTCACGGAAGACGATGAAGAAGATTGGGACAGAGAAGAGGTTGCGCGCCATGGTGGCTGGCCAACGTTCTCACTTGGACGTCCGGGGGCGAAACGACGGGTCGCTTGTGCCCTGAACCATCCCGGCGTGTATTTGAGGAGCACCCCGCTAAGCGAGAGGCGGACTCGGGGGAACTCGTGGTTATCTGATAATTTCTGGTGATCACTTCTGCAGAGATGGTGCCATTGTCATCTTATCAGATAATAGCCAATCACGTCGTCATACCTTACGCTTGGCGTGCCTCGCTAGATTTCTTGGAATCGTGCACACGCGACCACGGCCATGCCGCAGACCCTGCACTCCACACCTGCATTAGTCTGCAAGCGTCAGCGACGCCCTATCCAGCCGCAGACATTACCGCACAATATGAAAGGATGCGAGGAAGAGGAACGGTAGGCCTGCCAAGCCCAAGCCTCGGATGGCCACTCCGAAAAGGGGAGATGAGTTTTGGGGTGATTATCAGATAGCCAGGGCCAGCATCGCGATCGCGATCTCGTCCAGATCTCTCGCCTGCCCGTTATCAGATAAAATTTCCGTGCACCAGTGCCATATGTATGTCCGAGCCGCCACCGCCTGCTGCACCTCTGCCGCATACGCATCAGTGTACCCACGCCTGGACGCAGCGGATATTCTCCGTCCAGCCCCGGCCGTGGCCCCTCGCCCTGAAAAGTCGCGGCTGATCCATCCCATCTCCCTGTCTCCTGTCCCTTTCCTCTCCTCCCTATCCCCCGTCACGCATCGCGTCGACGCTAGGAACTCAGAGGCTTAAGAGGCCAGACCAGCCAACCATGCGCTCCGTGCTTGCGCTGCTCGCTGCCGCCGGCCCGGCCCTCGCAGGCGTGCAGGAAGTGTGGTGGAACATCACCCACGTCTACAACGCGAGCCCCGATGGCCTCTACCCGCGCCGGGTTGTTGGCATCAATGGAACATGGCCGTAAGTCGCGTCTGTTCCCACCCATACCCCGCATGCCTCCCCACCGCAGATCCTGGCTCCACGATTGAGACATATACGATGTACTCACCTGTGGCGTTTCGTGTGGCAGCCCCCCGGCAGTGAACATTAATTCAACCGATTCGCTCATTGTTCACGCGCACAACTCGCTTGATTCGCCTGCGACGCTGCACCACCATGGAATGTACTTCAATTCCACGTCCTGGATGGACGGTGCCATGGGTGTCAGCCAGTGGTATGTAACGATCACTGCAGAATCGGCTAGACACTGCACTGACGTTTTTCGTTGCTCTTCTGTTCCATACTCCGTATGGTTCTATCATCGCCGATGAATGCGCAGCGGCATCCCGCCAGGCGATGATTTCACCTACGTCGTGCCCATAAACTCTTCCGGCCAGCACGGGACCTACTGGGTCCACGCACACTCCCTCGTAAGCTTCGATTCTCGCTCTCATTAATGCCACACTCACTTGGCGGCTTCATGCAAGGGTCAATACGTCGACGGCCTCCGCGCGCCACTCGTGATCCACCCAAAATCCGAGTATTACACGTACGATGCCGAATACACGATCGCGCTCTCCGACTGGTACCACCAGCAGCACTCGGTCCTTCTCAAACAGTTCATCAACGAGGCGAACCCTGGTGGCGCGGAGCCTATACCTGGTTCGTGTTTCTCACATCTTTTCTTCTCGTGCTCTTCCAGCTCCTTGTGCTCTTAGCTCCGAGCTTATTTGTAAATGAGACCATTTCGTTTGTGTGCCGTCATTCCTCGGTGCCCGAGTCGTCAATGTTCTCTTCCGTTGTCATCACAATTTCGTACACCCGTGTCATGCTCTCTTCTCCATCCCAAAGCGCGGACACGTTGCTGACTGCCGCCACAGATTCGGCGCTGATGTACTTCGCGCAAAATGGGACGTACCTCGGGCCCAAGTCTGGTACCAACCCCAGCCCGGTGACTGCTGCGGTCGGCTTCAACGAGAACGCCACGCTGCCCTTCGAGGTACGTTCATACCATGCACCGTGTATATTGTGTGCAATGGCTGATCGGTGAGTCGTGGATGGCCATCACAGCCGGGCAAGACATACCGTCTGCGCGTCGCGAACATCGGCGCGTTCGCGGGCTTTTTCTTCTGGATCGACGGCCATGAGATGCGCATCATTGAGGCAGACGGTGTATGTTATAAAGTACGGATGCGCAGCGCGGATGATGCTAACACTCTGAGCAGGTTGACGTGGAGGAGTACACAGTCGACCAGCTCAACCTCGGTGTCGCGCAGCGCTACTCGATCCTCGTCACCGCGCGCGACGACGCAAATGCGAACTGGGCGATTCACGCGAACATGGACACGAGCATGTTCGACACCGTCCCAGACACGCTTAACCCCAGTATGTATCTAGAATTAATCCCTCAAATGAGAATGCTGAACATGCGCAGATGTGACGTCGTACATCACCTACTCATCCTCTGCCGAGACAAATGATCTCGGCACGGTGGATGATTATCTGGCATTGAACGATACACTGCTCACACCGATCGCCGTCAAGCAGATGCTGCCAGCGACGACAACGATTGAGCTTGAATTCGAATTTGACACTATGGACGATGGCACGAACCATGCGGTCGTCAATGGAGTGACGTACAACTCACCCAACGTGCCCGCAATCATGTCTGAGCTCACTCTCGGCGAGAACGCGACCGTCGCGGAGGCGTATGGCCCGCTCAGCTTCGTCGTGAATCACCTTGACGTCGTCGATATCGTGCTGAAGAACGGAGATACCGGCAAACACCCCTTGTGAGTCGCTTGGCGAAATTTGCAAACGCGGACGCAGTGTTGACACGACGCGCAGCCACTTGCACGGGCACACGATGCAGCTCGTGAACTTTGCAGCAGACTACACGTCGGACGACCCGTCGCTGAATCCGCCGATCAACGAGTCGCAGACAAACCCGATGCGGCGGGACACTGTGCTCATTCCTGCAGGCAGCGCATATACATTCCGCGTTGTCGCAGACAACCCTGGCGTCTGGTTCTTCCACTGTGCGTGCCTCTGCTATGTTCACTGGTGTCCAGTTAACTTGACGCGCTCCCAGGCCACATCGAGTGGCACCTCGAAGTCGGGCTTGCCATACAGCTTGTCGAGGCGCCGCTCGTCGCTCAGCAGCGCAATACGATGCCCTCGTACATGAACAACCAGTGCGCCGCGCTCGGCCTGCCGTACTCGGGCAACGCCGCGGGTCATGCGTCCACGACGGACCTGAGCGGCCTGACCACCGGGCCGTACCTGCAGAACAACGGCTGGCACTCGAAGGGCATCGGCGCGATGGCGGGCTGCGTGCTCACCGCGGTGCTCGGCATGGCGACCGTCGTGTGGTACTCGCTCGGCGGGGCCATCTCAGAGGCAGAGATTGAGCACGAGGAGCGTCTGCGCATCGAGGCGAAAGCGGAGCGCGGGCGGTTCTTCGGGCTTGCCAAGAAAGTCCGCAACTTGAGGGAGCAGCGCGATCATTGATGCGCAGGGCGTGGATCCGCGTTTACAAAATTGACCTTGTTTGTTTTATGTATTCCAATTATTTTGGCCTAAGCCTTGTTCGGCATCCCCGTATGCAAATTGAAAAGCTGCAGCTGTTGCGCTGCATTCGCAGCCGATCAGATGTGCAGGTACGGGCCAAGGGGATGGTACGTACTCTGAGGTATGATAAAAACACTCCAGATCACTTTGCGATCATGAATCTGTGAGCGCGTTGAGCAAATCAAACAAGAGGCGGCTAGGACGCCGCAGACGTATCGTTGAACAATCATAGTAGTCTGCAAATACATGCCTTCAGCACGAGTTATGTAACAAGCTGGGAGCGCGGTCTAAAGGCGGAAGTGTGTAGAGATGTGAGAAACGAAAGTTCGTTTTTGGCCTCGTAGTCGCACAAATTGTCCGCGACGGTTGTCTGCAATGGTAGCTCTTGAGCTTGAGAAGTTACTACATGGTATACCGACAGAAATGGGAAAACTGAGTGAGATCACGGTGTGCGCACCTTAGCGAATCAGTAGTATTGCTATAAGGCTGCCACTATCGCCTGCTGCCACGTACGTTACAGTGAAGGGGGAAGGGTTTCCCGAGCGCAGTTCGTTCGCATATATGCGATACAAATGCAAGTTTGTGCCTGAGCAACAAGCCGAGTAGATTGCAAACAGAAAACTTGTGCGGCAGATGATAGCCACATCCAGACGCACGCTTACGTATTAATACTTGCGTTAGAAAGAGCGCCTCTTTTCCAGGTCACTGTAGACGATGATAGAGTGAGATATGTGAAGTAGATGTATACACGAATAGGAGCAAGCCAAGGGCAGTACGGTGCTATCATCCATGATACCGTGGCGTATACCTGTAGTAATTCTAAGACACACAAACAGATTCGCCATCGTCGACGTTTCCGAGTATAACGCTCTAAACCTTCTTCCTATCCTCATCTATCTCGTCCGTCGCCAATTCCTGAACCTCAACCTGGATTGTCCTCCCCACTCCCACCAACCCACTCTCTCCCTCCGCAAGCTTCCAGCCCGCTTCCCTCACACCCTCAATGAAATCCTCCCAAGCCTCCTCTACAACCGCTCTTGCTGTCTGCACAGCAGCCAGTCCCACCTCGAAGTCATTAGGCGCTCTCCCCACCAGCAGCCTTGCAGCCTCGTACGCGTGCGCCCACGCCTTGAGGTGGTCGGAGGGGCGATGGTGCGGCTTCATCAGTATGTGCAGGGAGAGGTGGGAGGAGGAATGGGTGGGAGGAGAGTACCAGAGTAGATACTGCTCGGAAGAGAAAGTCTCAAGGAGAGAGGTGAGCTGCGCGAGGGTAAGGTTCGGCGTGGACGAATAGGAAATAGAGGCGTTGGGAGAGATGGAAGAGAAGGCGGAGCCGATGTGGCAGCTACCAAGGAAGAGCTTTGAATGCGTGGACGTGTCGTACAGCGCAGAGGGGTTGGCAAAGATCCTTTCGTGCTGAGCGACGACTTTGGGGGTGAGCACACGCGGGGCTGAGCTTCCTGGTGTACCTACATAGCATTGAGTCACGGAGGAATCATCAAGGTGTTGAATGAGAATATACCAAATGCCTTGTTACGTCTCGCGGAGTAAGCGGACCAGACAATGCTTGCGCGCTGGCGATTCAGAGAGCGGAGCACGACAACTCGGACTGCGAGGTAATTCCAGAGTAGGTGGAAGAATAGAAGCGTGAAGAGAACGATGTATGTTGCGTGCGTGCTGTGTACATAGTGCATGACTCCTGTTCCGCACTGCGCTATGTTAAATCACAATGCTGGCACAAACCCATGTTGCGACTCACGAGCATCCCGAGTAACGCAAGAATTGTCTCCTTGCTAGCATCTTTGGCGTTTAGATCTCCCACGTCTCCGTTTATTGCGCCAGAACTAGCAAAGTGCAGCGTCAGAGCCGCCTTCGACCCACCCGCTACGGCCGCACACAACGCGCGGGATGCTCCGCTCGCACACAGCGCGGCAACGCGCAGCGCCGATCCCGATCCCGCGCGCGCGAACGGGTACTGCGCCGAAAGCACAACGGCACTGAGGTGGGGTGATAGCGTGTCTAGCACAATTGACGCATCGTTGAAGATGTCGGCGAGTAGCCGGTACGTCTTCGCCTCCGGGTAAAGCGACGTCCCGAGGTAGTAGCCCGCGACGACAGCTGACCGGTGCGGTGAGTTAGCTTTGAGCGGGGAGAGCGCGTAACTGACTTGTTAAGCGGCTGAAGATCTCTTGAAGGACCGTGAGCAGGATGGCGTGCGTTGCAGATGCGTCCGCTTTCCCGACCCCGTGTCCTGAGAGATCCGCGATGTCTGGATTAATGCCAAGTAGGAGGAGAGCTCGGGACTCACCCTCAAGCACTGCCCTAGATGCTATCAGCCCAGCAAGAGAGCTGCAGAATGCCTGCAAAGCGTTGTATATCTGATATCTGCCGATCACCATCAATGTCATGCGGCATGATATTAGGACAGTGATCGCACTGAAGATAATCTACAGTGAGGGATGAGAGGCTTAGACATATTCTAGTGCACTATAAAGCTACTGAACGAACCCGATGACACGCTTGCGGGGTACCCGGCAGGAAGGAATATGTTGCTAAGAAAGCGTCGCCAACCCATTCGCGTTCTCTGCACAGTCGTCCCTGAAACGGACGCCCGGGTGTCTCCCTAGAAGATGTAAATTGTTGGCACGTAGATGACATGTGTTTACGAAGCATATACTCCTACTCGTTTTTCGTGCGCATCTTCGGCATATGTGTATGTTGCAGTCAAAGGACGCGTAGATGCATAGTCTCGCGGTCACGGGATAGGGTCACCTACATCCGCCCTAGCAAAATCCGCCAAGCGGTTCGTTGTCTTCGGTTTTTCGATCTCCGCTCGGCTGTGTCCGTGGCGCAGCCACACCGCTGTAGAGCGTCTGATCGAGACTACCTTACACGAACGCCGCATTTACTTGACGCGGGATACAAATGTATACAAAAAAAAGACACCAGCAGGCGAAGTGATGCGCGCTCTAACACGTGACCGTGTCTTGACGCGCTTGCCCTTCATCGTGCTGCCGCTCCTGTCCTGCGCACTGACGACATCTTGGACTCTCGGCGTTGCAAAGGCTCGTGTGATAGTGACGCTGGTGGAGCTATTGGATCTCATAGCTGTAGAAGCTGAGCGCTGATGTCGCACCGGGGCTTGCTCGTGACGGAACGAGATGATTCCGGACGTTTGACTGCAACATACACATATGCCGAAGATGCGCACGAAAAACGAGTAGGAGTATATGCTTCGTAAACACATGTCATCTACGTGCCAACAATTTACATCTTCTAGGGAGACACCCGGGCGTCCGTTTCAGGGACGACTGTGCAGAGAACGCGAATGGGTTGGCGACGCTTTCTTAGCAACATATTCCTTCCTGCCGGGTACCCCGCAAGCGTGTCATCGGGTTCGTTCAGTAGCTTTATAGTGCACTAGAATATGTCTAAGCCTCTCATCCCTCACTGTAGATTATCTTCAGTGCGATCACTGTCCTAATATCATGCCGCATGACATTGATGGTGATCGGCAGATATCAGATATACAACGCTTTGCAGGCATTCTGCAGCTCTCTTGCTGGGCTGATAGCATCTAGGGCAGTGCTTGAGGGTGAGTCCCGAGCTCTCCTCCTACTTGGCATTAATCCAGACATCGCGGATCTCTCAGGACACGGGGTCGGGAAAGCGGACGCATCTGCAACGCACGCCATCCTGCTCACGGTCCTTCAAGAGATCTTCAGCCGCTTAACAAGTCAGTTACGCGCTCTCCCCGCTCAAAGCTAACTCACCGCACCGGTCAGCTGTCGTCGCGGGCTACTACCTCGGGACGTCGCTTTACCCGGAGGCGAAGACGTACCGGCTACTCGCCGACATCTTCAACGATGCGTCAATTGTGCTAGACACGCTATCACCCCACCTCAGTGCCGTTGTGCTTTCGGCGCAGTACCCGTTCGCGCGCGCGGGATCGGGATCGGCGCTGCGCGTTGCCGCGCTGTGTGCGAGCGGAGCATCCCGCGCGTTGTGTGCGGCCGTAGCGGGTGGGTCGAAGGCGGCTCTGACGCTGCACTTTGCTAGTTCTGGCGCAATAAACGGAGACGTGGGAGATCTAAACGCCAAAGATGCTAGCAAGGAGACAATTCTTGCGTTACTCGGGATGCTCGTGAGTCGCAACATGGGTTTGTGCCAGCATTGTGATTTAACATAGCGCAGTGCGGAACAGGAGTCATGCACTATGTACACAGCACGCACGCAACATACATCGTTCTCTTCACGCTTCTATTCTTCCACCTACTCTGGAATTACCTCGCAGTCCGAGTTGTCGTGCTCCGCTCTCTGAATCGCCAGCGCGCAAGCATTGTCTGGTCCGCTTACTCCGCGAGACGTAACAAGGCATTTGGTATATTCTCATTCAACACCTTGATGATTCCTCCGTGACTCAATGCTATGTAGGTACACCAGGAAGCTCAGCCCCGCGTGTGCTCACCCCCAAAGTCGTCGCTCAGCACGAAAGGATCTTTGCCAACCCCTCTGCGCTGTACGACACGTCCACGCATTCAAAGCTCTTCCTTGGTAGCTGCCACATCGGCTCCGCCTTCTCTTCCATCTCTCCCAACGCCTCTATTTCCTATTCGTCCACGCCGAACCTTACCCTCGCGCAGCTCACCTCTCTCCTTGAGACTTTCTCTTCCGAGCAGTATCTACTCTGGTACTCTCCTCCCACCCATTCCTCCTCCCACCTCTCCCTGCACATACTGATGAAGCCGCACCATCGCCCCTCCGACCACCTCAAGGCGTGGGCGCACGCGTACGAGGCTGCAAGGCTGCTGGTGGGGAGAGCGCCTAATGACTTCGAGGTGGGACTGGCTGCTGTGCAGACAGCAAGAGCGGTTGTAGAGGAGGCTTGGGAGGATTTCATTGAGGGTGTGAGGGAAGCGGGCTGGAAGCTTGCGGAGGGAGAGAGTGGGTTGGTGGGAGTGGGGAGGACAATCCAGGTTGAGGTTCAGGAATTGGCGACGGACGAGATAGATGAGGATAGGAAGAAGGTTTAGAGCGTTATACTCGGAAACGTCGACGATGGCGAATCTGTTTGTGTGTCTTAGAATTACTACAGGTATACGCCACGGTATCATGGATGATAGCACCGTACTGCCCTTGGCTTGCTCCTATTCGTGTATACATCTACTTCACATATCTCACTCTATCATCGTCTACAGTGACCTGGAAAAGAGGCGCTCTTTCTAACGCAAGTATTACGTAAGCGTGCGTCTGGATGTGGCTATCGATCTGTGCGATCTGCCTCACAAGTTGGGAACTCCTATTAGCTCCTAAAGAGACCCGTGCATCTTCGCGGTGTCATTCTTATACAGCTTGTATCATTTGCGCCCCATCCGGAGGACGAATATTTATTTACCAGTAAGCCAAGGATATTGATGGTACGGCCAATAGTTGGTGCACCCATCTGTAGCAAGGTTGAAGATAACAGTCAACAGGGATATTATACACTATAAGACATCCATCATGTTGGTGGTACAGCGTTATGGGGGCAATACAATCATACAGTGATCACAGGCACAGCCTTAACCAAATCTGTGGCGTTCGATAATAGACTTTTGTCTGGGGTTCCGCGTAACCCGCCTGTCCAGAATTGTCAGCGCCTTTATGACGTCCCAGAAATATGATTAATTACCAGTAGTACTCCATAACATTGCTCTGGCCGAGCTTGCGCAGGAAGTTCTCGTCGTGCGTAATGATAATTAGCTGGAAGTTTGAGTTGCTCTTGCGCTCGTTAATGATACTATGGACACCGTTGAGAGTGTAGCATAAGCAGCTATGTGGTCGAATTGAAACTCACTCAACAAGACTCGCTGCGAGCGCATCAATATTCTCAGTATCCAGTGCATTTGTAGGCTCGTCGAGTGCCAGAATACCGCAATTCTGGCCAAACGAGTCCGCAAGGGCAAGCCGGATGATTATAGACGCAAGCATCTTCTGCCCGGCAGAACATCGCCCACGCATGTCCATCTCAACCTGGTCTTTCGTCATCACGACCTACGGCAAAGTTTGAATGAGCATCATTGGTCCAAGCTTGGGTGGTGACGTACGCGATAGTTGTACGATCTCTTCGTGATACCACCTTCACTATCAGAGCTGATTTTTATGCCGTCGATGTCTATACAGCTGTCAGTCGCGAACAATCGGGAGAATATACGACGTACCAGTACCCTGATATGTCTTGTTCCACAGGTGGCGCATGGTATCGTTGACCTCTTCCATCTTGAGGGAATGGTATTTCATGATGGCACTATGATTCAGTCAGTATACTCCAGAATACTTCACAGATGACAAGACTGACTTGTCAAGAGCCTTCGCGTACTTCTCCAGGTCGTTATTAGCCATATCCGACATCTCTCGCAATATTAGCCGAAGTAAAAATGCGCAAGGGGACGCGCACACCTTCACTTTAATCAGTTGATCTCTGTACTTCTGGTGAATGTCTTTGAAGTCTTTCCGGTCTGCTTCCAAAGTCTCAGCTTGAGCCTTGAGGGTGCTGATTTCTCCTCCTAAATGCGCGTGCTGCAGGTAACAATAAGGACGTGAAATATGGATGCTGCCCCTCCCCGTTCGTGCTCACCGTGCTCTGAAGCCGTGTCTCTTTTTGCTTTTCAGCGTTGTATTTTTCGTCGAAGATCCGCTTGGCTCTCGCAGCCTCTTCCAAATCCAATGCGTCAATTTCCGCCTCTGTTGCAGCGATATCCTGCTTGAGTTTACGGAGCCGAAGGTTCTCGCGCAGATTAATCAGCGACGAGTTGCTCTCATTGATTTCCTTGTCTAGAGCCTCAATACCAATACGAAGCCCCTCAAGCTCGCGAGTCAGCAATTGGATCTGTAGCTCGCAATCCTCGATCTGCTGGTTGCACTCCCGCAGGAGCTGCCCGCGTCTGTTACTTGAGAATCTGCTCGATGTCAGCATCATCTTGGCAGGGGCCGGTGACATAGATGCACACCTCTTTACATTGTCATTCATGGCATTTAGCTTGTCCACCGACATGTTCATCTCCTGAGAGATCCGTGACGCCTGAGCGATCTTGGCCCTGAGATCACGATGCACTTCCTGGTACTCTCGCTCCAATTGCTCAATAGGTCCCTGCGCATCTGCAATTTTCGCGTCAAGTTCCTGGGTGCACGGGGCCGTTAACAAGCACCCATGATGGGATCGTAGGGTATGTACGGACCTTCAGTTGGGTTGTGAAGTAGGTGATGTCTGCCTTCTCCTCTTCGATCCGCCCCTGGAGCATGGTCTTCTCACGAATCTCGCTCTTGAGCTCGCTGTGCCGTACTCTCATCGCACTCAGATCAGTCTCGTGATTGCGAAGAGCGTTCATCAGCCTGTCACGTTCTGTCTGGATGTGCTGCTTTTCGCGCTCATTGGCGCGCCTGTGGACTGTCAGCTAGTCTCCTCGAGGCGAGTACACTGAGACGTACAATTCAGACGACAGCGCGTCAAGTTCAGCTTGCAGATCGTCCACTGTCTTAATAGAGCCGGTAGTGGACAGGTCCTCCTCCATGCCAGTAATGTCGCGTTTTAGTCGCTCAATGTCCCTCAGCAGCTGCGACAGCCCACTGGCATGCTGCCGAATTACAGAAAGTTCCTTAAGTTCTTGCTTGAGCTGTGCTAGCTTGTCTGACGCCTGGATACTATCTCGTTGAGTATTGTTCCCAGCTCTGCGCGCATACATACCTTCTCCGCAGCGCTAGCTAGAGGAGTTATCTCGACTTCTTGACTGGACACAGATTTCTCCAAGGATGGAATGGTTGTTCCCTGCAATGATTCCCGCTTATCTGCCTTCGCTGAGATGGGCTCCAGGTCCTTAAGCATGTTTTGCCACTGTTCCCGCTCCTGTCTGTTTTTCTCCTCCGAGAACGCATCTAGCTTTTTGAGAAATTGTTGGACCTAATGGCTATGTTCAGCTACAATCCCACGCAGTAAATGACAGAACCCACGGTCTGTTCAAGAACTTCATGCTCTGCCTCGTTCAAATTCCGTGTGCACAAAGGACAGCACTTCTTGGCTTTGGCAGCGCGTACGAGATGCTTGTAGAGCTCCTGTGAAGACTGGATTGATTGAGAATCGCTGTAACTGCGACGTCAGCAAAGTCATTATCCGGGTTGACAATCTATGGACATACTATTCTAGATCGCTGAGGGCTGCTTTGCATTCGTTGATAGCCTCCTTCACTGATTCATACTGATATTGTTTGAGTTTACTCTCGATCTCTTTGCCCAAGGCTATCAAAGGTCATGAGTCACTGTTAGCGAGTATTTCAGCAACGGTAAATGCTCACTCTGTGCCTCGTCCCGCGCTGTTTTTAATTGAGCTTTCATATATGACAAATTTGTCTCCGCAGCTTGTAGTTTCTTGTTGGCATCACTCGACTCCGCCTCAGCCTCTGCGTGAGTGCGTTCCTTGTCACTGGACAACGCAGAATCTGCATGAGTAGAAAATAGGAAAGCCGCAACAGAGTAATACCTGATAACTCGCTCAATCTCCTTCTCCATCGTGTCTGCCTTCGGCGCGAAACCGACATGTACGCGGAACTTGGCATCGTGAAGCTTAACACTGACGTCAATACGGCAATGAGAATATGTCTATCTTAACGGAAGATGAAAAACAAACGTATTTTCCACCTCATTGGTCTTGCTTTTCATATCAGCTTTCTTGATATCGAGCCTCGCCCTTGTGTCTGCCTGCAAGCTAAGTGTCCTGATCTCTGCAGTTAGATCATCCCGCCTCAACTCCATACTCCGCGCTTTCGTGTTCGCGTCCGCAAGACGCTGCTCAAAGTTCGCTGATTTGATGTCTGCCTTCGTCTTCTCCACGCGCAGTTCCTTCTCCTCGATGTCGGCCTGGAGGATCTGCGATTGCGACGTAAGCGTTGTTGCTTTGTCGAATTCTGCCTCAGCTTCGGCTACACGAGTTTGGGCCTTGGTCTACGATAGCGAATCGTCAATCCGCCAGACACGAGTGCCTTTAAGCCAGGTCATACTCACGATTCGGTCACGAAGGCTAAGCTTCTGTTGCTTGTAGCCTTCAAGCTCTGTATGCAGTTTACTCGACTTCGCGGTATACTCTTCTGTCTTGGCATTATCTTCATTCTATACAGGGGACATCATTTATAATCACAGGATGAATCCAAAGATGGTAATACCTGCAACTGGTCTACTTCGTCGACTCTGGTCCTCTGCAGATCGTCTAGCTTGTTCATGAATTCAGTGATATCCTTCCGATCGAGCGGAGTATGGTCGTAGCCCCGGATTTGATGCTTAGCAGCGAGCTCGTGGATCAATTTCTCGCGATCTGCCACGAGTTGCTCTTGCGCCTAGCACATCGCCACGTCAAAACAGCCTCGGATGGTCAAACAGGGTCTGTACCTTCTCCTCCGCCATCAACTGTCCTTGCTGTTTGCTAACGTCTAGTCATAGCTGCCTCTGCCTCTCGAGTTCCTCTTCGACATCCTGCAGCTTTGATGACTGGCTCTGACGCTTTTGCCTTTGTCTGATGATGTGCTCGTCGAAGTTTTGCAGCCGTTCCGCCAATTCCTGGTCAGTGCCTTCATACCATGACTTGCTCGCGGCCGATCAGAAACGGACTCACCTTGAATCTCCTGAACGTTCTCTCGAGCGGTCTCAAATTCCTCTTGATACCGTAGCTTCCTCTCGTTCAAGTTCTCGGCCTTCATGTACGTTTCGCGGAATTTGGTTGACGTATCATAGAACCGGGCGTTAGCTGCGATGAGGAACTCGATCTGTTTCCCGAGTTGTTCATACTCCGTTTCTTTTGTCACAATGGTATTTCTCAGGTCGTTGATACGTGCTTTCAGCTTATCTGCGTGCGCTTTCTCCTTCGACAAAGACTCAAGTCGTTCCTTCTCAGCCTTCAGTTCTGCCACTCTATCCTTACGTAGACTTTTGATGTTGTCCAAAGCCTTGGTGTACCTACATATTGGTCTGTAAGAGTGATTCCTCTCACACGTTGAGTACTTACTTGGTGGCCTCAAAGATATCGTCGAATTTCTTCTTCAGAACCGATGGCTCAGCCAGGGGCCAATAGGAGTCTTCCTGATGACAGAATATGACATTCTCAAGCACCGCTTTTGAAACACCAAGTAGCTGGGGAATTTCCGCGTCCATTTCCGCACATTTAGTGGAGATCGCTCCGCGCTGCGCCAGCAAGCGTTCAACAACAGTCGTAATTTCGATTAGCGTAGCTTACTTTCCCCCGCTGCTCGTCCGCAAGACCCAGTATACTCTCAAGTGTCTTCATCGTCAAAGCACCATTCTTCTTCATCGTGACTGACAAATTGCGTACGGCCAACATGCGGTTCCCATTCGCTGCATGGAATCTCGACTTCACTTGAGCTTTGACTTCCTTCTCATTCGCCATCTTAGGGTCGTGAACAAATGCACCGCCACGTGTGTTCGGTGGCTGGTCACCCGTTGTTGCGTACTTCAGGCATTCGATGATGGTGGTCTTGCCGCTACCATTATGGCCCACAATAACTGTGACGGGGTGAAAAATTCAATAACGGATATTTGTTTGTCATCGAAGGAGCGAATCCCTCTGATGGCGAGTTTGTCGAGGCTAGCCATCGTGGTGGCTGGAGAAAGCGGATGGTGGTCTGCGTTAGACGAGCGTCGACGCGGTAGAACGCGTGACGCGACGCGATTGATGGCTGTGACATACGTGACGCGGCCTAGCTGACGCCACACTTCAAGTTCAATCTTCATCATGAATACTATCCCGTATCCCGCTTTCGACGACAGTCCAGCCTGGGCCTCCACTGATACGTCAAGCAGTGGTGATATCATACAAGATGCCATCAAGAAAGACAAAATTGTGAAGTGCGTACAACGATCTGACAAATCATAGCTAGTAGCATGCTGACGGCAACCTTAGAGAGATTGTAGCAGCGCAGGAGAATTTGCGCGGTGCGTCTATTGATGTCTCATCTATTCAAATATAACCTAAAGTAGGTACGGGCTTTTGTAGATCTCTTTGAGAGAGTAAAGAGTGTCCAGGGCGATGTAGACAAGCTCTCTTCCGAGAATGAGACACTGCAGATGTACATCGACAATCTGACGATGCAAATGGCGAAGCGTCGCTGAGACATACAATTTCTTGTATGATAAATTAGACGTGTATGGACTCTTTATCGTGGCCAGTGGTGTGTAAGCTTACTGGTTGAGCAAGGTTCAGGCTAGGGTGATGTCGCGTATGGTGCGGGCTATGCACGATGACAGCGCATAGGACGCGCATCACCGTATGTTCTGCCGCATTATCCAGTGCTGTACATGACGTGCAAACATTTGATCCCCCTCCATGATAATTCGGATCATTTGAAGATGCTGCATTCGACCGAGCTGATCTCTCTCATCCAGCCTTGCAAAGCTATCTTGTAACCCAAATATAATACAAAGTTCAGACCATGGCGCTGCTCTCTGGAATGCTCTGTCCGGGACTGCCGACGAACGCCGCCCTGCTCCAACTGCGCAAGTGTCTGAAATCTACCGACGACCCTTGGCGACGTAGCCTCTCCAGGCCCTTCGAAGCACGTCTATCCGTTGAAGCTGGGGCTTTCTCTTCGACTTTGTGCGCAGTGTTATTCAATGAGCGTAGTCCATGGGTACATATCATGATCGATAGGACAATAGCAGACGCGCCTGCGCAAAGCATCTGAGGGAAGAAGCCGATGCTGTCTATGGCGCCCGTCAGCAAACACAATCATAGTGACTGGAAATCCGCATTCGTACCTAGTAGGACGCCTGTTGATGTACTGTGAGCCTCGTATAACCATCGTAGACCTAGGGAACTCACCGTCGTAGCCAGGTGCATCCGGCATCGCGTTCCGCAGCTGAGGGACTGCCAGGAGGACGATGAACGTGAAAAACAGAGATTGCACTACCCGCTCTTGTTCCCGAGTCAACCACGCTATTGCAACGAATCCCATTGTGACATGCACCAGCATCCAGCTGGCGCCGAAGAGCAACATGGCGAACAGCCTCGCCTCATGTGGTCGCCTGATCTCAAGGACAATATCCCGGCTGGGTACGTAGCCCTTGCCTGACACATTCAGCTTGCTCTCTACGTCCGAAGGCGAGATAGCGAAGCTGGAAGTGAGCTTGAGCGTGGTCAGGGCACGCAAGGCTACTGCCTCGGTCCCGTTCGCTGTCTCAAGGCGTAGCGTACTTGTGAGCCGATATGTGTCAAAAGGGTATAGACGTGCTTGATGCACGTCAAGAACGTGGTCACTGTCAAATTGACACAGATCTTGGATGCTTACGCGACGCTTTCAGTATGTAGAACATCAGGATGGGCATAAGCCACGAACCTTAAACGTCGATTGGTTTTGTCCACTACTGGGAATTGCATCGGATCATACGTTGCTGCGGGCTCGTTTGAGCTGTTGATCCTAACAGTGAGTTTCTTCATAGTTCGCGGCTGATTCGCGAACGCCATAAGAGCACACCTATCGATGAATGCCGTTAACGGCATTGATGGGATTCCACACAATGAACTGCCATGTGTTCCCTCGGAGCCTGGAAGTACGAATGCTGACCCACACCCGAGCATGGACCAGCGAATTGTGATAGAAGGCTCGTCGACGTCGACATCAACGTTATCGCCCATAAGTAGAATCTATTCAAATGAGCTAACCCCCCGTTTCGCCCAGTGCTGTACAAATGCACTCACTCCCGGGTTGTTGGTAGCAATATCATCTAAGAATGATTTGAACGGCGGTTCATCATCCTCTGATCCCACAAACGCGCATGATATTGACAGAATAAATATCAGGGAGAAAACAACCGCTATTCCGACGATAAAGGCCGGTCCGAGCGGGATGACGCCCGCCCTCGCTGCGGTCAACGGCACTTTAGGTTTTGGAGTTTTTGTTTTTTCGGGCTTCGTGCCGCCAAGCTTGGCTTGGCTAGCGGGCCTGTATGTGGAGACACTCGAAGGCGCCCTAATCAGACCTGTAGTAGAAAGGAACGAATCACGAGTAGACATCTAGTGACGTCGGGAGTAAAGAGCGACAAGGGTGGGACGTACGTCGCCGCATTCAAGGAGCCCGCACAGCAGTGTACTTGTACTCTTCGTCTGCGTAGCCGCGCTCCCGCTGGGAAGCGAGGGCTGTGGCACAGACGTCTGTACTCTCTCGTAGCTCCGGCTCCGAATGGTCGTCGGAAAGCTTCCATGCTCTTGGCATGGCCTTGGCATTAATTCGAAGCTCATGAACCTCGCACCAACGCCTGTGCCAGTCAGACAATACTCCATGTTGCAACCATTCATACGCAAGATGCGATTCAAGTCGCAGGGAAACAGACATGATATCTTCATCAAAACGAGATTGCCCGACTATCTCGGACGACAACATGCTGTGCACGACAATTGCGCTGGCGGTAGCCAGTCACGGCGACAAAAGGACCGCTTAGGGTCACTTCTGGAAGGCCGCCGCTATCCCGCTGTGACCAAATCAGGATACAGGGTGAAGATTCGTGGGATTGACGTCGGTACCGCATACGAGGACTGCCTCCCCCTTATACAAAGATGGGTTTCGGTTTCCTGATGTGTCGCCCAGAGACTGAAGTTATCATCGCAACCCTTTCGGGCGTGCTATGGCGGTGTCGATGGGGGAATTGCGTCGTGGCTGAGGCTGAGGAAACTTCTTGACTATAATGAAGAACCGTGGAGTAGGAAAAACGTCGTAAATTCAGTTTAGAACGATAGCGTTGCCACAACACCTCCAGTTAGGGAAGACCGGCTGACAGCGTTCTGACTGTCTGTGCCCACACGTATATCCCTCACTCGCCTTCAATTGCCCCCCTGCACTAGATGAAAACGATGGCCAGCCTCCAAGAGTGGCGGTTTCACCTACTGGGCCATATCGTCGGCCGTCGAATGAAGTGCTTAGTTATTGGTGGCATTCTTCAGAGCCACAAACTAGACAGGTGCAAATTAGTTGCCGCAAACGGAACCATTCGTCCAGGAGTGTCCGTACATTCAATTTATCCTGTCAGTAGAGATTTAAGAAGTAACCAAGATAGTAAATGAAATTAAACAATACGCACCATAGGGGAAATCTGAGCGTAATGTCACGGAGAGTTCAACAAGCCTTGCAAGACACGGATTTCTTCTATGGGTCCGCCCGGGTCCCCTTCTGGGCCGAAAATGCCCAGAATGTGTGTCGCAATCCTAAGGTATAACTTTGCATCCTCCTCCAGGGACCCTGAATCGGTGAATCTCTCTCCGGATACCATAGCATTCCAAACCGTTTTAGCTAGTTCGAGCGCATGCATGCCTGATTAAAGGCGTTATCATCCTGCGTTACTTTGATGCTACATCACACACCGATCTGAGGATAATATGTCGGGTACACTAAGCAGTACAACGCTAGTTGCGTGAGGCCAATCTCCAGAGCTTCCGCGTAGCTACCTTCGTGAGATGCTTTGCTGAATCGCTCCGATATGTCAGGCAGATAGGACTCGTGGGATAGAGGTCCGATCTCCTCAGGGATTGTGTGGGTCATTCGGTCATCAACAACATCTGCCGCTACTCTGTCTGAGCGGCCAAATACAGCGAGGGATTTCTCCGAATCGTTCGAACGCTTCACGCGTTATTTCCCAAGCGGTCGTTCTTGCGGAGGGGTATACTTGTACCCACTTCGATGCCCTATCTTCTCTGGGGATGACAACAATTCCTCCGTGGTTACGGAAGGCTCCAATGGTGTCAGTCCACTCGTATCGGTTGAGTCTGTAGACTCCCTGAATGTCCTCAGGCAAGAGTTCAATCAGTCGTGCTGGGAATTCTGGTCCAAATATCATGTGCCCTTACACCGTGGTAGGTGAGGGTGTGATAAGCTTGACCTTCTGTTACGGGTCGAATACCCGTTCGTATATTCGAGTCGCGAATATAGATCATTCTTCTGCACGTAGGCTTGTTGCCGTATGCAAGGCAAATACTCGTTAGATGCCTTCAAGTCCTAGGTGAAGTTCCTAGGAGATCGTTCTTCTGCACGTAGGCTTATTGCCGTATGCAAGGCAAATACTCGTTAGATGCCTTCGGGTCCTAAGTGAAGTCCTTAGGAGATCGATTAATATCCAATGCGCGTTAGAGGATATAATCTGTTCAGGTGCGAGTCGAATAGAATATAAGACTCGCCTAAGTCCGAGAAGTCAGTGTGCACTTCGAGGACTTAGTCATTTGGTTGCTCAAGTGAGAAATACTGAGCGTAGTTTCCTACGTTTGAGAACGAGTATAAGACTTCTTGTTTATACAACAAGGTCGAGCTGAAGAGCCTCGACGGTAAGTACATGAGTTTTTATACTACGCTAGGTTTCAGGGGTCAAGTCTGTCCCAGATGCCACCGATACTATCTACGCTATAGTCCCAAACGTTTGATAAGTATGTAGTGATATATCTGAGACGATAGATAGGAATGATGGCGGTTGAACGCCATCTGTCAGCTAATAAACGATGAACATGAAACGGTGGCAGGGTTGGATCTGCCAAAGATGAAACGAGCCCTACAGACTAGTACAACTGGGGATGCGCCCAGTAAGATCACGAGTAGCCAGGGGGTTGGTTGCGCAACAAGTCCCTGTATCGTATTCGCCCGGTGGTGAGTTCTGTCGATATTCGAAAAATCAAAATAACCGTGACAAATATAGTAGAATATAGTAAGAATGTATCATGAAGAATCGAAGGCTGTGCGTCTTGCAGGCAATATATAAATTTCACCTTCACGAAGCACATAACGCACTGTACAGTGCATGCCACATTATATGGTGCATGCCACAGGTTACAATATATCTACATAGGTAAGCTGCGACCGCTTCTTGCAATTCATATGCTAGTCTGACTACTAAATGACAATTCTATACCAGTCTGGTAATTAGTTTACCAGTCACACATTGAGTTTGACTGACGCTTATAAGATGCCTTTAGAGTGGCGATTGAATGCCACTCTGCTGTCGATCTTATCAGTGCTTATCTACAGAGACAAGATCCTTCCTCGATTGGCAAGTACCTCCAGCACTGCTAAGCCACCTCCAGCACTGATAAGTCATCTTGCGTTTTGCTGATGGTGTTGCTCCTTTTCGGGGTCAGCCATTTGGAAACAAAAGTCGGCGACGGCCGAGTGGAGGGCGTCCAGTGCAGTGCGCATGGCGGCCTCATACTTGTCGGAGGGAGGTCCGGTGTTTTGTTCGTTGATATCGCCCATGTCGGCATCGGCGTCGACATTGGTGGGCGGGAGCTGCGGCTCAACCGCCGGGGGTGGTGGTGGTTTTTGCAAAAGGTCCATGTCGCCTGCTGGTGTCAGTGGTGAGTACTTGAGTGCTGAGTTGCACCAGCAAGGAGGGTTACTTCTATCAACTCATCCAATCATACTATTTGATTCCGTGCCTCATACAAGCCCCTCTCTTAATGAAGCCAGATAGGACAGGGCTTTGAGTCCCCCGCCTCATACCCTCTTGAGCAAACTGGCAGACACCTCTGGGAGTCTCAAGACTTCAGATAAATCGGTCAGCTGCAATCGGTGCGAACTGGACGGTAATATCTTCAAGGATGATGACATCTCAGCCGATGAAGCCATTGATAGACGCAACTGCTTCGATGTTCGATCTCAAAGTGAACCAGGCACACCTATTGAATACGTCATTCACACATTATCTTTCGTCTGGGGAGACATGAAGATGACAGTACATGAAGCCATAAATATGATATGGCATCTAACAGTGCTGTCGAATTTATGTGATATCAAACTAACTTTTGCAAGGCGCTTGTATATTTACGTTGATAGGTAGGAGCCCAGTCCGGCTTAAGTAGGGCTTGGCTTGGCTCGGCCCGGCCCATGTGTTACAAGGACGCCACATATATATATACGTGCCGCTCACGTCCAACTTCCAACCACCACCACAACCAAGTGATTCCTAGTCATGTCATCCTCAACCTCAACAGCCACAGTTTGGTATCTTCGAAACGATGGCGCAGCGAACCCAAGTGATGTCGATGTTCCTGTGGGTACTCGCATGGACCAATTGCGAAAGGCCATTGGCGACGATCTGGGGTTATCAAGGGTGGAGTCACAATCATTGAACCTGTGGATGGTATGTGGCCACCTCATGCCGCATCTTGATGACCCTCACACCTGCTTAGCCCAATGAGGAACTACTAGACGAGCCAGGCAACGAGGCACGGACTGCCTGGGATGAAAGGAAGAGGGCGGCCGATTACCACCTTAATGCCGTTGCAACAAAGTTGCACTCTCGTCAAGCTGTTGGTTCTGCATTGCAGCTTAACACTGGCAGGGAGTTGGTGCACGTCATTGTCGAATTGCCCGAACGTGAGTTTTAGTTATCACATCTTGTCGCAATCATGACGATATTCTAGTACAAAAACGGCCTGCAGACGACGAAGGTTCGGAGGGGCGGAAGCGGCGGAAGCTTGAGAGTATGGGTGAGCCTCTCGTTTTGATAGCATTGCAGTTTTTGAATTGAAACCGACTGTCGCCTGACCAGGAGTCGAGAATCGCCTTCAATCGGTGTTAGCCGGGCGTCAGAAGGTGCTCGATGCCTTGAGAAATTTGCCTGCGCCTTCAACAGCTGCAAAAACCGATAATTTCAAACATTACATGTCTCAGGACCAGTCTTGGCTAAAGGCTGGCCGACCTTATGGTGCCGTTGGCCCTCCCGTTTCGATCTACCACTCTGTCTTCGCCATGTTCTTGGAGCTCGTAGCGAACACTGACAGCATCCCAGACTCGGATGCTCTGGACACAGCTCGCAAGCTTCTGGAGGAGTCGTCCAAGTTCCACCCAGATGAGGGCACGCGACAGAAAAAGATCAACGACCTGCTCGCTAAGTTCTTGACACATGACATAGTATCGATGCGACTGTCTGACAGCTCAAGTAGCGATGGCATGATTCGTGTTCACTGTCAGAAGATCCATGTAAATGCGGGTCCGCTGTTCTTAGAGTACAAGAGTGAGCCGGATTCAGTCAAGGCTGAGCCATGTATGCAGGCTGCCTTCGGATATGCCAGATATTATCTTGTCGAAGTTCGTTTTTCATCATTGTGTTCAGCTTCAGTTTATGTTAACTGACTGCGGTCTGTGACACCAGGCGGAAGATCTCCTTGAATACTGCTGTTGTCCAAGTTTTACCCTCGCCATCACAGGCCCCTCATTGCAAGTGTCTGGAGTGGTTATCGTTGACGAGATGCTTGTTCAAGATCTCATGCACCCACTCTGCCTGAAAGACGCCGCCCTTCCTCCACAGCACTTCCTTCGTGTGGCGCGGGTCCTCGATGCACTCAAGGTCTGCACGCAGCAACTACACAGCTTCTACGAGGGCCTCGAAAAGCCTCTTCCCCAATCGGCAAGGCATCTTCTCCCCTCCTTCACATCCTACACGAATGCCGAGGGACAGGATGTTCGGATGGAGTATCTGGGCCGGGTCAGACCCAAGGAAGAAAGCTCGAGGCGCGCGTTATTCGTGGCCGAGACCGAGGGTGGCAAAAAGGAAAAGGTAGTAGTAAAGTTCGTCCACCAATATGGAGAACGCGGACACCGGTTGCTCGCGAAAGAAGGCCTCGCTCCTGCACTCCACTACTTCGCGTCGCTGGGAGGCGGCACGTACGTCGTCGTTATGGAGTTTGTGACTGGTGACACAGTCTTCCAGGCAAACAGCAAGAGCCTCTCCCCGGACGTCCTGGCTGACATTGAACGAGCTGTGAAACTCCTGCATGATAACAATCTGGTCTTCGGCGACCTGCGCCAACCCAACATCATGGTGGTAAAGCGCGAGGACGGGAAGGACGGCACGATGCTGATTGATTTTGACTGGTGTGGAGAGGACGGAGAGGCACGATACCCTTTACAACTCAACAAGGGATTGGGTTGGCATGGCGAAGTTGTGTGTGGTGGCATCATAATGAAGGAGCATGACTTGCACATGTTGTCAAAGATACAGCGGAAGTTCTAAGGTCGTTAACTTGTTTTCTTGTTCACTTGTTAACTATGTATTCATGTATCGCCATGGCGGGGTCCTGTATGACGTTCAAATTGTACATTTATGTAATCAGCGATAATGAAAATGTGAACAATCTTCTCACCAGAGAACAATAAATCCTTTCCGCGCGATCTCCGTTGCACCAAGATAAGGACCCTACGGATCAATCAGAACTAGACCCATTTGTGCAAAATACCGTAATGCCACTTCATTGGAAAAGGATAATCCTCTGTTGGCTCAAGCCGACGGTGTATTGGTGCGCTAGTGAGGCTCGAGAGGGCCTTGCCTGCTTAATCGACGGTCTGCTTGAATTAGCAGACGCGCCTTCCAGCCGGAGACATTATGAGTAACAAACACAAGATGCACGTTCAACCTATATAGAACGTTGTGAACCGCAGCATCTTTTCAAAGGTATACTCGCCCGATAATTTCCTCCGCCACCTGTGTCGCGGTATACGCAGCCAAGGCGCGCGCTGCTCCCAATATGCACCGAACCTGTGCCGCGTCTCCCGCGAGGAAGATCCAATATCGTATATGCGAGCACGCAGTGGCGGCTAGGAAGGTGGCCGGGAAATCGGCGATGTACAGGTTGCCGTCGCCGAATAGATCGAGTGCGTGCGTGCGGGCGGGTGCGGGCGGGTATCTATCTCAGCGATGGTGGCGTGTGCTCACGGGAATGCAGGTCTCAACGAATGTTAGTCCATCGCGCGCAAGCTTGACTTACTCTTACTTGACTTCTCGCTGCACGGCGGTTATAAATAAGAGTGTGTCTCGGGTCACGGAGGATAGCTAAGGTGGACACGGAGGGACGCAAGCCACACCTACTCCAAGGTGATTGGTGAACCTGACCTGCTAGTTGGAATGGTATATAAGTAAATGTACAGACAACCGTAAAATATACAACAAAATGTAATGAGCCCTTGCGATACAGACAATCTGAAATGATCCAGGATGTATACAACTAATAAATTATGCGGTGGAAACCGCACATTCTCGATCGTTCATGTGTTACGGTTATTTTGATTTTTCGAATATCGACAGAACTCACCATAGGACGAATACGATACAGGGACTTGTTGCACAACCAACCCCCCCTGGCTACTCGTGATCTTACTGGGCGCATCCCCAGTTGTACTAGTCTATAGGGCTCGTTTCATCTTTGGCAGATCCAACCCTGCCACCGTTTCATGTTCATCGTTTGTTAGCTGATAGATGGCGTTCAACCGCCATCATTCCTATCTATCGTCTCAGATATATCACTCCATACATATCGAACGTTTGGGACTATAGCGTAGATAGTATCTGTGGCATCTGGGACAGACTTGACCCCTGAAACCTAGCGTAGTATAAAAACTCATGTACTTACCGTCGAGGCTCTTCAGCTCGACCTTGTTGTACAAACAAGAAGTCTTATACTCGTTCTCAAATGTAGGAAACTACGCTCAGTATTTCTCACTCGAGCAACCAAACGACTAAGTCCTCGAAGTGCACATTGACTTCTCGGACTTAGGCGAGTCTTATATTCTATTAGACTCGCACTTGAACAGATTATATCCTCTAACGTGTATTGGATATTAACCGATCTCCTAAGGACTCCACTTAGGACCCGAAGGCATCTAACGAGTATTTGCCTTGCATACGGCGACGTGCCTACGTGCAGAAGAACGATCTATATTCGCGACTCGAATATACGAACGGGTATTCAACCCGTAACATCATGAGTGCAGACTGGAATCAAAATGTGGAGGGGCAAGAGCGACCACAGACGGCAATTCCCCTTGAGAGGGCGCCGATGGCATAGAGAAGGCAGGAGTGGGACTAGCCAATGGGATAGAAACAACCCACCACGTCCAGAATGGCCTTAACCGGCGAGGACGTGAAGGGACAGTGCGACGGAATATTCCACACTGTCCATACAAAAAGTCGTACTAAATGATTCGAAACGGAATAAATCATTTAGGAACCTGAAGCGACACCCCATGGATAATTGAACCGACTCGCGGACCAGATCGTACCGCATAATACGACCAGTCACAGTTCGAACGGCCAGAGTAAGAGGAACATTTTGAGAACATATGGAAAGTACTCCGAGAGGAAAATGGCACCGGTTACAACCCCGGCTGAGCCACCTCGGTAGAGGAAATCCCATCTGATAGGCAACTACCCCATACAGGGAGTCGTAAGCCCTAGTTCAGAAATATGAACTTGATTAGTACTCCAAAGCCCGATGACTTGGCTCACCAAGCAGTACCAATCCCCACTAATGCAAGAGCTCCGGCGAACCCCACCAGCTCAGCGCAAGACGGACCAACTCGATCGTCAACACATCCATGACGAACCATTCCGGGTCAGCCATCAAGAAAGGCAGATGTTACGGGTAGAATACCCGTTCGTATATTCGAGTCGCGAATATAGATCGTTCTTCTGCACGTGGGCGTATAGCCGTATGCAAGGCAAATGCTCGTTAGATGCCTTCAAGTCCTAGGTGAAGTTCCTAGGAGATCGTATAATATCCAATACGCGTTAGAGGATATAATCTGTTCAGGTGCGAGTCTAATAGAGTATAAGACTCGCCTAAGTCCGAGAAGTCAGTGTGCACTTCGAGGACTTAGTCGTTCGGTTGCTCGAGCGAAAAATACTGAGCGTAGTTTCCTACATTTGAGAACGAGTATAAGACTTCTTGTTTATACAACAAGGTCGAGCTGAGGAGCCTCGACAGTAAGTACATGAGTTTATATACTTCGTTAGGTTTTAGGGGTCAAGTCCGTCCCCGATGTCACCGCTACTATCTACGCTATAGTTCCAAACGTTTGATAAGTATGTAGTGATATATCTGAGACGATAGATAGGAATGATGATGGCGGTTGAACGCCATCTGTCAACTAATAAACAATGAACATGAAACGAGGGCAGAGTTGGATCTGCCAAGGATGAAACGCGCCCTCTACGCTAATACAACTGGGGATGAGCCCAGTACGAGTCACGAGTAGCCAGGGGGTTGGTTGTGCAACAAGTCCCTGTATCGTATTCACCCAGTGGTGAGTTCCGTCAGCGTTCGAAAAATCAAAATAACCGTAACATCAGCCCCTCCCTAAGCATTCGTCGGCCTCGACGAATTTTCCAAGTTCCCCTCTTCAGAGTGCCTCGGCATCCTGTTCGTTGTAGATGTCGCCGTTCCCGCTGAGGGACGGGGTCGTAGGAGTTCGCCATACGAAGTGTTGGCAGCATTCATTCTGTCGATGACCTGGTTGATTGAGTCCACAAGTTCTGCAAATATAATCGGGGCAGTCGAGGATCCAGTGGTTAGCGGAACCACATTGTCGGCACGGCTGCTCAGGCGAGGGCCTCGCTGGTACCCGTAGGGAAGGGATATCGCGGAGGTATTCATTATGCTGATATCTCCAGTGGTGTGCGGCTCGGTGGAGGTTTCGTGCGGCCCATGTTGGTAGGGAGGCGGTGTCTCGTTCGTGCTCCCTCGCACCTCGCTCAAACTCCTCGCGGGTAATACTCTGCACTGAAGGAGATCGTCGAATAGGCGGCGTGCTATTCGCTCTTCGTTGTCGCGCTGGGGTAGCCCTAGGGCTCGTCGGGCGTGCAAGTGGTTCACGTCTCCCGTTGCCTCCCATACCAGAAATACGTGGCGTCGGGTCTCTAACTCCTGTTCGGCGGGCCCTCTGAGTCTCGGTAGGCAACGGAAATAATACTCTATCGCCCTCCATAAAATCAAACGGCCTTGCAACTCGGCGTCGTTCGTCGGGGGTGAAAAAGCGGGCGGGTCGCGGTGTGTATTCGGGTCGGTTGGGAGCAACGTGCTCGCGATCCTCGAAGTCGTTGAGCGCGTGTCGTAGTCGGGCCGTCGTGGTGGCGGCCAATCGGTCGATAAGTCTGTCGGTGAGTAGCTCGAGTCCCTCTCTCTGTGCTCTGATCTGCCCCTCCATTCGGACGAGGTCCTCGGTGATGTTCTGGTATGAGCTGTAGACGTGGGTGAGGTCCTGCGTGATGTCGAAGAGGGCCAACCAGCCATCGGCTCGGCCAGCAAAAGGTCCCTCGGCCCTGTACCAGAGGAGGGCGTGTCTAATCTGCAGATGCTGGGGGGAGTACCTTCTTGGTGGCGTACCTCGCGGTCGGCCTTCTCGACGATCTGCATCGCCAGGGGTCGTGGTACGGCGGGGGAGCTGGTGGCGAGTCGTCGACATACTATTACTGTCTTGTTTTCGAGTGTCGGGGTTGTCCTGACTCTCGTCCTGTGGTAGTCTTTTATCAGCTCCTTGGAATGCTCCAAGTCCACCTCATCTTCCCATGAGTTGTCGGCCGTGGCATAGCCTTTCCACTTGACGAAGTACTGATGCTTCTTCCCTCGCCATCTATCAGCCAAGATGGCTTCGACTTCGTATTCTTCTTGCCCCTTGATGATATCAGGTGGCGGCCGTAGGTAATTGGGTCCATGCACCCTCGTTTCCCTGAACGGTTTTAGTAAGGCGGCATGGAATACCGGATGAATTTTCCAGTTCCTTGGTAACTGCAACCGGTATGTCGTGGGTCCCATCTTTTCTGCGACGGTGAAAGGTCCTTCTCTTTTTGGTGCTAGTTTGTTCGATTCGTAGGGGATTGTTAGGTTCTTGGCGTCGAGCCAGACCTTGTCCCCTTTCTCAAGCTTTGGCAGTTCTCTGAGGAATCGCCCTGCCATTCTTTTCTGGGCTAATTCATGCGCGATGAATGCCATCTTTCGCGCCTCTTTGATCTTCTTGATCCTGTCAACTGCTGCCGGGACGTTCCCTACTCTGTCATAATCTGGGAATCCCCTCGGGACGTATCCTAGGATTATTTCAAGTGGCGCTGGTCGGTTTTTGGTTCGTCTGGTGTTGTGCGCAAATTCGACGTCAGGCAGTCGCTGTACCCATTGGAACGGGTCGTTCATGCAATAGATGCGAAGGTATACTTCGATCTGTTGATTCATCCTTTCTGTCTGTCCGTCGGTCTGTGGATGGTACGCCGTGCTCATTGCTGATTCCGTTCCCTGCAGCTTGCATAATTCCTTGAAAAGCTTCGATGCAAACTGCGGTCCCCTGTCTGAAATAATCTTTCGGGGAATGCCGTATTGCGAATATATTTTTCAATGGAATATTTCTGCGGCCCCTTCGCTCGTAATTGTCTTGTCGCATGGGGTGAGAGAGATGGCCTTGGATAGGCCATGGTCGACAATCACCATCATGGAGTCATACTTTCCGACTCTTGGCAGGTCGGTGACAAAATCAACCGAGCACTGTGAGAAGGGGAGGGCGTCTTCCCGTGTCGGTATTGGTTGCAAAGGGGGTTTTAGCGGATTCCTATCAGGTTTCATCTGTTGACAGATTGCACAGCCCCGGACATATTCCGCTATCATTGTTCTCATGTCAGGCCACCAAAAGTGAGTCGTAACCTGTACTGTTGTGCCCCAGATTCCAGGGTGTCCGGCCGGGATCGTGTTGTGGTATTTTGAGATGACGTCCCGTCAAAGGCCCTCGTCCCTCGGCACATACATCCTGCCTCTGTAGAGCAGTATACCATCCGTTTGTTGCCATTCATCCGCGGTGGTTGTAGCGGGGAATTCGCCTGTGCCCCCTAGGGCACGGATCGCCTGTTCCGCAGATTCATCTCGATCGTTAGCACTCTTGATTCGATCAATGATCGGGATCTGGATTGCGTGGACGACGAGTTCGTCTGGAATCATGGTGATTCCCTCGTTGTCTTCGTTGCTTTCGTCCAGGTGATACAACCTGGAAAGCGTGTCGGCCATGACTAGTTTCCTTCTGGGGACGTGCTGTAATTTCAGGTCGAATTGCGAAAGGAATAGATGCCATCTCGCTTGCCGCCGATTTAGACGCTGTGCGCTTCTCCAGTACGTCAGGTTTTGATGATCGCTTCGGATCAAGATCCGATGCGGTGCTCCTTCCAATAGGTGCCGCCATTCTTCTAATGCTCGGAGTAGTTCGCGATCGTAGATTTCGTAATTCCGTTCTGTTGGTGTCAGGGATTGTGAGAGATATCCCACCGGCCGTTCGCTCCCTGTTTCATCTATCTGTTTCAGTACCGCTCCTGTGGCGAACTGAGATGCATCCGTTTCGAGGATGAATGGTTTCTCCTTGTCCGGTGTTCCTAGTGCGGGCGCCGTTGTGAATGCTTTCTTCATGAATTCGAATGCCGTCTGTTCTTTCTCCGTCCATTGGAATCCTGTTCCTGTGACCGTTTTTGTGAGGTCTACCAAGGGTCGGGCGTGCGTAGAGTAGTGATCGATAAATTTCCGATAGAAGTTTGCAAATCCTAGGAAGGATCTGACTTCTTTGAGATTTCGGGGAGTCGGCCACTCTTTAATCCCATTGAGTTTCGCTGGGTCCATCTGGATATTTCCTGGGGTGATGACTAGTCCCAGGAATTCAACTCTGTCGACACCGAAAGCGCATTTCTCGGGTTTCACAAAGAGATGATTATCCACCAGTTTCTGAAGGATCCGCCGCTCCCGTTCCTTATGTATTTTCTCGTCTTCTGAGAAAATGAGGATGTCGTCCATATAAACAAGCACCCATCCTTCGAGGATTTCTTCTTTCAGGATTTCGTTCATCATTGCCTGAAAGGTCCCGGGTGCGTTGCATAATCCGAAAAACATGACCGTGGGCTCGTACAACCCTCGGTTTGTTTTGAAGGCCGCCTTCCATTCGTCTCCCTTTTTGATTCGCACGTTGTTGTATCCCGCTCTAAGGTCCATTTTTGTGAAGATCTTTGCTCCTTTTAGCTTTTCCAGGAGCTCTGAGATCAGTGGTAAGGGATAGACGTTCTTTATCGTCCCTTCGTTCAGATATCGATAATCTTGACAGGGTCGTAGGCCGCTGTCTTTCTTTGGGACGAAAAAGAATGGTGACGCCATCGGGGATTTTGAAGGGACTATGAATCCCTTGGCCAAGTTTTCTTTTAGGAATTCGTCCAACGCCTGTTGCTCTTTAGGCGAGAGTGCATAGACTTTGCAGTCTTTCGGCACGAAATCGGGTTTTAATTCAATTGCGTGGTCCCATGGTCTCGACGGGGGGAACGCTGCTGCGGACTCCTTACTGAACACCTTGGCGAAGTCCAGCAGGTGTTTCGGGACCATCTCTTCAATTGTTCGTTCTGGTTCGGGGGTTTTTTGTGCAAATTCCTGAGATTTCGTCAGCGCTTTCCTGACAGCGTTGATGATTTGTATCTTTGTTCGGAACTTCTTTCGCGTCTCCCCTTTCTTTCCTATGATCCTAGGGTTATCTTTTGCGAAGCATCGGATCGCTTCGTATTCTTCGGGAGTATAGAGCCGCTGCGCTGTTTCTTCTGGCTGGTCTGTGGATCCAAACCCTTTCTCCCCTCGTTCTGTTTCATCTAGATCTTCGACCTTCAAGATGTCAGGGGTGAGGTGTCGTTCGAAAATTATCTGGGCTATTCGCATGCCCGGGATAATTCTATGCGCCTTGTCTGAGTGGTTAAAGACGATGGCACCGACGTCTCCTCGGTAGTCTGAATCTATGATTCCGGCTTGTACTACCAATCCGTGTCTGAGGGTGTTGCCTGATCGTCCGGCCAGCCTTCCATACGATCCCTTCGGGATCTTCATTTTTACTCCTGTGGAGACGAGTTTCCATCCTCCGGCGGGGATCTCGGTTTCTTCTGCGGCGTAAAGGTCATATCCCGCAGCTTCTTGGGTCCCCCTTGTTGGAATTTTTCCTTCCGGGGCAACTACCATCTCCACCGTATCCATTCGGATTGTGGCTTCCTGTTTCTTTTCTTCTGCCCCTAGTATTGATCGTACATCGACTGTTTGGTCCTTCCAGTCAATTGTGGGGTTTTCGTCTTTTAGCCATCCATACCCTAGAATCATATTTTCTGTTCCGATTGATCCTACCAGGAATCGGACTTTTCGCGTTTTCTGGGTCCTCGGATATTGTAGTAGTATGGTAGCTTCTCGGTCTATTCGCCCATCTTTGTTTTCTGTTCCGTCAACATTTTTGACGATGATCGGGTTCTTCAAGGGTTGCGTGGGCACCTTGTATTTTTCTACCACCCTGCTGTGGATCAGGTTCGACATTGCTCCTGAGTCGATTAGTGCATTGCACTTCACGGGTTTTGCCAGCGTCATGATTACCGGGATGAAGAGGGATCGATTCTTCTCGAACGAGGTAATTACATGCGCTGCTTTCTCGGAGGGTAAGACCGTGGGCTTCCCTCCTAGGCAAAATCCTGTTCTTCTACTAGCCGTGCTAGGAGCTCGGGGTTCTTGGCTTTCAGAGCCCTAATTGCTGTGACCGCTCTGTTAGCGGTGATGTATTCAGTCTCTTCCTCGGAGACTTCTTCGATGCGAGCTTCTTGCTCGGCTTCTTCTTCTTCGGTCTTTCGAGTAGTCCGCCTAGGGCGGGCTGGCTTCCTCGGCTTCTTCGGGCAGTCTCGCGACATATGTCCTGGCTGATGACAGGTGAAGCATTTTCCCTTCTTGATGTGATCGTCTCTTTCCTGGGTGGTCATTCGATCTACATCCATTGCGTTCGGATCTTTCGGTGCGGTCGTCTGAGGAGCACTAGTGCGTCCGTTATTCTGGTTCGAGGCTTGCCAGGCCTTCTTTTTGATAAACGGCTTATCCCGTTTCAAGAATATCTTGTACGTATTTTCATAGTACGAGGCAGCGGATTGCCATTCGTCAATGGTCGCCGGCAGCGGCCGTACACCGATGATGTATCGGGTCGTGTGTTCAGGTAACCCTTTCTCGAAGAGGGTTATGAGCAACGCGTTTCCGTCCGCGCTGTATCGATCGTACTGGGCCTTTCCGGCCAAGTTGTTGAATTCGGTGATATAATCATCGATGTCCTTTCTGTCCTGGGCTACTTCCAGGATTTTCTTCCGCGCCTTCTGTACCTCTTCGATGGCTCCAAAGGCCTTCTGAAAGTCTGCATCGAATTGTGCGAGACTAGGCGGGAAGAATCGTTTCGTCACGGGGTTCGTATAAACCCGGTGATAATTCTGTTTCCATTGGCCCGTTTTCCCCTTGTTCGAAATATAAGAGAGGATAAAGATCACTCTCTGAACGTCGTTCTGGAATGACGTTTCGTACATCGTAAACCAGGAATTGCACTGGTTTATGAAGTTCTGCATGTCGGATCGTTCCCTGTCAAATACGTCTGGGGGATTGATCTTTATCATTGGGGGTCGGTAGTACGGGTTCGGCGCCGGAGGTTGAGGCTGCGGCGCATTCGGTGGTGGAGGCCCTCCTGGGGGTCCTCCTCCTCCCGGGTATCCTCCACCCGGGTTTCCTGGGTTTCCTCCGGGGTTCCCTGGGTTCCCTCCAGGGTTTCCTCCTCCGGGGTTCGCGGGGGTTCCTCCTCCGAATCCTCCAGGAGGAGGGGCGTTCCCTCCTCCGAGTCCGAAGTTTCCTCCCAGTCCTCCTCCGCTTGTACCTGCGGAGGTTCGTCCAAATAGGCCTGAAGGCCATGTTCCTGGGTTTGTCGTTCCCATTCCTCCGCTTGGGCTAGTCCAAGACGGATTTCCTCCGCTACCCATTCCGGGTGCGTTCTGTGGGGGGTTTCCAAAGAGGTTTGCTCCTCCAGCCATAGACCCAATCCCACTCTGCGCAAAAGCAGATATAAATCCTGGAGGGTCCTGTCCTCCGGTCTGGCTGTTATCTGTTCCTGTAAAGTTTCCAGGATTTCTCCCATCATCTCCGATGCGCTCAATTCCTGCCATTCCTGTGGCGCCCGAAGGCTGATTCGTATTTCCATCGGCATCGGAGGTTCTGTTGATGGTTTCAGTTTCGGTCAACGTCGCGGTTGACATCGGAGGGATTTCTCCGAATCGTTCGAACGCTTCACGCGTTATTTCCCAAGCGGTCGTTCCTGCGGAGGGGTATACTTGTACCCACTTCGATGCCCTATCTTCTCTTGGAATGACAACAATTCCTCCGTGGTTACGGAAGGCTCCAATGGTGTCAGTCCACTCGTATCGGTTGAGTCTGTAGACTCCCTGAATGTCCTCGGGCAAGAGTTCAATCAGTCGTGCTGGGAATTCTGGTCCAAATATCATGGGCCCTTGCACTGTGATAGGTGAGGGTGTGATAAGCTCGACCTTCTGTTACGGGTCGAATACCCGTTCGTATATTCGAGTCGCGAATATAGATCGTTCTTCTGCACGTGGGCGTATAGCCGTATGCAAGGCAAATGCTCGTTAGATGCCTTCAAGTCCTAGGTGAAGTTCCTAGGAGATCGTATAATATCCAATACGCGTTAGAGGATATAATCTGTTCAGGTGCGAGTCTAATAGAGTATAAGACTCGCCTAAGTCCGAGAAGTCAGTGTGCACTTCGAGGACTTAGTCGTTCGGTTGCTCGAGCGAAAAATACTGAGCGTAGTTTCCTACATTTGAGAACGAGTATAAGACTTCTTGTTTATACAACAAGGTCGAGCTGAGGAGCCTCGACAGTAAGTACATGAGTTTATATACTTCGTTAGGTTTTAGGGGTCAAGTCCGTCCCCGATGTCACCGCTACTATCTACGCTATAGTTCCAAACGTTTGATAAGTATGTAGTGATATATCTGAGACGATAGATAGGAATGATGATGGCGGTTGAACGCCATCTGTCAACTAATAAACAATGAACATGAAACGAGGGCAGAGTTGGATCTGCCAAGGATGAAACGCGCCCTCTACGCTAATACAACTGGGGATGAGCCCAGTACGAGTCACGAGTAGCCAGGGGGTTGGTTGTGCAACAAGTCCCTGTATCGTATTCACCCAGTGGTGAGTTCCGTCAGCGTTCGAAAAATCAAAATAACCGTAACAGCAGACCAACCTACAAACTGGGCACACAGCCAGTTTACGAACCACGACTGATGCAGCATCCTGGTCAATGAACTATACCCCACCCCCGATCTGAACCAAGTAGATCATGGGGATGTACCATTATACCTGCTTACATTCTAGAAAAAACAGGAACAGGAATAGTAGAAGGACCAACCCTAAAGAGGGGGTCCTGGTAACCCAATACGGCGCGCACCCTCGTTGTAACCGAGCAGCCTGAGGGAGCCGCAACCAAAGCAGGGGTTCCCTAGTCCTCGCGCTACCCTCATCAGGAGCGCTGAGAAACCGGAACCACCAGCCGAGGAAGCAACGCCCTCCGCTCGCTCTCGAACCACCTATACTGACTAAAATCATCAAGTAAAGCAAGTCGCCGCTGCCGACACACCACCCCAGCAGATGGCTGTAACAACATACACCTATACCCCGCCTTCGACAGGGTCAAGGCAGGCAAAGCATCACGTGCCGGACCCTAACCCAGAACTATGGGCCGCACACGAACCAGATGCCCAGCCACTATACCCACACGCGCTAGATCGCGCATTTTAAAGTATAATTCACTAACGTACATAGGAAGAAACGAACCGAGCAGGAGATCAGGCATACACTGCCTGGGCCAATGGCTGAACATGTAGCCGTCACCAGTAAAGACCATGGAAGCCGACCAATCCCGGCATGACGCCACTCCCCAGTACCTAAGCCAGAATATGGCAGTGGGAACAGGGACCGCCTCTCATGTCCGGTTACACGACCACAGGACTGCACCATCGTCCCTCAACCCGAATCGACCTCATACGCGGGCCAAGCAGTGCCCCTTTCAACGCTTTGGGCCATTAGTGCCCCACACACTCATTCGGCGATTCCGGCCATAAAACGGATCGGGCAGCCGGACAGCCCCTACACCAACCCCCAGTAGACTCAGATGGCTAGAAAAGAACCAATGCCATGACCTCCCGGTAAACCAGACCGGGCGTAGCTAAGTACTTTCCTTTTAAAAAGCACTATGAGGAACTCGAAAAGGGAAGGGACAATATACACTAAGAGGGAACACGGCAAAACACGCCACCTCTTATACAATAAACCAGAGCGAGACCCTAACGCTCTAATAAAATAAAAATACCATACCCTTACGCTCGTAGAGACCCAGGCGAGTGTATTATGCCCTGGATCGCTATGAGCATAAGATAATCCCTATACATCGAACACAGGGGCAATAGAATCGCCCATAGTAATATAATGAACCAATACAACCAAGACGAGACATTCCTCGGAAGTATACGACTAGCACGGGAACCTACGGGCCCGCTGCAACGACTCAATCTCTAGAAACACTGGGGAAACCCTACTAGAGATACTATACCCGAGCACGAACAAGCTCACAAGGGGATAGCGCCCCTTGAACCGCTAATCACTCGTTTATATTTATAAAATAGAATAACGAACTACCAAGGATGCGGGGAAACATACGCACCTTGAACGAACATGGAAGGATCCAAGTACCTAGAAACCCGATCTCAGCAAGCTTGCGTCCACGCCACGCCACCCTTCAGTACCGTAACCCTTGGGAACACGAGTCGCAAACGACTCCCAGTACCATGATCTCGGGAACCAAGGCCGCTGAAGCGCCCTCAGACCAAGCACGAAGGGAGAGAAAGTAAAGGGAAAGGAGTAGAAGTAAAGGGAAACGACAAGCCGAGGACAGCTTGAATCTAGGGGGGGAAATCGATTATTTCGGGTCAATTTAACGAAAAATCACCCCTTCTGGACATCGACAACGAACCCTTGCCTCACCAAAGACATGGTAAAGGGCTACCACTATGCGGCATTTGACAAACCAGGCCATCACGCACACACGTACTTAGGCAGTAGACAACAGTGCAACAAGCAAAAGGCACACCTTTACTATACTAATCCGGGGAGAACAAACCAGACACCCCACTTCCAACGAAACATTATGATACATCATGACCCTTACGATATAAAATTACGCCACGATTGAAGGCAAACAAAAGAAACAAAAAAAAACATACAAAAATATATAAAAGACAAAAAACATATAAATAAAATAAAAAGACACATACCACAGTAACGAAAACCATATACCCAAAAAGCAAAGGAACCACATCCCCCCTACTATACAGATAGGATACATATGGATAGGAACCAGGACTTATTACTTACATTCATTCAGTTACGTACACCCACGGTAGACGAAACATTCCTACCACAAACCACGGAGATACGGAGAAACACCAGGAATAGGAAGGAAGGGACAAACAAGGACAACGGACACACGAAGGAAACAGTCAATCGAACAACGACACTTCGCAGGACACAAGGAGCTAGTCAATTGAACAACGATCGCTCCAGGGAAAGATACTTGCAAGCGGGTTGTGTAGAAAAGACACGCGGACATACCATACACGCACTACACTACAACCCACTGTCAAAACCAGGGAACACGTAAGACAAAGAGCAAGGACGTCTACAGGACCCAAGGACCCGTGCGTCCAAGGTGATCCAACGGTAGACAGAGCTCAGAGTCAAACACACTGGTCAGATAGCACCAGCAGGACATGTAGGCATAGGACCACTGAAGTAGAAAAGCTATACACTAGCACTTCAGACACCACTGGTCACACCAACAAGTAGACTAAAGGACGCGGGCACTAGAACGTCGAAACCAGACCAATAGTACACCACGCCCGGTGCAGACAAGCACAGTCGAACCATGTCCAAGGAACTTGCAAGGAAACTCGGGGACGAGTTGCTAAAAGAGGGGGTACTGTCACAAGCCAATTTCAAAGCCTAGTAGAACACCCTAGGTTGACACCCCATTCACGCCGTACGCACGCTACAGCACTCTATCCGAGCCCAGCTGGAATCCCACGGCAATGCTAGTAGAAGCCCTCCACTATACAGAACACTACGGGCACTAGCAGGCCACCAGCAGTCTAGCCCTAAACTCAGTCCAAGACCACACGTCCAAGTCCAGTACAAAGCCACACAAGTCACATGACCCTTGGCTCACGTTAAGCCAACCCTTGGCTAACGCTAAGCTGACCCTTGGCTCATGCTAACCAAGACTTACGGCTAGGACTAAACCACGTCCACCCAACCAACCAAACCCTACGCCTCCCATCTCCATGAACCCACGCCATTACAGGCACTAGACTTACACTCTACGCATTCACACTACAGCTTCTCCTCAGTACCATGAACCTCGGAACCTAGGCCGTGAACGATCGACCTTTAGTACGTAACCCTTTGGGAACATGGACCGCTCGCGCGCTCCCAGACCACACCCTGTATAAACCCTGCCATTGGCGCGGCAGAACTCCTATCGACGAGAACCACCGATAGAACCCCGATTGACGTAACCTACCGATCACCACCGCCATTACTGGCATAGACCCGACCGACAAGGACCACCGGTCATTATGACGTCACGACCCCGATCGCGGCAGACCACGCCCAATCACGGACTTAGAACCCTGCCATTACCGGCGCACCTACAATCGACGAGAACCACTGATCGAACCCGACCGATTGGCTATCCCTTTGATCCGACCCTTATACGCTACGTCGCCATGGACATCCTCGCGTACCCCAGCGCTCCGATGCCATTACCGGCACATAGCTCATAGCCAGTTAGATACCAGTACGTAGAGGCCTCTGAGCCACCGTACCACAACATGTACAAATAGTTAGGAGTATATATGCCGGACAGTCCTGAGCATAAACCTCAGACTTGTCTTGGCCTTTTGTGCCTTGAGATGCCCGGACCAGGAAGGCGCTTTCATGCGACCCACCTTCCCCCGGTGTGTGTCTTAAGGTTGCGCTTGTGTCAGCTCCCCACCAAACAGCATGGAATCAAGCCATATCTGTGGAGGCTTTGGCTCTGGGCTCAGTTGTAATTTCTGTCCCGTCGCTCGTCACAGCCTTACTACCATCGGAGAAAGGACGCCGTTGTGACAATTGTCACGTAATAGAGTCCGGAGACATAAGGCTACGCAAATGCACTGGCTGCGCTGCATATTGGTACTGTGGTTCAGAATGTATGTGCTGAAGTAGCAGAGCAGGCTGGCAAGCTGACCCTCGGCTCCACAGGTCAGACTAGGCAATGGAACGCACATCATAAGAGAGTTTGCAAGTATTACAGCAGCTTTGTTGCATCTCCTGGATATCAAGGCTTGAGCTCTAACGAGCGGGTAGACGCTGTGCTACTGTCACACCTGGTCATGCAGTTATTCCCTCATGACAACTTCTCTCTTCAAGCTGAGCATAATATCCCGCTGTATGAATGCACCGATCTATTGAAGGGTTCGCGACTGGATATACGCGTACCTCCGATATGCGGTGCGAGGTCCAAGACGGGTGACCCCTCCTGCCAGAGAGCTGCGCACGAACTATTCTCTCGGTTCGGGAATAACAACTTCGTCTTGCATTCTCATCTCAACTCGTATGCACATGGCGTGTTTCCCCTAGCAAGCAGGTTTTTCAACCATTCATGCGCACCGAATGCCGTTGCAAGATACATCAACATCGTCTCCGAGCCAGTCCGAATGGAAGTTGTGGCTATACGAGACATTGCTGAGGGCGAAGAGGTAGGAATTGCTCTCCGTATCGCGTTCATATACGCGAGCTCCTATTGTGAATTTCGACGACAGATCACTATACCATACCTGGACCCTGCTCTACCGCGCGATACGCGCAGAGATGCACTACAGCTTAACTATGGATTCACGTGTACCTGTCAGCTTTGCTCGTCCACCAAGTGGCTTCGACCAATCCCTCCGCCTGCTCGTGGCTCCCAGGAGCTCATCATACTCGAAACATCTCTGCGAATGGATGTCAACCGCGACGTTGACCGAAAACGAAACCGAAACCATCAACAGAACCTTCAATGCCGATGGAAATACGAATCAGCCTTCGGGCGCCACAGGAATGGCAGGAATTGAGCGCATCGGAGATGATGGGAGAAATCCTGGAAACTTTACAGGAACAGATAACAGCCAGACCAGAGGACAGGACCCTCCAGGATTTGTATCTGCTTTTGCGCAGAGTGGGATTGGGCCTATGGCTGGAGGAACAGACCTCTTTGGAAACCCCCCACAGAACGCACCCGGAATGGGTAGCGGAGGAAATCCGTCTTGGACTAGCCCAAGCGGAGGAATGGGAACGACAAACCCAGGAACATGGCCTTCAGGCCTATTTGGACGAACCTCCGCAGGTACAAGCGGAGGAGGACTGGGAGGAAACTTCGGACTCGGAGGAGGGAATGCCCCCCCTCCTGGAGGACTCGGAGGAGGAACCCCCGCGAACCCCGGAGGAGGAAACCCTGGAGGGAACCCAGGGAACCCCGGAGGAAACCCAGGAAACCCGGGTGGAGGATACCCGGGAAGAGGAGGACCCCCAGGAGGGCCTCCACCACCGAATGCGCCGAACCCGTACTACCGACCCCCAATGATAAAGATCAATCCCCCAGACGTATTCGACGGGGAACGATCCGACATGCAGAACTTCATAAACCAGTGCAATTCCTGGTTTACGATGTACGAAACGTCATTCCAGAACGACGTTCAGAGAGTGATCTTTATCCTCTCTTATATTTCGAACAAGGGGAAAACGGGCCAATGGAAACAGAATTATCACCGGGTTTATACGAACCCCCAGATGAAACGATTCTTCCCGCCTAGTCTTGCACAGTTTGATGCAGACTTCCAAAAAGCCTTCGGAGCCATCGAAGAAGTACAGAAGGCGCGGAAGAAAATCCTGGACGTAACCCAGGACAGAAAAGACATCGATGACTACATCACCGAATTCAATAACTTGGCCGGAAAGGCCCAGTACGATCGATACAGCGCGGACGGAAACGCGTTGCTCATAACCCTCTTTGAGAAAGGGTTACCCGAACATACGACCCGATACATCATCGGCGTTCGGCCGCTACCAGCGACCATTGATGAATGGCAGTCCGCTGCCTCGTACTATGAAAATACGTACAAGATATTCTTGAAACGGGACAAACCGTTTGTCAAGAAAAAGGCTTGGCAAGCCTCGAACCAGAATAATGGATGCACTAGTGCTCCACAGACAACCGCACCGAAAGATTCGAATGCGATGGATGTAGATCGAATGACCACCCAGGAAAGGGACGATCACATCAAGAAGGGAAAATGTTTCATCTGTCATCAGCCAGGGCATATGTCGCGAGACTGCCCGAAGAGGCCGAGGAAGCCAGCCCGCCCTAGGCGGACTACTCGAAAGACCGAAGAAGAAGAAGCTGAGCAAGAAGCTCGCATCGAAGAAGTCTCTGAGGAAGAGACTGAATACATCACCGCTAACAGAGCGGTCACAGCAATTAGGGCCCTGAAAGCCAAGAACCCCGAGCTCCTAGCACGGCTCGTAGAAGAACAGGATTTTGCCTAGGAGGGAAGCCCACGGTCTTACCCTCCGAGAAAGCAGCGCATGTAATTACCTCGTTCGAGAAGAATCGATCCCTCTTCATCCCGGTAATCATGACGCTGGCAAAACCCGTGAAGTGCAACGCACTAATCGACTCAGGAGCAATGTCGAACCTGATCCACAGCAGAGTGGTAGAAAAATACAAGGTGCCCACGCAACCCTTGAAGAACCTGATCATCGTCAAAAATGTTGACAGAACAGAAAACAAAGATGGGCGAATAGACCGAGAAGCCACCATACTACTACGATATCTGAAGACCCAGAAAACGCGAAAAGTCCGGTTCCTGGTAGGATCAATCGGAACAGAGAATATGATTCTAGGATATGGATGGCTAAAAGACGAAAACCCCACAATCGACTGGAAGGACCAAACAGTCGATGTACGATCAATACTAGGGGCAGAAGAAAAGAAACAGGAAACCATGATCCGAATGGATACGGTAGAAATGGTAGTCACCCCAGAAGGGAAAATTCCAACAAGGGGGACCCAAGAAGCTGCAGGGTACGACCTTTACGCCGCAGAAGAAACCGAGATTCCCGCCGGAGGATGGAAACTCGTCTCCACAGGAGTAAAAATGAAGATCCCGAAGGGATCGTATGGGAGGTTGGCCGGACGATCAGGCAACACCCTCAGACACGGATTGGTAGTACAAGCTGGAGTCATAGACTCGGACTACCGAGGAGACGTCGGAGCCATCGTCTTCAACTACTCAGACAAGGCACATAGAATTATCCCGGGCATGCGAATAGCCCAGATAATTTTCGAACGACACCTCACCCCCGACATTATAGAGGTCAAAGACCTAGATGAAACAGAACGAGGGGAGAAAGGGTTTGGATCCACGGACCAGCCAGAAGAAACAGCGCAGCGGCTCTATACTCCCGAGGAGTACGAAGCGATCCGATGCTTCGCAAAGGATAATCCTAGGATCATAGGAAAGAAAGGGGAGACGCGAAAGAAGTTCCGAACAAAGATACAAATCATCAACGCTGTCAGGAAAGCGCTGACGAAATCCCAGGAATTTGCGCAGAAAACCCCTGAACCAGAACGAACGATTAAGGAGATGGTCCCGAAACACCTACTGGACTTCGCCAAGGTGTTCAGCAAGGAGTCCGCAGCAGCGTTCCCCCCGTCGAGACCATGGGACCACGCAATTGAATTAAAACCCGATTTCGTGCCGAAAGACTGCAAAGTCTATGCACTCTCGCCTAAAGAGCAACAGGCGTTGGACGAATTCCTAAAAGAAAACTTGGCCAAGGGATTTATAGTCCCTTCAAAATCCCCGATGGCGTCACCATTCTTTTTCGTCCCAAAGAAAGACAGCGGCCTACGACCCTGTCAAGATTATCGATATCTGAACGAAGGGACGATAAAGAACGTCTATCCCTTACCACTGATCTCGGAGCTCCTGGAAAAGCTAAAAGGAGCAAAGATCTTCACAAAAATGGATCTTAGAGCAGGATACAACAACGTGCGGATCAAGAAGGGAGACGAATGGAAAGCAGCCTTCAAAACAAACCGAGGGTTGTACGAGCCCACGGTTATGTTTTTCGGACTATGCAACGCACCCGGAACCTTTCAGGCAATGATGAATGAAATCCTGAAAGAAGAAATCCTCGAAGGATGGGTGCTTGTTTATATGGACGACATCCTCGTTTTCTCAGAAGATGAGAAAACACACAAGGAATGGGAACGACGGATCCTTCAGAAATTAGTGGACAACCACCTCTTTGTGAAACCCGAGAAATGCGCCTTCGGCGTCGACAGAGTCGAATTTCTGGGGCTAGTCATCACCCCAGGAAACATTCAGATGGACCCAGCGAAACTCAATGGGATTAAAGAATGGCCAACCCCCCGAAACCTCAAAGAAGTCAGATCCTTCCTAGGATTCGCGAACTTCTATCGAAAATTCATCGATCATTACTCGACGCACGCCCGACCCCTAGTAGACCTCACAAAGACGGTCACAGGAACAGGGTTCCAGTGGACGGACAAAGAACAGAAGGCGTTCGACTTCATGAAACAAGTATTCACGACGGCGCCCGCACTAGGAACACCAGATAAGGAGAAACCGTTCATCCTCGAAACAGACGCATCTCAGTTCGCCACAGGAGCAGTACTGAAACAGATCGATGAAACAGGGCGCGAACGGCCGGTGGGATATCTCTCACAATCCCTGACATCTACAGAACAAAACTATGAAATCTATGATCGCGAACTACTCGGAATAGTCCGAGCCTTAGAAGAATGGCGGCACCTATTGGAAGGAGCACCGCATCGGATCTTGATCCGAAGTGATCATCAGAACCTGACGTATTGGAGAAGCGCACAGCGCCTAAATCGGCGACAAGCGAGATGGCATCTATTCCTTTCGCAATTCGACCTGAAATTGCAGCACGTCCCCGGAAGGAAACTAGTCATGGCCGACACACTTTCCAGGTTGTACCACCTGGACGAAAGCAACGAAGACAACGAGGGAATCACCATGATTCCAGACGAACTCGTCGTCCACGCAATCCAGATCCCGATCATTGATCGAATCAAGAACGCCAACGATCAAGATGAATCTGCGGAACAGGCGATCCGTGCTCTAGGGGGCACAGGCGAATTCCCCGCGAGAACCACCGCAGATGAATGGCAACAAACGGATGGAATACTGCTCTACAAGGGCAGGATGTACGTGCCAAGAGACGAGGGCCTTCGACGAGACGTCATCTCAAAATACCACAACACGATCCCGGCCGGACACCCCGGGATCTGGGGTACAACAGTACAGGTTACGACCCACTTTTGGTGGCCCGACATGAGAACAATGATAGCGGAATATGTCCGGGGCTGTGCAATCTGTCAACAGATGAAACCTGATAGGAATCCGCTAAAACCCCCTTTGCAACCAATACCGACACGGGAAGACGCCCTCCCCTTCTCACAGTGCTCGGTTGATTTTGTCACCGACCTGCCAAGAGTCGGAAAGTATGACTCCATGATGGTGATTGTCGACCATGGCCTATCCAAGGCCATCTCTCTCACCCCATGCGACAAAACAATTACAAGCGAAGGGGCCGCAGAAATATTCCATCAAAAGATATATTCACAATACGGCATTCCCCGAAAAATCATCTCGGACAGGGGACCACAGTTCGCATCAAAACTATTCAGGGAATTATGCAAGCTGCAGGGAACAGAGTCAGCAATGAGTACAGCATACCATCCCCAGACAGACGGACAAATGGAAAGGATGAACCAACAGATCGAAGTATACCTCCGTATCTATTGCATGAACGACCCTTTCCAATGGGTACAACGACTGCCTGACGTCGAATTTGCGCACAACACCAGACGGACCGAAAACCGGCCAGCGCCACTTGAAATAATCCTAGGATACGTCCCGAGAGGATTCCCAGACTATGACAGAGTAGGGAACGTCCCGGCAGCTGTCGACAGGATCAAGAAAATCAAAGAGGCGCGAAAGATGGCATTCATTGCGCATGAATTAGCCCAGAAAAGAATGGCAGGGCGGCTCCTCAGAGAACTACCGAAGCTCGAGAAAGGGGATAAGGTCTGGCTCGACGCCAAAAACCTAACGATCCCCTATGAATCGAACAAACTGGCACCAAAAAGAGAAGGACCCTTCACCATCACAGAAAAGATGGGACCCACGACATACCGGCTGCAGTTACCGGAAAATTGGAAAATTCATCCGGTCTTCCACGCTGCCTTACTCAAACCATTCAAAGAAACAAGGGTACACGGACCCAATTACCTACGGCCGCCACCTGATATCATCAAGGGACAAGAAGAATACGAAGTCGAAGCCATCCTGGCTGACAGATGGCAAAGAAAGAAGCATCAATACTTCGTCAAGTGGAAAGGCTATGCCACGGCCGACAACTCATGGGAAGACGAGGCGAACTTGGAGCATTCCAAGGAGTTGATAAAAAGCTACCACCGAATGCGAGTCAGAACAACCCCGACACTCGAAAGCCGAACAGTAATAATATGTCGACGACTCGCCACCAACTCCCTCGTCGCGCCACGACCCCCCACAGTGACGCGGGTCGCCGGGAAGGACGACCAAGAGGTACGCCGCCGAGGAGGTACTCCCCCCAGCATCTGCAGATTAGACATGCCCTCCTCTGGTACAGGGCCGAGGGACCTTTTGCTGGCCGAGCCGATGGCTGGTCGGCCCTCTTCGACATCGCGCAGGATCTCACCCACGTCTACAGCTCGTACCAGAACATCACCGAGGACCTCGTCCGAATGGAGGGGCAGATCAGAGCGCAGAGAGAGGGACTCGAGTTACTCACCAACAGACTTATCGACAGATTGGCCGCCACCACGACGGCCCGACTACGACACGCGCTCAACGACTTCGAGGATCGCGAGCACGTTACTCCCGGTCGACCCGAATACACACCGCAACCCGCCCGCTTTTTCACCCCCGACGAACGACGCCGAGTTGCAAGGCCGTTTGATTTTATGGAGGGCGATAGAGTATTATTTCCGTTGCCTACCGAGACTCAGAGGGCCCGCCGAACAGGAGTTAGAGACCCGACGCCACGTATTTCTGGTATGGGAGGCAACGGGAGACGTGAACCACCTACACGCCCGACGAGCCCTAGGGCTACCCCAGCGCGACAGCGAAGAGCGAATAGCACGCCGCCTATTCGACGATCTCCTTCAGTGCAGAGTATTACCCGCGAGGAGTTTGAGCGAGGTGCGAGGGAGCACGAACGAGACACCGCCTCCCTACCAACATGGGCCGCACGAAACCTCCACCGAGCCGCACACCACTGGAGGTACCAACATAACGAATACCTCCGCGATATCCCTTCCCTACGGGTACCAGCGAGGCCCTCACCCGAGCAGCCGTGTCGACAATGTGGTTCCGCTAACCACTGGATCCTCGACTGCCCCAATTATATTTGCAGAACTTGTGGGCTCAATCAACCAGGTCATCGACAGAATGAATGCCGCCAACACTTCGTATGGCGAATTCCTACGACCCCGTCCCTCAGTGGGAACGGCGACATCTACAACGAACAGGACGCCGAGGCACTCTGAAGAGGGGAACTTGGAAAATTCGTCGAGGCCGACGAATGCATAGGAGGGAGCTGATGTCACGGTTATTTTGATTTTTCGAATATCAACAGAACTCACCACCGGGCGAATACGATACAGGGACTTGTTGCGCAACCAACCCCCTGGCTACTCGTGATCTTACTGGGCGCATCCCCCAGTTGTACTAGTCTGTAGGGCTCGTTTCATCTTCGGCAGATCCAACCCTGCCACCGTTTCATGTTCATCGTTTATTAGCTGACAGATGGCGTTCAACCGCCATCATTCCTATCTATCGTCTCAGATATATCACTCCATACTTATCAAACGTTTGGGACTATAGCATAGATAGTATCGGTGGCATCTGGGACAGACTTGACCCCTGAAACCTAGCGTAGTATAAAAACTCATGTACTTACCGTCGAGGCTCTTCAGCTCGACCTTGTTGTACAAACAAGAAGTCTTATACTCGTTCTCAAACGTAGGAAACTACGCTCAGTATTTCTCACTCGAGCAACCAAATGACTAAGTCCTCGAAGTGCACACTGACTTCTCGGACTTAGGCGAGTCTTATATTCTATTCGACTCGCACCTGAACAGATTATATCCTCTAACGCGCATTGGATATTAATCGATCTCCTAAGGACTTCACTTAGGACCCGAAGGCATCTAACGAGTATTTGCCTTGCATACGGCAATAAGCCTACGTGCAGAAGAACGATCTCCTAGGAACTTCACCTAGGACTTGAAGGCATCTAACGAGTATTTGCCTTGCATACGGCAACAAGCCTACGTGCAGAAGAACGATCTATATTTGCGACTCGAATATACGAACGGGTATTCGACCCGTAACACCCTACATGCTAATACAACTGGGGATACGCCCAGTATAGTCACGAGTAGCCAGGGGGTTGGTTGCGCAACAAGTCCCTGTACCGTATTCGCCCGGTGGTGAGTTCTGTCGATATTCGAAAAATTAAAATAACCGTAACAGGATAGCGCTCTCGAGCGCTTTGAGTATATGGCCGTCGTCGGCATCGGTGAATGAGAGTAGAACAGAGGAGTGCGTCTTGTGGTCAGGGATGTTGGGGTTCATCCAACGTATGAAGTGAGGTTCAAAGGGGTATGGTCGTGGAGCAATGGTGTAGAAGGGAGTTCGACTGAGTGCGTAGAAGAATTTGTCGGCAATGTCTTGATTGGTAACGCGAGTGCCGTCATCGTAGCGACATGCGATGCCGTTGATTTGGACAGTGTAAGTGTTAGGGATTGGGGTGGGAGGTCTGGTATTGCGAATCATGTCGAGGGAAGGTGTAGGTCCTATGGGGTGGTCGTACATGGGAGGTTCCAGGAGGGCTGTCATAGTTTGGTCAACCCAAAGCGGTCTGCATGATTGAGGAGGAGAATCGTCGGTGGTGTCCGCAGGTGTAGCCATGGAGGTAGGAGTGGTTATGGGTGATGGGAGTGGGGGTGCGGATGGGATGGGTGACTGAGAAACGGGTGAGCGAGTTGGGGGAGTGATACGTCGACCATCAGAGCCAAAATATTGGGGAAACATGGCACGTTCAGCAGGGGTGCCATAATTGATGGCGTAGTCTTCGGCGGATAGTTCCAAAGGAGTGGGCGTGGGCGAGTTGTGGGTGAGTTGGGGGTGAGCAGTGTCGTCCGAATCCGCTGTATGAGCGGATGGTGTGGGGGAGTGGTTGCGTGTAGGAGGAGGCGGTGGGGTAGTGGACTGTTTAGGTGATTTGACGGTGACAGTCGGGGGTGGGGTAATCGCTGGTGAGGTTACAGGAGGGGTAGGGTTGGGAGTAGGTGGTTTGTTGGGTACCCAATGGAGTTTGGGCAGGGGTGTTTTGCGTCATGGAAGTCGGGATGTGGTGACTAAGCGTTTGATGTATGGCGCCTGATGGGTCTGGATAGTGGTGCGTGCAGCAGGCGGTGAGGGTGGAGGTGTGGGAATAGGGTAGGGCATAGGGTTGGGAAAAGTAGGCGCCAGAATGGCGTCTAAGTGGTTGGCGAGTTGGCGGACTGTGTCTCGCACTGTGAGTAAGGTGAGGGCTTCAGTGTGAGCGATTTCGTCAGCTCCATGTTGGATTGCGGTAAAGAGGTAGGATACGTGAGTCTTCTAAAGTGGAAGAGCATAGTTGGAGGAGTTGGTTTCGTGTGCCCGGTGGATACTCTGGGCAGCGTTGAAAAGTAGATCAAATGCAAAGGTGGCTGATGTGGTTTCGGTTTGGACCCTCTGGGTGTTGGGGACGGTGCGTTGGGTGTTCATGGTGGGAGAGACGGTGCGTGGGGGTCGGCGTATGGGTGGACGGTACGTGAGCGCCTAAGGCGATGGTGGTGGTAAGAGAGAAAGGAGGGTCGGCACGTGGCGCACGTGATCTTAAGTGCTTGGTGCTACGCAAACCCGCTGGGTAATTAACCTCAAGTGGGGGTAGTTAGTAGAGGCATTGTGGAGTTCTCGACGCACCGTATCTCCGGCATCCGAGGAGTCTAGCCTGACGTCCTTGAGCGCGTTCAATCCCACACAGACGGCTCCAAGGAAGCAGCACGCGGCTTCGCCCCAGTGGTCCAGGATAGAGTAGTGTTGCTCCTTTTCGGGGTCAGCCATTTGGAAACAAAAGTCGGCGACGGCCGAGTGGAGGGCGTCCAGTGCAGTGCGCATGGCGGCCTCATACTTGTCGGAGGGAGGTCCGGTGTTTTGTTCGTTGATATCGCCCATGTCGGCATCGGCGTCGACATTGGCGGGCAGGAGCTGCGGCTCAACTGCCGGGGGTGGTGGTGGTTTTTGCAAAAGGTCCATGTCGCCTGCTGGTGTCAGTGGTGAGTACTTGAGTGCTGAGTTGCACCAGCAAGGAGGGTTACTTCTATCAACTCATCCAATCATACTATTTGATTCCGTGCCTCATACAAGCCCCTCTCTTAATGAAGCCAGATAGGACAGGGCTTTGAGTCCCCCGCCTCATACCCTCTTGAGCAAACTGGCAGACACCTCTGGGAGTCTCAAGACGTCAGATAAATCGGTCAGCTGCAATCGGTGCGAACTGGACGGTAATATCTTCAAGGATGATGACATCTCAGCCGATGAAGCCATTGATAGACGCAACTGCTTCGATGTTCGATCTCAAAGTGAACCAGGCACACCTATTGAATACGTCATTCACACATTATCTTTCGTCTGGGGAGACATGAAGATGACAGTACATGAAGCCATGGATATGATATGGCATCTAACTGTGTCAGTGCTGTCGAATTTATGTGATATCAAACTAACTTTCGGCTTGCAGCGTAGTACGTCATCTCGGTATGGAACGAAAAATATGGCTACACATATGTACAGACTTCAGATTTTAGATATAATGCTCAAGTCAAAAACGGGAGACAGTACATCGTGGCTATTATGGACTTGCTAGCTCAAGACAAAGAAACTCATCGGCAAAACGCGAACTCTCATATCTAGTCCGCTAACTATTGCAAATAGCAGCTCAGTAGATATATGTAGATACGAGCAGATACTATGTGTGGGGTACTTGCAGGATCAACGAGGACCGAAATATATTTTGTAAGATCAACGAGGACCGAAATACTACTTGCAGGATCAATGAGGATCGACATGTTATTGGCAGGATCAATGAGGACCGGCATGTTAGTTGCAGGATCAAAGAGGACCGAAATAATATTTACAGGACCAAAGAGGACAGATCTATTATTTGCAGGATTAACAAGGACAGGAATATCAATTGCAGGATCAACACATGCGCAGACCCGGAGTGGCATCTGGGCGTGATGCGGCTCTCATCCGATTTAGTAAGTCCCTTACTTGATCGGGCAACACCTTTCATCATACTTCGTAGTCTGTCATATTTTCAGTCGGCTCTTGAATCTTGTCACTAGTACCATGAAGGCTAGCTCTTGTCACTGTCGATGCGCTCAAACCTCTCCTCAATCTGTTGCCCTCTCGTCACTCGACTACCTAGGCGCAGTCTGTCACTTGCATGTATCCAAGTTGATGCATCCGCCACTCTCTCCCTGGTCTCAGCTCGTTCTCCTTCGCCTCTCGCCACCATGCATTGTGGTCGTTACCTGTGACCCTGCATGCTCGCTGCACACAGAGTACGTCTTTCTTTTCTCCCTCTGCATACCTTATTAAACACTACTGCCATAACCTTATGGGAATGCTTGCCATGACAGGCACAAAACGCTGGACAGCACCCGCTGCTCCATTCCCTTGGGTACTCATTGCCCTCACTCCCGGATATCTGGTGTGTTGACTCATACTCTCCCCCTCCTTGTGCGCATATATGCGCTTTTCTGCTCAGCAAAATCAATTCTTAAATGTGCCATAAGCCCCTCATGATCGTCGTAACCAGTCATGACCTCCTTGACAGATATCGATGTCGTGCATACTGCCTACATATCTCCCACCTTATGGTCTGATTCCTCCCGCAGTACACCCATCTTCGGGCCTCCTCCACCTCATGTCGTGACTGCACTCATGTGCATCCTTCCCTTCCTGCTTGTAGTATTTCATGGCTGACATGCTGCATACGGTGATAGTGAACGCTGTGTCGAAATTCACGGGAAGGCGCCCGCTCGTGAGGCTACGCGCTCCCTTTCGGACTCCAGGGACTTCGTCTGGATGGGTTACAAACGCACAGTGTAGGTACGTACAATCTGTCCCTTTTTATACTAATAGCAGTGACTCATCTACCTGTACCACCCCGATTATCAGCCCCCCGACTCCTGCCGCGCCCGCCATTTCCGCCTTGGTGCACTATTGACTCTGATCGATGTGCGACTCCGATCGCACCATCGCACGCCGAGCGCGTCGACTTCCAACACGCTGCGCATAGGACATGCTCACGGTAGTGGCAGCACATGGCATCCACACCATGCCCGTGGCGTACGTTCATGTTGATACTAAGAGGTTGCCGCCATGCGCGCTGTGGGTGGGAGCGGAGGTCAGAGACTACTGCTCTGTGTTGGATCTTTCGTTGTCCCTTCTGTCAGTAGCCAGCTCTACTAACATGAATAAAACTTTTATTGGCACTGCACCGTGTGTATTATGTAATATATTTTAAGAGCTGCATTTTTGGAACCGGTACCCTAGAGCGGTGCTCCTGCCATGCCGCTGCCAAGGGGACCACTATTGTGCGGTCCTCGCAGTAGCGAAGGGCCTCAGGTGAGGTCCTCGCAATAGCGAAGGCCCTCAGGTGAGGTCCTCGCAATAGCATGGGCCTCAGGTGAGGTCCTTGCAGGAACCCGTCCCCTGGGCGCTTGCTATTGCGAGGACCTGCTACTATAAGGGGGTTATATATGAGTATACCGGTCCGGCTACAGTTACAGGACCTGCTTGGTATATCTACGTAGATACTAGTAGATCTACGGTCTCTCACTTTGCTGATGAACTTGCATATTGCACAATATACGGACACGGAAACAGGTCACTTTTGTCAATGGCTTTGTTTAACTTCACTCACGCGTGTGTCAAGTCGAATATGGCACTATTCTAGGTCTCAGATCTCAACCGGCATCATATGAGACGGGTCGATCGTGTCGCCAGGCACCTCGATTCGCTTCGGCAATCAAGGCAGAGCTTACTTCCTTGCGATTGCGAACAGCCTTGCAAACAGCCAATCCATCTCAGCACTCAGCTTTGAGGTGTACTCAACAAGTGAATGGATACTCATAAGCTTCAAGTGCCAAGTTGGCGCCACAAGCACTCGATTCAGCGAACACTGCCTCAACCGTGGGGTTGAACGGTGCCTGGCAGTGCTTACGTTGGCGCCTAGAACTTCGCGATCACTAAATTCGCGCGACATAGCGCGCATTTCGTAATGCTCCTGGTTGCACTGTCGGGCTCTCCGGTTAGCGGCCTCAGCTCCCGAATATAAAGCGATACTGAGCATGCTGGGACCTCCACCGCCTGCTGGGGCGCCGTACGCTGGGCGAAGGCCATTGATCTGCGCTTTCTTCTGTGCAAGCGCGTTCGTGGGACGACATCTTAATCGTACCGGAGACCTGAAGCCTGTCGGACACAGTATAGCGATCCAAGCTTGTCACTACGATGGCCCACGGCGTCCTGTTTCTCGTTCGCACGGCTGTCCTGCTCAGCGTTGGCGCCGCCCATGTCTTCGGCGGCCCTCTTTCCGTGCGATCGCTGAGCCTTCAAGCCAAGTTCGCGGCACTTAACGAGACCGTCGGCGGGAGGCTGTACGCCGCCGTACCCTGGGAGCTACCTTGCTTCTCCGAGTACAACGGCACCGCGGTTACTCCTGACGAGGCTGCATGCGCAATAGTGCAGGACAACTACACGGACCCGTTTACCAGGGTCATGCACTTCGGTGCTTATATGATGGTACGCGATGCGGCACGGTGGGGTCGTTCTGAGACACTGACAGCAAATGGCCCATGACAGCCACAATGGGAGACATGCCAGGCCGAGTCGCCCAACGCAGGATGTCTGCTCAATTTGAGCGACCCCACGGACTCGGATGCGTTCGACGGCGTTGACTGTCAACTCGGCAACATCCCATCATACTATGTGAGATTGTTGTCGAATTCCATATTGCTTGTTCCACACTGATGTATGGCTATCCGTCACAGATTGACGTGCGGTATCCGTCAGACGTTCAGGCTGCGCTGAACTTCTCGGAGATGACCGGAATCAAGCTTTCGGTGAAGAACAAGGGACATGATTACAAGGGACGCTCGAGTGGCAAAGGCACGTTGGCGCTTTGGGTCGGTCTGACATGCTTACGGTGACTGCTTAGTGCTAATGGGTATCATTGCTAGGTCACTAACCTTAATTCTGTGGGCATCCAAGCAGATGCATTGAGTCGCGCAGCGGCTAACAGAATGAATGATACAGATCTCCCACAGCGACTCATTTGTTCCAGAAGGCTGCTCCACTGGTTACGATGCAATCACGATCGGCGTACGTGCTACAGATCATCGATCATCTAAGATCCCAGCCCTCGACCCAATCTAATTGATGTCTGACCACAGCCCGGTGCGATCACGGAAGATATCTACGAGTACGCCGATAGCATCAACCGCACATTTATTGGGGGCTACCACCAGACAATCGGCGCAGGAGGCGGCTATTTTCTCGTATGCTGAACTACACTCTCGACGATTACGATATCACTCACTGACGGAAAATGTCAGGGCGGTGGACACAGCGTCCTCTCGCCGGTCTATGGCCTCGCCGTTGATCGTGTCATACAGGTGAAGGTCGTTACTCCAGACGGGCAATATGTGACCGCGAATGAGTGTCAGCACCCTGAGCTCTTCTTCGCACTCCGTGGAGGTGGCGGGAGTGCATGGGGCGTCGTGTTCGAGTCGACGCACCGACTCGCTCCACAGGTGACGCTGCAAGTGTATGTCCTATGCCTGCCACAATTTAGGGAGATGCTCATGCATGGGCTTGTGGCACAGGGCGTCGATCGGGTTCACAGAACACGCGAATAGCAGTAACCTTGCAGATTGGTACGAGCTACTCGTCAATGAGACGTACCGGTTTGGCACCGAAGGCTGGGGCGGACACATAGTGGTGCGCATACGCCTTCCGTATCTCATAGCTATCAATGTTCTGATCTTACTGCTCCTAGGGCCCGACGATCATTTACGTCAATCCCCTGCTGTCGAACGCCGAAGCAAATGCGTCGATGCAGGCCGTCGTAGACTTTGCGCTCGGTCAAGGCGGGACGGCTGTTGTCGAGGAACTGCCATCCTATCTCGCTTTCTTTAGTAAATATGTTACGCTCGCAGAGGCGGTGAGCGCCTATCCCATTTGTCTGTATCTCTAAGCACATCTGATCACGAGTCGGTCTCCAGGGAGTGGGACCTGAGATCATCCTGGGCTCGCGGCTTATCTCGACATCGCTCTTTGACAACGAAGTGGGCCGCACGACTTTGTCAAACACGATAAAGAGCGTGCTACCGTTCGCGAGCCCGTACATCGTTGTCGGCACGCCGTTTTTGTATAACTACACTGTGGGCACGACGAGCGTCACGCCTGCATGGCGCGACTCGCTGTGGCATGTGCGTACTGTCCTGCATCGTAACTGTCTGCTGCACATGCTGTCTGACCGGTCTGTCGCGATAGCTATCCATTCATTCGGAGTGGGTATGGAATAGTACCGTGGAGTACATCGCGGAACAATATACAGCCGTGACGCAGCACGCGCAGCTATTCCGGGACATCACGCCTGGGAGCGGCGCATACTTTGTGCGTGCCGGCTATTGTTATTTTTTCCTCCGAACGTCGCACTGATCCGCTAGTGAACAGAACGAAGGCGATGTGTATGAGCCAAATCACACTTACTCGTATTGGGGCGAGAACTACGAGCGATTGAGAGATATCAAGGAGTTCTAGTCAGTCATATCTCAGAATTTGCGACCTCCGCGTGCAATATTGACTTGGATTTGATAGCGACCCGAAGGGACTGTTAGATTGTTGGCAGTGCGGTACGTAGATCTCTTCCCCTGCGCACGATGTAATGCTAAGACTCATCAAACTATAAGTGGGTTGGACAGGAGCAGACGACGCTCTCTATGGATGCTTCGTCGAGCTGTGATCTAGTATCCTTAAGAGAAATCCCACTTGTCGGTATCCTCGAAATAGCTTAGGCATGCGTTTCACGATGTCACGAGACGATGATGGGCATGATGGGTAACATTCTTAGACTACGCCGTGGCATGAGACATTGAGAGTGGTTTGCTCGAGAAGGGCCGCGTATTCAAAGTGGGTCTTGCCCAGATCCTTCTTGCTGTCGATTTCGTCGAATAGGTACAGAGCTTTGTCATCGCGGAGTGCGATTGACGCTCGGTAGGGTTGTGTCAGAGGGCGAACCTTTTGTTGCTGCACATCAGAAGTAGAACTGTATGAGACCGGGCTAGGGGCGAAGATCAACGGTTCTGCCTCTACCGAGGAGAGGTTGGGAGCGCGTACATTCTGTCACGCACGGCATTCCATAATGGGATTGCCTTTTCTGACTCCTGAGATTGCGTCTCTGGCTATCTCGCTCATCGCTGCAATGCGAAGACCAGAGCAAAAGTGCGATCACGTGATCCGCCAGCAGTCGAGCATTCGGCGCCAGATCTGTAGCCTCTGGTTAGCCCATCGATCTCGATCTTCTTGTACTGGGATTCCAGTAAGTTCAGCGGTGCTTCCTTTGTAGCACATCATAACCATGGACCAGCCTCTGACGATTTTGTAGGTCGTGTATACAACCGCAATTGGATATCTCTACACTAAGCTGATCAGTAAGCGATCCAATGTTGTCCGATAGCTTGTGCTTCCTTGCTCATACTCGCCCTCGATAGTGCAAGTATTCAGCAGGCAGCTGCCTCCAGAGATATGGATTGTCGTCTTAAGCTACCTCATCAACGACCGGAAGTCACTTGAAAAGTGCGGTTTCGTTTGCCGTGCCTGGCTCTCGGCTACACGACCCTACCTACTTCGGACTGTCCGCATTCGCGATCTTTCCAGAGTTCTGGAGATTGACGCTTCAATCGACACATTCCAGGATATAGCGGGATATGTTCGCAAGCTACATGTAGGCCCTATCAAAGAGACTGGCACTCACGTTGATTTACAAGAAATGTGGCTGTGCTCCCTACGTCTCCTTGGGAAGCTCAAGGACACGCGAGAAGTCTTAATCGACCTCAAAGGCGGACGGATAGAGATAGATCTCGCTCCTGGCAAAATGCAGGGACAGCTTCCTGCACTGCTGGAAGGAGTGGAGACCCTCGTATTGAAGGACATTTGTATAGGTGGTCTTGCAGCGCTGCAATGCATCCTGCTGGCGTGTTCTCGCCTGTCACACTTGGTTCTGGGAAATATCCACTTTGCGGACGATGTCGCTCCGTACCACCACTACGATGCGACGGCAAATCACAAGGAGACACTCCGGACTTTGGTGTGGACCAAATGGAAGCATTTCTTTCCGTCGAAAGAGCTGCTTAGTTGGCTAGTACATCGCGACATGGACTTTAGCCCCTCGCGGCTTGGACTCCCGAGGTTGACAAATGACACTTGGGACATGTTGCATGCTGCGGGCAATTCTCTCGAATATCTCTGGGTTGACATCTCATTGCCAGTATCATGCCCACCGGTGGCGCCAGCATTTGCTTGCAACACACGGTTGGCGTCCATCGATATCATCAAGTTTAACCCGTGTTCATTCTGGGATGGGGATGTGCTCATTATTCTGTCAAACCTTGGGGCGACCAACACGAGCATGCGGCAGCTGGGCTTATCTATGATAGGTTATCCGCTGGCGAGTATGTTGGTCGATATGAGCATTTGGCGGGAGGTGGACTCGCATTTAGCACGGCTCGCGCGTAGCCTACCGGCGCTGGTGGTCACTCTCTACTTCCATTACCGCTTTCATGATTGTCACCAACAACACGGCAAGATCATCGAGATTCTGGACAATCTTGTGCTGTATCGTGAAGCGCGAGGTCGTCTTGCCGTCTGCTGGAGCGCTTCGCCAGAACAGTATGAGAAAGCCGTCGATTTGAAGCTTATGTGCCGGCCCGACGTAGATCCTGGGCTGTTAGGGTCTATCTGACGTAGGAATCATCTCTACATTGTACGTAAACTACACAAATCGATATCTCCAACGACTCAGTACTTGGGAGTGGTGTATGCTCGTGGGAGGACTGCATCTAGGGTTAAGGCTCGTGGGCAGCCAGCAGAGCAACGATGCTTGTTTGCCAACGACCACCATCCTGCGCATCATCCCCGCTCGCTGCCTTACTACTGTCCGTCGTCCGGGCCAGCTGACTGCTCAAGCGCTCACCTCCGACAGCCTGCGCCGCCCCCTGCGCCGCCCCGCCCGTCCGCAATCGCAATCATTCGCACGATGGCGACCTCAGCCACGGTGTATGCGGTGTTGCCCAAGTATGAGAATCGCCTCGTGCATGCAAAGAGCCCGTATCTGCTCCGGCCCGCTCACAACCCCGTGCGTCCTTCTCTTTCCAGTGCCTCTGGCATCATGGCAGTGTGGATATCTACGAGTCAGCGTTATATCGTACGCAGAAACAACAGTTCAAAACACCGCACTGCAACAATGTAGCAGTCCTTTTGGAGTGCTATTATATATCAGGTCAGCATTACACGAGGCGAGTGCCAGACTGCAGTGTGAATGACCATTGCTCCTTGATATCTCTCGACCGTTCATAGTTATCGCCCCAATACGGGTAGGTGTGATTGGGCTCGTGCACACCTCCCCTGCCCTGTTTGTCGCGGATCGGTGAGACGTTCGAACAACAGACGGCATGTACAACGTATGCGCCGGTTCCTGGCGTGATATTGCAGAGCAGCCGCGTGTGCTGCGTAACCGCGGGATACTGCTCTGAGGTGTATTCCGAGGTGCTCTTTCACTCCAATGTCAAGTAGAAACCAAGCTATTGCGGCAGAGCGGTCGAACAGCATGTACAACGGCGGTCATTGTGAAAGACAGTACGCACATGCTATAGCGAGTCCCGTCACGCAGGCATGATGCTTGTCGTGCCTACAGTGTGGTTGTATAGGAACAGTGTGCCAAAAACGATGTACGGGTTCGCGAACGGTAGCACTCTCTCGATTGTGACAAAGCGGTGCGGTCCGCTTTGTTGTCGGAAAGGGATGTCGAGATGAGCCGCGTGTCGGGGATTATCACGCGCTGGTGTGGACCCAATACAAACTTCCAGCCGTAATGCAATAACCATTGCGCCAAAAGGGCACAATGCCAACTCTGTTGGCATTGGTGGGTCTCAATACTTAAGACATGGTCGTGACGTGCTCGTGACAGGGATGATGTCGGATCCTACTGCTCGAAGCCGTCGTCGGTTGTGTCTACAATTAGAGAAGTCTGAGATGGATATGCGCACCGCTTCCGTGAGTGTGACATGCTTGCTGAAGAAAGCGATATATGATGACAACTTCTCGATGACAGCCGTTCCCCTTGGGCAAGCGAAAAGTCCGCTATGGCTTGCATCGACGCGTTTGTCTCTGCATCTAATAGCAGAGGATTGACTTAGATAATCATCAGGCCCTAGGGGCAGTAAGATCAGAATAGTGATAGCTGCGAGATATGGAAAGCGTATGCGCACCACTATGTGTCCACCCCAGCTGCACTTCGGTGCCAACTTACCGATACGCCTCATTGACGGGTAGCCCGTATCATTCCGCAATGTTACTGCTATTCGCATGTCCTGTGAACCCGATCGACGCCCTGCACTAGCCTATGCATGATCACCTACCAATCCTCAAGAGAAGTCCCACTTGTCGGTAGCCTCGAGACATGTGACATCTGTAAACTACGCTGTAGCATAAGCAGAGCGATCTGCTCGAGAAGGGCCGCGTATTCGAAGTAGGTCTTTACCAGATCCTTCTTGCTGTCGTATACGTTGAATAGTTACAAACCTTTGTCATCGCGCAGTGCAATTTATGCCCGGTGGGGTTAGCATGGATGTGCTACAAAAGTTTGGTAATTCTGTAAATCTCTAATTGATGCTGCACAACAGAATTAGAACTAGAACTAGAACTGTATCAGGAGAGTTAGGGGCGAAGATGATCAACGGTTCTGCCTCTACCGAGGAGAAGTTGGGAGCGCATACATTGGGTCACGCCCGGCATTCTATAACGAAGTTGCCTTCGCAGAATCCTGAGATTGCGTCTCTGGCCCATATGATCTGGCCCATCGCTGCAACGCAACAGGGAAAGGGCATGATCACGTGATCCGCCTGCAGTTCGACGATCCGTAGCCTCTGGTTGCCATTGATCTTGTTGCACTGGGATTCCAGTAAGTTCAGCGATGCCTCCTTCGTAGCATATCATAATTGTGGACCAAAATCTCACAAAAGAGTAGGTCGTGTACATATCTGCAAGTGTATTCGCGTATCATCGCTTTACATCAAGTTGATCAGTAAGCGATTCAATGTTGTCCGATAGCTTGTGGTTCCCTGCTCATACGCGCCGTTGCCCTCGAGAGTGCAAGTATTTAGCCGGCAGCTGCCTCCAGAGATATGGATTGTCGTCTTAAGCTACCTCATCAACGACCGGGAATCACTGAAAAAGTGCGGTTTCGTTTGCCGTGCCTGGCTCTCGGCTACACGACCCCACCTACTTCGGACTGTCCGCATTCGCGATCTTTCCAGAGTTCTAGAGATTGATGCTTCAATCAACACATTCCCGGATATTGTGAGATATAGATATATTCGAAAGCTGCATGTAGGCCCCATAAGGATTAGCACTCGCAAGGAGCTCCAAGAAATGTGGCTGTGCTTCCTACGTCTCCTGGGGAGGCTCAAGGACACGCGAGAAGTCTTGATCGACCTCAACGGCAGACGGATAGATCTCGCTCCCGACGCCATGCAGGGACAGCTTCCTGCACTACTGGAAGGAGTGGAGACCCTCGTATTGAAGAACATGATTTGTATAGGTGGTCTTGCAGCGCTGCAAGCTATCCTGCTGGCGTGCTCTCGCCTGTCACACCTATATCTTGACGCAATCTGCTTTGCGGACGATGTCGCTCCGTACCACCGCTACGACGCGATGGCAAATCAGAAGGAGACACTCCGAACTTTTGTGTACAATGGATACGATAATGATCCTTCCGAGCAAGAGCTGTTTAGATGGCTAGCACACGGTGGCATGAATTCTAGCCCCTCGCGGCTTGGATTCACGACGATGACAGAAGGCATTTGTGACATGCTGCATAGCGCGGGCGATTCTCTCGAATATCTCTGGGTTGATCTCTCGGAGCCAATATTCCCACCGATGGCGCCAGCACTTGCTTGCAACACACGGCTAGCGTCCATCGATATCGTCCAGTTTACCCCGCGTACGATCGCGGCTTGGCGTGTGCTCAGTGTTCTATCAAACATTGGCGCGACCAACACGAGCATGCGGCAGCTGGGCTTGTCTGTGATAGGTTCGATGGCAATGTTGGTCAATGCAAGCACCTGGCGGGAGGTGGACTCGCATCTAGCACGGCTCGCGCGAAGCCTACCGGCGCTGGTGGTCTTTCATCGTTGCTTCTATGGCCATGATGATCCACACGGCAAGATCGTCGAGCTTCTGGACAATCTTACGCTGTTTCGTGAAGCACGAGGTCGTCTTGCCGTCTGCTGGAGCACTACGCCAGAACAGTATGAGACAGCCGTCGATTTGAAGCTTATGTGCCAGCCCGACGTGGATCCTGGGCTGTTGAGGTCGTCTATATGACGTAGGAATCATCTCCACATTGTACGTACACTACACAAATCGATATCTCCAACGACTCAGTACTTGGGAGCAGCGGATGCTCGTGGGAGGACTGCATCTAGGGTTAGGGTTCGTGGGCAGCCAGATATGACGCACGCGCGCAGAGCAACGATGTTTGTTTGCCAACGACCACCATCTTGCGCATCATCCCCGCTCGCTGTCTCACTATTATCCCTCACCTCCGTCGTCCGGGCCAGTCGACTGCTCAAGCGCTCACCTCCAACAGCCTGCGCCGCCCGACTCAGCCACGGTCAATGCAGTGTTGCCCAAGTACGAGAATCGTCTCGTGCATGCGAAGCGCTCGTATCTGCTCCAGCATGCTCACAACCCCGTGCGTCCTTCTTTCTCCAATACCTCTGGCATCATGGCAGTGTGGATATCTACGAGTCAGCGTTATACCGTACGCAGAAACAACGGCTCAACATATCGCACTGCAGCAGTCTAGCAGTCCTTTTTGAATGCTAGAATAAATCAAGTCAGCATTACACGAGGCGAGGGAAAGACTGCAGTGCGAATGACTATTGCTCCTTGATATCTCTCAACCGTTCATAGTTACCGCCCCAATAAGTGTAATTGGGCTCGTGCACACCTCCCACGTCCTGCTCATCAGCGGATCGGTGAGACGTTCGAAGTCAACAACAGACGACACGCACAAAGTATGCGCTGGTTCCCGACGCGATGTCGTGGAGCAGCATTACCGCAGCATACTGCTCTGAGGTGTATTCCGAGGTGCTCTTTCACTCCAATGTCAAGTAGAAACCAAGCTATTGCGGCAGAGCGGTCGAACAGCATGTACAACGGCGGTCATTGTGAAAGACAGTACGCACATGCTACAGCGAGTCCCGTCACGCAGGCATGATGCTTGTCGTGCCTACAGTGTGGTTGTATAGGAACAGTGTGAACAATGTACGGGTTCGCGAACGGTAGCGCGCTCTTGATCGTGACAAAGCGGTGCGGTCCGCTTTGTTGTGGAAAGGGATGTCGAGATGAGCCGTGTGTCGGGCATCGATGATGTCGGATCCCACTGCTCGAAGCCGTCGTCGGTTGTGTCTAGAATTAGAGAAGTCTGAGATGGATGCGTACCGCTTCCGTGAGTGTGACATACTTGCTGAAGAAAGCGATATATGATGACAACTTCTCGATGACAGCCGTTCCCCTTGGGCAAGCGTAAAGTCCGCTATGGCTTGCACTTGATAGCAGAGGATTGACGTAGATAATCGGCAGGCCCTAGGTGCAGTATAGTGATAGCTGCGAGATATGGAAATCGTATGCGCACCACTATATGTCCACCCCAGCCTTCGGTGCCAAAGCGATACGTCTCATTGACGAGCAGCCCGTACCACCCCGCAAGATTGCTGCTATTCGCGTACTCTGTGAACCCGACAGACGCCCTGCGCTACAAGCCCATGCATGATCGATTATATACCTACCCAAGTCACAAGGTAGGAGGAGGCGATCTATGGCAGACACTTGCAGCGCCACCTGGGGGGCGAGCCAGTGCGTCGACTCGAGCACGACACCCCACGCACTCCTGCCACACCCACCGAGTGCGAGGAAGAGTTCGGGGTAATGACACCCATTCGCGGCCACATATTGCCCGTCAGGAGTACACCCTTCACCTGCACAACGCGGCCGACTGCGAGACCGTAAACAGGCGAGAGGGCCGTCTGTGTCCGCAACTCTTTCATCTTCTGTCAGTGAGTAGCATAGGTTCTAATAGAGGTAGTCGGTCTTACCGACGGTCTGACCGCAGCCAGGTGTAATCATGGAGGACATCTTCGAGTATGTAGATAGCATTGACCGTACATCAACTGGGGGGGGCTACCACCAGACGATCGGCGCAGGCGGCGGCTACTTCCTCATATATGTTGACTGAGACAATCTGCGGCACGTACGCCGCATCGTAGTAGGCGGTGGAGCAGCCTTCTGGGGTGAACGAGTCGTCGTGGGAGATCCGCATCATGCTTTCAGTTAACTCTAGACGACTCAATGCGTCGGCTTAAGTGAATTTCCACGAAATTAAGGTCTGATTCCCATCCGCACTTAGCGGTGCAAGGGTTCCAACAAATGCGTGGAAGGAAGTTTCGTATGTTGCGCGAATATATGTAGTAATCGTTGAGGCGTCAAGCACGCGCTTGCATCAGTGGCTAGCCACTGTTCACGCCCGCTGAGGTGCCCGATGTTTGTTGGGTGTTTGTGGGATCGACTTGGTATTGGGAGGTCGCTGCTACACTCGATCGCTTGCAATTGTCCGATCGTTGCCTTCTGTGCTGACGCAGGAGCGAAGTTTGATCACATGCCACAACCGTTGACTTGTTTATGTCCGTACCTCTGCGGTATGTCTCAGACTCATATATCATGCCCTGGGACGTGCCCTGCGGGAAACACCTTGGGTGCGAATTTTTCCTCATTAAGTACTTTGTTCACCGCAGGTTATATAAGAGCGGACGTTCTCGCCAGAAGCCTCTGCTCACCGGTACGAGGTGATAATCATGTACAGTGATGATTATCTCCAGCCATTGCGCTTGGGCGCAGTATATATGCAGTGGTGCAGTGTCATTTGGGGCGGAGAATGTCGAACCAGCCACAGAGCTATGATGATTGCAAAACAGGGAGCTCTGGATCTTCGCTTTGCACAGAATCTCTCGATAAGTGCTAGTCCATCAGTCCTTGTAAGTGAAATGGAAATGGAATGCCATAATGACTGACCCTCTAACAGTTGTCGAGTGCTCGACGAGGACGTGACCCTGAGGCTGCATTGCATGAATGCCTGCAAGGTATGATTCCGCCTCGTACCTAGCGGATCATTCGCGGGCGTATGAGGACTTCTACGTTCACGAAGAGCCGCAGAAGCACTCTCGACATAAGGCATGACCCAGCCCTCACACGACCGCTGCTTTCGAAATGCTGGGGAATTTCGTTCGATCTAGATGATGTGCATTCCATCGGCAAAGGCGCGATTATCGAAGCCGTCTCATCCGACCACTGCGACAGTGGAGCTGCATATATGCTCTCGATGCGAACCGTTGTGACAGGCCTGCTGGTACCCTCACAGCAAATGTCCTTGCGGACGTTTCTTAAAAGCTGGCATCTCCGGTGGGCGCGGACCTGACCGGCGTGAAGCACCTTTGCCAGGTTTGCATTTGTATGTGCGAGATTCACATCATATCTCTGGATGCTAATCGCTCACTAGTACTCACTGTGCATGCACGACATTCAGGTCTCAGTATGCAAGCCATGAAGGACTAGCCGAGATGAAGCGCGATTTGACGATCCTGTCCTGGTTGACACGATGTAGGTCACTACCGCATTAGCAACCAACAGAAAGAGTGCCCAGCCGAATGTGCTGCCGTTACCTCCTCAATGCCATCAAGAATTGTCGTGGCCGACTTTTAGCGAGCAAATATAATGTAGGCCTGTATGACTTAACAATATCAACTTCAGCCCCTTGCGCCGAAAGCACAATGGAATTGAATCTGGGGCAAGGACTTGTCCGACACGATCGAAGCGTCATTGAAGATATTGGCATCCGGTTAGAGCGACGTCCTGAGGCAATAGTCTGTGACGGCAGCTGGCCGGATAGCTTTGAGCGAGAAGAGCACGCGACTGATCTGTGAGGCATTCTGCAATTCTATGGCCTCGCTGAGAGCATCCATGGCAGTGCTTGAGGGTATGTACGGACGGCTCTCATCGAAATGCTGACCCGGAAAGTGAACGCATCCGCAACACGCACCATCTGCTCACTGTCTTCAAGAGATCTTCAACCGCTTTAGAGGCATCGAACATTTGATATCCGCCGATCATAATGCCAATACCATACGTGTCAGCAGGACACACTACGCATTGTGGATAGCCTGCAGGTGCGGAACAAGACGTTCAAATGCAATGTTAGGCGCCATGTATGTCTGTCATCGTACCATATCATACGCTTTCTAGGGAGGGAATATATCGCTTAGAACACGTCGCCGGCCTGTCCGTACTCCTTGCACAGTCGTCCCTACAACGGAGACCTGAGTGTCTCCCAGGCGTAATCCAGTGGTATTAGCGTATCCTTTGTGCATGGACGTATATTCTTATTCCATTGACTGCATTAACCCTCAGCATGTGTCGATCAAGCGTTTGGCATCATCTCGCTCTCCAAGAGCAAGCCTCAGATGAGACATCAATTGCAAGAATCCACAATGAGCAGCAGCTATCCATCAGATCAGCTGGCTACGTACCAAACCTAGAGCGTGTGCTGACGGTACAAGTGCACAGTGCAGGAGCGGGCAAGAACTGACAATTCACGATGGCCAAATATTTCAGTCGGGAGGCGCGTCGCGTCGAGATATGATCACGTGGCAGAGATGATGACGATGACGATGATGATGATGATGACGATGATGACGATGATGATGATAAACATTTATTATGCGCCGGCAGTATGACGTTCGGATTGTACATTTAATCAGCAATATTTAGAATGCAGCGCAGCAAATATAAAATGCAGCGCTGCAATACAAAAATTCGGCGCAGCAATATTGTATGCTGTACAGCAATATATTTTGGCAGCGCAGCAATATAATACGCTGGGTAGTGATAACAGAAACGCTACGCAGCAATATAAGGATGCAGCAATGGGCTTATCGCAGCTATAGATTTGAGTCGGAGATTGTATCTACGTTAGGTTCGACGGTCAGAGTTCAAGTTCAACTGGACTGCATTGATTACACTACAGCATAATCTCCAAGTACCAGTACTCCCCATTCGATAGCTACTGCTCCCACGGATTTTTTTCCCACTCGCATCAAGTCATTAGAAAAGAATGGGGGCACCTTCTCTTGCTTTGACTATGAACCGGCACAATTGCCGATGCGAGACGGTCCCGCCACCGGTAGGTGATGTGAGCTCGCGTGGCAAGAGCTGTGCGGAATGGAGGAGCAGAGGAGTAAGCTACTGAAAGAAGAGGTTATAATCGAGGCGACAGTTGTACAAGTTTGCAAAAATATGTTGTAGTGCTACGGTGCTATCCCAATGCTAAACGTTAAACCCCGACCTACGCCTCTTAAAAGGGATTGCAAGTCCGTCCTATTGCGATAGCCTATGGCTGAATATTGCTGCACAACATTTCTTATATTGCTGCGCTGCTAAAATATATTGCTGTACAGCGTACAATATTACTGCGCCGAATTTTTGTATTGCTGCGCTGCATTTTATATTTGCTGCGCTGCATTCTAAATATTGCTGATTAAATGTACAATCCGAACGTCATATAGCAGCGCAGCAATATAAGAAATGTTTTGCAGCAATATTCAGCCATAGGCTATCGCAGCAATAGCAATAGGACGGACTTGCAATCCCTTTTATAGGTCGGGGTTTAGCGCTAGCATTGGGATAGCACCGTAGCACTACAACATTTTTTTGCAAACTTGTACAACTGTCGCCTCGATTATAACCTCTTCTTTCAGTAGCTTACTCCTCTGCTCCTCCATTCCGCACAGCTCTTGCCACGCGAGCTCACATCACCTACCGGTGGCGGGACCGTCTCGCATCGGCAATTGTGCCGGTTCATAGTCAAAGCAAGAGAAGGTGCCCCCATTCTTTTCTAATGACTTGATGCGAGTGGGAAAAAAATCCGTGGGAGCAGTAGCTATCGAATGGGGAGTACTGGTACTTGGAGATTATGCTGTAGTGTAATCAATGCAGTCCAGTTGAACTTGAACTCTGACCGTCGAACCTAACGTAGATACAATCTCCGACTCAAATCTATAGCTGCGATAAGCCCATTGCTGCATCCTTATATTGCTGCGTAGCGTTTCTGTTATCACTACCCAGCGTATTATATTGCTGCGCTGCCAAAATATATTGCTGTACAGCATACAATATTGCTGCGCCGAATTTTTGTATTGCAGCGCTGCATTTTATATTTGCTGCGCTGCATTCTAAATATTGCTGATTAAATGTACAATCCGAACGTCATATTCTGTTATCACTACCCAGCGTATTATATTGCTGCGCTGCTAAAATATATTGCTGTACAGCATACAATATTGCTGCGCCGAATTCTTGTATTGCAGCGCTGCATTTTATATTTGCAGCGCTGCATTCTAAATATTGCTGATTAAATGTACAATCCGAACGTCATACCGGCAGTACTACGTAGTACCATAGGCATAGGTGGGAATATCGTACCGGAAGTTAAGGGAGGTTCGTAGTGGAATGCTGGTGTGATCACGTGGCAGAGAACGCCCCGCGCATCGCTTCAAGCCTCTTGCGCATCGATGTCAACGAGTTTAGTCATCTATCTCTGTCGGACGAGTAGTTTTGGAGTACTTGAAATGTGTCATCACAGAGGTGGCATTATCATCGACGGTGTGAACGTTCAAAGTGCGTTCTCTGCGCTTACGCTAATCTTTCAGCAAGTGTATTTTCTAGGTCTCAAGTTTCTCCTCCTTGATTTAACCGTTTGACAGATACATTTGGGCAAGACTTCAAATTGATTTGTCTGCTGCACTCAGTGCGAACCGGATGGTACGTCTTCAACACAGTGACATCGCAAGGGTTGGAATCATTGATGGTATCCAGTGTATTTAGATTAGACGCCCAGAAGATCGCGATCGTTATATTTGCACGACACCTATGAAACTGAATGTTCCTTGCCCTGTGGACGGGGATACCAGTCAGCGATCTCTGCCTTGAATATAAAGCGACGCCGAGCGTTCCTGGATGCCCCGCCACCCGCTGGAACGCTCGGCGAAGGCCATTCAGCTCCGTGCGGGCGCGTTTGCGGCACACCATAGCAATCGTGGCGGAGGCTTGAACCTGTCAAACACAGTGCCGTCTAGCAACTACTCTGTGCGCATACTTCGCCTAGCAATCCAAGCTTCTCGCTGCAATGGTCCACGGCGCCCAGCTTCTCTTCTGCACAGCCGTGCTGCTCAGCGTCGGCGCCGCTTCCGTTCTCGGTGATCGTCCCTCCGCACGCTCGCTGAGCCTCCAAGCTGAATTCTCGGCACTCAACGAAACCGTTGGCGGGAGGCTGTACACTGCCGTACCCTGGGAGCTGCCTTGCTTCTCCGAGTACAACGGCACCGCGGTTACTCCTGACGAGGCTGCATGTGCAATAGTGCAGGACAACTACACGGACCCATTTACGAGGGTGACCCACTTCGGTGCCTACATGGCGGTGCGCGGTATAGCATGACGGCCTCGTTCCGGAATCCTGATAGCAGAGATCCATCGCAGTCACAATGGGAAACATGCCAGGCCGAGTCGCCCAACGCCGGATGTCTGCTCGATTTGAGTGAACCCACGGACCCGGATGCATTCGACGGGGTTGACTGTCAACTCGGCAACATCCCATCATACTATGTGAGATTGTTGTCAGATTTCATATTGTTTGTGTCACACTGATGTATGGCTATCCGTCAAAGATTGACGTGCGGTATCCGTCAGACGTTCAGGCTGCGCTGAACTTCTCGGAGATGACCGGGGTGAGGCTTTCGGTGAAGAACAAGGGACATGATTACAAGGGACGCTCGAGTGGCAAAGGCACATTGGCGCTCTGGGTCGGTCTGGTGCATACTGTTCACGGCGTTTACTGCATGCTGATGAGTGTCACGGCTAGGTTACTAACTTGAATTCTGTATTATTTCATGTTGATCTGGTTTATAAGTCGATAATATGAATTATAACACAGATCTCCCACAACAACTCGTTTGTCCCAGAAGGCTGTTCCACCGCCTACGATGCGATCACGATCGGCGTACGTGCCACAGATTATCTCAGTTGATCCAACTTAACTGATAGTCTGGTCGCAGCCCGGTGCGATCACGGAGGATATCTTCGGGTATGTCGACAACATCAATCGCACATTTATTGGGGGCTACCACCAGACAATCGGCGCAGGAGGCGGCTACTTCCTCGTACGCTGAACTACTCTCTCGACGATTACGATATCACTCACTGACAGAGAACGACAGGGCGGTGGACACAGCGTCCTCTCGCCGGTCTTCGGTCTCGCAGTCGATCGCGTCGTGCAGGTGAAAGTCGTTACTCCCAATGGGCAATATGTGACCGCGAATGAGTGCCAGCACCCTGAGCTCTTCTTCGCACTCCGTGGAGGTGGCGGGAGTGCATGGGGTGTCGTGTTCGAGTCGACGCACCGACTTGCTCCACAGGTGACGCTGCAAGTGTATGTCCTATGCCTACCGCAAATCAGGGAGATGCTCATGCATGGGCTTCTGACATAGGGCATCGATCGGGTTCACAGAACACGCGAATAGCAGTAACCTTGCAGAGTGGTACGAGCTACTCGTCAATGAGACGTACCGGTTTGGCACCGAAGGCTGGGGCGGACACATAGTGGTGCGCATACGCTTTCCATATCTCGCAGCCATCAATATTCACATCTTACTACCCCAGGGACCGACGATCATTTATGTCAATCCCCTGCTGTCGAACGCTGAAGCAAATGCATCGATGAAAGCCGTCGCGGACTTTGCGCTCGGTCAAGGCGGGACGGTTGTTGTCGAGGAGCTGCCATCCTATCTCGCTTTCTTCAGCAAATATGTTACGCTCGCAGAGGTGGTGCGCGCCTATCCTATGCTTTTATGTATCTAGAGCACGGCTGACCGCACATTGGCCTCAGGGAGTGGGACCTGAGACCACCATGGGTTCGCGACTCATCCCGACATCGCTCTTTGACAACGAAGTGGGCCGCACGACCTTGTCAAACACAATCAAGAGCGTGCTATCGTTCGTGAATCCGTACATCGTTGTTGGCACGCCGTTTTTGTATAATTATACCGTTGGCACGACGAGCGTCACGCCTGCGTGGCGAGACTCGCTGTGGCATGTGCGTACTGTCCTGCATCGTGACTGTCCGCTGTACATGCTGTCTGACCGGTCTGTCGCGATAGCTATCCATCCATTCGGAGTGGATATGGAATAGTACCGTGGAGTACATCGCGGAACAATATACTGCCGTGACGCAGCACGCTCAGCTATTCCGGGACATCACGCCTGGGAGTGGCGCATACTTTGTGCGTGCCGGCTGTTGCTGTCCTTCCTCCGAACGTCGCACTGATCCGCTAGTGAACAGAACGAAGGCGATGTGTATGAGCCCAATCACACCTACTCGTATTGGGGCGAGAACTACGAGATATTGAGAGATATCAAGGAGTTCTAGTCGGTCATATCCCAGATCCTGCGACCTCCGCGTGCAATATTGACTTGGATTTAATAGCGATCCGAAGGGACTGTTAGATTGTTGGCAGTGCGGTATGTAGATCTCTTCCCTTGCACACGATGTAACTCTAAGGTTTATCAAACTATAAGTGGGTTGGACAGGAGCGGACGATCCTCTCTATGAATGCTTCGTTGAGCTGTGATCTAGGGTCCTCAAAGTCCCACTTGTCGGTATCCTCGAAATAGCTTAGGCATGCGTTTCACGATGTCACGAGATGATGGTGGGCATTATAGGAAACATTCTTAAATTATTCCGTGGCATGAGCGAGAGTGATTTGAGAAGGGCCGCGTATTCGAATCGGGTCTTTACCAGATCCTTCTTGCTGTCGTTTTTCGAATAGGTACAGAACTCGTCATCGCGGAGTGCGAATGACGCTTGGTGGGGTCAGCATAGATGTGCTACAGTTGTGTCAAGGACTGGTAATTCTGTGAACCTTTTGTTGCTGCACATCAGAAGTAGGACTGTATGAGAGGCTCGGGGTGAAGATCAACGGTTCTGCCTATACCGAGGAGAAGCTGGGAGCACGCACATTCAGTCACGCATGGCGTTCCATAATGGGATTGCCTTTGCCGACTCCTGAGATTGCATCTCTGGCCATCTCACCCATCGCTGCAACGCGAAGCTTGTACATGTGACACCAGATGAGTACTGATCATGAGTGGCAAGCAAAGGTGTGATTACGTGATCCGCCTGAGCGTTCGGCGCCAGATCTTAGCTTGATCGATCTGCTTCCCAATCTTCGAGTACATCCACCGCAGGGGACTCGCCAGTGAGACGGCAGGTCACACGATACCAAGTATACGTGATATCGTCCCACCGCGGCCTCCGTCTCGGTGGAAGGTGGAGGTTCAATCCGATATATCTCAGCGTCGGTATGCAAGCCGCCATTGTCTTGGCAGCATCGACCAGCTTCCTAGCTTTGTCAGGTCTTCCGTTGAATGCAATGGTGATGCCAATAAGCGGGCATGATGCCAATTTAGACATGTTTTCATCCTATAATTCATTTATTAATGGGAGCACGGCAGCCATCAGACATGGGATTGAAATTTGACTGGACTGACCATCCATGTGTATCTATCTATATGGGGTTTCTCATAAATCCTATGCAGATCCAGCAAGGAGAGCTGCAAAAATCTGATACTTGTGACCGACTTCGCTATGTATTCAAGCAGCTCCTCCGTTGCTGGACAGCTTGCAACAACCGGAGAACCCGCCTGCCGTAAAAGTCCAGTTCTGGTGAAATCATTGAGGAACCCACATGTTTAACGAACCTATTCTCTGTAAGCTGGAGTCGACGGACCGGTCCTTGAAATGGTATTCGAGAATTTGTGAAGAGAAAATCGAGTCTCCGCCATGAGGTCTTCTTTTGTGTAGCGATACAGGTAACATTGTGTAGCTTGAGTGTGTGAATGTTTGGGAACGACCGACTCAATGCAGACAATACGGCACTTCCTTTGGTCAACGACAAGTATTGCACGTTCGGCCAGATGGTGTCGGCTTCAATGTGGTGTATTAAATCGAAATCCGTCCCTAAGAGTTCAAGATGGACGAGTGAACAGGTCAAGGTCGGGAGAAAATGGTCATGGCCCAGGTGTGAGGGATCGAGTCAAATCCACATCCCGTTCGTGTATTGGAGGAGCAAAATGCAGGTTGACATGACGCGGCCGACTGACCATACGAGTAAGGACCGCCAGAGTGTGCGCGCCTGCAGCATGCAGCTCTATGTCAGACAGTGCAGGCAGTGCGATCACTGCATTCGACATGGCTCGCGACTTCCATAGAAGCTTCTCGGCACTGGCAATGTGAAGCATCGCAAGGTTAGCTGCACCCACGAGCATGTCAGCGAGGAACCCAGCAGGTGAATAGTCAGGCTCCCGTTGCCCGGAGTTAGCAAAATACGTGAAGGCGGAAGGGCCTATGGTGAGCCTTCTAATCAATGGGAGGCGCTATGATGCATTCTTGTAGATATAGGAGCAGGAGAGAGATATTTGCTGTGAGCCACGTATCTTCTGCTGTGAGCCACCATCAAGCACGATCTCCGACAGGAAATGTGGTGTGGCGACATTGTACGCAGCACGGAAAGTCTGCGCAAGCTGCATGGCATCCTTTGGTTGGACCAGTGAGAGGATATAGTGTATGATATCAAGATCCAGCGATAACAGAGTTGGTCCACTAGAGGGCGGATCGCAGGAGGATCCCGTTTGCTCGTCTAGGCGTATCATCAAATCAGCTACAACAGGTACATAGTTAACACTGCTATGTGACTAACCACGGCGTCGAATGCGATCTAAAGAGGCGCTCAGACGACCAGCAATCTTAGCGATATTTTGACTGCGGGTCCGGGCATTCATGGTCTGTGAAGTTGCTCGGGTCTGTAACGTATCTTCCACTGGTGCTCCTTGTTGACGATCCTATCAGCTTGGAAATGTGCTGAAACTCCAGCTTACCGATTGCTGTATCTGCAGATGCATCGCATCGCGACAACTGCTGGTCCTCATCACTCGAGTCCCGCCTTGAGGACAGTACATGGCTGTGCATGGCGAAGTGCATCTACAGATGGACATCTGCCGAGATGCTGTGCATTGATTCGTTCATCGGAGCAACGCGTGCCCCAGTCACTGAGTCCGACGCAAGTCATGCACTAGTCATGTGCCAACTGAGAGAATTTTCATGGATCATCTTGTATACCACACCTCTCAGCAAATGCTACTTTTGGACTGCATGGCTAAATTGTCTGTCGAGCAGTCTGAATACCTTCATGATACACGTCGCTGAACTGAACGTGGAAAAACCTCCTATTGCATCGATCTAAGGCGTGAAGAATATGCACCAATTCTGTCAGCCATGGTAAATGGGTTCCGCATAAAAGCGGCTAAGGAGTGTACGCACATCGTGACGCCTCATACAACCCATTTCAGTTGCATCACGATCCTCTTGACACCATCCATGTGCTCCCATACAGTCTGCACACTGCCTACACGATCCGCGTCCGCGCTCGGCCCTTCGACAGCATTGACGAACTCTGACACTCCCCCGCCAACGCCAAAGTACACGCGCTTCGCAGCAATGAGGCAGAGGTGCGGCGGATTCTCCTCGCCGCCCCCCTGCTTCGGCTCCGCAGACGCAAGCGACATCCGAGCGGCCGCGCCCTCCAGCCCTACCTCCCTGAGGCACGCGCCGCGCAAGGCTTTGATGAGCGCGGGCAGGCTCTCCGGGCGGTAGATCGTCTCGGACGTGAGCACGACGTCGTATGGCGCGCTCGAGAGGTCGAGGGTCGCCCATGATCCTGAGAGTAAGCGCAAATGGACTCTGTGAGTGCGCAGAGATGCAAGGAAGGTGTCTTTAAGAGCCGGCGTGATGGGCAACGTGCCAGGCGTGCTGGGATCAGCAGGAGGGAAAGTGTCGGAGTCGGCGTCGGAAGCAGATGCAGCTGAGTCGCGAAAGGCTTGAGAAGCGGGGGACATGTCTGCTCGGTCAAGGCACTCGGTCACATAAGTTCCGTGAAGAAATGGGACTGGAGCAAAGAGGAGAATGTGCATGTCTCTTTGGCAGCCAAAGCGACATGTACAAACACCCTTACGGCCAGTTGAAACGGGGAACACCTACACCAAGCGAGGAGTACATTGGGCATCGTAACCAGTCGGAGCACAAGCGGATTGTAGTCCTGCAAATGAATGTGCACATCCGATGATTCCTCTGAGTCTTGCGGAGGCTCAGATGAGAAGAGGCGGTTGAGGATGTATAAGGAGGGGACAGCTGTTCCGCAACCAAGCTGCAGGAAGTGCATGAGTAAGCCTTAACTGAGAGACATATCTAAGAGCTAGTGTGCGCTAAACATCACTGCGTACCTCCAAGATCTTCTTCCCTTTCAGACGTCTTCCAGTTTCTTTCTCGAGGATCCTATGCAGACAGCCAACCAAGTCGAGTGCACACTCCCAAGTCTTGAGTCCACCCTCATACATGCCAGGTACAAGATCCGAGGGTGCATCGACGAACTCAAGAGCAGTCTCCGGCTTGACTCCCAATCCAGAAGTGCTGGGATTAGCATCAGAGTCGTAATCTTCCAGAGAGATCAGCTGGAATCTGGCGTCAAATAGGTCTCTTCGTGCAATGTCCACGACTTGAGAGGAGCGACTCGCGCCCAACCTTTGCTCTGAATCATCGAAGGTAGTTGCAAGCGGGATGGAAAGCGGTGAGAAGGAGATCTCGGGTGGAAGCGTTGCAAGCTATCATGGAAGCTTAGCGACATGAGACAATCATCATCAGTGCATAACCAAGGAAATCAACTTACAAGCTCGTCCACTGCGTATGCACGATACGGCTCCTCGAACCGTTGCTTTTCTGCAGATTCTGCCTGCGCTATTTGTGTGACTTGTGATGTATCTTTCAGTGTCGCGATGTCGTCTTGCACGCCGAGACCAAGGTCGCTCAAGTCGTCTTCGTCGATCTCAAAATTAAAGTGGAACATCCTTAGTGTGATCCCTAGCGTGAGTAGTCCTTGGCCAAATTTAAACACACACAATACAGATTTTACGTTGCGCGTCGCGTCACGTAACACGTGATCGGTGACATCACCCGAAAGCATCGCAAGCCCGCGCCGCGCTACAGCTGAGAAAGTCCCGTTGCCAGAGGACAGCGTTGCCTTGCATGTTGTGCGGATGGACTGCATCTATCCGATAGAAAATCGTGGACTCATGCGATCTAAGCATTTGCTAACTGCCGTAAATACTCCGTGACTCCCTTTCACGACCGCCACAACGGCTACTGGCACAACATAATAATACTGCTATTGTAGGAATTCGGATCGAGCAGGACAACGGCCACGCCCTACTTCCCGCCAGGGACCCCGCTACGGTCTGATGGGTTCAGATAGCAAACGCGTGCCGGTACGTACATAGTGTCCTCGACTTTATACTAACACCGGCCGCCGTACCACCACCGGTCCCGCCATACCCGGATCCGGCGTAACCGCCCCTATTCTACCAGGGGCGCAACTGCTCCCGCGCCGTGGCGACGAGATCGCACCTGCGTGCTACGCCCGACGCGCACGCACTTCCAACAGCTACCATACTCAAATTATATCGAGTGGAAAACCCGGCTTTCGATAGCATAACTCATGATTACGTTGCTTTCACCAGCTAATCCAGATACCACTTGTACGCCTCCCGCCACGCCTTGTCCGCATCTTTCTCAGTGATATCCTGCATCAGAACACTTTATGAGCTATGGCGGAAGTACTCCGCAGATGCAGACTCACTCCGTGACATGGTATGATCCGCTCAAGGTTCCAGCTCGCAACGGTCTTTACGTCCCGCTTCATCGCCCTAGTTGCCAACAGTCAGCATTGAGGGCTATGATTACAGGACGTAGAACTCACGCTTTGTCCGTGCCCAAGTACCACGCAAACCGTTTGTGAATTGCGGAGTGCGGATTCAGGTACTTGGCGAACGGAAATTTCCCAGAGGAGCGTGTCTTGGAATACTGGGAAGGTCGCTTTGCGCATCAACTCAACCGTCATGGCAGTGGCTAGATGTGAAATCTACGTGCCTGTTCTGTGGCGGGGAGGTTGAATAACAGATCTGCCTCAATCAGCGTCTTTGACGCTATGTGAAAGAACACGGCGTCTTTGTTATTGAAACCAGAAAAGAAACTGTAAAGTGTACTCAATACTAAGCTGCCTTCTCTTGTTGTATGGCGTAATTATCCTCACCAGTATTGAATCTAGTAACATGGACACTTATAAGCAGTGGTGCATGGGAACAGACATGCGAGCAGCGCGTACATCATTTGCGAAGCCGTACTTGACACTTGGGGGATCAATATCCCATACTGTAGTCGAGATTTATATAGTTATTCGAGGCGATTTAGGGTATCGTACCGCCGTCTAATACGAGTCCTATCGCGGAGTTTTTATCCTCTACCTCTTTCGGTGCGATGAGCTTTGCATCCGGGTATTCCCTTTTGAATGCAGCTGTTTTGGCGATATAGCTCGTAACTATGTCCTGAAGCTGTTAAAATGCCAACATAACACACCGAGATGCATGTGGTGGACGGCATTTGCGCCAACAATCCATCTAAATGATGAGTCAGCTAAGCTGTCCATTTCGGTTTATGTATCAATTTGCACGCTCAATGCTCGTGACATACTTGACCTGTCCGAGCTCGTTGAGCTTCTCCTTTGTCTCACTCGTTAAGGGTGTGGACGCCAGGACCCACACGTCTCCGTTCCGCAGCTTGATCGCGGTCGACCGGCCACCGACGGGGAAGATACCAAAGCGATCAAATGAGCTTCGTTTATATTGCTTTGTAACATAGCTCCGCAGCAAGCGAAAGCTCTGCTTACCAAGAGAAAGTCCAGACGTCTTTTGCTACCTAGTATTAGGATGAGTCCAACCGAGACACGAGGAAGCCGTGAGCGACACCCTTGTAATGGAATGGAATCCCAAAGTCTAATACCTCTCGTATAGAGCATTTACCGTCCATGCCTGGCTAATAGGAAGATGAGCTGAGTACAACGCTCAAGCCTTTCCGACGAGCTCACCGACATGCCGCGAAGCTGATCCAGTAACCATGACGTCACGCGATTTCCGTAGAAGGACGCGTGACGTCATGCACATAACGGGCGAACTGCCGCCCGGTACTCTTCCTGAACCGCCATCATGAGCTCTGGGGATATGAACGGCAAGTGTGCAATCAGAGAGGTCAGTTTGGCTGTTCTACAAAGCAAATGAGTCGATCATTCACAATAGATACCATAAGGTGGCAAGAGGCGTGTGGACGTTCTCCTGGTGCGCATTGTTCGACGGAAGGTGTTCTCTGCCAACGTGAGATAGTGCCACAGTCCATTCTCGCGCTTTGGAATTGTTCCATTTGGCGGAAGGTCAACCGCGATCAAATTGTCGAATGGAGACGTGTGGGTCCTCGCCTCGACACCCTTGACAGATGAGACGAAGCAGAAGTTGGATGAACTAGGCCCCGTTAGGTGAGTGGTCGCATTTCTGTGTATGTGTACCTGTTCATCAGATGAAATGACTAGATGGATCATTGGAGCAGACGCCGTCCACCACCTGCATCTCAGTGAGCGAACATGCGATGTTGAGAACCCTGACACGGATCTGATTTCGACCTATCAGGCGCATTCAAGCAGCAGTATCCAGACGCAAAGCTGATTGCTGTCAAGGAGGCTATGGGGAAGAAGTCCACTGAAGGTCTCAAGTTCGACGGAGGTAATGTGACCCATGTCTCGTACCGCGTTATACATGGCGCACTAAGACGCGGTTCGACTAGCATGGGGTGCGGACCCGCCTGATACCAAATACGGGTTTGAAGACGACGTGAGTCCGCCTTCATCTTCTGCTAAGAGCCGTGCACCTTACATAGAGGCATACCATTACCACTGACAGATCAAGCACTGGTGAGTCCCAAAACCGCGTCAGGTATTATCCATGATACAGACATCTCCACGCCATTTCCAGTTTTTTCTCTGGATTCGTGAACAAAGACGTCGCATTCTTTCACCCCGCTTCCAAGACCCTGATTGAAGCAGACTTGCTTTTCAACCTCCCGCCCACCGAGCAGGTATGCATCATAGTCTCCGACCACCTTACGCGTAATGACAGCAATCCGCTCATACCGACGTGATGTGGGCGTACAGTACTCCAAAACGGGCTCCTCAGGGCGCATTCCAATATTCGGCACCCTGAGCCCATACCAATGGATCCACAAGCGATTCGTGTACAGTTTAGGAACAGACAAGGAGCAAGTCACTTCCTTACCACATGTAGCTAAGCTCATGCTGATGTGATGGCACACAGGGCGATGAAGCGAGACGTGAGGACGGTCGTGGGTTGGGACTTCGAGCGAATCATCCCGTGCCATGGGGTAAGCCTGATGTAAGCTGCGTAAGGAGTGCTGATAGATATGCGCCTGCGCATAGGACGTGATCGAGAAGGATGGGAACAAGGCGTGGAGGGAGGCGTACAAGTGGTATCTCGATTAAAATGCCCGACGATTTCCGGCAGGCAAGCGCGGATAGTTGTGGGTATCGGGACTGGGTTTGGATTTTAGTATTGTACGCCCCCTGTCGACATGTATTATATATTACACCGCTTTCTTGAGATTTCGTTCACAGCTTTGTCGCACAAATGCACGAGATCAAATAGCTGTGGCGCTTTGCCCCGGTCTTGAAGCTTGAAGGCTTGAAGCTTGAAGGCTGACTTTAATCTCAATGCAATATAATCTGAAAGTATCGGCTTTGAAAATTTGACCGGCGGCCTTTCCCTCTTACTCAAAGTATCATTGCATCTGCAATGTAATACAGTCCTCCACATGTACACATGCCTACACACACCACCCATTGAAATGCTCCTTGTATCCACCTGCACCAGCATTCATCTCCCTTCGCAGCTGCTTCCGAGTCACACCAATGGACGCATAGTCGTCCTCCCATCCATTGCAAAACTCCCGTATATCTTTCCAGCTATTTTCCTGAGCAGTAGTGATAGGTCGAAAGATGTTCCGATCAAGCCCGGCGCACCAGAAATCATATGTGCGGTATCGAGGGTCGGGTTCCGCGAACTCCATGGGCCGAACCTTGAGACAGCTCTTCTTGGCTGCCAGTGCAAACACGATACGGATGATGGGCACGGGCCTGTCATTCAGTCCCTCATCCAGCGGTAGATTGCCTTCACCGTCAAATATCCCAAGCGTAGCAGGGTCCATGCTACTGAACATGTCCCACTTCGGAGTACTGGTGTAGATCTTGTCCAGCTTGACCTGCCAGATGATAAGGCCCGTGTTCCGCGCCGACATCCGCCGCTCCTGGGCACTGAATGCAATGACACCATCGATGCCAATTTGGCTGTTTCCGCAAGTCAAGCCAGCGCCACGAGCCGGATAGCGAGCAAGGTATGTACGCTTCATGAGCGAATGTTGATGGACTTTGATGAAGTGGTTGAAATGCATATGTGCGGTTGCAAGGATATTCTTGAGCTCCAGCTCGAGGCCTTCCTTGCCGATGCTTGGCATGGCTGACAACACGTCTTCCGACTTCTTGAACAGTGAAGCAAGAAAATCCACTACCTTGAATACGCGTCCATGTTCTGGCCTCCCGAATACGTTCGGAGGTCCAACCGCTGCATCACGGGCCATGACGAGCAGCAAGAGCACAATCACCTCGCCGCGGTCGCCCCGGTTTACAAAGTGGCCTGACAAAATCTTTCTTAGCGCACCTGGTGCGTCGAATCTCTTGTCTTTCAGGGTCATAGCGTAGTAGGCGGCTTCCGCAAGGAGAGGTTCCGATCCAGAGATGGTTCTCATGTAGGTGAAGCCAGGCTTGACGCTGAGACACAATCGCATGTGTGACTCGACCTGTTTCCGTTCGGCAGCGTTCAGTGAGTTGCTGGAGCCGTATTCCAGAGCAAGCCGCTGAGACAAGATCGCCATTTCTTGTCCACCTGTAAACTCTTCCAGATCGGCGAGCTTGTTCGGCCAATTGAGTAGCTTTCCCAATGCGAACGTAACAATGTTGTCCCGTGTGTAGGTGTCATCGAATATGAACCGCCCGCCAAACCTGTCGCCTCGCGTTTGGAATGTGGTCATGCGGCACAACAAATGAACTCTTGCAATGGACGGCCAAGACGACATATATATTCATCCTCAGCAACGTCGGAGAGGTCTGTGCTTGCATTCACATCGAATTTGATCGCAAAGTGATCGAATCCAACTTCGGTGAATGGTGGTATGAGCTCAAGCTCGCCCAGAACAATGCGGCCCGACTTATCCTGATCCCTACAAGGCGAGAACTGCTCTCCTAACGTCGACAGGAACAGCGAAAAGAGCGGGGCTTGGTTGAGCCCACGCAGGACGCGTTGGAGTTGACTGAGGTTGGTCCGGCCCATGTCGCCAGTCTTAGAATGCTGCTCGACTTCGGTCAGAGTGTGAGACTCATCGAATACTACCACCACTTGCGGCGACCTCTTGGGAGTAGCTTCGGCAGGTCGAAGTCCCTTTGTCTTCCTCAGATCAGTAATGAAGGCCAGATGTATAATACCTTTACTTACCTGTTGACTCATTTTACCTTGTGGCGTTGGGCTATCCGGTGGGCAAGGCGCTAACGTTGCGCACAACGCCTCGAGCGCTACCAAAGGCGCAAACTTTTTATTAGGAGCACGCGAAGGCGATTGCTGGATCTTGAGATCTTTGGTGTCAATCTTCTTTTCTAACTTCAAGTTCCCGACCCGACACATGTTGACAATCAAGTGAAGTGGGCATGAAGCGAGCTTACCTCCTTAGCACGCTTGACAACTCGGTCGTAGAACTCAATCCGCGCCATACCTTGCCCAAGAGCACTCTGGCCCGTCGTCATTAGCTCCCTAAAGTGCGTTGCAATAGCCTCTTCTCCCGCGTCGATTGTCTTTTTGAGAAACTTCCTGACCTCATCATTAGCCTCCTCAAAGAGAGCAGTGAGGAATGCGCAGATGCGCCTCGACATATCTTCTTGGCGTGAATACTCTCCGTTGGGGTGTCCACGGTCCAGCAGGTATTCACGGGCATCTATATCCGGAACGGGCATCTATATACGGAGATGGAAACCCTTTTTTTTACCAGACCTTAGCCACAGCCCAAACGCATGAGACGAGACGTGCCTGAAGAACCATCCTTTCTGAGGTTCATTGGAATGACAAAATGCTTCTTAGACATCTCATCTATGGTTCTCGACTTGCCAGTACCAGACGACTGCACAACGGCTACATAGTTCGCATAAACATTTGTGCCCGTGGAATTGCTGACAGGGGAATAATGTTTTGTGATGTGCTCCCATAGAGCATCAGCAGCATTCCCCACGTATCGATGGGTGCAAGACACCTCTGTGGCTATGGAAGAGAAAGCAAACGATGAGCACGGTATACAATACGCAGGCTCATAAGGTTACTTACCACGCCGTTGTGCTTCAGTGTCCATATCATCCTGGGCAGGCGAGAATACATTTGAGGCATGAGAAGATGGATAGGCTGTGCATAACGAGTGTCAGTCTCATGAGCAGGGAGTAGTAATATAAGCAGTTCAGGAGACGAAGGTGCAAACAGGCATTCTTCGCCCAATGATCTGTACGGTAGCTAGCTGCCACCGAGACCAAGATGTATTACCTGCAGTCGACAAGAAACAGCACTCCAGCCGGTATCCTCAGAGGTTAGAAGACAAAGGTGCGGGCACGCAGGTGGCTAATTGCCACCCAAATGCAAAATCCGTGCTGCAGTGACATGCAAGTGAAACTCACATGGGAGATTGATTTGCACAATGATATCTACCATCTTGACATCCCTCTGCACCGTATCTTTGTTGCCAAAGGAGGTGTTCAAATGCTCGGTATGACCCAGCTCTGTCGTGATGGCACTGAGATTGGACTTTCCCAGCTCCAATCTGCCTAGCAAGATAACTCCAGCCTTTTGCCCGGCGTCGTCTTTGGTAGGAAGAGGTTTATTGGGCTGAGAGCGGTGAGAGTCGTAAGGTGTGGCAGGAGACATGGCTGCATACCTTCCAGAGACTAATGTCCGATGCGTGGACTGGCTGTGGCCGCATCTGATCACCAATGGCCTGTGCAAGAGTACCTATACGAGTACGAGCATTGCAGTCGACAAAGATCGACTGTACCTGCTTTTGTCGAAGGATTGCTGAATCTGAATCGTAAAGGAGATACAAAAATTCAAGTTCCTCAGGCATGGTTAGGGCGAGTTGGAGGTGTCATCAAGCAGGTTGAGGTTGAACGTTGATCATGAGGGGGGGCACGTACACCGTGCGGCACGCCACTCTTCGCACTCCTATTTCGTACGTTCCGCCACTCAGGGGCGCTACGTTTTCGTGCAAAGGCCTCTATGCTTTGTACGATCCTCAGTCCAACTGCAGAGCATATTCGAGCCGCAAAATGACTTGGATCGCTGGATTCCATATACCAGATACCCTCGTCTGCAGCGAGGTTAGCATACCCCGATGCCTAAGTAAGCGCCCAATATGGTCTCGCAGACGCCACTTTTCTCTGTGACCTGCAGAGGAATATCATTTGCTAAAGCAAGAGCGGCTCACGCAGCCGCTGCAATTGCTGTAAAGAGGAACGATGCCCCGGGACCACCATGAGGTCTCAAGAACGCGGAGTATAACATGTATGCTGCGAGAGAACAAGGGATTGAACAGCGGTTGGTCCCGGTCATCATTTGGCCAATATCACATGTGGACCTCCTCACACAAGCCTCAGCCGGTGCTTTGAGGAGGCCGAAGGTGGGGGATGCATTTGGAGGAGTACGTCATATCAGGGACAAGCTCACCAGTTTGTGGGAATTGCCCGCCGCTGGCCGTCGTATCACCGTAATGGACGAAATTACTATGCGACGTCAGCATCTCTTACATTATGTCCCGTCTATCCACATGCGCCCAAACAGAACCTCATGTAGAGTAAAGCGACTGGTTGCTCATGATTTGGCTGAACATTTGCAGCGCGGCCTGACCCCTTGCAAGTGTGCCATACTCGTATGCAGCAACCTCATGACCACTGCAGGGCACATGTAGCATTAACAGGGTGGCACTTATGTGAGATGTTTGAGGACGTACGCTCCAAATATTCGGACGTAGGAGAACGTCCCGGCATTCTTGTAGATGCCAGCAGGTTTGCCTTCCACAGTCCAGTTGGTGAACTGCTTTTGGTTAAATTCTGAGCTGAACTGTGTTTGCAAATTGTGAACCTTTGGAAGAGTCAGCTTGCGTTTAATTGTCATAGACGTCGAACACACCATTGCTTCCACACCCTTGAAGTTGAGGATATAGTCCTACCAGGAGATGAATTGAGATCGATATATCTGAAAAGTCGGAGGAACGGGAGAGCATACCGCATCGCCGTCGTAAATGATGGTTCGCACACCGGAATCGATTACCGTTTGCAAGTCTGGCCTCGAGTTCCTCATCCAGTCCCCCGTCTGCGCAAAGTTGTAATAGACGTCATAATTAGTCTCTGCCCAACTCGACTCGGCCCCGATTAGACCCAACAGAGTGGCATTGTTCAAGTAGGAAGTGGCATCTGGCGGATACGGATCCGGGTCCTCGGCGAGGATGTAGTACACATCGTAGTTCCCGGCCAACGGGCTGAGGATCTTGTTATTGCAGTAGTCCTGTGCCGCGGAGCAAGTGTCATCTGAGCCGCCGTCGTAGCATGCCTTAATCTGCAAGTGGACTATCAGCTATGCTTCGGACATACGATAGCGTCTGACTTGCCTGGTCTTGACATCCACCTGTTTCGTTCCACGCTTCGGACCCGGCAGAGATCTCGGATGAAGACACCAGGGGGTAGTATCTGCCATGTCAAATGCTGTCAGCGAGATGTGGCATCCACATTGATCAGCGGATTACCCACGGATTGGATGCAGCATAGCTGATGTAGCCAGGATATTGCGACAATGGGTCCTGCGAGCAATCAGCGATGATGAGCAGTATTATGTAGAACTGTACCGGCTCACAGTAAGACCATCTCCTACACCAAGGTACTTGAGATTAATGATCTGCCCAGAAACCGAGCCGTTTGCAATGCCAGCGTTCTGCTGCAGGAAGTAGCTAGAACATATCACATCAGACGACCTCTTCAAATGTTGAAGACAATCATCTTACGCAGCAAATGTTGGTCCGTAGTGACCGCCGTAGCTATCATTTCATCTATGAGCTAGAAGATGCAGCAAGAAACATGGGCCTTACGACTCCGTCCAGAGAGCAAACTCGTGCTGCTGGTACTTGCTGAATCGGGAGTCGGAGAAAAATATTTGGAGGAACTTCCGTAAAAATCAACAATACGTAGCGACTGCAAGCACAATGTGCTCACCGTCCAAACATCTGCAGCAGCCTTCTCTGAGGTGCCGACATCAAGGGTGCCGTAGGAGTAGCCAACGCCCACTGGCTGATCAATGTACAACCTGTGCAATGCAATAAATTATTCGTTTTGCCAAGCGGAATGATATGCGAAAGCCTACATATTGGAAACGTTGTTCCAAGAGTAGTCATTATATGAGATCGTACTACTGTCGTTATTGAGCCGGCAAGGCCCGTGCTCCTGGAACAGGCCGATCATGCTAGAGCTTCCGGGCTAGGAAGGGTTATAGCGACGATATAGAGCAATTTCATCATGCCACTTACACCACCATTCAACCAGATTGTGAATGGAGCAGTATCAGGGTTGTCGCGTGCCTCGAAAAACCAAAACCTGCATGTTTATGATACGACTAGTAAGTCTAATGGCTGCTGAGATACCACCAACCGAGCATACCAGATGCTCTCGTTACTTGCAATGTCTCCGTAGCCAGATGCTTGATAAACGCCCGGAGTAGTCTCGCAGACGCCGCTGTTCTCTGTTACCCGCAATTTCCCTGGAGTGGTCGCTGACTGCTTCAGCTGCGACTCTACGTTGACCTTCGGGTAGCTATACGCTGCTCCCCAGACACCATCTGGGGCTGGAACCTGCCCGCCGAGGACAGGGACAACCGAGGCGGCGCCCAGGAGGGCGGTAGCAACGGTCAAGAGCATAGTGAGATGAGGCTGACACTACACATACTGGCCCATATATCTCGTTTGATTCCAGGTCCGCCGGTCCAAGTCAAAATCTGATCGACGGATGCGACACAGCCCTCGAGGCGCGCGCGTTGCTGCGCCAAGTTGTCCCTATCTCGAGTATGGCGGATCGGGCAAGGTGAGAAGCGATCTGCTTTCAATGCGGAGTCCATGCAGCCCTGATGCTTCTATCTCTCGGAGAAGGAGCAAACCACATGGCTGCTTACCAATGTTCCGCTTCATTGTATGATCTCCTTGTCCGCACTTGGTAACGCCTTACTCAAGGCCGCGTACTCAACACGTGCCAGCTGCACAGGGTCAGTCCCAGTAATGATTGTCCTGACTGTCTACAGCACTGTACAATGCCATCTTACTCCTCAGCTGATGCTTTCTTCAAAATATCTTGCCAATCTAGCGCCAACTTGGTGAGAGTTTTACTCCGTGCTGGCCGCGGTGACGCACTTAGTCGAGTACGAGTGAGAAAGTGGCAAGTACGTACCGAATATCATTAAGACGTTGTTGAGGAGATCTCGTTTGGACATGCCCAGCAAGGATGGTGACCAGGAATCATCCCTCCCTGGACGCCTGATTGAATATATTATGTCAGCTTCACTTTGATACGAAGGAGATCAGCACCAGTGACGCACCAATATACAGGACCGAAGAGCTCCTTTACCAGCTCTTCCGCCTTGGCCCGGAATCCTTCGTCAGCAATCCTTTTCGCATATACCAGCAAGGCCTGCTTGTATTCCTGTGGACTATCTAGAGCTTTCGCAGCATGCAGCCTCGCCTCCAGATGGCCTAAAGTCAGCGCCGTGTTCCACCATGTTGGCCGCGGCTTGTCTGCTCTTGGCTCGTCCCCCGACATACGTTCGCTGATGGTACTCTCCAGGACACCAACTACTCCGCGAGTCGCCGTCTGGCTATTGGATCGCTGCCGGCCCTGCCAAACATCCGAACCTTCTGCCCACCACGATTCGGTGAGCTTGACCCACGCTGACAGCGCAACATCCCACGAGTGGGCAACACCAGTGGACAACTGAAGTACGGGAGCTCCATTTGCCCGTACTGTGGCTGAAACAATCGTGGTATTAGGCGATGAGCCGAGGATAGGCAGTACTGATGTGGGCGGGAAGGCCGCTGATTGTCGCTTGACATTCCTACAGATATGAATTGTTGGACGCTATATCCTGGTGTTATCAAGACACTCAAAACAACGTACCATACATGGAGCATGCCAGATGACGTGAGCAGCAACAATGAGTTTTTACAGCTGCTAAGGGTCGAGCAAGGAGCACCAATCGTCAACGTTGGCATCAATCTGAAAACACAACATCAACAGCTGAAACATAATGGGCCACAAATACCTCACCTGCGACCAGTGGGTGAGTATACATTGACAGATCCATCTTGCATAGCTACTGCGCAGAGCGAGGTTGTTGCGGTCACAGCGAGAATAGGCGATGGCAAGTAATCGAGCCATTGTGTCTGCTTGCCGCTTACGAATAGCACCTCAGGAGGGTCTAGGCAGGCGTCAAACTCTATCCCATATCCATCGGAATAGATCATACCGTCATTTTCCGAATTTCTACCTTCAAAGATGTCCTCGCTGCCTTCGACAGTGGCCTTGAGATACGTGAGGATCGATGGGACGGGGAGTCTGCCCATTACACTGGATTGTTCACCCCATGTGCCCGAGCTCCCGGTTGCGCCAAATAGAGCACTGCCATCAGCAATCTGTCTCACCGGCACATTCTCTCGTACCCGGTCGCCACCGAGCGTCCTGGGCTTGCTCATTACGCGATCATCATTGAGATCGCTCGCCTTCCGCTTGCCCTTCCCGCCCTGCGCGCTCGTGTCCAGCGAGCTGATTTGCACCTCCGTGTTGTTATCCATTGTGAACATGTCCACATCCTCGTCGCGCGATGCCTCCTTGATCTCGCTGATGTCTGCGTCGAACGCTGAGGTACTGGCGCCCTGCCTCGGGGTCGAGTGTGGCAGGCGAAGGAAGGCACTAGAAGTCGTGCTGGACATTTCGCCGAAGGAACGTGGGGGCGGCAAGCCCACGCCACCAGCGGCGCTTAAGGACGCGGAGGCAGCGCTTGTGGTACCGTTGGCAGCAGAGGGGACAGAGCTCATCGTGACGAGCTGTGCCCGCTTCTTCGGTTTGCGCTTTGCAACTAGCTGGTTGATGTGCTCGCCACCACTTGTTCCGTTCATCGACGTTCCGAACCCGGTCTGAGTTTGAGCAGTTTGAGGCTGCGATCCCGCGCGTCCCGGCGACGGTGGCGGTGTCATGCGTGAGTTTGACGGTGTCGCCGACGCCCGCACCTCAACGGAGTTATGGTGGGAGTATCCTTCAGGCAAAGGAGGTGGCACAAATCCGAACTTCTTCAAGTATTGTTCTTGCGCTGACTGAGATACGATCCCCTCCAGTTCGTCAGGATCAAAACTGAAGACAGCCATCGTGCCATCCGAGGATACTGCGTACAACGTGAGCCCGTCTTGTGACCTAGGGTACGATTAGGTAAGTATAAACCAAGCTGCATCCAGACGTACCAGCTTAGATCCATAATCTGTCTCTCGAAGACCTCCTTCGCTACAATCAACGGCCTAGCTGACTTTGTCTGCCATACTGAGACCGCACGATCATCTGCTCCAAGTGCAACGACTGAGCAGATATTTGACGCAACGACGGGGAGGGTAGAGTCTCGCAAGAATATATGTGGGTTATATGCCTATATCGCGATGTGAATATCATGAGTTAGAACTGCGGAATTCTCACTTACAGCCACTTCTACCGTGTTCTCATGCCCCACAAGGCTGATCTCTGAAGTCCAGGAGCCTCTGGCTATGACCGCGGCAATGAAAACATATCCTTCGTTGTTTGTTGCATTGGATGCCGTAATATGTGCACCATCTGGTGACCAGCTGTCAGAATTAGACAATGAGAGTCTCGCAGCTTTGCTCAAGTACAAACAAAATACCTTAGTCTTCTGAAGAAAGTTCCAGGAGAATGATCAAACGGTTTCCTGACCTCGGCTTCAAGCCCCCAGTCGGTCGTCCGCCATATCCGGACAGACCTGTCATCTGAGCCAGTAGCAAGAAACTCTCCAACAGGATCCCAGCATACACCTTTCACAAATCCCTGATGCTGGTCTATTTTGCAGAGACGCTCTATTGTGGCGCGTCAACACATGATAAGTCATAGCCAGAGCTAGATAATCTCACCAAGAGTGTACCCGCACCAAACCAATACCTGCGAATCGAGTCCGACTGTGGCAAGATATCTGTCTCCGGGTGACCACGCCATGTCCGTGACATCTGGTTGGTAAATATCATTTGAGCCACACTGCCTTTCGAATAGGCAACTGAATAAGCGACATACCACTTTCGTGTCCTGGTAATCTCTTCATCGGTTTCCAACCCTCGACATTCACTTCCTCCGACCCCCAGACCTTGCCCTTCGCCAAACTGGAATATTAGAAGCTCTTTTGAGTCCCGATAGAACGACTCAATTGGGCACGTATACGAGCAGCATTCCAACTCACGGGTCATGATCCCATATCATTACAATTTCATCGTCACTCCCACTGGCCAACCATCTCCCCGAGTGTGCCCATCGGACTACGAGGACAGGACCGGTATGCATTGAGAGTGTACATAGTGACTTCGGTGGTCGTCCGGACAGTTCCGAGGCGTGGTTCAGAATGGGCTTCGTACTCCAGATCCGCACTTTCGCGTCAAGACCTCCGGTAGCTATGCGCGAGCCATCCGGATGTACGTGAACGGAGAAGATAGATAATCGCTTTTCCTGATCTCCTCTCATAGAGGTATCTAGCGGGAACGTGTCAATCGTGGAAACGGTAGCTTCGAACCGTTCTAACCTTTGTGCATGACCCATGATGGCTTGGTGAACCTCATGAAGACCAGATTGTTGATAGCTAGTAGTACAAAATAATTGTAGTTGTAAGATAGCCAAGGATACAGAAGCAAGGTATACGTTAGACCGAAGGCTAACAAAATCGAGATTCGTTCGAGGATCAGACCGTATAGCCGCAGTCACGGTCCGGAGGAAACTAACTTTAAACTCAGCGCGTGGGGACTTATTTGTCTCTATTAGAATCGGAAGCCTTTGGGCAACAATTACAAACACCTCGTTCCGGGCCCCGCCACTGTGTGAAATATGAATGATGCAGCAGTAACCGCTTAATTTGAAGCCATCACTCTTACCAGCTCAGGCAGCGGACGACAAGTCAGGCCTTCTGCAAGCTTCAGATATACGAGCTTAGTCTAGCGTGACTAATGTCCGATTCAAAAGCTGCCTTTCCGAAGGCGGTCGGTGCGCGTCATGTCTTTGCCGCGTCCGGGAGATGCTCACCACGCGTCGCGACCAGACTTTAGCTACTTTGGTGGTGCCGAGTCTTTGACGGAGGGCAGGTCCCCTCGTAGGACCACGGTCGTATCGCCTACGCCTCAGGACGATGGCGAGACACACGTGGCGCCGCCTCAGGACCCGTCGGACTTCCTCTGGATCATGACTGAAGAACCTCACCGCAGCAGACGCATGGCCATTATGAAGGCGCATCCAGAGGTAGTCGCTGTTACGTGTGCATTGCTCTGCAACGCGTCTGATGACGTGCTGTCGCGTCCAGGTCACCAAATTGATGGGTCATGAACCTCTCACAAAATACGTAGTCTTCGGCGTTGTCTCGCTCCAGTTGCTCGTTGCATATTGGCTCCGGAACACCAGCCCTTGGTCGCCGATGTTCTGTGTTTGCGTATATATTATTGGGGCCACTGCCAACCATAACCTCTTTCTTGCCATCCATGAAATCACACACAACCTGGCTTTCAAAGGAATTAAGGCGAACAAAGCCCTAGCTGTGTTTGCGAATCTGCCAATTGGAGTCCCGTATTGCGCCGCATTTAAGGTGAATCTACGCATTGTAACATAGCAAAGCGTTCCTAACCAATGATATCGTAGAGATACCATCTAGAGCACCACAAGTACCTGGGAGAAGACGGCATAGACACTGATTTGCCGACGCAACTAGAGCTCATCTGTCTCAACAACGTTCTCGGGAAGGTTTTCTTTGCGTGAGTCTGCTCTGTGCTATCCGTATCAAATTTGACAAATTCTCTACAGCACGTTCCAGATCTTCTTTTACGCCCTACGCCCCGGCTTCGTGCGGACGCAGCAGCCGACGCAGTGGCATCTAGTGAATCTGATAGTGCAACTCGTCTTCGACTACATTCTGGTCAAAACTTGCGGTGTGCGGCCATTGATTTACCTGCTTGCATCCAGCTTCTTTGCAGGAAGCCTCCACCCACTAGCAGGCCATTTCATTGCGGAACACTATGTATGGGATGGGCTCAGCCAGGAGACCTACTCCTACTACGGCCCGCTCAATCTACTCGCATATAACGTGCGTTGACAGTTGAGACCACTCACACGAGGCGTGTCATAATCGTGCAATCATAGGTTGGATATCACAACGAGCATCATGACTTCCCTTCTGTGGCGTGGACTCGGCTGCCCGCACTGCGTGCGCTCGCGCCGGAATTCTATGATACCATCCCATCGCACCCGTCATGGCCCATGGTTACCGTTAACTTCATCCGCGACCCTGAGGTGGGCATCTTCGCCCGGGTGAAGCGCCCGATGAAGGATAGGTCGGCCAACAGGACGGCTAGTGATGCGAAAGCGGGCTGCGCGAAGCGCGATGATTCCGAGTCGGACGAGTGCAAGGAATAATTGGTGGCGTCGAGGTTGCTTGGATTGCTTCTTTGGCGCTTTAGAGGTCGCTTGTTGAACCTCGTGTCATTGGTACGAATCTCATTACCCGTACTGATGTTGGCGTACGCTGTAGGGTGCCATGGCAAGATTCTGGTCGAGGCTCTTCGGGACGGACGAAGTGTTGAACAACATACATAATATTATACAAACCAACAACGACGGTTACAAATAGGTCGTATGAGTTTTCGAGGTAGTTCCGCTCCTTGGGTTCAAAGCCTCACCCCTTATCAGCCATGTCCTGTAAACATTGATGTCATACTGCGTGCACCGCCTCGCCTCGTTCAGACAAAGACCATCAGCATTCATCGGCCATCGGTGATCTCCTCTGGGCTACCAAGCAGAAGTGATTGGGGTTCCACATCCGCAAACGGGTCCCCACCCTTATTATCCACGACATTTTTAAGTCCATACTTCAGCCATCCGATCCGATGGAATTTGCCAGAAGCATGCTCCTCTACAAGGAGGGCTCTGCCGTACCAGTTGTTCACACAATCCGTGATGCAATCATAGTAGAAAAAGCGACCCATGTCTATGACAAAGGTACGTGCGTTTGGTGTCGAAGGTGCTCGGGTTCTTTCGTCTACTTGGAGATCTGGTGATTGAGATTGAACGCGAGAGTCGCCAATTGATGAGTCGAAGGTTCCACTGTGAACGTGACAGTACCGTGTGAGTGGAACTCTTAGCATATAACTAGATTTCCGACTCCACCTTGGATCATAATCAGGGAAGTCGGCATACATATGTACGATGCAAGTGAACGTCCCTTTTTCCGTTTGTAGCAACCGAGCAAACCTCTCGTCGGGATTGGTGTTGGCATGAGCACGTCTAATCCCAGCTTTTTCGACAGAATGCTCCATGCCAGTCACCAACACTGCCCTACACAATATCTGCAAATACCCGTTACTGTCCACGCTCGTCGCATGCATGATACAGCGCTGATCTGTCCAACTGTCAGAAATGTCGGTAAACAGAGATGCCAGCCGTTTCTCGCCAGCACGGGTTTGCAGATATGCATTGCCGGCCTCTGCCGTTCTCGGAAATGCAGGAAAGGAGTTAAGCCGTGGGTGTGGCGGCAGCTCGAATGCAGCAACGAGCCATTCTGCCTCTCCGCCCTGCTGTAGGATAGCTCGCGCTAGAGCCAATGTTGTGTCAACTCGATCGTCGGGACCGAAATTATGTGTGTTAAGGGTAACCCCGAATAGACCCATGATGCTGAACACCATATCGACAGGTCGGGATGAAGTGCGCATCAAGGCGCTGCGCCACACAGCCTGGCGTCTGGCCTCCGCTGCTTCTTCGTACGTTGTAGAAGCAAGCATGAGCGTGGAGATGGCCACAGGATCGCAGCCGAAGAGGAAGACCTTCTGTGTAATCCGCTTGCCTCTGGCATCTTTGAACACAGGATATAGAAAGCGCGATCGGAGCAAGCGATATAGCTCTGTCACAGCGGATCTGTCTGGCTCTACGATACGGCAGAAGGAACTCCTCGAGTCCTGACTTCCCCACGTGATATTGCCATCGTCGAGCTCTCCGTGCTCCCAGGAATAGAGGACTTGCTTCCGCGCAGGAAGAAGTGCTTCTTGTAGGGTCCATCCGCGCGATATCCAGGACGTCTCTTCACCAAGCGATACCAGACGGCATAAACCGCCTGGGATGACGACGCAGACTACGCTGTTCCGATATATCTGCGACATCCGCTCGATTTGCCAATGTTTATCCTCACGACTGTTCTGCAGGATGCACAAGCGATCAAGCCAGAGGTACTCGGCATGCCACATGAGAGATACTTTGCACGCATCGTGGAGGACGTCGATGCTTATCGGATCTCCGCCGCTGCGATCTCCTGCAACAGAGAATGTTCCGCGCCTGTCATGGTCGTCAAGCGGAGGCTTCCCCTTCCAAACGTGCGAGATGGTGGAATATGGGAAGATGGGAAACTCTTCGAACTCGCAGATGCGGAGGGTGTCATCACGGGTGAAGGCTGTGCAGTCAATGAAACGAAAGCGGCGGGCGATGGGATTGTGCAAGGTAATGGCTATATGGGTACCCTGACGAGCCTCCTCTGCGAAATGCAACTGACATATTACAGCGCTGGGCTTCATACCGTCGTTCATGTTAGCTTGGCTGGATAATGTATGCCCCATCGTTGAGGAAACTTCCAAGCAAGGGATTGCAAGAGAGTAGGTCTGCATTCGCTCACGTTCAGCACATTGTTATATGTGCTTGCGCAACATGCTTCTTCTAACGCCCCGCTGTCACTTCAATTCAATAGAGGCGATTCGCTGACGATGATTATGATTTGGCTTTTTCCGCCATGGGGCTGATTGAATGTACAATCCGAACGTCATACTGCGCTGCTAAAATATATTGCTGTACAGCGTACAATATTGCTGCGCCGAATTTTTGTATTGCAGCGCTGCATTTTATATTTGCTGCGCTGCATTCTAAATATTGGTACAATCCGAACGTCATAGTGTCATACATAGTGGGGTGAAATGAGGAGCGGTGGAATGTGGCATCAATAATACCCCACGACACTAACGAGACGAGTGCTTCTGCGTAGCTCCAGAGGGTCGACGTTATGCTCCGCGTACTCCTCTGGTGGAGGAGCTATATTTGGCGCCACTGTCATAATCATCGTTAGCGAATCGCCACTAATCACCACGTTGCAAGAGCAAGGCAGAAAGCAACCCATGAGGCTAGGTCCACATGGGGTGCAGTTCACGGGATCACCTGTACGTGATCCACAATATTTCTTTCAATTGGACTGCAGTGGACGCATCAACCTGCCGAACGCCAATTTGCTTGGCATCATCGGCACCATGTATCTATTCACTTTTTCCAATGACAACAGCGTGCAGCTACGTGTTTCGTACACCACGCCGTCAGGTCAGGGTACAAGCCGATGGAATGAACGATCAGCGACCCATGAGCGCATCCTCTAAGAGATCGAGTGCGACTGAGGCAGATCCCCAGGATGACTGGAAGCCCGAACCGCTGTGCCTGTTGATCAACGTAAGACTGGTTTCGCCCGCGTTTAGCTCTGGGACTGCACCTACCCGTAGTTGTGGACTATTGGGAGCTTGCGGCGCTTGTCGGGTGTCTCTACCCATTCCACCTCGAGGCGGAGCCCGCTCTTCCTCGCTGGCCTGAGGCCTACCCCCTCTTCGATGATGAGCGGCCGTAGGTCATCAACAGTGGGCACGCGCTGAGCGCGGATCTCGGGCGGCGCAAGCTGCGGGCAGAATGCTAGACAACGCGCGAGAATATCCTCTGTTGTTTCTGGCCGCGGGGAGGGGAACCTGAAACGTTTCGCATTGTAAGAAGATAGTGGAGAAGGAGGGGGATGTTGTGGACCGACCAATCGTTTTCAATCTTGGTGCCGCCACATATGATCTGCGCCCCATCGACAGAACGTGAACAACAGTGCCATGAGGCTATCTCGATCGCCACTCACCTCGCCGTTGCGCCTCGGGATCACGAATGTCCAAAGGCCGTCCGCGTTATGACTAGCCGTCTTGCCGAACTTGACCCAAGGCGCCCGGATGAGGACGGTCTGCCCTCTGACGGGGTACATCTCCTTGTCATCGACGCCGCCGAGTGTCCGAGCTCCCAATCCGGGGCAGACGACAAGCGCGTCGACAGGCCTGGGCGACGCGCGTCCCCGTGTGAATATATCTGGGCCGCCTTCGATGACCTGGCTGACGTGCTGGACCGCCCCACGGACGATCGTCCCACCGCGCGCCAGGAAGCGAGACAGCAGATAGTTGACATACTTGGGGCTGTCGAAGGTCAGCGTCGTGAACGAGATGCCGGTCTTCGCATTGGCAATCAGCTCGTTCTCAGGAAGGTATTTGAACTAATTAATAGAGGGGCGTCATGAACGCAACTGTGCTACCTGAGGATACTGCTCACGTCGGGCATCCAGTCCAAATGCACGTTCCTGCCGTCGTAGAAGTACTCCGTCTCGTGGATGCGCAAGAAGCAGCCTTCTGCCTCTCCGCCCGGAGCGGATAGCTCCCACATCACCTGGAACGTATCAGAGTCGATCTCTGCGATGCACTCTGAGTATGCAAGATCATGGTGCCCAGATGTGTCTGCACCCACTCTGCATCCTTGGATCTCCTGCGGCGTGGCTGACATGATGTCCGCCCTATGAGTCGAGGAGACGCTCAAAGTCTGCATCTGAGGGATCAGGATCAAGATCAGACTTACGGCCCAGTTACTGCAGTATTTCGCTGACTTGGGATCGCCAGGAAACGTCTCGGCGATCACGGTGACATCGTAGCCGCCCTTCTCCTGGATCAACAGAGCCGTAGTGAGGCCGATAACACCTGGCCCACGCGCAATCGTCCTGGATTGTCGTGCAGAAGAACACACACACGCACCAGCACCTATGACCACGATATTTCTGTCGCCATCTGCTGTAGACATTTCTGATCGATGTTGAACGAGCTGGCGAGTTGCAAGGTAGCACCCGCCTGGGCATACATCCTATCGTATTGGCTATCATGGACCGAGTCATCGTAGATCTTCTGGGCTTGTCTGGGTGGCAGCACGCTGGGCAGGCGATAAAGCTAAAGAGGGAACTTGACGCTCTGATACTCTTGACTTTGACTACGCCCAGATCAAGATCTCATTCGACCCTTTTCCTTGTCCAAGTTCATTGACACGTTCACACTTTGAGGCCTAGGTTGGAACCTTATACAAGTTTGCGTTTTCGAAAAACGATTATCGCGCTACATATATGGCCAAGATCAACTAGGAGGGGAAATCTTTGCGCGCGAAGTCTGATATTGCGATGTCTACCAGAATACAACGAGGAATGTGGCTCTCACTACTATCTAGAAGTCCATCATCGCATTTGCAGACGCAAACCTAGAGCTGCTAGCGAAAGAGGAGCCGTTCACTTCATCTGTGCCGATCCAAATGGCCCCTTCCCAGTAACAAGCATGAGCAGGGGTGATAAGTGTCGGCGCAAGAGGTCAAAATGGAACTCGGTCAGCTTTATACTTCCAATCCGCCACAAATAATCCCAAACAGCCCTCGAGCGAAATTCAAGGCCCGACTGGAATCGCTCGAGTAGGGGCCGCTGACGAACGGTGAACGAAGAGAATGAGTCATCCTAGCGCTTCAAATAGGGCAGCTTTCCCTTCTCTCTAGCTATGATTCTCGCAACCCCTCGCGAACGAATGCCCAACATAAGAACTCTGCGCAGGCGATGCCTTCGGCGCAGTATAACTCCGCTCCGATCTGCGCCACAGATCTGGCGGTTGGCCGAAGGATGACTAAGCAACTCTGCAGGCTCGGTGATGCAATCCCCGTACAGCTTCCTCTATGGACCGCATGTGACGCTCAGGATTTTACACATATGAAATGCGCAGGCTCCGAAGGCGCGCTACGCAGAACATCTCTTGAACCCCTACAGTCATGAAGAAGTTGAATACACCGCTACCTCAACCCCTGCCGAAGGAGTGTCTAAAAGCGGCCAACATCTGTAGGTATCAGTTGTTGGTGGCATGTCGTAATGCTGACAGGTTGTCTCAGTCAAATCATTCGTTGATAGCGGGAACAATGGTCTTGACGGCGTGCGTGCCTCCGTCGTCTCCTACTTTCACGGTTTAGCAGCTGAAGCTGTACTCTAGGTCGTCCCACGGAGTGTGCTTCACAATGCGAAAGGCTTTGCGATCTTCACGATCTTCAAGGCGGGTTTCCTCTTCTCGGCGCGCGCAGGGTCCGGTGTGGTCATCGCAAAACTCGATGACGGCAGTAAGTAGTACATCCTCTTTTCGTGTGCCGCAGGGGCTGATGACTGTGCAGCATGGTCCGCGCCAAGCGCCATTGGTACCGCGGGCCTCGGCGTCGGTGGACAGGCAGGGGCAGAGATGACAGACTTCCTGGTCGTGCTGAATTCTCGGTCGGTACGTCTTCCACAGATCCGGCCTATTCCGGTACTGACTTCCGTATAGGCCGTGGTAAGTCGCATAGTCTCGTTGGATGTTTTCTCCGGACGGCCAAAGCATCCAACACCGTTCCTCCGCTGCTGTCCGTCTGCGCAGTTCGACCCAGACCTGTCGAGGGTTGGCCCGAGATACACCCAGGTTAACCTGGGCCGATCAGTGCCAACCCCACTACTGCCGGTGCAGACACTGGAGTAGACTGAACCCATCTCGTGCTCAGGCATTGCTTTTCATATGCAAAAGAATGCCTGAAGCTCCAGTTGGGGCTCTACTTGCCATCCCTGGTTTCCGAGATGCGGAGTTCCGGAGTGAATGGACTGCGCTTATGCCAGATTGACATGATGCATCGATCTCACGCTACCAATGCGAGCTGGGACGATCCGTCGATGACGTTTTCGAGCGAGCAAACGTGTGCATGTGGCTGATGGACATTTTTAGAAATCGTTCATGTCGGCGGGGTCTCTGACGCTTGGCGGTAACCTCAGTATCGCCGTCGGTCCTCTCGGCAGGAACGGGGAGGCGATTGGGTCGCTGAATACCAATGGGAAGCTCGCCGCGATGTACGTACATCCATCAGCTCAGCTTGTAAGAGATTGCTAATGCCTCTACAGGTACAGCTATTCCAAGACGCGGGGCTTGTTCGGTGGCGTATCCATCGAGGGGTCTGTTATCGTCGAACGACAAGACGCCAACGCCCAAGCATACCATAGCGACGTGTCCGTCAAGACCCTCCTCAGCGGCGCGATTCCTCCGCCCGAATGGGCGCAGCCGCTGGTCAGAACGCTTGAGGCATGTACGGGCATGCCTGGGAACCGACCGTGGGTGCCGGATACGCGTGCGGGCCGCGGGGAGAGCTACATGTTCGGGGGCGTCGAGAGCCCGCGCGACGAGTTCGGGCGCATGGGCACGCCGCGCAGCAGCGAGGACTCGCTGCACGCGGGCACGGGCGGGGGCTCGCCGGGGGGCATGGCGATGCCGCCGAAGAAGACGAAATCGCGCGCGGGCAGCATCGGCTTCCCGCCCGCGAGCTGGGGCCGGCGCAAGGCGTCCGGCTCGTACTTTGCGGACGAGTTCCACGACCCGAGCCGCGCGCCGGTCCCCGCCGACGTCGGGATGGGGGAGAGCGCGGCGGCGCCGCGCACGCCCGTGGCGCGCGCGTGGGAAGACCGGCCGTCGCCCCGCGTCGCGCGCGCGCGGGACCCCGCGACGGGGTACTTTGACACGCAGTTCGAGTCGGACTTTGTTTCGGACGACCAGCTGCGGCGCCACCCGCGCTTGAGCAGCGTGTCGGGCGAGAAGCGCGCCTCGCGCGAGGGAGAAGAGTACCAGCACGGGTCGCCGTTCAACTCGCTGCCGCCGTTTAGCGCGGCGCGGTCGAGCCTGACGGACTCGGACGTGACGAGCAGCAGGAGGGCGTACAGTGCGTACGCACCGTCGGCGGGCGATGCTGATCGGGACCCGTTTGCGTCGAGTGACGACTTGGATACCTTGGACTATGGCGGGCGCCCGCCCGCGAAGATCATCGGCGGGTTCTCGCCGCCGCCGAAGCTCACCCCGAAGGCGGGACTATCTAAGCCTTTAACCCCCAGCGAGGGAGTGGCGCGCGCCATTGCGTTGTTCAACTTTGATGCGGTTCAGGTGTGCGCCTTCACGCAGTTTTGCGTTCAGAGGCTGATGGGCTCTTTAGCCTGGCGATCTGTCGTTCAGGAAAGGCCAGGTGATCACCGTAACGCAGAAGAGCGACGACGTCAACACCTGGTGGACAGGCAAACTGGAAGGTCGCGAAGGAATCTTTCCTGCGAACTTTGTAGAAGTTGTGTAGATCTGGGACTGCGGATTGGTGGCTGTATTCATTGCACATTAGGTGTACTTTATGTTTCTCTTGTAACATTGGTTGTATTGATACTTCCGCGCCAGCGATATTGCTTTGCCACTGTTGCCATTATGCAATCACAAGACGTGCTTTTTGAAGGACTCTTGCGTGCGTTGTGAAGCTCGATATCTGCGCCGCGTTTCAACTCGTTGGCACGGATGATTGTGTCTGGTATCGACACATTGATCAACTCTTCGATAGTTGTGGAGTGGTGTCGCCTGCGATCCTTGACCTTTCGCTTTCTTGTCAACCACCAGTGAATGAAACAAGTGCGGCAGTCTACAAGCTCCCAGATCAAGGCCATACCCAAGTTTCACGATTTCTGGCCGGCGTCATGACATTGATCGAAGGTAAGTGCTGCTTCAATTCGGGTACGTATAGCCGTATCATGTTTTGGTCGCACATCCTATTGGACAACCAATTGCAGCCACAATTATGTCAGCGACGAATTCCCCTTCGCAAACATGAAAGCGACATCAACGCCCGCTGATAGAGGACATCTCTGTTGCTCATAAGCCGATGTATTGCAGGTGGTGAAACATCAATTGGGCGGCTCCTAATGAAGGATTGATGCGCGGCCATAACCAAGCTAGATTTTGCTAGCACAATTCTGGCAATCAGACAATGCTTGAAGCTCACGAGAGTCGTTCCACTTTGCGGCGAGTACACACCCATCAGCATACCCTGATGGCTGTCATAGCGCCGAGCGCAGTTGGTGTTGAGGCATCGACTAATGCGTGGAGAATGCACTGTCTGCTAATGCATGGAGGCTTCTTGACTTCATGACATTGGTGGTGTTCAGCAACCGCTCTGCGGTTGAGCGGAGAACACCGGTACTAACCAAAGTAACCTTGGAGACGCTGCGGTGTCTGCCTCTTTCCCTCGCCACAGGCAAGAACGGGGTATGTTCTCACATCTGCGGCTGTACTGCGTATCTTGGGCCTATCGTCCCGGAGCTTGCCTGTGCGGGATCTTGCAGCCATCTATCGGCTCGACGCTGTGGGATCCCTCACTGTTTCCGCAGATCGCGCGGACGGAGCGCGGACGGGGGACGCGGAGCGCTCACGTGTGGACACCTGTGAGTGTCACAGATTGTGACCCTACCCCTTCATCTACACCTTCTGTCCAATTTACCTGTATAATGCATCAGTTGGAATGAAAACGGGATGCATGCAGTCAAGCAGATCTGCAATCCGCATCTGCAGCGAGATCAGCTGCGGATTCGAACCCCGCACGCGCCACATTCTCGGGTTTCCGAATCGGGTAAAATGGGAAGTGGTCTGATGTGTTCGCCGCCGCCTCAAATCGCCCCACGCGAGAGTCCTGTCTTGTCCTTTTGCCCCACAATGTCGACGCCCCCATTGTCGAGCGACAGCTCCTCGGCGAGCTCGCCCTCGCCCTCCGTCGACAACAGCCAGTTCCCCTCCGACGAGACCCTCGACCTCCTCCTCCAGACCATCTCCCAAAACGTGGACTCTGCCTCCGACTCGTCCCAGGTCAACACGCCTCCAGAGTGGGAGCAGCTCTCCAGCTGGGTGCGCCCCGAGGGCAAGATGCCTGACTTCGGCGACTTCAACTTCTCGCTGCCAATGGACCTCGACTTCAACCCGAACATGTCGGTCGACCCCAGCGCGCTGCACTTCAACTCGCTGTTCGACTCCGCCAACCTCGCGTTGCCCAACGACAATGCCTTTCTCATGCCGCCCGGGAACATCCCAAATGACTTTCCGCTTTCCGGCGCAGACGACATGAGCTGGCTGACCCAGTCGCACGTCGAGCCGACGACTGGGCGCAGACTTAGCATCACGTCCTCCTCGTCCTCTTCTGGCGCGTCACTCTCGCCTGTGATGGATGCCGCGTCTGTCAGCAGCACTCCCTCGAGTGACAGCTGGCTCAACGACCCGGCCCAGGAACTCGCACATAAGGTTCGACAGATGGCCGGCGTGACCCTCGCCGTTCCGGTCAGCGCGCAAGTACAACAAATGGCCGCAGCAGGTGAGTAATGTCCAGCTTGAGTCAGCGGCACCTTTGCTGCGTTCATCCCGCAAGCTGTGTGCGTCGCGATGGCGCGGGACTGAGGCGGGGCTACAGCTTGCCTGTTCCAAGCAGGCTGTCGCGCCCGTCTCGCCCCCGCATCACGGCATTCCCCTTTGTACATTCAACTGTACAACAGGCCAGTGCTGACGTACATCAGGCGGCCAAGCAAAGCTCCCGATCCCGCGCCTCCCCCGGCCGAACGTGTCTCCTGCGCAGACCAAGCCAAGCCCGCCCAAAAGCTCGCCGAGCCCCGACTCCGCGTCGGCCTTCGCGGCCGCGTCGGCGTCTGCCTCGACGTCGTCCGCGCCCTCGCCGAAGGGCGAGTCGCCGGCGGAGGCGCTCCCGCAGCCGCTGATGCAGTCCGTGATCGGGCGGCCAAAGACGAGCCACACGACGATCGAGCGGCGGTACCGCACGAACCTGAACGCGCGCATCACCGGGCTCAAGCAGGCCGTGCCCGCGCTGCGCGTGCTCGAGGCGAAGGTGACCGGCCAGCCGAACCCGTGGGGCGACGACGTCGACGCGCGCGGCTTCGTCGACGGCGTCAAGGTCGCGCGCAAGATGAGCAAGGCGAACGTCCTCGGCAAGGCCGCGGAGTACATCCAGGTGCTCAAGCGCCGCGAGGCGCGCCTCAGGCGCGAGCAGGACGGGCTCAAGTCGCTCATCGCGGGCCTCGTTGGCGGGCCCGCGCTGCTCAAGGAGTGGGAGCGCGAGTGGAGGGAGCAGTTTGGAGGGGCGGAGAAGGACGAGATCGAGGAGCAGGGCGCGGGCGCGGCGAGCGATGAGGAGGAGGATGGGGACGAGAGCGACGGCGAGGACGGCGAGGGTCGTGCGCGCAAGAAGGCCAAGCTTGCGAAGCCGGTGAAGAAGGAGAAGCCCCCGCGGCCTGCTGCTCCCCCTGCACCGGCGGTTCCGGCGATGCCAGGAGCCGTGCCAGAGAAGCGCAAGCGCGGTCGCCCGCGCAAGGTTCCCCTTCCACCAGTAGCACCGGCATCGTCGGCGGGATCGACCCCTATCGCCAAGTCCGCACCAACGACCGCCCCTCCCATCTTTCCGGCCGACACCCAAATGCACGACTTCACCCAGGCGTCCTCGGAGGGCGCTGCACAGCAGCAGCCCGCGCAGCAGTACCTCCTAGCGGCCTTCGCGTTCTTCTCGGTGTTCAACTCTCCGCTCACGTCTCGCTCCACGTACGCAGGCACACACGCTGAGCACGCGCACGCGCATCACGGGATAGTCCTTACGCCGCACGAGCCCACCGCCTCGCACGTCCCGGCGGCGTCGGCGGTGTTCCCGGGCAGCGGCGGCGGCGGCGTCGGACTGCACGAGCTGGTGCAGGCGGCGCACCTGCTCGTCTCGACGCTCGTCTTCCTGTACGTGCTCGTCCCGTGGCTCTCGGGCGCGCTGCGGCGCACGCGGGGCATCTCGGCGTTCTCGGCGTACTTCGCGCGCGCGTCGTGTGCGGGCAAGCCCGAGGCGCTGCAGATGTCGCCTCCGATGCGGGGACAGCACCGCGCGGCGCTGATGGGGGCGCTCGAGGATGTTTTGGACCCTGCGATGCGCGGCTCGCCGGACGAGGCGACGCGGCTGCGCCGCGCGCTGGGCGTGTCCGATGGCTTGCTGGGGCTTCTGCAAGGAGTGATCAAGGCGGGAAGGGTCGATCGCGGGATTGAGCTCAACCAGCTGGAGCAGCGCGCTTGGGTCAGGCTGGGCGAGCTTGTTGCGTTCAATGGTGCGTTCGCCGCTGCCTCGTCTGTCGACCCGCTGATGCTGATGAGTCGCGCGATAGACCAAGTAGGAAGCGCCACTCGTCTGCAGACGTACTGGTGCATGTCGTGGCATATCTCGACCTTTGCGGCGTCGACTACGGATCTGTCAACTCTCGCCCTCATCATGCGTCCGGTCTCGTCCGCGAAGGCCGCCGCCCTCTGGGACGCAGCCCGCAGCCGCGAGTACCTTCGTCCGTACGAGAAGATCGTCCTGGACAACATGAGCGTCGACGTCGCCGCGGACTGGCTGGGCAAGTGGCAGCGCTGGCACCAGACCGAGCGCAAGGGCCGCTGCGCAGCGTGCGAGAAGCGGACGCCGCTCGGCGTCCTCGCCGCCATCCTGATCCGCGAGCGGCTCCGCAAGCACGCCGCGGCGCTCTTCGTGCGCACCGTCGTGCGCGACGAGTCGCGCATGCGCTGCGCCGACGCGTGCGACGCGGAGGACTACGTCTACGACGTCGACAAGGACCTGCGGGACGCGCAGGAGCGCACGGAGACGGTGCAGGCCGGGCGGTCGATCGGCGGGCGCACCGCGGAGCTTGCGGTGCTCCTGGAGCGGATCTGGGACACGGGCTTCTGCACGCAGGAGGAGGTGCTGCCGGCGGCGCGGCGGGCGGGCACGAGCCCGGACGAGGACGCGGACTGCGAGGACGCGCACGACCTGGCGAGCACGGACGAGGCGGAGATACGCGCGCTGCTCCGCGCGACGCTCGTGTACCGGCGCATCTTCCCGTCGTCGCTGCCCGCGTGCCCGACGTTCGTGCTCTCGCCGCCGCCGTCGCCGTCGCGCCGGAACGCGGCGCTGCACATGGCGCTCCGCACCGCGCTCGGCTCGCCCGCGTTCGAGTTTGGGAGCGGCGGCAGGCTGGAGGACGAGGGCCTGTCCGTCGCGCTGGAGGACGCGCGCGACCGTGTGAACGATATGCTGGTCGAGCTCGAGCAGACGTGCAGAAGAGGAAGATTCTAGGCGCGAAGAATTGGTATGATGTGCTTGTAGAGTTGTGCGATCGGTGGGTCCCGCTGTCGCTGTAGATGCTTTCTCGTTCTATTTATGCGGTTCGTTATGTTATACACTTTTGAATATGTCGCGTTCACGGCTGCTGCGTCTTTGGCGCGTCGTGCAATTGTATTACTTACGGCTTACGAATGAAGCGTCATGAATTCTCTTGAAGGTCGATGCCAAATGTTCCTTGACTCATTGGCACCTGTGCTCTGGGCCAACAATCGAGGTTCTAAGGTGCGGCGATTAGGGATCCGACTTTCTGAATCTGCAATTGATGAACATGCGAAAGGTCACAGATCATGCAGTCAAGCGGAGTTCCAATTGCGTGTGCGGCATCTACTGCAAGTTCAACGTTCAACGTTCAACTTGAGCCTCTAGCTCGTCCTTGTCATTTCAGCTGTATTCTGCACTGGCTGCTATTGCATCTGGATCTTACACCATTGAGGGCCTTCCCGTCTCTGCCGACACCAGTTATAGCACCGAGGCCGAGCAAAATGCTCGATTGCAAGCTCGAGTTTGAAGGCGATCTTGATAATCGAGCTCAAGAAATTCTGGAGTGTTGAAAGCTATTCTGACCATCTGACTTTGACCGGGAGAAATTCAATTGCTCCTATGACTGCTTCTGCAGAATCGTCGAGGTCATTGAGGTATAACGACAGTCATTACTCCGTGCAAAACATCTACGGTAAGTTCTATAGACTTGGCAACAATAATGGCGCTGATATCCTGCAGGTATCACTACAATGCAGAAGCCAACAAGCTCGTGATTAAGTGTCTGTCACAATTACATCAACGTCCCCAGGCCGTCATCAGCTCTTTTGGGGATCATTCACTTGAGCACTGCAACTCCTCACATGGAGGAGTCAGTGTGGAAATAGGGTCTGATGTAGAGACCGGCCCAGATGGTCGTGGCGCTGCACAGACTGACGTTCTTGTGCAGCTCACACATTAACGGTGATTCCTCTAATCATGGTAAATCTATGGCCGACTACCTCCTGAGGTCTCCGACACAGAAACATTCAAGCATGTCTCCGACAAAATGGTTGACATGCTGGCTGCCTATCCAGAGGCGAAGGGTGCAATTATAATGGATATAGATGAACACCCTCCGCGATGCCTTCAGATAGACCCATCAAACAGGGGGACCATTGTGGAGCATGAGCATCGGCGCAAGCATTTCTCCTTGGAAACCGAGGGAAATGACGATCGGGGCCCATGGGCAGGCATCTCGGTTGATGGAGTGAAGTGGCTCAATGAACTGGAAATCGACTTCTACATATTTGACAGTGCTAACTTCAGCCAAATTCAGACTCTGGCTGACATGTCCAATGAGCAGCGAAGGGAGAGTGATTTCTGCCATGTAAGTCAATGCATTGTACCCAGGCAAAGGCTACTAAATGATAGGTATAGCGTCTGATCTTCCGGGCAACAGATGACTCGCAGCAAGGCCGAGAGACGGGAAAGAGATGCTAAAGCACGGCTCGAGCGGATTGTCAAGGATGTTGTCGATTTTATCCATGACTGTACCCACACTATCTCGCCCTCTTCCGTCCCTCCCAACAATCGCGGGGTTGAGTAGCTGTGGGACACTCTCCGACAGGGTCTGTCTACGTTCAGCTGCTGGACAAGCCGCGTTTCAGCGGTGGAAAGACTTCAGCAAGACCCAGCGCGAGCGTTCCAGACCGGCAGACGAAGAGGAAGGCACTGAAAAGCGCCGTGAGATGGCGAGCACGGTGGGCACGAGCACGATAGGTACAAACGTGGAGGGTACAAGCATGGCGGGCACGGGCATGGCGAGCACGGATGCGGTGGGCGCGAACGCAGTGGGCGCAAGCGGACCGGGTCACAGATACGATTTACGCCCAAGAGGATTCAGATCTCCAGATGCTGAGCAATCCAAAGACAATTACAAGGGCAGCTCAGGACGCAAGAGCGGGCCGGGGCACAGGGAAACAAATGCTTGAGCGGCCTGCGGTGTTGTTGTGTTGCTTAAGGCGCAGCAGTGTTCGGTGCTACGGCCGCTATTCCTCTTTTCTGTAAAGACGTTTTGCAGCAGAACTAATATCGATCATGACAGGAGTCCTATCTTTGTTAGAGCTTACTTTTGCGAGTCACTTTGCAGCGATTGACATTCTCGTTACCAGTCGGTGGCATTCCCACTACGTAAGTAGTGGATTCTAGTAGTCCAACGATTGTCCGCACTACCTACTACCTCACGTGCCACATGACAACCCTCCTTTCTCTCTTACCACCACCATCGCCTTAGGCGCTCACGTACCGTCCACCCATACGCCGACCCCCACGCACCGTCTCTCCCACCATGAACACCCAACGCACCGTCCCCAACACCCAGAGGGTCCAAACCGAAACCACATCAGCCACCTTTGCATTTGATCTACTTTTCAACGCTGCCCAGAGTATCCACCGGGCACACGAAACCAACTCCTCCAACTATGCTCTTCCACTTTGGAAGACTCACGTATCCTACCTCTTTACCGCAATCCAACATGGAGCTGACGAAATCGCTCACACCGAAGCCCTCACCTTACTCACAGTGCGAGACACAGTCCGCCAACTCGCCAACCACTTAGACGCCATTCTGGCGCCTACTTTTCCCAACCCTATGCCCTACCCTACTCCCACACCTCCACCCTCACCGCCTGCTACACGCACCACTATCCAGACCCATCAGGCGCCATACATCAAACGCTTAGTCACCACATCCCGAATTCCACGACGCAAAACACCCCTGCCCAAACTCCATTGGGTACCCAACAAACCACCTACTCCCAACCCTACCCCTCCTGTAACCTCACCAGCGATTACCCCACCCCAGACTGTCACCGTCAAATCACCTAAACCGTCCACTACCCCACCGCCTCCTCCCACACGCGACCACTCCCCTACACCATCCGCTCATACAGCGGATTCGGACGACACTGCTCACCCCCAACTCACCCACAACTCGCCCACGCCCACTCCTTCGGAACTATCTGCCGAAGACTACGCCATCAATTATGGCACCCTTGCTGAACGTGCCATGTTTCCCCAATATTTTGGCCCCGATGGCCGACGTATCACTCCCCCAACTCGCTCACCCGTTTCTCAGTCACCCATCCCATCCGCGCCCCCACTCCCATCACCCATCACCACTCCTCCCTCCATGGCTACACCTGCGGACACCACCGACGATTCTCCTTCTCAATCATGCAGACCGCTTTGGGTTGACCAAACTATGGCAGCCCTCCTGGAACCTCCCATGTACGACCACCCCATAGGACCTACACCTTCCCTTGACATGATTCGCAATACCAAACCTCCCACCCCGATCCCTAACACCTACACTGTTCAAATCAACGGCATCGCATGTCGCTACGATGACGGCACTCGCGTCACCAATCAAGACCTTGCTGACGAATTCTTCTACGCACTCAGTCAAACTCCCTTCTACACCATTGCTCCTCGACCATACCCCTTTGAACCTCACTTCATACGTTGGATGAACCCCAACATCCCTGACCACAAGACGCACTCCTCTGTTCTACTCTCGTTCACCGATGCCGACGACGGCCATATACTCAAAGCGCTCGAGAGCGCTATCCATGATTTCAATTACGGCACCATCACCTCCCACTTCCACGGACGCGTATCCATGACTATCCGTTCTCGCACCTGACCGCCTTCCCACATAACACCTTGCAAGAAGTCCGGGTTCTTCTGCTACATACTTTTTCTATTAGTTTTAACCTCCCTTTTCTTTTCGTTTCCTTTCTATATACGTATCACTAGAGCGATTGGTGTCGCCTAACCTCGGGGCTTCTACCATATGCTCGCCCTCTCATACGATACCTAACAGAAGTACGACCCCGCACAACACCCTACTCGTAACTATCGTGAACTGTCACCTTCGACCTTGGGCTCTCGTTAGCTGCCGCACATGTACATAGGATACTGACTGCGGGATATAAATGGTTGTCTCTCTCTACTACCTCACGTGCTTGTTCTGTGTGTGAGAGCATTTATATACCGCGGGCAGAAGCACATACGTGGTCGCGAGAGATCGCGAGGAGGTAGTAGAGCCATGGATGAAAATGGATAGGACCAGTCATTGTGCAAGTATCTTTCTATCATTGGTTTCTTCTTCCAGGAACTAGCAAGCTCTGGTGCATTCGCACAATTCTGTCAAGCTTCTAAGGTGCGGCGATTTGGAGTCCGGCTCTCTGAATCTCCTGCAACATGAGGTCACAGATCTGAAGCAAGCGACGCTCGGTAGAGGCAACGTCTGTGCTGGAAGAACAGGTTTGATGGTGCTTCTGTCACCAGCATGATCTAGCAGCCGCGGACTGCCGTTTGTACTTTCCATTGTTGGCCAACGCTCGCAGCACTATTGGTCGGGCATAAAAGTCAACATCCTAACATATTGACACGTAAGCTCCACATACGTGTTCGCGGAGCTGGAGATGCCCGGTGCGATTGCCGGCTCCTCGAAGTTTAATCACTAGAGAGGATATTCACTGGCATTGTATGTCTCACGGCAGCGACGACACCCTGGCGACGCTATAGCGCCTGTTTGACATCCCCCGTACATCATTCGAGTCCAAGGACGTATATCTGCAGAAATCACCGTAACTTGTCATCAGCGTGGCTGATCAAATGTGTTGCAGAAATTAATGAAGTTGCGCAGTCCAGGTACAGTCGCAGTCAACGCGATAAACAAGCAATGCTGACAATTGACCGTGCAACCCGTGACATCTGACATCAGCTTGCCGGCGGGACACCATAACCCGATGCCCAGGCGCGTGCGGACATTGTTGCATCGCAAATTTGTAGGCGATTGTAAATGCGCACATGGCGTCAGGTCATCCTACTCCTCACGACGATGTCCTCACGTCGCATGAAACTCCCATACCGAACATCGCACAGATTAGCCAGCGAGGATGTTCTAGCCGTGTAGGCCTCGTCGGCGGACAATCCCGTGCTGTGCGCGAACAATAACGCACACAGCCTGGGCTGATACCATCTGTGCCCTGTGAGCTGGTGATCAAACTCCAGCATCAACATTATGCCCGTGCACCGTTCCAGAACTGGTAGTAGGATACAGGAACGAGGCTATCTCCCGTAATGCACAAATAGCCTTCAAACCTACTATCCCATCTCCGATAAAACCTAAGGCGCCCGGCACCTATGTATTGAGTGGCGATGGCCATTCAGTTGATGCCATATCGACGAAGAAATCGAGAGGAGATGCAAGCGAGATCGATAATCACGCTGGAGTAAGTCGTGAGTCCACAGTTTGATACAGCGCTACACCCATATCCACTACCTGCGACTCCTAAAATGATGGAACTGATGCCGTGAAAGTGGCCAGAATAATGTGCACCGGTCCAATGGCGCCTTGGATGCCGCCGGAACAATTGTACCGGCTCCGGCTGCAGCACGCCAGTAAGTGCATACTTATAAGGTGTTTGAGTGCCAGGGTCTCACCAGTTTATTGACATAGCCTTATATGCATAATCTCAGGATCGACAGACTGTTAAAAGCGAGGGTGATGGAGATGTATCGATAAGCAACCCCAAGTGATACTCCCATGTCGACCCCCGCACCCGCAAAAAACGTAGTGGTGATTGGAGCTGGTGAGTGTGCATTCCCTATTGATAGTAGCTTAAAGCTTGTATTTATCGCCATTGTGGTATCGCGTAGGAGTTATAGGACTCACCACGGCCCTAACCATCCTGGAGAAAGGTGGCTACAACGTATGCGTCGTAGCAGAGACACTTCCAAGCGATCCCAAATCGGTCAAATACACGAGCCCCTGGGCGGTTTGTATCCAGTCAATTACTAGTCCCGCAGTACTCACCGATGTGGCTGATAGGGCGCATATCATGTTATATACGGTGGTCAAGATGAAAGAGAGCGAAGTAGGCTCCTCATGCTTCATCGCTGTCTGCAACTTACTGATACATATGGTCTCAGAGATACAGCAGGATACGTTCAAGGTGATGTGGGAACTGTCTACGCCAGGTGGCGGTGCAGAAGGATGCTTCCGCCGTCTTACAACCTTGGAGTACTACTATGATGGCATGACGGCCAGTGGCGCTGAATGGATGCCTAATGTGAGCATTCGTGTGGACCATTCCGGTAGGGCAAACTGAATCTTCTTCAACACCATCAAGTTCTGCGTTCTTCCAGAAGACGCACTTGCCCCCAGTACCAAGACCGGTTATTCCTTCGACACCTACACTATCGATCCACCGCTGTATCTTAACTATCTACTATCGCGATTCATTGCCCGCGGGGGAACTGTTGTCCGTGGAGCGGTCCAGCACATCAACCAAGTCATCGAAGGTGGTGCCCTCGTTTTCTCCCGCGGAATTGCAGAAGCCACGCCTATCGATGCACTCGTTGCATGCCCTGGATTGGGAGCTCGCACCCTTGGCGGCATTGATGACAAGAATGTGTATCCGGCCAGGGGACAGGTGGTCCTGCTCAACGCTCCATGGATAAAGACGGCCATGAGAGCGAGCGACTATGCGGGCACGGTGTGGACGTATGTGATACCACGGAGGAACGGCACTGTACGTGGTATCTTCCTCACTCATGAAATACGCTCACACGCCTCAAGGTCGCATTGGGGGGTACTAAAGTTGCCAATGATTGGTATACATATAATCACCGTTTTTATCAGAGGGATCGCGCTGATCATTCCCTACGTCCCATAGGTATCCTGCGGCTCGTCCAGAAACTACTGATGACATTCTCCGCCGTTGTCTGTCACTTTGCCCCGAGCTTGCGCCTCCAGAGATCCGCTCCCAGCGCGCTGCGACCCTAGAGGATCTGCGACCACTCATTTTGGAAGTTGGTTGCGGTCTCAGGCCTGCAAGAAATGGAGGAATCAGGCTCGATGTGGAATGGGTTGACCGCGGTAAGGGTGGCGGCAACATTCCTCTGATCTTGAACTACGGGTATGTCCTCTTATATATGCAGCTCCGGCGTTCTGGCTAGGATAGCTGAGCGTTGTATAGACACGGTGGCAGCGGCTACGAGTCGTCATGGGGCTCAGCTTCCGTTGCACTAGAATTGCTTGAGCGGGCGCTGGAGAAGTCGCTATAACGCGATCCCTGTATTAGTGTATCATGAGGAATTCAAGATTTACAAGGAAGCAGTAGATTCTTCGCTAGGTAGATTGCAAACCGAACCACCACTTCAGCATCTTCCCATCGCTCCCAAAATCAACTCGTCCTGCGAAATGTTGTCCTGCAAGCATTCGTGGCAACCAGAAGCGATCGTCTTCCCACATTTGTTCGTATGGAATACGGGGCAACTTTGCTGAATGTTCCGCGGTCAGTGATTGAGTAGCACTACTATCACCTTTAGCCTTTCCGACGGGATCCGCGCCCTCGCCGACAAGGAACCACTGCGGGCGCATTTCTTCAGACCTTGCAGTCGCCGCGTGCATGAGCCGAGATGCGATGTCAGGAACGTATCGGACGAGTACTCACTCAGTCACTGTCCCCGAAAATTCCTCGGAGTAGTAGATTTCAATGTAGGCCGCTTCCGTTGAGGCGGCGGACATGAAGAACAAAGTACCGCGGTGCTCCAAGGCGGCCGTGATTCCGGCCTCTTCCTGTCGGTAACAGTGCGGGTCAGCTTCTGTTCTGATGTCCTTTGCATTGCTCTCGATATACCCACTTGCAGCTCCCGCACTGCAGCTTCCGCTGGTGTCTCTCCTGGATCTACTTTTCCTCCGAACCCATTGTATCTGCTCAGTCACTCAGACTCGGACGTGGCGTCGATTTCATGACAGCCAGCACCGAAGGTGTGGCACTTACAATCCTTTACCAAGACCCCTCTTTTTGTATCCGAGAAGTAGCTACAGCATCAAGGGTTGAGCATGCATCAGCTGTCCGTGCGGCCCGCTATGACAATGAGGACGACAATGAGGACATCACTGATACCGACCTTCCCACCTTGGCGAATGAACGCGTTTGTATACAATTTTACGTTCTCATGTCGCAACCAATCCGTACTCCCGCCACTAGTAAAATGGACGAGCTTCTCAACATTGTCAAGCCCTGGTGGGTATTCGGAGGTCATGTCGCTGATTAAGTTGGCGTGTTGGCCGACGCAGAAGTTGGCTAGAGATGCCGGACAACGCAGACGCCTGAGTCATGTCGGCAACCGAAGGCCCGTGAATGCAGCGTGCCCGCAGAGAAGAGGGCAGTCTTGCACGGTAAAACTCCGTCATCGTCAGGCGATGAAAATCTACTATGTTGACCTTGCAATCTCTTTATCACTTCGCCTGACATTACTGATTGAGAAATCATGGCAGCGCTTCAATGTTTCGACGGGGGAAGACTAGATCCGTGAGCTAAATGTACAAAAATGGCCGCAGTTCAATCTTCTCGATGTTTCCTGGTGAACTAAAGTAGAATGCTGAGCTAAAACACAGGTAAAGATCCAGTAATTGGTTTTCCGTCAATCCTTCTAGTGGATCGAATCCAGAATTAGTCGACCACACAGACCACCTTTCCCGCAGCGGCGTTGGCTTCCATATACGTGTGCGCCTCGCCCGTCTCCTCCATCTTAAATACCTTATCCAGACTAGGCTTCAGTTCGCCGAACGCCACAGCGTCGACCATCCACTGCAGCGGCGCCTTCGAGATGTCAAGATGGTGGGAGGAGTACATCGTCAAATGCTATCATTCCACGATCATGAGTACGGTCATACTTAAGTTGCGTAGGTTGGGGCTACCGACCTTCCAGGGTACGAGCGTCTGCATGGGATCGAAGTCCTTGACCGTCCACTGGCCGGACACACACCCGACGAACGACACGATACCGTCGTCCACCAGGCTTGCACACGAGTCACTCAGCGTCGTACCGCCCACAAGCTCGACACACTTGGTCGCGCCACGGCCCGCTGTAGCCTTCTTGACTGCCTCGCTGACTGAGTTGTTTGAATCGTCTAGAATGACGTCTACGCCTACTGCCTTCATCGCAGAGGCCTTGCCTTGGTTACGCGTGGTGGATATTACTGTTGGTTTGATGTCAGATGCGAAGAGAGTCGACTTCGCAAGCGCGGCGCAAGCAAGGCCAACGCTTGTCGTGCCCCCACGGATGAGCAGCGTATCTTGTGCCTTGAGATGCAAGGACTCGCTTAGAGTACCCCATGCTGACAAGCGGCGTTGTGAGTGGCGACCAAGTCAACCAGTCTATACACCAATATGCAACATACCCGTTAGAAAGGTTTCGGGGATAGCTGCGAACTCTGCCCATCCTAGAGTCTCCGGAAGTTTGATCGGGGCAGAGACAGATGAATGCGGGACCAGCGTATACTCCGCATATCCTCCTGGATCGTGGACACTCATTAGATGACGACATCTATACCAGCCGCTATCGACTGGCACCCACCGTCAAACTGCCGGCCCATGCCCCCCACGCACGCCGCGACAACATCGCCCTCTTTCCACATCGAGCTTCCTCCTGCATCCTGGACCAAACCGACACATTCAATGCCCAAGACTCGCGGGAAGGTAATGCCCGGCGAGTGCCCCTGGCGCGTGAAAAGCTCCGAACGGTTCAGACCATATGCCTTTACGCGAATGAGAACGTGTCCCGTCTTTGGTGAGGGAGCGGGATGTGTCGTCGTGTAGACGAGTTCAGAGGGTGAGATTGGTGCGCGAGGACAGACAACAGCTCTCATGGTTCTCGTTAGGGACATAATCGGATCGGAGTCTTGAGACTGTCCCCGGGCCATAGATACCAATGCAGCGCTGAGCGCTCCCACAGCTAACGCTGGACGTCGAGCGGCGGTAACTGACTCAGCGATGACCTAGCCGATTCGTCAGCATGTGGCTCGATGATGCGCGAACGAGTTCAGGTTCAAAATCAGTGTGGGCCCTCGTCATTCAAAAAAGAGATCGGAATTTCTGTGCACGGGATGCTTTGCGTGTGTGAACACAGCGCCTGCAGTCGTACTGCGGCTGAGCCTGATATTGCGCTAGACCTACTGTACATGTTGGTCTATGGCGCGTAGCAGAAGCAGCAAAAAGCGTCGCCGCGGTGTAGTCAAACGTGCAATGAGGTGAAAGACATCAATTGCCTCCAAGTACAAAGCCTATGCGGCCCGAGCGGCAGCCGCCTTGGCGTCCTCAGCCGCGGCGACAGCAGGATTAACCTTCTTGCCGTCCTTCCACCGGACACGGGGAGGAGGGGCACGGTTGCGGCGGCCCTCGCGCGAGCGGACACGGACAACTGGATAAATTTGAGGTAAAGGAACTGGATGTGTATGATATGCACATACCATGCGAGTGGATAGCGCACGACACGCAGTACGCGATTTTTATGTAGAGTTTAGGGATAACGTACTCTGCAGTTCAGAAGTAAGCTTACTGCGCAAGGGCGAGGTCCCATAGATACGTACCAGGGTATACGCTCGCCTCGCTGATATCCCGAACCGCTGCGCTCTCGACCATGTTGCGCACCGTGAAGCGCTTGATCGCCTTGTCCTTGCCAACGCATCGTGAGCAGTTGGAGCACCGGACGAAGCCAACGTGGCCACGGCCCTTCTTGTTGCGGCCGTTGTTTCTTCTCTTCTTGGTCTGTGAGACGCGGGAGCATCAGCACCTCAACAAGTCATCCGGAGCCAGGTGTCGCCATCCATCTCGTTCCGCCGCGAATTCGCTCGTTTCACCGCACAAAATGGGCTGGCATAGGTCAATGGGCTCGGAACGGCATGCTCACCATGTTGAATCGGGTGTCTGACGAACGACTGTGGACTTCGACCCGGCCAACGGTGCAGAGCAGCCTCGCGTGCCTTACCCAAACGGGACAACCGATGGCAGAGCCGGCCCTGAAGTATATCGCACGTGATGTAGGAAAAGGAGGTTAGAAGCCGATTTAACGGCTTGTAATCGATCTATGACGATGGTGATGCTCTATTATTCATGTCTCGAAGCCCATTACGAGAGGACTAGAACGCAACTCTTATCTCGCTGATTCGCCGGCTTATGTCAGTAGTACAACCCTAACCCCAGATGCAGCACGCAGTCCCTGCATTTATTCGGAGGCAACCTTGTTTCAATTGTTCGGTGCTCGCCAGGAATATGGCAGGGCTGGCCGTGGCCATTACGGCAGGTGACAGAGGGTCCGTGCACCGGCGGTGGCCAGCTGTCGTATTTCCAAGCGGACTTTGAAGCCTACCTGCCTGTATAAAACGCGTCAACCGCCGTCAACGTTCATAATCTCCAACCCTATCTCCCACCACCACCCCTCAACCCCTGCAAAGACGCGCCATGTCTGACGAAGAGGGCAGCAAGAAATCAGGCTACCGCCTGGAATACTCTCCGAGTGCTCGCTCGAAGTGCACTGGTTCGTGGCGTCTGATAATGTAATCTCAACATGTATTGCTGCTCATCGCGTTCTTTGCATGTGTTGGTACTTTATAGGACCCAAGCCGTGTAAAGGTGCGCGTTTTAGTCACTATCTATTTGCTATCCTCGCTGAATAGTGCTCAGGCACGGCTCTTGGTAAGGGCGAGTTGCGGGTGGGATCTTTGGTTGATTTCCGAGGAAACACGTCCTTGTTAGTCGTTGACGCGAGGCTGCTTTCTCTCTGCTACATAGCTGATCTACATCGCAATAGCCAATGGCGCCACTGGGGCTGCGTGACCCCTAAGATTATCGAAAACATGAAAAAGTCCTTCGAGGAGGCGGACGAACTAGACGGGTTCGAGGAGCTCAAGGCAGAGGACCAGGAAAAGGTCCGCAAGGCCTGGGAGGACGGTAAGGTGGCCGACGAGGACGTTCCCGAGTCCGCACGGAAACCTGAGGGCGAGGAGGAAGACGATGAAGAGAAACCCAAGAAGAAGGCTGCGCGGGGCTCCAAGAAGAAGGCTGAGGCAGATGATGCCGAGCCAAAGAAGTCGGTCTTCAAACTTGAATATGCGTCGTCAGGAAGGTCCAAGTGCAAAGGTGCGTATTGCTGCATGATGAACGACGACGCTGTGGCTCACGTTCATGTCGTGATTCTAGCCTGCGGAGGTGATTCTTCCGCGTATATGTTGCTTGATTATTGCTGAACGCTGCACAGAAACCGTCGGCAAGGACTACTTCCGCCTCGGAAACGAAGTGGATTTCCGGGGCAACAAGAGCTTGTGTGTTCTCAATCCTTCTTCTACCCGTGCTGAGTCTCATCTCGCGGCTCGCAGTGCATGGCGCCACTGGGGCTGCACGGATGAGAAACTTGTCGGCTCTCTCAAAGTGTCGTACGGCGCGCCCTCGGAGATTGACGGGTTCGGTGACCTCAAGGAGGCTGAGCAGGAGAAGGTGACGCGTGCATGGAAGGAGGGCATCATTCCTGAGGACGACAAGGGCCCCGGCGAGGCGGTCGACACGGGCAAGAAGACTTCCGCCAAGCGAAAGAAGAAGGAGGAGGGCGATGACGAGAAGCCCAAGGCGCGGGCAAAGCGCGCTAAGGTGCGCACCCCTTTGTTGTGTGTAAAAGGCGCAACGCTGATCAATCCTGGAATACAGAAATCGGACGAGGAGGAACAGGACGAGGAGGACGAGAAGCCCAAGCGAAAGCGCTCGTCGGCGAAGAACAGCGAGAAGAAGGCGCGCGCACCTGCGAAGAAGCGCAGCAAGAAGGACGAATCGGAGCAGTCTGGCGAGGACTTCGCTGACGAGCTTGCACAAGCGGGCGCAGACGAGATGGACGAGGTGGATGAGGAGCAGCCGGTCAAAAAGCCGAAGGTGCGTGCTGATCGTAGCGAATACGGAGATTGTGCTGGTGCTTATATTGGCCCGTTCTCTAGCGCGCCCCTTCGTCGAAGGCGTCCACCTCCTCGAAGCCTGCATCCAAGACTGCGGCGAAAAACGGCAAGCCTGCCTCCGCGGCCAAGGCATCCTCGAGCCGCGGGAGGAAGAAGCACGTTGAAGAGATCCTTGAGGAGGAGGAGGAGGAGGACGAGTGAGCGAGCAGCTGCACTCAGGCGTCTGCGAGGGCCACCCCTCGGCGGGGGGCCTTACCAACCAACGTCATCGCCACGATAGCACGACGTTTGTAAGTAATGTATTTGTACCGCGTAATCCTCACTGTCGCTGCCTCGCCTATGTCTGTCGTCTGCCGCCTTGACTCTTGTTTGTGCTGCTGTGCATAGTTCATCTGACACTTATTTCTGTACGCTATGGCTACATTGCGCGTGTAACAGTACATATACCCCTATCTGTCAAAATGCAAAACGTGCGGTAGTCATCTTGAGTATTGCGAGAAAGCAGAAAGGAAGGAATAGGTATGGAGGTCAGCGTTAAGACGACGGCCAGCGTCATTCTCGCTATGGAGTACGTCGTTCAGGCCTTTGTAGGTAGTGCCCGCTGTATACGAGCCGACGAAAGACGCCGACGACGCGTCCGAACTCGTCGTGGCAGGAGGAGAATACCGAGCCGCTATTGTTTGTCATGCCGATAAGTGAGCAAACGCATAAAGGTGTATGCGTCAATTCAGCACATGGTGGTAGAGGAGACGACAGACTGCGTCGCACTCCCGGCGACGTTCAGCCCTCCTGCCGCTAGAATGATCGTAGTACCGGCTGTTGGTAAACTGATGGAAGCAGATGATGCGCTCGAGCTGATGGTGGGAGTGACTACCGAGAACGGGACCGAAGGGGCGGCAGCTGTTCCGGCTACAGAGGACTGGCCACCCGCAGTGAGGTTCGCGAGGACACTAGACGCCTCCGACGCATTCAGGACCGTCGTCTCTGGGGGTAGGATGATGACGGACTGCGACGCGCTGCTGATGTTGGTGCTGGCACTGCTGATGCTAGTGCTGGCGATGCTGGCGGCGGTTGGGATAGTCAACGTGATGGTCCTTGTGACTACTATTCCGCCGCTGGCTGCACTCGCTGAGGAGGAGACCGTCGCTGCAGAAAATGACATGTGGTGTGCGCGCGTTGTCTCGCCGCCCGAGCTAGAGCTTGTGATGCTTGTATTGCTGCTGCCATTGGGACCAGATACGCCTCCGGATGCCCCAGTTGCATCGATGAGCGCGGCAGCAATTGATGGGGTTGTGCATGACAAGAACTATACTTGACGCGATCAATTGAACATAGAACAAGCAGGAAGCCACAAGACTGACTGTTCCATCTTTTTTGAATGCAGGTAGCGCGAAACATTGCTCGGTTCTCGGGCAAGTTTCGGTCTTCCACGTCTCGTCGATGCAGCGCGCTATCAAGCTATTGACGCATGCTGTTTGGCCGGCTGTGATTTGGTTTTCAGTCAAGGTGCATTTAATTTCCCGCAACATGAGCTGCTTACAGGTACACGAGCCGTTCACACTCAGCTCAGCAAAGAGCGTGTTCAATTTCTGCGCTTCCTCTCCATTCCGGAGCAGAGCGCCGTCGTCCAGTAAAGCGGTAGGAAATGCATTTGCAAACCATACAGCACATAACACAGCCAAGGTAGCGAGCATTCGAGACATTTGCCAGTGTGAGCGACTTATATTATATCGAGAATGCAAATGAATGTGTAGTAAACCGCCAGTCGTCCAAGAGCACCAGGCCCAAAATTAAACGCTGCCCGCACAAAGATTGAGAGACGGAAGGCAAATAGGACAAAGACCGTTCGAGCATGTCTTGCTTTTGTATGCCGACTGACAAAGTCCAAACAACACCAATTGGTGCGGAGGTCGAGTTATTGTTCTTCAGAGTGACCGGTTTTTGTCAATATGAATCGGGCGTCGATCAGCCGGATTTCAAATTCCTTGAACAGTCGTGTAGACGCTCAATGCGCCACACTTGCACACAGCGACAGCGGCGAGTGTTATGGAATGGAGTGTACTACTTGCGCAAAAATACGGGCCTGCACAGTATCTCACATCAATATCGGAACAAGGCTCGTATCGACTTGGTCAAAGTCAAGTCCTGCTCGGTAATCGTAGCGGGCCGTTGAATGTAAGCTTTCCTAGATCTTGATTCTGCCCGGCTGTCAACCGGAGATTTCGTTTAGCGGCCAGTGACTAGTGATGGTTCAAACAAATGTTCGGCGGAGGTACACAACATTCGATGCCGCAAAGTTAGAGCTGTAGAGCTCAAATCTGAGTTTCCTATGCGACACTACCTAGCTTATAAGAGAGCTTCTAATAAGTGTCGATAGACTCGCGAGCATGACCCCTGCCCCCTTCGCAGAACCAGTCTGATTCGTGACGGAGAAAGAAAGCTGTGATGCGGATATGGATGGCAATATCTCCCGTCTCCGGAGCGGTTATCCAGTGCTCGACTGGTCTATGTTGTGACGGCTCGGATAACGGATATTGGTATCCACCTCCAGTGTCCGATGGACAGGACGGAAAGAGGAAGGGGCATTCGGTATAAATGCTCTACTACTTCGCCTCGGTACGGGAACAGACTCCACATTCGCATTTGCCTGGCGCAGATCACACATCGCACCCTCCACCAGCATATCTCAAATTTGTGCTTCGCATCGCATCGCTACCATGTCTGGAATTCTCTTCGTCGATATGTGCTATTGCTCGCTCTGCGACCGGTACTTTCCTGGAGAACGAGCGCGTGCTGAGCATGTGCAAGACTCCCCTAACCACCCGCTGTGCGAGCCGTGCGGTCGCCGCTACGCCAACAAGAATTCCTTGAGGAATGTAAGTACGCCATGGCGTGTGTATGATCGTATGGTACTAACTCATCAATAAACATAGCACTGGGTCTACTCAACCAGACACCACTACTGCATTGTCTGCGAGCGTAACTTCGAAACTGCCGGGGGATTGCGCGTGGTACGTTCTACAGTGTATCCCAACTTCCGTCCCACTGAGCGTGTCTATACAGCACATGGAGTTCTCCGCCGTGCACCGCGACGACTCTGACGACGACTCTGATGAGGATGAATACCCAGGCACGGACGAGGATGACGAGGATGATTTTGGCTGGGAGGACAGCATGGGCCGCCGGATCTATCCCGAGGAGGACCAGCGCGCCGACGACGACTTCAGTGTCGGCCCGGAAAACGACAACGGGTACGCTGAGGAGGACGAGTACTGGGACGAAGACGACGTGCCCACCTTCGAGGAGGAGCACGAGGCGTTCATGGGCTCCGCGCCCCCGCCCTCCCAAGAGCAACTCACTATTATGCGGAGGGACCCAAACTATCTTGTCCGCCGTCTTCCCTGAGATGATGTTAATTTTAACTTATTTTCGTGTTGCAGTCTACCGAGACCATTCGCGGCATCCCCGTCACCCAAGACTCAGCTCTCTCCCCTCCCGCTCCGAAGCCAACCGGCGCTCAACGCGTCAAACAGAAGGAGAAAGGGAAAGCGCAAGAGACGGACTCGTCCGCATCAACGTCCGGCGCAAGCATCCTCTTCACATGCCCGCTCTGCCTCGAGCCGCCGAAGGAGAGTAGCGCGACGCGCTGCGGGCATCTGTTCTGCACGCAGTGAGTGGCCCGTGCTCTCGCCTACGCGGGCGCAGTACTGATCACGTTGCAGATGCATCAACCAGGCGTTGGCGGTCAAGCGGAGCTGCCCTGTCTGCCGCACGGCTGCAGTCCCGCTCCAGCTGAGGAAGATCTACCTCTCGGCGAACTAGCACGAGGTACGCTGGGGCTATGTGTTGAGCGATGTGCCGCATAGACAATGAACCATGTCATTTGTACAGTACATACAGTGTATGAGTAAACGATCTGATCATCGGAATTCAATAAATTTTGAGCTTCATTGTACTAAGTTGCATGAAGCTTCGGTGAGGGTAAGAAACAGACGAGAAAATTATTACATCGAGTATTTGTTATAGATGTCCGCATTACGTTCACACTTGTCTGCACTGACAGCCTCCACTATCAAATTCAAGAGGAGATGTAGTTCCAAAACTGCAAGGTCGCCGTTGCCGCCACGCCGTGGTAGAGAGTTCGAGCGTCGGAACTCACTGATTGACACAGCCGGATCTATTGGGCAAACAATTGACCTGAAAACCCATATCAAGACCGCAAACCAAGCTCTATAGGTGGATGAGCATGGCTTTCGATGCTCCAGCCATCGAGGGTCGAGCGCTTGAAGGTAAAGGCGCTAAAGTGATCTTGATTTGATCATGATAGGCTCACATCGACATCTGTTTGACTGCTCAAAGTCGGGATAGCCGTGGAACACACTATCTAGTGCGAATAGCATAGCTCTACCATAGGGCCGAGGAAATTGCATAATACACACCCATCGGTGCAGTTTGCCTATTGTGATTCACTTAACGGTACCGGTACGATACATTTCACGGCTCTGTTACGCGCGTTGCCACGATTTTCCAGAGTGTTTGAGCTTTGTTAAACCTGATGGAACAACGAACCCCGCCATACGGCTCTCGACCTAATGGACGCCCGGGACAGAAATCGACCACAGCCCGAAAGACATCATCGCGTGTCACTCAGGACTCCGTTCTTGAGCCGCGCGGCGGCTTTGCACGCAAATCGGCAAACCGCAATGAACCACCTGGAAGAGCACCACCTGCAGCCATGATGCGGGTTCAAAATGCGCCACCGATGAATCGCACATGGGGAGTAGTATCGAAGAATACCGACGGCGCCCACAATACGCACGCTGGCAAGCAGGCCGCGAATCCTCAACGTCAACCCCAGCATGCACAAGAGCGTCGACGCTACACTATTCGCAAACAGACAACGGTAGCTCCTCGGGAAGAAGGAGCGCGGTTCGCGTATGTCGCACCGGCCCAGCCTTACCCAAGGCGCGCGTCAAAAAACTCGGACAGACGTCTGTCTGAGGTGTTCATTGACAATGACGACCATGACGGTGCTGGGGCTGGCCGCAAACGCCGCGCGCAGGATGCGGGTGCGGCACGCATCTCGGGGACAATGGTAGCTGCTGGACGAAGGAACGCGGGTGCAGCGCGCAAGACAAAGTCCGTGCTCTCAAATACGCGGCACGGTGCGGCGACATTTACAGGACGAGCAGCTTTGTGGGCCCCAGGGCTCGTTTTCCATGAGAAAGTGGGTGGACAAGAAGTCGACGAACGCGAAGACATGAATGTGATTGCGTAGGTGAAACTCTTATTTGCTTTCGCTATGGCTAATCTCCGTCCAGCAACGCGCCAAGGTCTATCGCAAAGGCAGCGCGGAAATCACAGCCGCCAGCTAACACGGGCTTAGACAACATGGACGCCCAGAGAGCCAGAAAGACGACGGAGAAGAAGGCCACGCGAGAATCCCGCGCGGTTGGTCTGTACGAGCTAGATGATCCAGAGGGCTCGCCCGATGCAGACGTCGACAACGGCTCGTCTGACTCGTCTGAAGATGATGACCACGATGCTGGCGACAACGTCGAGGGGCTGATGAATGCGCTGGAGCGCCTCACACTACCGACTGAGCGAATGCGCGAGTACGGTCGCCTCCCCTTCCTTCCTCGGAATGTGCGTCGGGGATTTCTCAGGAGATGTCGCCAATACGGCATCGAGACAGCACCCAGTGCTCCGCCGGCTGCCCCAGTACATGTGCTGTACAGGTACGATGTGGATGCCAAGGACAATGACACAGTTACCTCTGGCGATGCGGACAGCGACGACGAGGACTCTTACGAGGAGCGCGAGGGGTATAACGAGACACTCGAATGGACATGTCCACTATGCCGGTTGCACAAGACATTTGACACGCGCGAGATGCTTGCATTTCACTTGTCGCGCTCGCATGATGAGTTCAAGGTCATGTGGGAGCCAATTGAGGTGGATGATGTGAGCTCGTAAATGCCTTCCGATGATTTCCGCCTGGGTCTGCTCACGCAGCTGAAGGAACGCACCTGGAAGATCACACTCCTAGTTCCTCATCCTGATCAAGACGACTCTTCAGATGAGGAAGACGAAGATGAAGACGAAGACGAGACATTTATCAAACGGTAAGCAATATTTCTCGCGGAGAGACTTGCTTATTGATGAATTACAGTGAGCCAACCCAAGAACGTATACCGTCTGCGACTCCGCGGCCGATAAGGACTCTTGGACTCCCCGGCGCCACACAACAACAGAATCTGCTGCGTACCCCGTCTCCCCCTCTTCAGCCAATTGCGCAGCCCTCTGTTGAGCCATATCCAACACCTGTCTCATTGCCACTCTCAGAGCCTATCGCCAATGAACCGCGTCCAGCTCTCGTCAAGAGTAAGTTCCGTGCTCCGTCCCCCGCACTCTCCTCTACAGAAACGCATCAAGCGTCCTCGCGCTCGTCTACCGCACAAGTCGAACGACACATCCTTCGGGGGAGCCTGCCCGCGCGCTACCCGACGCCACCGCTGCCGGCCGACCCGCAGGGGCCAGCGGCGCAGCCGCCGTACATGCCCCATCCGAGCGAGGGGAAGCACTACTCATGCCGCCCTGGGGGGCCGAGGATCTATGATCTGCTCAACGAGCTGCCGCTGGAGCCCTTTGGCGTCATGGCGTGGTACATCGTCGATAGGGAGGAGGCGATCTTCGAGCAGGACATGCGGGATGAGGACAAGGTGATGTTGGCGCTGTGGGATCGGTGGATCATGCTCGAGAGGTGGGTTGTTCGCTCTTGCGCTTAGGCGTGACGTGGCTGAGGGGTTTGCCGTGGTAGGATATCATTCGTCAAGAAAGGATATTGCAAGGGTGTCAAGAAGTTCATCGACCAGTACTGGCGCATGATACATCGTGCGGCGGGCTGGCGCGCCCTGCGGGGGTTCCTGATAGTACGTATCCGTTATCGTCCCTCGTTCCGGGGTTAAAGTAATTTGTTCTGGGTTTCAAGATTCTCGCTCAGCATAGGTTCCTCACTGTCCCCGAAGTCGTTGACGTCCTCAAGTATTATGAGCAGCACACTGGGATGGACTATTGGTATAAGGACTAGGAAGGGCCTGAAGCAGAGAACGACTGACAGTGTGGTTCGTCACCGCTTTCTAATCCATGTGGCGGTTATGAGCAACGTGTATAGACTACAAAGACGTTGCATGTAGATGCTCCACCATGATGTGCATCAGTGATCTGAGCGTCAATCGCTCAAAACAGCGTACTATTTAGTATGTGTGGTTCCCTCCCAAGTCGCTACCCAACATGAAGTAAACGCGAGACGAAGCGATCCATCCCTTTCGTCCGGTATGTGAGCTAGAGAAAACGTGTGAGAAACAAACATGCCTTATTAATATTGCCATAATGATGTATGGGAAGTGGAAGCGTATACGTGATGCGGCATCAAAGACAAACCTTGCGCCATTAGTATCTCAGCTATGTCAGTGCAAGCTCGTCTTGGCCAATAAGCCAGCTAGAATGTCGACAGATACGATGCGTACGCGGTGATAATGCTACGTATCTACATATGCTACGACTGCCCTCTCCATCGTTATACAACAGATTACCTGTGGCTGTATGGATTAAGGCAGCTGCAAAGCAGCCGACAGTTAATTAATCTGGCCTCGAACAAGACTCCTACCTAATACATAGACACGGACATGGAGAGAGATGCACGATAGAGTACCACTGTGGTTCAGGAGAATGAGATGCATAACAAAGTATCATTGCAGCTCAGGAGAATGTGGTGGGCAGGCATGATGGACACTAAGATCTCCGAGTCTCCGCTGAAAAATGACAACAGAGCAGCCAAGACAGATAATAGCAGCGTAAGAGACGCATGACTCCGTCAAACATTCCTGTATCAATGGGCGAAGAGCAGCGAGACCAGTACAAATACCAGTGCAAAGGCTAGTCGAGGTCTTACAGCGAGTCAAAAAGCAGTTGCCTGCGCACAAGCTCTGAGATGCAAAGCATAGCCATATAACCAGAGATTGCATTGCTGAGGAGCAGCGCAGCAACTCCGCTGTAGGCCCATATAATGTCGCCGCAGGGTTACACTTTCAGCAATGCAAGACAGTCATATATCTACCCAGCCAGTAATATAGCTCTGTTATGCAGAATCATATAGCATAGCCTCTGAGTTCTGCACGGGGCATATAAGCTCGCAGAGAAGACCTGGTCGTTGCGGAGCGAATAGGCCTGACCTCAGGGTTAGGGTCCGCGCCACCAAAGTAAGCGGAGCCCAAATCTTATTCATGAACTGCCATACCTCGGCAATTGCCGCCGACCTCAGTAAGCCACAGGACTATCGCCCGCCAAGGTCATTCAAGTCGCCGCCGACGCTTTCAAGATGGTCAACATCCCCAAGTATGTGCGGAACTACGCTCGTAGGGGGGAAGTGCTGACGGTGCGGCTCAATTGACAGGACACGACGAACCTGTGAGTTCGCAATATTAGCTTGCTCCGGGGGAGAGGGTACTGATAGGTAAACGCAGTCTGCAAGGGTAAGCAGTGCCGCAAGCACACGTGAGTACAGTTGTGGTACGCTGCGCCGGGTTGAGTACTGAGGTGAGGACGATGTGACAGGCCACACAAGGTTACCCAGTACAAGAAGGGCAAGGACTCGTTGGCCGCGCAGGGAAAGCGTCGTTACGACCGCAAGCAGTCCGGTTACGGTGGTCAGACCAAGCCCGTCTTCCACAAGAAGGTGCGAATTCTTGTCGACAGCATATGCGCGGAAAATCTGAGCGTTTACTCGTGATATAGGCGAAGACGACCAAGAAGGTCGTGCTTCGGCTGGAATGCACTGTGTGCAAGTACAAGATGCAGCTTGCACTTAAGCGCTGCAAGCAGTGCGTATCCCTCGTTCATCGCGTGCAGACCAACCCATTGACATTATGCGCCATAGCTTCGAGCTCGGTGGTGAGAAGAAGACGAAGGGTGCTGCGCTCCAATTCGTGAGTTGACCTCTTCGGAACCCCGCGATCCATCTAATGGCGTCATCGCTTTCCAGTGATTGCCATCCTTGCATCTGTGTCCTCTCCTGCTGTCCTCCATACCGCTACCACCGTCGTCTACGCTTCGCCGATCTCTATGTGATATGCGAGCTTCTGCATATGCCATGTCGCAAAATTATTGTATTCTATACGGGCAAGCCAGGCGCTGGTTGCATATCAGGATCCTCGGACACCTGCTGGCGAATACCTGCAATATCGCCAGTTCCAACTCCTGGCTCGATCAACATTTGTCATCTGCCGATTTACGCGCTAATATTAAGAGCTCCTTGCGCTCGGTGTCATTTGTCAGACGGCGTGGGTGTACCTGATCAAAAGCTATGGTCGCTTTGCGTCTTCAGACGGAATTCTCAAATATCCCAACGCCGTCAGTAGCCCCACAATACTAGCACAACAGAATATTCACGGATGGTGACGCGAAAAACACGAAATGCGAATATGGTCGGACAATGCTGACTGTGTGAAGACGACGCCTACTATCGAGTCCCAAATCTCTTCCTGTCGGCTTCGCAACAATGCGTGGAGGTCTCATTTGGCCACTCTGAGTGGCTGTACCTTCCGACATTCACCAGCACCTTCTGACACAGCCGTCAATGTTGCTATGGCGCATTGCTTTAGACAGTGTATGGCAGATCGCTGATAGCAACGGCGCTGATAGTGCATATAGGTACCGTGAAGCGACAGTACATCGCATGCGCCCTGGCAACTGCACGGTCTGCCGTCAAGCTGACCTCAATGGGCGACCATGGTGTGTTTTAAATAGCGCTAGACCTGATTATGCCATCATCATCAGCGGCCTTAGATATGTGGGAAGTCTGCAGCATATGTCAAGGCCCTAGTAATCGACTCCACTCCTTTCGCCCACCACGGTGAGCCAGCATCAATGGCTGTACCAAGTCTCTCCTCCTGTTCTGTAACACCTCGCACGAGGTGTATAGTCGCTCATTTAATTCTTGTGATAATCCATCTCACTCTGCTCATATGGTGGATTGTGGCCTGGAAGTCGCAAAAGCAATGGATCCTGAATAACATTCCACCTGATCGGGTCGGGATGATATCCGTCATCGTTGCTGTCGCTTTACAAGCATTCGCGACAGTAAGCAATGTTCCTGCACAGTTGCAATGCCTAATGATCTTCTTCAGGTCTATATGGCTGTGGTACTTGTGTTGACGCAGCAAGTAGTCTTTAGCAACCTTGCTGAGCCCGATCGCAGCTTAACGGCTATACATGACGTTGCCTCTTCGTGGAACGGGATCGGATCTGCGCTGCTGAGTCTGTGGAGGCAGAAGAGCATCCCAGCATCACGAAGCGAGACCTTCTTGATCACGCTTTATCTCTTCTGCATATCAGTCATGCACATCACCACCACTACACTTATGTCAACTCAGATTGATACCTGGGCGGAACCAGGGGAATATGCAGTAATGCTATATGTGAGACTCTTCATGTTTTCCTCACGATCATATTGCTTACAGTTGTGCAGCTCAACCCCTTGCAGGTGAGATCGTGACCACTGTGCCCAATGCAACTTCTGAAACTGAGACATTACACTGGTGGCAGGTCGTGATTGGCTTCGCCATGTCAATCATCCTCCTAGGTCTCGCTATCATATTCACGAAACCCAGGAAAAAAGCTGCGCCTGTCAGGTCTTTCGGTGTCCTCGAGCTTCTGTGGCTGTTACGCAATCAGCCACAGCTGTTGGAAGGTGTCGCAGAGGTGGATGATCCTACAGTTGAACATCTACGGTCGGCGGGAATTGCTCTCAGATTCCAGGTCATGGGAGAGGGGGAGGTGAAAAGCAATGGTCCCTTCGATGGGAAGAGCTTCTGGGACGACGAACGCACAGCACTCGTATGATCTGAGGGGAGCGGTAGTCCCGTCCTCCACTCAAGTCTAAGTATTTTTCTGAAGGAGATATCAGGAGGAATGTAGAGAGTTCTAGCTATGCCACATTCCTCGGTGCACATGCGTACTTGGTACATTCACACTACTGAGCCCGTCGCTGTGGACACTATCATGCCGTGTTGGTGAGATGTGGCTAGATGTTTCACTGCGTGCTCAGCTCTCCTCACGGATCATGGGACATGTATTTAGTATTATTACCGAGCGGACCGCCCTGAAGGTCTGAGCTTCAAAACAGTGGACACTGGTACACCGCCACTTACGAAACAGGTCATAGCCGGGTTGTTGCTGCTTCTGCACACTGCACAATGCACCGATGCTTGAAACTCCGGCAATGACTGTGAGGTCAAGCAGTACAGCGACTTGTGGAATGATGATAGGCAGTGGACAATATGTGTAGACAAACATGTAGGACAATCGTTTATAGGTACAATTGTTGACAACTGAATTCAAGAGCAAAATCCGGAGCTAGAAACATCTGAGGTCAGATCACTGCATGGCAGCTTGTCCACGTTGCTCTACCTTTCCGCGCTATCCTCATCGACGCACACCAGGCGCATTCTGTTTGTTGCCTTCGTCGGGCTTCGAGAACGCAGTCCGCGCCCGCATTGCTTCAAGGATACTGGATATCACGTCTGCCCGTGGCGTGACTGCGACTCTGTGGCCCTGCGCGCCGATCATATCCTGTATCGTGTGCTGGATGCCCTCGAAGAGAGGCGTCATGTCTGGTTGCAGCGCCCTGAGCAAGAGTGGCCGTGCGGTACATACGACATCATCGACGTTCCAGGAGGGTGCGGGAGCATTCGCATGCATTGCAGCGACTCCCGCAAGTGTTTGTATCTCGCGGCGCATTGCGTCGAGCTGGGCGGCGTGTTCGGTGTCGCACCGCTGCACTGCTGGACATGTCTTCGGAGGGTGGCGTTCTCCGCTTGCAACGTGTTCTCCTTGTGCACGCGCGTGTGCTGGGTAACGAGATCGCCCATGTCGCGCGAGAGCTCCTCGATTCCCGAGCTTGCTTGATCCAACCGCTGTCCAAGGCCAGCTAGCTGCGCATTGGATGCACTTGCAGCTTGGCTTTGTAGACATACCAGTTGCCCTTCGAGAGTTTCAAGGCGTGTATGACTCTCAGCTCGTTCCAGATGACTGTTTTCATGCTCCGAGATCGATGAGGAACTCGAGGAGGAAGGTATTCTGCCAGAGTGAACACAGAGGTCGTCCGTAGGCGCTTGCAAGCAAGCTCAGATTCGACTAGAGTACAGTCTCCATCAGTATGCGTGGACGGAGTCGAAGACTTCCCGCAGCTCGCGTACCTCGTACTGCAGGGTGCGGGACTGCGCTGCTAGCTCTTCGTCGGCTTCGCCTGCGTCAATTAGCGGCCAGAAGGTCGCGTTAGCGAGCTTGTGCATGAGTCTCTTGATCTCTTTGCCCTTGCACTCATATTCACTCTTGGTCTCAGCAATCTTGGTCAACAAGAGCGACTTCTCCAATGTGACAAAGTGGGCAGATGCAGTGATGCGATCGTAATGGCGCAAATCGCGCTCGAGCTGTTGGTATTTTGCGCGGATGGTAGCAGCTATCTCCAACAGACTTTATAACGCACTATCCGACTTACCTTATGCGCTCTGCCCAAGCTGCCTGGGTGTTCTACTCGTCAATTTGGCATTCTATGGACAGTCTTAATAAATGGGGTGATGTTGAAGTTTCACGGAATAAAGGGATTAGGTAGGTTGTGTATCACGTCATTGATAGTGCTGCAGCAAATTGAGAATTTAACAAGCAACGGAGAGTTATAACAAGAAGGCCGTCGAATAGTCGTTGGGAGAACAGTAGATTGGTGTCAGCCAATGTATAGTGCTACGAATACGGATACTTATCTTGCACAGTTGACGCCTAGTATTCTATTCCACTTTCTTTGAGTCCGCATTAGCTCCTGAACTTGTAAGTATTATGTTATAGCGAAACATGGCCCCGCTACACTATAGACTGAAAAGCTGCATGCTATGTCGCAGAAATTGCCGAATCAGGATAGTTAACCGCATAGCGCCGGATAATTCTTGAACAGCGTGTAATTGATCTGGTAATTCGCCCGTCTTGGGCCTTGTTCCTATACCGTCACCACCGACGATGCCGACTACCCTCAGCAAGCGCAGCGCAGCGACGCCGCCATCTGGTTCTCGTCCTTACAAGCGGCAGGCAACGTCCTCACCTGAGGAGGGCGAGCTGGACTCGGAGGGCTCGCCGTCGCCGCCTGTGCGTCCAGCCACCCCGCCTCGTACTCAAATTCCTGCGAATTCTACTGCGAATGCGAAAAGCAAGGTACCGTTCCCATTCAAACGCAAGTCTGCTCCTCCACTGCGTGATGAGCGGCCAGAACCTACCTACTCAGAGACTCAGGCGGGACACTCACGAGCACCTCCGCTGGTGTATGAGCGGCCAGAACCAGACACCATGCGCTACAGAGAAGATGACTGGCATGTGCGCGGAATGTCTAGACCTGTAGATCATTGGCAGCCTTCAATGGGGCGGTACGACGGCAATCCGAGGCCGCGTTGGGGCGGTCATGATACGTACGGACCGTCGAGCTACCACCCGCATGGATCGATATCTCCGCGCCGCGACCGCGAACGGGAGAGGGATTGGGACTGGGATAGAGCTAGAGATAGCAGAGATATGGAACGAGAGGGGCGTGCGCGATCACGCTCGACGTCCTCCCCGCGCTCGCTTTCCCCCTTGTCTCCCGAGGTCGGCAAAGAGAAGCATCGCTTGCCTCCACCACGCAAGATCTCGGTATCGCCGCATGATGGAAGCTTATGCAGCCCCAGAGGCAGAAGCTATGGGCGTCGTACACCCAGCCGAGAGCGCAGGCGAAGTCCGGCTCTGCGCACACGGGATATGGCACGCCAGCCTGCGTACGAGGGCGACAGTTACGTGCCAGACAATGATGATCGTCTGTACCGGCGACTTGACAACTCGTGGGATAGGGAGAGAAGGTGGGATCGGCCTCGGTATGACGATTATGACAGCAGCGAACAGGGTTATAGACGAGGATTAAACAGCTACCGCCCAATATCCCCTGCGCCTTTGTCGCCACGTTCTCCGGCACGGAGGCGTATTTCCAGATCTAGAACTCCCCCACCTCCCAGATCCCCACTGCCACCGCTGCCTGCAAACAGAGCGGATGATCAGGTACTGCCCACACAGCATACGACGATTAAAATACCGTTGCCGTCAAAGCAACCATTCACGCCAGTCAATATTCATTCGCCAACGCCTTTGCCATTACCTGCGCAGAGGATGGACATGGCATCCGATGGGAAACGCGACCATAAGCGGGCAGAGAGCGACGCGCGGGTGGCCGTACAACGTTCTAAGCGGAAACCAGTGATCAGGACTAGAGAGGAGGAACACCGAGAATATGGACGGGTATTTGAGGGATGCGGAAAGCAGGAGGATTATAATGTCTTAACGAAGCTAGGAGAGGGTACATTCGGGTGCGTCCTTACTCTATCTCGTCAATGCATATCTTATACACGGTGTATGGATGTAGAGAGGTGCACAAGGCAATACACCGCGAAAAACACAATGCTGTCGCACTCAAGCGCATCCTGATGCATAATGAGAAGGAGGGCATGCCGGTCACGGCACTGCGCGAGATCAAGATTCTCAAAGCGTTGCGGCATCCATGTATTGTCGATATTCTAGACATGTTTGTCGTGCGAAGTATGTTGTTACTTCTGCTTCTCTTTACCGTTCTTGACATTGTTCAGGTCAAGGGAAGGACTCGCCGCTCTCTGTGTATATGGTCTTCCCGTACATGGACCATGATCTTGCAGGACTGCTCGAGAATGAGCGCGTAAAGCTGTCGCCAAGCCAAATCAAGTTGTATATGAAGCAGCTGCTGGAGGGCACTGAGTACATGCACAGAGTCGGCCTCGCCCATTAGTTCACCGATTTTTGGTCTCACACTTGTCTTGTTACCTCCCTTCCAGAACCACATCTTGCATCGTGACATGAAGGCGGCAAATCTGCTGATCTCGAACGATGGCTCGCTCAAAATTGCAGATTTTGGTTTAGCGCGTGCGTTCGATCCCACCATCGTCGATGTCAAGGAGGACGCGAAGGGAAAAGAGCGCAAGTACACGAATTGCGTCGTAACGCGCTGGTATCGCCCACCGGAGTTGCTCCTCGGCGCGCGACAGTATGGTGGCGAGGTCGACATGTGGGGCGTTGGGTATGGTCAACTTGAGGTTATATGTTCTCCCATGATCAAGTCTGATTTGGAATCGCAGATGCGTACTGGGCGAGATGTTCTGGCGGAGACCGATCTTGCCAGGCTCGTCAGATCTTGATCAATTAGACAAGATCTGGCAGTTGTGTGGCACGCCGACCCAATTCACATGGCCTAATTATGACAATCTCCCAGGGTGCGAAGGTATCAAGCGATTCAACTCGTATCCCCGTCGGCTGAAGACCGTATACGAGATGTTCGTATCCTCCGTTATGGGCACGACGTACCGCTGCGTGCACGTCTGATTCCCTCTATAGGCTTGGCCCCGAAACACTCGACCTGCTCGACAAGCTGCTGACTTGCAATCCAAAGGAGCGGATCACTGCCGAAAAGGCACTTGATCATGAGTACTTCTGGACAGACCCTTTGCCAGCTGATCCTAAAACGTGGGCATCTGGTTCTTTCAATCTGCTATGTTTACGGATGTCACTCATTCCTTGCTCGTTACGTCCCTTTTATGCAACCACCATTCATTGACTGCAACGGTGCGTTTTCAGCCTTCCGAGATATGAAGCATCACACGAGTTCGACAAGCGCGGGCGTCGCAACCAAGCACCCGTTGGACCATCTATGCCACTGCAGATTGATCCCTCGCAAAGGTCGTTGCCTATGCCGCCGGCACCGCCACCAAATCGCCGTCCACCGCCACCTCGCGAAGCCTTCCGCAACGGCCCCCCTCCGCCACATTTTGTAGGGCCTCCTGGCATGATGCAGGGGCCGCCCGTGCCACCCTATCCGCCATTCCCACCTCTAGGCAATGTCCGCTATCCGCCAAATTTCGGTCATGGGCCAGGCGCGATGCCTATGCCTCCCGCTAGTCTAGCGCCAATTAGCTTGCGTCCGGGCCAACCACCTCCACAGATTGGGCCGTGGCAGCAACATTACTCCCGCCCTCCGCCAAATCTGCCTCCACGTCCGCCCGCGCCACTGGGCAGGGGAGGAGGCTACCATCAGAGCCAGGGTTACAGTGGTGGCCCATTAAATTACGGTTAAGGGTCTCATCAGACTTCTCGTTCTTGCTTTCGACACCTCTCACACTTGCTTTGACATCCGTCCACTGCATCGCATCGCGTCCCCTCATCCAGTCTGTTGCAAGTTCTCACTGCCATTAACGGACATTTGCTGTAGCCATTCAATGGTGGTACCTCGGAGTTATTACTGAATGCAAGCTGCGCGCTGTCACGCCCTGTGCACTGCATTCGTACCCAAATATCTGCCACTTGTACCCAGATCGCCCTGTCAACGATCTCGTCAGTTGAATGTGATCACTTGAAAGTGAGGTTGGGTCCGCGAGCTGATCAAGCGAGGTAATTCTTCGCATAGCTTCGTTGACAGTGTTGTAGAACTCCGGACGTGATTTGGTTGACAGTACAAATGCTGGCCTTGTCAACGGAGCTTGGTATCGCATTATACTCTGCACGTTGGCCCTACCCTTGTGGGATAAGGGTAGCGCCGGTTCCGGCGAGGCCCGCAACGAAACCTTGGCCAACAATGAGATGTAAGGGAGAGAGAGAGAGAGACAACCATTTATACCCCGCAGTCAGTATACTATGTACATGTGCGGCAGCTGCTAGAGCCCATGGTCGAAGGTAAAGAGTATCGCAAATATGAGTAGGGTGGTGTTAGCGATGGGACGTCTGTTAGTCGTGGTGAAAGGGAAAGGGGTCGAAGGTACTCCGGAGGAGTGGAACTAACGTCATACGGGCCCCGAGTTAGGCCGACGCTTGTTCAATAAATACTTGGGAATACGGGTGGAAAATGAGTAGAAAAAGGATAACTATGACGCAGAAGTACTCGCTGCAGAGAAGGGTGTGGAGGCGACAATCTCCCAAGAGATTTGATGGTTGAATACGTCACGTTTGCGGGCGATGCATTGGACGCCTGCAAGAGATTCTTCAATGTGTTCGAGGATGACGTGCGTGTCGTCGTCGGGGAAGGATACGTAAATGGAGGATCGGAGCTTCGTGGATTTATCGTTGTACCAGTTGAAGTTGGAGAATTGAATAGGGTCGGCATGCTGGACGTTGGCACGGTGAAGACGGTACCAGAACATGGTGTTCCGGAGTACCTCGTACCATTCCATGCTGAGTAGATGCGAGTCGTAAGGCTCGGTGGTCGCGGAGGGACGGCGAAGGATGTTGTTGATTTGGAGGGTAAGAGAATGGGTGGGTACGAAGATATGAGGAGGTGCGTACAACACGTTGCCCCACGGTTCGGGGCCGGCGGGTCGTGAATAAAGTGGTCCTTCCATAGGACCAGCGGGTCGGTCGTAGATAGGTCCTTCCATAGGACCTGCAGGACGGTCGTAAGGGGGCTTCTCGAGGGGGCCAATAGGGTGATCATATAGGGGTGGCTCGAGTAGGAATTCGACGGTGTTGACAGAGTCGACAGAGTGATGACTGGGGGTGGGTGAAGGGATACGAGGAGGTGAAGGTTGTGGGGATGGTGTTCGAGGTGGCGTCTCGGGACGATTCAGAACCCAGTGTAGACGCGGTTCGAGCTTCTTCGGGGTGGGTCGGAGAGATCGTTTGGAAACGTGTTTGAGGTGAGGTGTGGATGGAGTGGTGCGTGGCTTAGGGGTGGAGGGTGTGGGGGGGGGGGGTGGGCAAAGGGTTGTTGAAAGTGGGCGCTAGGAGTGAGGTGAGGTGGAGCGCAAGGTTGTTGACGTCCTGCTGCAAGGTGAGCAGGGAAGGGAGTTCAGTGTGGGCCAATTCATTGGCACCATGGGTGATAGCGGTGAGAAGGTAGGATATGTGTGTCTTCCAGAGAGGAAGAGCGTAAGTTGATGGGGTGGTTTCATGCGCCCGGTGAATGCTTTGGGCGGCGTTGAAAAGTAGATCAAAGGCAAAGGTAGCGGGGGTGATGTCGTTAGGGACCCTCTGTGTGCCGGGGACGGTGCGTGAGGGGTTCATGGTGAGGTGGATGATGCGTAGGGGTTGTTGTGTAGGTGGACGGTACGTGAGCGCCTAAGGCGATGGTGGTGGTAAGAGAGAAAGGAGGGTCGAATGAGATGTAAGGAGCACACGGAGATCGTCAATGGAATCTGATGATGGATGAGGGACACTGTACTGTACTAAAGACTCAAACTTCGAAGACGAGATATGTCGAACAGATAACTATAGCGACGCGGAGATGGCGCACCATGCGGCCGTATATATCGTCTGGCTGTGGCGATCTATGTCTCGCAAGCGAGTGTGATGAAAATAACGTTGTGGCCAGCTGGCGGGTACGCTTCTTTGCGCTGTACAATTTGTGGTCTGGTACAGATTTCATCATTGTTGATCATAGTTCGAATGACGCTATTGCACATCGCTTGTTCGTCATTATGTCGCAGTAACGGTGAAATCGCACGACCGTCTTGTATTGGTCTCGCTTGGTTGCATAGCTTTGAAATCAAACAGCGCCATAATTCACGTGAATATCGCTACATCCTACCGTGCCTTCATGGGCCATCAGGGTGTATATACTATCAGATGAGAAAAGTCTGATTATAAAACACTGCTCTAGCCCTTTACATTCCCATCCGAAAAATCGGACAAAATTCAGTATCATGCACCAGCACCTCTTAAATCATTCTGTCTACTCAAATCTAGGAGAATATGTTTTGCAGACGAGCTATGTCCGTGCCGTGACATTTGTGGTCATTGATAAGGAGATCTAGAGGGAAATTGCAATTAGACGTTCGGGAGCTCATTCACACCCCCCCCTCATACACTTAGTGATGTGCAAAGCACGGCTCAAAGCTGTGAGCCGGGCCTGGCCGAGCCGACTTAAGCCGGGCCGAGCCGAGCCTGGGGGGGCGGCTTAAGACGGCTCAGGGCCCGGCTTGGATCGTGAGCCGGCCGTAGCCGAGCCCTGAGCCGGCGGCTTTAGGCACGCAGCTGTGGTGTTGTTAGAATTAGCGAAAATGGGCCCTTTGGTTTAAGATTTTGCATCAATTCACCTTATATGATCTCAACGACCATTACAATGACTTGTGATCTGCCAACACGGTGCGGAACGTTGTGACTACTGTTGCGATCGGGGTTGTGATCAAGATCTGGATTTTCGGTCAACATCATAAGCAGCTATAAAAACACTTGTAGATCAGAATAACAACAAATAGTAGACATATAAGCATTCTGAATATGTTGTGCTGCCATTTGAGCTGCACAAGCCAATAATTTCAAGGTCCTACATGATTACCCATAAGCCCCGGCCTGAGCCTGAGCCGGGCCCAAGCCGGCCTGAGCCGTCAAGGAGGGCCCGGCTTGACATTCCACTGAGCCCAAGCCCTTCAAAGCCGGGCCCAAGCCCCGGGCTTTGAGCCGAGCCGTGCTTTGCACATCACTACTGATACACTATGCTTGCATGCCCGATTTCCTCTCAATACATCCTTTTGTAGAGCAAGGAGAAGTGTAACATTCCAGCCGCCCGTATGAGAGAACTCACTCCCCTCAGTAGCTGTCGCCCTACCCGAGTCCGCTGCACAGTGCACGACACCGTCAATAGAGGTATTTCGACGATAATTATCACTCGGCTTTTTCCGGAGTGACGGAGGATGGACGGGCCGCCGGGCGGGCGGCCAGCCATCCCCTACAATTCGCACACACAGGCGCGTACCGCGCGCGGGAGGATGAGCAAGGCTCTGGGTGAACACAGGGGGCTCACGTAGTAAGCAGTAGATACCGACAGGGAGGCTGCAGTACACAAGAAAAAACGGAGGGAAGGATTGTTGAAACAATATCAACGAAAAAGAGAAAGAAAGGGGAGTGGAGGGAGGGACGAAATGACGACGACGGCGTCGCTAACGGCGGGATGATGGTAAGCGACGCGCGTCGCGAAGGGCGCGGGGTGTAGCCGCGCGGTGAAAATTGCTTGCTCGCCCGGACGTTGTGGAGGAGAAATACGCCACACAGTTAATCCTTCGCCTTTTCTTTCTGTTATGGTATATTTTTATTGTATTCCTATCGACTCTACCAGCGCGCGAGCCATGTCCCGCGGATATGTTTAACTAACGCGATGTAGAGCTGTTGACGATCTAGTGTCAGGATTTAGAACCAGTCCAACTCACATTTTCATACGGTTCAATGGAGAGCTCGATGCCCGACGCACAGCGCAGCGGCAACACTCGCAACTTCCTTCAAATCAATTATCCTCTGCGTTGCACACCTCACGTCTGCTACCGCCTTGCGAGTCTCAGCTTGTCCGTCTCAGACTCACTTGCGAGACCCCCCTGCTAATTAGCTGTTAATTAATTTAATACTAATTACATAGACCGCGATCTCTATTTCACTGCGCCCTACTCGTCACCTTCAGCATCGGACGCCTGCATTCTGCATTGAAGTGATCGCCTTATCATGCCTGATCAACTCTCGATTCGTTATCTTTATTACGATGCCGAAAATCAACTCATAGCGGAAGCAAGCGAAGTAGAGGTTGCTGTGGGAGCTAGCATGTTTAAGCTGCGAAAGGCTATCGCTAGCGATCTACAAGACTACGGACTCTCAGGGACGGAGTTACTTCCCATGACTCTATGGAGGGTATGTGACCATCACCCATGCTTCATTTTGACGACCCTCACAGCCTCCTCAGCCCAATGCGGAACTACTCACCGGGGACAACGCGCCGGCTGTCCTGAGGGAGAGGATCTCGACCGCCAATGGCTACTTCGATGCCATTGCAACAAAGATAGTGCCCGACGATGAATTCATCGGTGGTAGAGCCGAGCAGAGGAACAACAGCTTGGTGCACGTCATCGCCGTGGTCAATTTACGTGAGTTTCGCTCTTACATCGCATATCGTCGTACTCCCTGCTCATGGGACTGATACTCGTTGTGCACAGCCTATCCAACTTCTCTTGCTTCAAATGTATCCTCGCCTGCCCAAGATGATATGGACACCGAAGCACAACGGCGTGGTATGTAACCTGATGAACCTGCGTATTGTCTACTGTGCTCATCGTTTGCTTTCTCTTCCATAGCCACAGAGGTGTCTTGGACCCATCAATACGTAGGGGATGCTGCTGATGCTCTATGGGAGCACATCACAAAACATTATTCCCCTGTCAGCAATTCCACGGGCACAAATGCTTATGCGAACTATGTAGCCGTTGTGCAGTCGTCTGGTACTGGCAAGTCGAGAACCATAGATGAGATGTCTAAGAAGCATTTTGTCATTCCAATGAACCTCAGAAAGGATGGTTCTTCAGGCACGTCTCGTCTCATGCGTTTGGGCTGTGGCTAAGGCACGGTAAAAAAAGGGTTTCCATCTCCGGATATAGATGCCCGTGAATACCTGCTGGACCGTGGACACCCCAACGGAGAGTATTCACGCCAAGAAGATGTGTCGAGGCGCATCTGCGCATTCCTCACTGCTCTCTTTGAGGAGGCTAATGATGAGGTCAGGAAGTTTCTCAAAAAGACAATCGACGCGGGAGAAGAGGCTATTGCAACGCACTTTAGGGAGCTAATGACGACAGGCCAGAGTGCTCTTGGACAAGGTATGGCGCGAATTGAGTTCTACGACCGAGTTGTCAAGCGTGCTAAGGAGGTAAGCTCGCTTCATGCCCACTTCACTTGATTGTTAACATGTGTCGGGTCGGGAACTTGAAGTTAGAAAAGAAGATTGACATCAAAGATCTCAAGATCCAGCAATCGCCTTCGCGTGCTCCTAATAAAAGGTTTGCGCCTTTGGTAGCGCTCGAGGCGTTGTGCGCAACGTTAGCCCAACGCCACAAGGTAAAATGAGTCAACAGGTAAGTAAAGGTATTATACATCTGGCCTTCATTACTGATCTGAGGAAGACAAAGGGACTTCGACCTGCCGAAGCTACTCCCAAGAGGTCGCCGCAAGTGGTGGTAGTATTCGATGAGTCTCACACTCTGATCGAAGTCGAGCAGCATTCTAAGACTGGCGACATGGGCCGGACCAACTTCAGTCAACTCCAACGCGTCCTGCGTGGGCTCAACCAAGCCCCGCTCTTTTCGCTGTTCCTGTCGACGTTAGGAGAGCAGTTCTCGCCTTGTAGGGATCAGGATAAGTCGGGCCGCATTGTTCTGGGCGAGCTTGAGCTCATACCACCATTCACCGAAGTTGGATTCGATCACTTTGCGATCAAATTCGATGTGAATGCAAGCACAGACCTCTCCGACGTTGCTGAGGATGAATATATATGTCGTCTTGGCCGTCCATTGTAAGAGTTCATTTGTTGTGCCGCATGACCACAAACCAAACGCGAGGCGATAGGTTTGGCGGGCGGTTCATATTCGATGACACCTACACACGGGACAACATTGTTACGTTCGCATTAGGAAAGCTACTCAATTGGCCGAACAAGCTCGCCGATCTGGAAGAGTTTACAGGTGGACGAGAAATGGCGATCTTGTCTCAGCAGCTTGCTCTGGAATACGGCTCCAGCAACTCACTGAACGCTGCCGAACGGAAACAGGTCGAGTCACACATGCGATTGTGTCTCAGCGTCAAGCCTGGCTTCACCTACATGAGAACCATCTCTGGATCGGAACCTCTCCTTGCGGAAGCCGCCTACTACGCTATGACCCTGAAAGACAAGAGATTCGACGCACCAGGTGCGCTAAGAAAGATTTTGTCAGGCCGCTTTGTAAACCGGGGCGACCGCGGCGAGGTGATTGTGCTCTTGCTGCTCGTCATGGCCCGTGATGCAGCGGTTGGACCTCCGAACGTATTCGGGAGGCCAGAACATGGACGCGTATTCAAGGTAGTGGATTTTCTTGCTTCACTGTTCAAGAAGTCGGAAGACGTGTTGTCAGCCATGCCAAGCATCGGCAAGGAAGGCCTCGAGCTGGAGCTCAAGAATATCCTTGCAACCGCACATATGCATTTCAACCACTTCATCAAGGTCCACCAACATTCGCTCATGAAGCGTACATACCTTGCTCGCTATCCGGCTCGTGGCGCTGGCTTGATCTGCGGAAACAGCCAAGTTGGCATCGATGGCGTCATTGCGTTCAGTGCCCAGGAGCGGCGGATGTCGGTGCGGAACACGGGCCTTATCATCTGGCAGGTCAAGCTGGACAAGATCTACACCAGTACTCCGAAGTGGGACATGTTCAGTAGCATGGACCCTGCTACGCTTGGGATATTTGACGGTGAAGGCAATCTACCGCCGGATGAGGGATTGAATGACAGGCCCGTGCTCATCATCCGTATCGTGTTTGCACTGGCAGCCAAGAAGAGTTGTCTCAAGGTTCGGCCCATGGAGATCGCGGAACCCGACCCTCGATACCGCACATATGATTTCTGGTGCGCCGGGCTTGATCGGAACATCTTTCGATCCATCACTGCTGCTCAGGAAAATAGCTGGAAGGGTATACGGGAGTTTTGCAATGGATGGGAGGACGACTATGCGTCCATTGGTGTGACTCGGAAGCAGCTGCGAAGGGAGATGAATGCTGGTGCAGGTGCATACAAGGAGCATTTCAATGGGTGGTGTGTGTAGGCATGTGTACATGTGGAGGACTGTATTAACATTGTAGATGCAATGATACTTGCGTAAGAGGGAAAGGTCGCCGATCTTATTCAAAGCAGATACTTTCAGATTATATCGCATTGAGATTCAAGTCAGCCTTCAAGCTTCAAGCTTCAAGACCGGGGCAAAGCGCCACAGCTATTTGATCTCGTGCATTTGTGCGACAAAGCTGTGAACGAAATCTCAAGAAAGCGGTGTAATATATATTACATGTCGACAGGGGACGTACGATACGTACACAAAATTCAAACCCAGCCCCGATACCCACAAGATCCCCAACTATCCGCGCTTGCCTGCCGGAGATCGTCGGGCATTTTAATCGAGATACCACTTGTACGCCTCCCTCCACGCTTTGTTCCCATCCTTCTCGATCACGTCCTATGCGCAGGCGCATATCTATCAGCACTCCTTACGCAGCTTACATCAGGCTTACCCCATGGCACGGGATGATTCGCTCGAAGTCCCAACCCACGACCGTCCTCACGTCTCGCTTCATCGCCCTGTGTGCCATCACATCAGCATGAGCTTAGCTACATGTGGTAAGGAAATGACTTGCTCCTTGTCTGTCCCTAAACTGTATACGAATCGCTTGTGGATCCATTGGTATGGGCTCAGGGTGCCGAATATTGGAATGCGCCCTGAGGAGCCCGTCTTGGAGTACTGTACGCCCACATCACGTCGGTATGAGCGGATTGATGTCATTACGCGTAAGGTGGTCGGAGACTACGATGCATACCTGCTCGGTGGGCGGGAGGTTGAAAAGCAAGTCTGCTTCAATCAGGGTCTTGGAAGCAGGGTGAAAGAATGCGACGTCTTTGTTCACGAATCCAGAGAAAAAACTGGAAATGGCGTGGAGATGTCTGTATCATGGATAATACCTGACGCGGTTTTGGGACTCACCAGTGCTTGATCTGTCAGTGGTAATGGTATGCCTCTATGTAAGGTGCACGGCTCTTAGCAGACGATGAAGGCGGACTCACGTCGTCTTCAAACCCGTATTTGGTATCAGGCGGGTCTGCACCCCATGCTAGTCGAACCGCGTCTTAGTGCGCCATGTACAGCGCGGTAGGATACATGGGTTGCATTACCTCCGTCGAACCTGAGACCTTCAGTGGACTTCTTCCCCATAGCCTCCTTGACAGCAATCAGCTTTGCGTCTGGATACTGCTGCTTGAATGCGCCTGACAGGTCGAGATCAGATCCGAATCAGGATTCCCAACATTGCATGTTCGCTCACTGAGATACAGGTGGTGGACGGCATCTGCTCCGATGATCCATCTAGTCCGTAGTCATGTAATCTGATGAACATGTAAAAACACAGAGAAATGCAACCGCTCACCTGACAGGGCCTAGCTCATCCAACTTCTGCTTCGTCTCATCTGTCAGAGGCGTCGAGGCGAGTACCCACACATCTCCATTCGACAATTTGATCGCGGTTGACCTTCCGCCAAATGGAATAACTCCAAAGCGCGAGAATGGACTGTAGCACGTTGGCAGAGAACACCTTCCGTCGAACAAATGCGCACCAGGAGAACGTCCACACGCCTCTTGCCACCTTATGGTATCTATTGTGAATGATCGACTCATTTGTTTTGTAGAACAGTCAAACTGACCTCTCTGATTGCACACTTGCCGTTCATATCCCCAGAGCTCATGATGGCGGTTCAGAAGAGTACCGGGCGGCAGTTCGCCCGTTATGTGCATGACGTCACGCGTCCTTCTACGGAGATCGCGTGACGTCATGGTTACTGGATCAGCTTCGCGTTGCTTGCATGTCGGTGAGCTCGTCGGAAAGGCTTGAGCGTTGTACTCAGCTCATCTTCCTATTAACCAGGCATGGACGGTAAATGCTCTATACGAGAGGTATTAGACTTTAGGATTCCACTGGCGGGCAGTAAGGCGTGGCTGTTGTCTGGCTCGACCCGAATTCCTACAGTAGCAGTATTATTATGTTGTGCCATTAGCCGTTGTGGCGGTCGTGAAAGGGAGTCACGGAGTATTTACGGCGGTTAGCAAATGCTTAGGTCGCATGAGTCCACGATTTTCTATCGGATAGATGCAGTTCATCCGCACAAGCCAACGCTGTCCTTCCTCTAACAACGGGGTTTTTTCAGCTGTAGCGCCGCGCGGGCTTCGGGTGATGTCACCGATCACGTGTGACGTGACGCGACGCGCAACGTAAAATCTAGCAGGTCGCTTGTATTGTGTGTGTAAATTTGGCCAAGCACTACTCACGCCAGGGATCACAGATGTTCCGCTTTGATTTCGAGATCGACGAAGACGATCTGGGCGATCCTGGTCTCGGTGTGCAAGACGACATCGCGACGCTGAAAAATACATCGCAAGGCACACAGATAGCGCAGGCAGAATCTGCAGAAAAGCAGCGGTTCGAGGAGCCGTATCGTGCACACGTAGTGGACGAGCTTGTAAGTTGATTTCCTTGATTGTGTCCTGATGATTATTGTCTCATGTTGCTAAGCTTCCACGATAGCTTGCTGCGCTTCCACCTGAGATTTCCTTCTCGCCGCTCTCCATCCCGCTTGCATCTACCTCCGATGATTTAGAGCAGAGGTTGAGCGCAAACCACTCCTCTCGAGTTCTGAACATCGCGCGAAGAGACCTATTTGATGCCCGATTCCAGCTGATTTCTCTGGAAGATCACGACTCTGATGCTAATCCCAGCACTTCTGGATTGGGAGTCAAGCCGGAGACTGCTCTTGAGTTCATCGATGCGCCCTCGGATCTTGTACCTGGCATGTATGAGGGCGGACTCAAGACTTGGGAGTGTGCACTCGACCTGGTTGGCTGTCTGCAAAGGATCTTCGAGAAAGAAACTAGAAGACGTCTAAAAGGGAAGAAGATCTTGGAGGTACGCAGTGATGTTTAGCGCACACTAGCTCTTAGATATCTCTCAGTCAAGGCTTACTCGTGCACTTCTTGCAGCTTGGTTGCGGAACAGCTGTCCCCTCCTTATACATCCTCAACCGCCTCTTCTCATCTGAACCTCCGCAAGACTCAAGGGAATCATCGGATGTGCACATTCATTTGCAAGACTACAACCCGCTTGTGCTCCGATTGATTACGATGCCAAATGTGCTCCTCGCTTGGTGTAGGTGTTCCCCGTTTCAACTGGCCGTAGGGGTGTTTGTGCATGTCGCTTTGGCGGCCAAAGCGACATGCACATTCTCTTCTTTGCTCTAATCCTATTTCTTCACGAAACTTATGTGACCGATATGCCTTGACCGAGCAGACATGTCCCCCGCCTCTCAAGCCTTTCGCGACTCAGTTGCGTCTGCTTCCGACGCCGACTCCGACACTTTCCCTCCTGCTGATCCCAGCATGCCTGGCACGTTGCCCATCACGCCGGCTCTTAAAGACGCTTTTCTTGCATCTCTGCGCACTCACAGAGTTCACTTGCGCTTACTCTCAGGATCGTGGGCGACCCTCGACCTCTCGGGCGCGCCATACGACGTCGTGCTCACGTCCGAGACGATCTACCGCCCGGAGAGCCTGCCCGCGCTCATCAAAGCCTTGCGCGGCGCGTGCCTCAGGGAGGCAGGGCTGGAGGGCGCGACCGCTCGGATGTCGCTTGCGTCTGCGGAACCGAAGCAGGGGGGCGACGAGGAGAATCAGCCACACCTCTGCCTCGTTGCTGCGAAGCGCGTGTACTTTGGCGTTGGCGGGGGAGTGTCAGAGTTCCTCAATGCTGTCGAGGGACCGGGCGCGGACGCGGATCGTGTAGGCAGTGTGCAGACTGTATGGGAGCACACGGATGGTGTCAAGAGGATCGTGATGCAAGTGAAATGGGTTGCATGAGGCGTCACGATGTGCGTACACTCCTTAGCCGCTTTGATGCGGAACCCATTCATGGCTGACAGAATTGGTGCATATTCTTCCCGCCTTAGATCGATGCAATAGGAGGTTTTTCCACGTTCAGTTCAGCGACGTGTATCATCAAGGTATTCAGACTGCTCGACAGACAATTTAGCCATGCAGCCCAAAAGTAGCATTTGCCGAGGAGTGTGGTATACAAACTGATATATGAAAGTTATTTCAGTTGGCACATGACTAGTGCATGACTTGTGATACTAATAGCAGCAATGCGGACTCAGTGACTGGGGCACGCGTTGATCTGATGAACGAATCAATGCACAGCACCTCGGCAGATGTCCATCCATAGATGCCCTTCGTCATGCACAGCCATGCACAGCCCTCAAAGCGGGACTCGAGCGATAAGGACCAGCAGTTGTTGCGGTGCGATGCATCTGCAGATTCAGTAATCGGTAAGTTGGAGAGTTTCAGCACATCGCCAAGCTGATAAGATCGTCAACACGCAGAATCAGTGGAAGATACGCTACAGACCCGAGCGGTTTCACAAACCATGAATGCCCGGACCCGCAGTCAAAATATCGCTAAGATTGCTGGTCGTCTGAGTGCCTCTTTAGATCGCATTCGACGCCGTGGTTGGTCACACAGCAGTGTTAACTCTGCACATGTTGTGGCTGATTTGACGATACGCCTAGACGAGCAAACCGGATCCTCTTGTGATCCGCCCTGTAGTGGACTAACTCTGTTATCGCTGGATCGTGATATCATTCACTATATCCTCTCACTGGTCCAAAGGATGCCATGCAGCTTGCGCAGACTTGCCGTGCTGCGTACAATGTCGCCACGCCGCGTTTCCTGTCGGAGACCGTGCTCGATGGCGGCGAGCAGCAGAAGATACGTGGCTCACAACAAATATCTCGTTTCTGCTCCTATCTTTACAAGAACGCATCATACCGCCTCCCACTGATTAGAAGGCTCACCATCGGCCCTTCCGCCTTCACGTATTTTGCTAACTCTGGGCAACAGGTGCCCGACTATTCACCTGCTGGTTTCCTCGCTGACATGCTCATGGGTGCGGCTAACCTTGCAATGCTCTATATCGCCAATGCCGAGAAGCTTTTGTGGGAGTCGCGTGACATGTCGAATGCAGTGATCACACTGCCTGCATTGTCTGATATAGAGCTATGTGCTGCAGGCCCGCACACTCTAGCGGTCCTTACTCGTATGGCCAGTCGGCCGCGTCATGTCAAGCTTCACCTTGCTTTTCCCAGACACGCAGGGGATGCAGCTATGACTCGGTCCCTCACGCCAGGCCATGACCATTTTCTCCTGACCTTGATCCGTTCACTCGTCCATCTTGAACTCCTAGGGACGGATTTCGATTTCATACACCACATTGAAGCCGACGCCGTCTGGCCGAACGTACAATACTTGTCGTTGACCAGAGGAAGCGCCGTATTGTCTACATTGAGTCGGTCGTTCCCAAACCTTCACACACTCAAGCTAATCAATGTTGCCTGTATCGCTACACAAAGGACGACCTCATGGCGGAGACTCGATTTTCTCTCCACAAATTCTCGAATACCAATTGAAGGACCGGTCCGTCGACTCCAGTTTACAGAGAATATGCTCGTTAAACATGTGGGTTCCTCAATTATTTCGCCAGAACTGGACCTTTTGCGGCGGGCGGGTTCTCCAGTTGTTGTAAGCTGTCCAGCAATGGAGGAGCTGCTTGGATACATAGCAGAGTCGGTCACAAGCACCAGATTTTTGTAGCTCTCCTTGCTGGATCTGTCTAGGATCTATGGGGAACCCCATATAGATGGATACACATGGATGGTCAGTCCAGTCAAAATTCAACCCCATATCTGATGGCTGCCGTGTGCCCATTACTAAATGAAATATAGGATGAAAACATGTCTAAATTGGCTTCATGCCCGCTTATTGGCATCACCATTGCATTCAATGGAAGACCTGATGAGGCTAGGAAGCTGGTCGATGCTGCCAAGACAATGGCGGCTTGCATACCGACGCTGAGATATATCGGATTGAACCTCCACCTTCCACAGAAATGGAAGCTGCGGTGGGACGATATCACGTATACCTGGTACCGTGTGATCTACCGTCCCACTGGCGAGTGCCCTGCGGTGGATTTACTCCAAGATTGGGAAGCAGAGCTTGTCCTGAGCGATCTCACCAGGTTTTTCATCTACGAAATATTTTCGCCTGTAGCTGATTCACATTGTAAGTCATTCCACAATGTCTCTCCTTTAGATATTGAGAGTGGTACACTATGTCGACGCTCTATTTCCGTCACTCCTACTCGAGGGCCCGCTTAGCCGCAACTATCACACTACTAACTGTAGATGTTTTGTCCGTCGGATACAGCATAGTGTTGCCGAAGTTCGGTTCAGTTCAGGTTCAGGGGGTCTGGGGCTGAACCTAGCACTGAACCAACTGCAGGGAGCCTGAACCTGAACCTGAACCTGGACTGAACCTGCTGAACCGGTTCAGCAGGTTCGGTTCATGGTTCGAACTAGGTTCGAACCACTAAATGACTTGCTTTTCTAGCATGTAAAAATAATATTTAGGACACCAACTCTGGGTACCTTTCTATGTATACCAATTGCCTTCTACTGTCTACCTCATTTCTAGCACTATTGAGACCACTGGAGTAATAAATGTGCTGCAATATAAATGTGTCATAGACATTAGAACCATGTAAGAACATCGAGACGCGACCAAACACACATCAAAATGACGCAGAATGCACCACGGAAAGCCAGCTGGTAGGCAGAATGCCCATCTGAGGCGGTTTAGCCACTGCTCTACCGATCGTGATCGACCTCGATCGTGCTCGCACAGTGAACCTTCGCTGGCTTGCGCACAATCTGAAACATCGCAAAAGCCCCGCGGACACTCTCTGGCTGCTCATCTAGTCAAAGACAGGTACTATCCGACATTTCTCTAGGCTCTCTAGCATAGACAGGGCTGTCCCAACCTCGACTGCTTTCCTATAGCTTTTTCCATGTCTTCTCTCTCTAACCTCTCCGCACCACCGATCTACGGTCTATCGGTCTCGTAAAATAATTTTCTTGTATTACAGGACAATCCTCTCTGTTTCAGGGTTCGTCTCTGACTTGTATAGCTTGTAGGGTGCATACTCAAATTTTAGGGCACTCAAAATGTTGTAGAAAACCTTATGGCTCTCTATGTATTTAGGCGACGTGTAGATACAAGAAAATACATTGATTACTGCCAAGACGAAGTTAGACGAAGAGCTGTGCTCGAGGTGTTTGCTCAGGACTCAGGGAATCAGTTACCAATGTTTTAATTCGATTTCTATCATTCCTGATCCATTCAACATGCCGCCGCCGTTTGGATCGCTACAAGCTGCGTGTCTACTAGGTATATTGCTCGCCATCGACCCCTCAAACACATCACCTATCCTGACCTGCCTGGAAAACCTGAGAGAAATATTTTTCTGACAACACCAAACTTCAAGTTCTGCAGTGCCTCTATTTGGTGTCTATTGGGCTGCTACATTCCAAAGTGGCTCTTAGTCTTCTTTACAGTGGTAAAACATAACTTTGATGCACAATAATCACTCAAGGCAGCAAATTTGAGCAGTTCAGTAATCAGAATCCATGAGCAGAATGAGTGTAAATTAGCCTGAGGCAAAGCTCAATAACAAACCTTATTAGACAGCTCTGTATATAACCTAGGTTCATGGATATGAAGTGAAACATTGTGAACTACATTTTTTACTTCATCTGACAGCAGTGAATGTAGCCCAGTGCCAAAGAAAGCACAGTACTTCCAGCATGGGGTTGAGCTCTCACCATATTGGGAGACTGGAGTATATGAGTGCTGATGCTTGCCATGGTGAGGCCAGTTATCCATAGCTTACTGCAACAATACTATAGCAAAGATGGCAAGAATATGATTGTAATTTATGCTTATCCACCAGCAGTTGCCAAGAATATGTTAATGCTAAGTGGTTCAAGGTTCAGTCCGGTTCGAACCTGGTTCAAGGGTACCCATGGCTCCCCTGAACCAAGAACCGAACCCTGACATCCTACCCTGAACCGGACCTGGACTGAACCTGAACCTAGGTTCGGTTCTGGCGGTTCAGGTTCTGAACCTTGGTTCTGAACTGAACTTCGGCAACACTAATACAGCATATTTCGCTAACTCCGCATCAGAATTAACAAGTGTAGCTACTACAAAGATTGTTCTCAACAGGCACGCCCCTCACGTATCTGTGGCAGAGCATGAGAAATGCTGTAATGAAAGGATGGGTCGAGAGGTAATGAGGAAATGAGCGCCATGCAAAAAGTATATTTTTACTTCAGAGTTTTAGGACCACAAGAGCCCACTACTAAAGTAGCGGGAGTAACGGCATCGCTGCAGTTCAATGCAGGGATCTGTCACTGTATCACAAGACGCGCAGCGGACCCAATGCAACGCGCTTATGAGTGGTGTTATAGACCACTCCCCCAAAAGGGCTACGATAACAGCTTGGCTGTTATCAAGGGTCCGGCTATATCTGCAGTTCAGATTCCCACGCTTAGCGTCTACGGGTAGCCTTGTTCAGGTTATACCCACGTATTCCCTCCGTATACCCTAGTTAATTACTCCGTAACGTCCAGATGCCTTTACAGGTATAATCTGTGACACACTGCAGAAAATCAGAAAGGTGACTAGTGACCAGTGTTGATCAGTATATGTACTCACAATGATTAATGAAGGGTGGGAAGCAGATCTGTAGGACGATTCCATCAAACAGGATCGACATCGGGTCGACACACGAGCTTCACTTCGACGGCTTGCGCATACTGCTCTGACGTAGCGCTCCAACAAACGGTAAGACGACCATGCACCTCATGGCACACCGTTAAATTGTCCAGTATCTCAGCAATACGTTTGGGCAAATTACCGCTGATGCAGCCGCGGTGGAAGTAGAAGGTGACCACTAGCGTCGGTATGTTTCGTACAAGCCTTGCTAGACCAGAGTCTACATCCCGCCAAACACTCCGATCGTCCAAGCTATTCACATGTAGTGGTCCAATCAGAGATATGTTAAGCTGCTGCAAGCTCGTGATGGCTGCGCCGATGTGCGATAGAACATGGAGTAGCGCGCTCGAACGGCCATCTATTAACATGTCAACCCCAATCAGATCGATGGTTACTAGTCGTGTGTTGTGAGTAAGTGCAGTCGCTTCTCGTGGGTGGACGGTTTCCCTGAGGTCGATCCAGAGATATTCGAGAGAATCTCCGGCGGTGTGCAGGATGTCCCAAGCGTTATCTGTCATCCCCGAAATCCCCAGTCGCGAGAGATTGACATTCAGCCCGCCGTGTGTCAGCCATTGGAGCAGCCCTTCGAACGGAGCACACCCCTCCTTGTCAGCGCACACCAAAGCACGAATTGTTTCCTTGTGGTTTACCGTCGCGCCGTAGGTGGGACACCAACGGGTGTCTTCTGGAAAGTAGACTTGGTGATTTTGTGCAGTGCTAGAGTCTCCACTCCTGCCAACAACCTGGGAAGGTACGCCTTCATATCGTCGGGTGCCAGATTAGTACTACAGCGGCCGTCCCCCGGTCCCTGTAATGGTACCTACAGGTCTCGTACACCAACGGATAAGGATCAGCCAGTCGGAGACAGAATCTAAATCTGAAACTCAGTTTGAGTCATGATCAGTTGTACCTCTGAGGTACACCGATAATGCAGGAAAGACGTTCTGGCCTTGCCTTGATTATAGATACAGTCTTTGTCCCCATAATGTTGCAGGCGGGTGCCAACGAGAGGATCCGCTTACTAGTATCTGACGTGTGTAATACCTGTACTTGCATTTCGTATCGCGTGTCATGAACGAACATCAGACTGTTGTCATATATGTGATGAAGCGCAAGTGTCAGGCATTTAAAATATCAGTCAATACAGACCTTGAAGTATCCGCTCTTTGTCAAATTTTCCGAATGAGTATATCTTTCAGGGGAGCCTAGACTATGTGTATGTGCATCTATGAAGGCATCTGCTATGCGTACATAAGTGCACTTTGCATCAAAACTGCATTCATCTTGATTGTTCGCCCCTGATGTCGTAGCCGGTGAGTGAAACCAGACCGCGACAGCGCGAGTCTGCACCATATGCGCCCCTTGCCCTATATGCACCCATTGCCTTGACTTCTCAAATGGTAGACACAGCACGCCATTGAACTTGACTTCCGAAGATGTTTCTTCAGATTTCCATGTTCCAGCAGTAATGTTGAGTAAGGCATGGACACGATTGTTCACCGTGTCCTCAACTCGACAGGCATAGGGTTGATTGCCTGATTCCCAAGCAATTGCGTCGAAGAAGAGGCAGAAATATGTGGCAATCAGTCCATCAGGGGTGCAGATGGCATTCCAGCTGTTGCTCATCACGGGCAGCGGTTGGCGAACCGTCAACGTACTCGGTGCCCACCTGAACCCAGGCGTCTTCAACTTGGCAGCAGACATGAGGATGATTTCCGCCGGGATGCAGCGTACGCCGAGGAGCAGTGCGATTATCCGCTCGTCACGAGGAAGCTTGGACAGTGCATACGCGTCGACACCCAGCAGCCCTGCAATTGCCAGCGTCTCATCCTCCGGGCGGCTGGTGGTGCGCCACTGCAGGCACACAATGAGGTGTCCCAGCGAGATCGTGCTCGACAGGTGCTCGATCTCCGCGGACTGCCTGAACCTGCGAATGCGGAAGAGGTCGTTCAAGAGCACGATGTAGGTCGGGAGGATGCCGACGTCTGCGTCCTGCGTGAGCGCCCGGTACGGGACCAGCGTCTCCTTGAACTGGAATACGAGCTCCTGTGCGAGCATCCCCTCCTGCAGGGTCCACACGCGCTGCATCCACGCCGAGGTGACGACCGCAAGCAGCATCTCCTCGAGCGGGGCGTATGCCGAGCACGACCGTATGCCCGAGTCGAGGACCAACACCGCCTCTGCGTCCCGGACTCCCGGTAGATCTGCGCCATCATTCCGATCGCTCTCTTCCTCGCCTCCGCGTGCGCGGGGACGCAGAGCGCGTCCATCCAGAACGTTCTGCCCGGGAGCAATGACGCAGTCATTGCTGCGACTCGCTGTCGGACCTGGCACAGCGGGAGCCCCGCCTCCGTCGTGCTCCCGAGGCCGTCGGACCAGACGTGGGATATGGCGATGTATGGGGTGTTGCTGCCATAGCTGCATGCAATCTCCGCGGTGCTGTCGTCGGGCCCCGTGCTGGTGACGACGGTCATCACGGGTATCTGGTCTGCAGAGATGGCTGCAATCACAGCATCGACCGGCGGGCGTCCGTAGTAGCATGTGCACGTTTGCGAGACGTGCTGAATGTGGTAGTCCCCGATGTCGATGCTGTGCACAGTGTATGTGTTGGCTGTGCAGGAGCTGTGGATGTCTTTCACGGTGCCTTTCCGTGCAAACGGGGGCCTCGTGGATACGTATGACAAGAGGCATACGGGGGAGTGCCGCTCGGCCAGGAAGCGGTAAGTTAGTGGGCACCACCCCTTTTTAATCATCTCCTTTCTGTATATGTCCGACTCGCCATATCGAATGCTGTAGGATAGAGGGGTAGGGGCGGGATGTCGTAGATTGTGTGCATCCTTCTGAACCACATTGGGTTTCGGACAAAAATAATGTATAAGTTCAGCGACTCCACTATGGCGAGACCCACGAGTGCCGTGCGCTCGATTATATCGGTGGAGACCCCGGCGTCATAAAACATCCGATCGTCGTTACCTGGCAGCAGCATTGAGCGGATCATGGAGGCAGCAACGCGGACCTCGGAGACGGCTGATATGGCCCATTGTTCTATCTCATCCGGCTTGCTCATAGCGATGTGAACGGCGTGCAAGAACCAGGCGCGCAAAATCATTGGCATGTTCTTGCTGGTAATCACCACACCTGCGGGAGTTCGGTCGAGGAAGTGGGATTCTAGGACATTCTGCCCAGCAACCGCCTCGATCAAGCCCAGCGTCATTGCGCTTTGGCATATCGCCGCTAGCTTCAATTTCCGGTCGCGTTCGGTGATGGCTGCGGCGTGAGGTACCGGGCAAGTATGTAACCCTTGATCGGATATATGCGAAAGCTGTCATGTTGGGCTCCAAGCCAAGCTGTATCCGGGGAAAGAATAGCCAGACGGCTCTCTCTCGATGCCGACAGTCGTCGCACCTACTTGCCCATTAGTAGACGGCCTGATCTTATGAGGACCAGGCCGATGTACTGGAAAATTGCAGAACTCACATTCAAGCTGAGCGGTGGCGGCGCGTTGCCTTGCATTGTTGCAGACACTTGAGACACGTAAAATAAGTGGAGACAATAACGCACAGGCTTTGAGTCTGTAGCCAGGAGAAGGGTTGATTCTGCGTCGCAGAGAACCGAGTATAAGAGGGATTGCGCAAGTGACGAGCAAGATACCGTCGAATTTCAGCTCGTATGCTGTCAGCGATGTTGGAAAGACTGGCAAGTAGAAGCCTTGAGCAGAGACTGATTCTACAAACGCGAGTCGACCTTACAGTGTTTTTGTTGCAAAGTTCTGACAAACGGTTCGTTGCCAGTGAGCACGTATATATCTGTGATTGCCTATTTTAGATGACCTGCACTATGTTTCGAGCATCTGTGGTTGACACTTGAATCTGAACATCGATTGGATAGCTGCTAAATTCTACAAAGCAATTTTCGAGTATATTTCTCTGCGAGATGCAGAGGATATGAGTGAAAATGGGGCCACCAAAAATCACGGAAAGCAGATGTGACAAATGAGTGACATGTATGGAATGAGAGCTTGCGCAACGCAGTCATGTGATACCGTTTATTGGAGCGGTCGAGCAGCGTATCCTTCTCTGACTTCATAAATCATCGATTATTCTGTTCCTTACAGTGGATGCGTATGCCCGGGAGCAGCTCAAGCCAGGCACGGAGCGGCATAGCGCTCGCACTATTGCAGATGAATTGAGAGGCTGATTACGGAGTGTCGCTAAGAAGGAAATGTTGAAGTCAGCCAAAGCCTGCAGTGGAACAAGAGGATACGGCGATGAACCAAGCTGGCGGCAATACTGCAGATGTAGGAGACGACTCTAGCTCGGACGGCGAGGAGTAGCGCACGCTGTGTGTGACTTGGAGTTTCCAAACTGAGGTGCAGTAACAAGGACGTCACGCTGGCCAGGTAAAGGAGTGGTTTCCGTGACATTCTGTTACTTTGAAATGTTTTGCTCGATACTCCACACGTTCACCAGCAATGCTTCAAAGAATTTTTACATACATGCTTCATACACTGTTTGATATATCCCGCTCATTATTCTGAAGGTAGGCGCCCTGGCCAATTGACAAAAAATCGAATTCGAAGTGGTGGGTAAAGGAGTGGTAATACACTGTATAATATCCATCAACGTGCAAGCTACCATATGCATTAGGTATCAGGCTCAGAGCGCTCGTGTGGCTGCGCATGATTGATGGGAACAACCGATAGGCCTTGCTTGCTTTGCAGTCGTTTGCATAATTGTTGTCACTCCTCTTATGCAACAATTTTGCCGCTACGAAGCAGTGGGGTCTTTACACCCAAAGTAGTCAGACGATCGTCCGCAAGAATTACTGATCGGTTCAAAAGTCCTGCCCTCAAGTACCTGCGTACGTGGTGCCTGGTACTGTCACGTGTGCGTTTGCTTGCAATTTCCGTCTCATCCTTCGTGCTTTTTGCCGTACCGTCCTCTTACAATGGTCAGGTTCTGTGTTGCTGGTTCCTACGCTGGCATTCCTGCGTCCTTGCTGATCGATTCCGATCTGCCCGTATCAATGATATTGACACAAGCAACACTTCAAGCAACTACTCAGGGGATTGTTACTCGCGTTTCAGCGCAATCCTAGTCTGAGGCTACTCAAGGCGTATAAGGCCAAGACGAGTCTGGGGTGCTACCCTGCTCGTCGGCCAGTATATATGCTATTGTACTGTTTGTACACTGTTTGGCTACTGTATAGTTATTACGTAAGCTGAGAGTCCGATATTATGATAAACCCTATAATGGGTGTAAGTACACGGCACAGAGTGTCCGGGGGGCTGGTAACACGTGATAGGGTGTTCGGGGTCTTGCACGTGACTGCTTAGGCGCGCGCTTAGATAAGATAAGGGTTCAGGCTCTAGTCACTAGCTAGGCGAAAGAAATCGGCTTGTGACAGTACCCCCTCTTCTAGCTGCGTGTCCCCGCGCCCAGCAATTACTTTGCAGAAGTTTTGGTCAACGTGACATGGGTGGTCGTGTTCGTGTTTTTGGCAGATGTGCGGGTTTGCCATCTGTATGGTATACTGTACGGGATAGATCCAGCCCGGGTTGTTGGGTATCGTGGATTCTATGCATTGTCCCACTTGTATTCCATATTGTACTACACGACTTTTGGGATCACAAAACCAGAAGTTCCTGGCGACGAGTTGTTTTGGGTAGATATAGAAGGGAATTTTCGCATCCTTCAGTAATTCGATATCTACGTCGTCGTGGATGATGAACTCGTTCGGGTTTTGTCTGAGTCCCATGGCGATGGCTTTCTTCTCGAAGTTTTCCCACTCCGGGTCCCACTCAGTGTGTCTGTTTTTCCACTGGTGGCCTGGAGCGGTTGGTCTTTCTTCGAAGTACTTGGTTACCAAATCCTGCCAGGGAGTCAATCCGCGTTTCCTTTCCCATGTCGTTGTCCCATCAGACCATTCAACTTCCAGCTCGACTCGCCCTCGGTCTTCCCTGGATGCGAGGATCCTGAGAGGCCTGCGAGCGTCATTGCCTTCCGTTCGTTCGTTATGGTCTTGATTGGGGAAAGCCGGAGCATGATACGGTAGTAGTAGGACTTCGTTAAATACGGGGTATATGCCTCGCATGTCTGCGGGCAAGTCCAGTTCGTATGCTCCATGTCCGACTTTCTTGGTGACCTTGTACGGACCATACCGCTTTGAATCGAGTTTCTTCGTAGGGTTTCCCATGTTAATGTTTCGCCCATCGACCCAAACCATGTCCCCTTCGTTGTACTCATGGGGGTTGGTTCGTTTCCGGTCGTAGTATTCTTTCATACGAAGTTTGGCTTTCTCGAGATTCTTCGAAGCGGTTTGGCTGACCTCGTGCATGTGTTCGACCCAGTCCTTGGCTGTTCCCACCCCCTCTTCCAGCTCTGGTGCCTCCACGCCTGTAAATGGGTGGTATCCATGAGTAAGGTAAAAGGGGCTGTAGCCCGTGCTACTGTGTACATGACACTTGTACGCAAATGCTGCTAGCGGGAGTAAGTCCGGCCAGTTGGTATGGGTGTCGTTAATAAATAATCGTAGGTACACCTCCAGTTCCTGGTTCATTCGCTCCGTCTGCCCGTCTGTCTGTGGGTGGAACGCGGTACTGGGGTTTCCCTCGATGCCTAATCTACGGTATACATCTTTGATGAAGTCCGATACAAACTGTGGTCCTCTGTCGCTAAATACTTTCTTTGGTAGTCCGTGTTGTGCGTATACTTTATCTACAAATATGTTGGCCCAACCTTCGGCAGTAAGCCTGGTTGTGGTTGGGACTGCGATATAGTCCTTGGATTTCATATCTACAACTACAATAATAGCGTCCCGACCCTTGGATACCGGGAGTCCCGTGATCATATCGACGGAAATGTTCTCCCAGTTGTGTGTGAGTGTTGGATTCGGGTTCAGTGGTGCGGCTCTCTTCGAGCGGTCTGGCTTGGCTCTTTGGCACTTGATACATGCCTTGACGTACTGGCGGATGTCGTTTCGCATCTTTGGCCACCAGTATGATCGATGAACGGCGGTGTACGTGTTTTCAGTGCCGGGATGTCCTGCCGAGACCGTGTCGTGGAATGACGAAATGATTTTTCCGATTAATTCCTCGTCTCTCGGAATGATCAACTTCCCCCTCCTGTAGCGTAGGCCGTCCTCGGCCGTTTCCACTGATCCTTCTACTACCTCCTTGTCGTAGAGAGCGGCTTCCGCTTTGACCCTCTCTTTTACCTCCTCGTGGGTGATCCCGTGAGGTAAGGTATAGAATGAGGATCTCAGCCTTTCTGCGCTGTCTTTGGCGAAGAGGTGCTCCTTCAAGACAATCTGTCCTTCGAGGTGATCCTTGTTGTCGCCGTGATCGCCTCTTCGGGATAGGCCGTCTGCCCTTCCATTGGTCTTCCCAGGGATGTGCACGAGTTGTAGGTCATACTCGGCGAGTTCCGTCATCCACCGGGCTTGTCGCGGATTAATCTTTTGTGGGGTCTTAAAGTATTCTAAATTCTTGTGGTCCGTCAGTACTTCTACAGGGTGTTTTGCACCCATTACAAAATGCCGCCATTCGTCTAGGGCGCGCATTATGGCCAGTAGTTCGCGATCGTAAATCTCGTAGTTTCGTTCTGCCGGTAGTAGCGTCTTTGAGTGGTACGCTATGGGTTTCCAGATGCCGTCTTGATTCTGCATGAGGCAGGCTCCAGTTGCGAAGTCTGAAGAGTCTGCTTCGATGCGGAATGGATCGTCATCGTTTGGTATCCCTAGTACAGGTGCTGTGACGAAGATATTTTTTAACTTGTCGAAGCATTCCTGTTCTGTCACGCCCCATTGCCATTCTCCATCCTTGGTTAGATTGATAAGGGGGCGTGCTACCGTTGAGAACTTGGGTATGAATCTCCGGTAGAAGTTGGCAAATCCTATGAAGGATTGTACTTCTTTCTTGTTCCGAGGTGCCGGCCATTCGGCTACTGCGGCGACCTTCGCGGGGTCCATACGGATTTCCCCGTGAGAGATTATGTGCCCTAGGTACTCTACTTCGGATTTCTCGAACTCGCACTTTTCTGGTTTACAGGTCAGCTTATTTTGACGGAGAACCAAAAGAACCTTGCGCAGGATCTCTCTATGTTCTTTCTGGTTCTCCGTAAAAATAAGGATATCGTCCAAATATACAATGACCTTCCCCGTGAGGACTAGGTCCCTAAATATGTCGTTCATCAAGGTCTGGAACGTGCCTGGTGCGTTGCACATTCCGAAGAACATCACTAATGGCTCGTAGAGCCCCCTATTAGTGATGAAGGCGGCTTTTTCCTCGTCGCCTTCCTTGATTCGGACGTTGGTGTATCCCCAACGAATGTCCAATTTGGAAAAGTACTTAGCCCGTTTAAGCTTGTTAAGCAGCTCCGTGATGAGCGGGAGCGGGTACTTGTTCTTTTTGGTCATCTGGTTCAACTTTCGATAGTCCTGGATAGGGCGTAGTTTCCCATCCTTCTTTTTGACAAAGAAGAAGGGTGCCCCCCATGGTGACTTCGATGGGCGGATGCGGCCCGTGCGCAGTTGTTCTTCTAGGAAGTCGTCCAATGCTTCTTGTTCTCTAGGCGAAAGGGCGTAGATCTTGCCCGCGTATGGTTCTGAATTGGGGAGGAGCTCGATGGCGTGGTCCCACGGTCGCCGTTCTGGGAGTGTGTCGAATTCCTTTTCCTCAAACACGTCTTTGAATTCGTGCAAGTACTCGGGTACGACTTCCTCGAACGTCTTGGCTTCCGTGGTTTTGCCAGTCGCGATAGCGATTTCAGTTGCCTTCGTGGCGCGGACTCGTTCGGCGATGTCCGCTCTGCACTCATCCCTGTTTCGGATCCATGCGTCAGCGAAAATGTAATAGATGTGATCACCGTCCTCGATCTGCTCGTGTTCGCAGTCACAAGAGAACGTGATCCGTCGCTTCTTCCAGTCAATGGAAGGGTTGTGGTCTTCGAGCCAGTCGAAGCCGAGAAAGATGTCCGCAGAGCTGAGTTCCGTAACGTGGAACTTGCGGGTTTCCAAGTGCGTGTCAATCTGCATTTGGAGCTCAACGTAGTGCGTCATGAGCCCCATGCTGTTGGTCGATCCGTCCGCGTTGAACAGCTTGATAGGGCGGTCTAATGGGATCTGCTCGAGTCGGTGTTCCTCCACGTAGGACTTACTAATCACCGATCCAGTGGAACCGGAATCGATGAGAGCCTTTGTGAAGAGGGCACGTCCGTCGGGGCGGTGGAGAGTGATCGGTACTTCGACCTGCTTTCCCCGTTTTCCCGTCTGGATGACCACTACACTTCCCCTGAGTTTTTCACCAGTCGAACCGAAACCCTGTGTTCCTCGCGTGGTTTCGCGGATCGATTTGACGATCTTGGTGTTGGGTGTCATATTGCATTCGAGTATGAACTGGGCGATTCTGTCCCCATACTCGACCTGATAATCTGCTCCGGTCTGATTATTCAGTATGACTTTTACTCGTCCGGTGTAGTCTTCGTCCACTACACCGCCCTCCACGTCGACTCCCTTGAGGGCGAGTCCGGATCGTGGAGCAATACGTCCGTATACACCGGCTGGCATCCTGATCTTGATGCCAGTGTCTACGGTGATACGCTTCCCATTAGGAACGACGACCTCCTCCGCAGAGTAGAGGTCGTACCCGGCGGCACCTTCGCTTTTGCGCTCAGGTGGGATTGCCCGCGGGTGATCTAGGTATATGTCGAGCGTGACCGTCCTTTTCTTGACGCGTCTACGCCGCACTTTCTTTTCTGATTTTTTAGTGGTACCTGATGCGTCTGCCATTTCCACATCAGGTGTCACTACCGGGTCTACATCCATCGGAACATATGTTACATTAACGTTGGAGGAATTAAGCACGGTATTTGCCTCCCGCCACGCTCCAGTGGGAGGCGCCTCCAAGGCTGTTACAAACGAGTCGTCGGAGCATGTTGAAGCTCCGTCGTCGTCATCTATGTCCGATTCTACAGATGCGAGAGGTACAGATACTGGTTCTAATATCGGGGCCCCGGTCTCTAGCCCATATAGTCCATCCACCGGTTCGTCGTTCTCCGTGGCAGCCGAGTCACTTTTTTTGGAGTTTACTGGTTCTTCTACTTCCAATACTGAAAAGCGATTCGAGGGGGAGGGACTTACCTGAGTGGGTGCGAACCCGGCTTCCTTCGCGGCGTCAGGGTTCTCCTTGGCCCAGGCGGCCACCATTCGGACAAAGTCCTCCTGGGGGATCTCGCTAAGGACCGTGGGAGCGTCATTCCCTTCAATAGCCTGCCGGGTTCGCTGCGTTCCGGATCCACTGGCGGCGGGGGTGGTGTTGGTCTTGGGCCGCCAGTTCGGTTGGTGCCAGGATGTCTTGGTGCATCCCTTACCAGGTGCCTCGGCCTGCGTCTTGCTGCAAGAGTGGCACTTCCTCTTGAGCAGGTTTGCCCTTTCTTCCGCAGTTGGCTCCGCTCGGGGAGCGCGCTCGGGCCTAGCACGCTCCTTGCCCTTGTCCGTGGTACTCCTGCTGCTCCGCAGTTTTTCCTCGTCCCAGAGTCGACGCATCGCATTGTCGGTCCGGAGGATGGCCTGTTTCCATGACTCGTAATCCTCCGGGATCTGGATGTTATACCCACGCTGCGACTTGTCGTTGACGGTGGCGGCGACGAACGCTTGGTGAACCGAGGAATAAATGTCTTTGGGGATGGCCCTGGTGACCCAGCTATGGACCACCTGGTTCTCCCGGTCGTATTTGGCTTCTCCCAGGAGTCGTTCCAGCTCCTGGAAGTATTCCTCGCCTTTACCGAGCGTCATGGTGAGGCGCTCTGCCGCTACCGCTGCCTTTTTTTCCAGGTCCGGGTCGTCGAACTTTTGGTGCAGCTCCCAGACGAACCGTTGCCAGCTGACCCTCCATTGTCCTCCCAGGTAGTGTTCCCTGGTGAACGCCGTTACCCATGAGTCGACCTTGGGACCGCGGATCAGCGAGATCGCCGCGCCCACCTTCTTTGAGTCGGTGAAGAGGATGGGGGCGTTGTCGTCGATGTAGAGCTGAAGCCGCATGTACCAGTCCGTGAATCCGGTGCCAGTGAAGGCTTCCGGTTCCCTGACTTTGGACTTGTACCGGGGGTCGGGCCGTGGCTCGGGCAGTACCGAATAGGCGTCCCATTGCGACGATGCCGGTTTCATTGGTCTCCACATAGACGCACGAGTTCCCTGGAGAGGCGCGGCTCCCCAGGTGTTCACGGGCGCGTTCTGTGTTGGCACTGGGTTACCGGATATGTCGTATGGCGGGCGGGCTGCCTGGGCGAAGCTGTCGGGGCGGACGGGTGCTGGGGCCGTAAGTACCGGTGGCGTGTAGCCGGGCAGGAATGGGTTCGTCTGCCGGGAGTTTCCACGAGTCGGGGGAGTGGGGAGAGGTCGGGATCCGCGCGGTGTCCGCTGGGGGGAGTGCATGTGCACCGATCGAACCCAGTTTTCTACTGGACGGAACCTGCTTTCTGCGACCGAGACGGGGGTCCTGACGGGGGGTGGTGCCTGGCTATGGAGTGACGCTGCGTCTCCGGCTTGGAGGGCGTCTGCCTGCAACCGTTGTGCCTCCCGGAGGAACCGTGCTCCCATTTCCTGCGACCATGTTCCTACCGCTACCATTGCTTGTACAACCTGTTGGCACCGTGCGCCAAAGTCTGCCGCCGTGGGGTTGGGCGGGAATGCCCATTGGAGAGCCAGCGGTGAGTCGATGTGACCCAGCTGGCTTCCGCCCCGAACTGTGGCCGACTGGTTCTGGGCGAGGGCGAAAGCCTGGTTGTAGAACTCTTCCGGCGGTACCTGGTTGGGCGCGAGGGTTCGGACCGAGGGGAGGTAGCTGTGTCCGGCTACGGTGCCATCCTCTACCGGGGCTACTTCGACGGGAGGCGGGGCATGCATACTGTCTTGTACGGACATGCGCCCGAAGTCCTTGAAGAAGGTTTCGGCCAAGGGGTCGGGGGTGTGGAGCGAAAAGGCCGGGGTTTGTTGGCCGGACATTACGTATGTAGAAATGAAAGTTATGTATGAAAAGTGTAGTCGCGATTTAGACCGCTACCTGCCCACTGTGGCGCCTCCGAAGAGCTATCGGGGTGGTAACTAGAAAGTCTTAATCCACTACAAACTGCGTCCACCTCTTTTCGGAGATGTGCCAAGAAACGCTAAGGGGTTTTCTTCCCAAAGCCGGCGAGAAAACGCAGCCTCCGGAACCTCGTCCAGCCCTGAAGCTAATTCAGGATACCGGGGGCACGGGAACTATCCGCCTATGTGGTGGGGCGTGTAAAAGTTCTACCGTATGGCGGCAAGTGCCGGTACAGTATTAGGCGATTTCCTGCCTCTTCAGCCGCGGGTTACGCGCTGGGTTTTATAGTAACGGGGGCGCGGTAATGCGCGTATTGTCGGGGCAGTAAGGCCCGTAAATAGACGACCAGTGCCTCTGTACACTGCCACAGGGCCCCTTAACGCCTTTGACTATTACGCGTCGGGTGCACAGTTACTGTGGTGGGGTTATAACCCAAGACCTTTACGACCGCGTTGCACGGTGTTGGTCCAGTAGCTTAGAAGCAACGGCAGGAGAGGTCCCCTGCACGCTGTTCGCGAAATTCCCCCAGAACTCTAATCCCTTAACCCTGGGATGTGGCGGGTATGGAAACCAATCACGTGCTCGGAGAACCGAAGTTCAACAAGAGCGAAAGAAAGGTGCACTTTGCCCCTAGTGCGCCGGGGTTGTGTAGGGTAAACCGCTACACGGGGTGGAGACTCGTCTTATGACACAAGCAACACTTCAAGCAACTACTCAGGGGATTGTTACTCGCGTTTCAGCGCAATCCTAGTCTGAGGCTACTCAAGGCGTATAAGGCCAAGACGAGTCTGGGGTGCTACCCTGCTCGTCGGCCAGTATATATGCTATTGTACTGTTTGTACACTGTTTGGCTACTGTATAGTTATTACGTAAGCTGAGAGTCCGATATTATGATAAACCCTATAATGGGTGTAAGTACACGGCACAGAGTGTCCGGGGGGCTGGTAACACGTGATAGGGTGTTCGGGGTCTTGCACGTGACTGCTTAGGCGCGCGCTTAGATAAGATAAGGGTTCAGGCTCTAGTCACTAGCTAGGCGAAAGAAATCGGCTTGTGACAGATATCCTCCTCTTTTGCTTGCTTTAACAACATCCCTCGCACCGTATCTGTCTCTGGAAGCTTGGCTCTTTCGTCCGGTTCAGGCCCCGTGCTTTTGCCCACGAGGATGGTATCGGTCTATGCTGTCAATGTCTATCGTGCCGTTGCGTCCCTATGACGTCGCGCTCGGTGCTGATTGGTTAGTTGCTTCTTGTGCAACCTTTGCCGGCCATATCCTGCTGGATCCCACCCCCGCGTTGATGTTGGATATGGCGTCCAGCCAGATTTGGGAGGCTTCTCCAGCGTGGAGCAACGGTGCGTCTTATGATTTCTGCATACTCGGTCTGATTCTGATGATCTTAAACCAATCACTCTCACTGTGTCTGCTTGCTCGTGCATGTGCACTTTTTCCCTGGCATTTGTAATGATGATCCAGATCACTGCCTTCCTGCCCTTGCTCCTTCACACTTGCCTTGCTCCAACTCTGCGTCTTCCCTTGAAATTAACGGCCCTTCGCCCTCTACTTTCCCTCCGTCCGCTTTGACATCTTCTGAGCTTGCACCCGATTGTTTACTTGCCCTTGCCGATTTGGCAGTTACGTCGCCTCGTGTAGAGCTATTGGGCGATCTGCCTGCTCGTCTTTGCGTGCACAATATTGCCTTTGATGAGGCTGCAACTGTCGATGAGTGCGTGCAAGTATTGTTCTCACATTTATTGAACGGTTCTTGTGCCGTGATGTTGCTGACCCTTCACCCTCATTCTCGTTGTCGGCTTATTGCAGGAACCGGTTGTTCCCAGACTGAAGTGTCGTCTGCAGTTCGTCTTTGTCTCGGCGCTCACTTGTCTCATCACTCCATCCCGGTCACTCAGCTGAGAGATTAGATTACATGGTCCTGTTGTAATGCATCTGCTGCCTCTAATACAGTCAGAGTGTGTTTTCAGATGTTGCCGCGCTTCAAGCGATAGCATAGCAGTTGCGTCGTATGTGCTGCGGACGCGCAAGAAGGCGTAGCAAACGACTAGGATTGTTTGTAGTGGGCCTTGCCGGACCCGGCGCTACTTCATTATTCTTGCTACGTAGTGGAGTCTTATACACTGGGGGCATTATATAATGACTTTGTCGGAAACATGTTGGTATCATTTAAATAAGTGATCCAATGCTAATATAATGCATTGATTGCTTATATAATGTCTTCATTAGATAATGCCTCCGGTGTCTGGATCTTTACGCAGCCCATGGCCAGCTGAGGTCCTGTGTTTCTTACCAACCAATGCATTATGTTTGCATTTGATCACTTAGTTCAATGACACCAACATGTTTCTGACAAAGTCATTAGATAATGCTCCCGGTGACAGTGCAAGCAGTCAAACAATTGTCCGCAAGAATTACTGATCAGGTCAGAACTCCTGCCCTCAAGTGCTTGCTCACATGTGTTTCCATTTCCTTGTACAGTTGACTATCTAGTAATGCATTAGCTAGTAATGCATATGATCTCATGATGCATAGCCTGAGCTGGGGACCGATCTTGTCCCCAAGGTGTTATGCATAAATTTTTGATATTGCATAATGCATGCCCAAAGTTGGGGTTATGCATTATTAGATTGGCTATATTTGGTAATTTAGTGCACGTATAGCATAGTGTGATTTTGTCAGCTCTCCCTGTAGATGACCGGAAGTGCAAACTGCACCCTGCAAAGAAGCCCCATGCCCATCCTACTGCTAAGGAAAAGCCACCAAAAGCCATCAAAGAGCCTAGGTCTTCAGCAGTCAAGCCACCGAAATATGCACGAAGCAATCTCACTCTTCATTACTGTTCTGTCCTCAGTTTTCAGAAGCTGAGGGTGTCTCGGTACTTGTTCTCCAGCAGCAGTTGCAGAAGCTATGAGCCCATTTACATCACTATTAAATTTGATCCACAAAAGCAGAGCATGCTAGATAGGTACTGGCAGGATAGCATAGATGGTAGTAGTTCGGCAGACACATAGTGGCACTCAACGTGATATCGATGTGACAGAGCATGATGTACCTGCGCGGGGAAGTCACACATGATCACAATGAGTCACGCTGTGTCACGAATCTGATCACACATAACACCTCATAATGCATAGCAAAATCCGGGGACCAACGGTATGCATTACTAGATAGTCAACTGTAATTACCATCAGACGATACTTTCATTAATGATGTAGCATTGGTTCTGGCATGACCCACTATGGTTGGGTCGCAGAACACATTTGGCATGCATGCAGAGTCAATCAAGTCATTATTATGTGCTACAGAGAAGCACTAGAGAGGCAATCACAAATTGTGTAGACAGATGTTCAGAGTCCTAGGTACATGTACTTATTTGAGTATAGTAAATGTAGGATCGTTTTTTGGGGGGGAGAGTCACAGTGAATCGACCCAGCGAGAGTGCAATTACAACATCTTTGGGCATTTCGTTGGCAATACACAGAAGTTTTTGAAAGCCTCCTGTGCATTGCTATGCCCAGACCTCGTGGCAGGGAAAGTGGGAGTGGTAGGCCTTTGAATGCATGATTCAACTATGGTGTGTGGCACTTAGTCGCCACCTATTTTGTACAGCGGCCAATTCAATTGGCACCAACGGGCGCTAAATGTGTGAATTTCACCGGAATAATGTATTACATACATGCCATTCATCAATGTATAGTGGACAAATGTTCACATACCTGGAATGCTGAATGGGCCGACAGGGGGTCATGTTGCTGCAACCCCTGGTCAGCCAACAAAATGAAAACCATGTACCTGGAACTCTGGGTGGGCCAACAGAGGGTCATGATGCCCATGTTGCCATGGGCCCCAGTCAGCCCATCAACCAAAAATCTATGTACACAGGGTGGACTGGCAGGGGGTTGCAGTGCCCATGTTGCTGTGAGCCCCAGTCAGCCCACCAACCAAAATGCTATGTGCCTGGAACTCTGGGTGGGCCAACAAGGGGTCGCAGTGCCCACCAACTAAAATGCTATGTACCTGGAACACTGGGTGGGCTGATTGGGGGGGGGGGAGGAGTTGTGGTGCCCATGTTACCATGAGCCCCAGTTGGTCCACCAACTGTTACGGTCCGTATATTTTGAGTATCTTTGACGCCTCACTGGAGGAGAGGACTTAGTGTTCAACCGCACCAGCACGCGTTTATTTCCAGGGTTCCCTGTTCAACCAGCGACCCTCATTTCATGTACAACAGCCCTATGCCCATAGTCTCGTAGCGTATCAGGTTCTAGCTGATATCTTGTGTACAACCACAGAGCTTCTGTGTTTCACCCACTGTTGCACTCAACCGCAACGTTTCAGCTTAGTTATCATAGTGTACTAACCTTATGGACTTAGTGGTAGCAGTACCAAGGACACTATGACCCCGATTACAGAATCGTAGTATAAAAACCCTGCTGTAAATACTGGTCGAGTTCCTCAGCTCGACCTTGTTGAATTACAAGGATCTTATACTCGTTCTCAAAGGCTTGAGCAATTAAGCCTGCAGCTAGTATATCGACGCTCGACTCTGCTGAGTCCGACGAGTAGTGCGCTACTTGATACGCTGAGTAACTCGACTTAGTTATTTCAGCCGAACGGATATTCGATCCGTAACACCAACCAAAATGCTATGTACCTGGAATGCTGGGTGGGCTGACCAATTACCTGGAATACAGGATGAGCCCATCAGAGGAATGTGGACACAGGGATGAGGGGTCATGAGGGGGCTGCAGAGGTAGAAAGACTTTAACTTCAGTGTATTATAAATATTAGTCATGACATTACATATTGAATCACACATGGGAAGCATTTGTTTGCATAGCACAGAATAAAATAGAGCATTCCCAGTCAATACCCTCTTGTAGCACACAGCTTACATAAAGGTGCCTGTGTTATGGATGTTTTAATTTTCCAAACACTGGCAGAACTCACCATTGGGTGAATACGATACAGGGACTTGTTGTGCAACCAAACCCCTGGCTACCCGTGACTATACTGGGCATAACCCCTGTTGTACTAGTGTATAGGGCACATTTCAACTCTGGCAGATCCAACTCTGCCCCATTTCATATTTATCATTTGTTGATTGGCAGATGGCGTTCAACTGCCATTATCATTACTATCTATCATTTCAGATATATCACTACATATCTATCAAACATTTTGTACTATAGCATAGATAGTATCAGTGACATCTGGGACAAACAGGACTCCTGAAACCTAACATAGTATATAAACTGATGTACTTAGTGTCGAGGCTCTTCAGCTCGACCTTGTTGTATAAACAAGAAGTCTTATACTCATTCTCAAATGTAGGAAACTACACTTAGTATTCACTGAGCTCTGAACTGACTAAGTCCTTGAAGTGCACTCTGACTTCTCGGACTTAGGCAAGTCTTCTATTTCAAAGGACTTGCTCTTGAACTGATAATATTCTCTAACACATGTTGAATATCGAACATTCCCCTAGAGCCTTTGACTTAGGGCCCAAAGGCTTATTCAGATAATATTTGCCTTGTGCTTGTCTGCGGGACTACACACAAAAGAATAATTTATATTCACGACTCAAATATACGAATGAATATACAAATGGGTATTCAACCAGTAACAGCCTGTTCCTGATGTCCACTATCTTATGACTTTTGGAGCAAGAATACTCCAGCAACAGATGGGTTTAGGAGCTTAATCATACCAGGACATCATGAGTGAAAGTCTGAACTGTGATCTCCAGTTAGATGCTCGCCAGGCAACAGTTGCTGGAGACCACCGATAAACGCGGCTCCATGTGTCCTCAAAAATTATTCCATCGAGTGAGCAAATGGCTACAGAGATACAAGACGAGGCATCCGATGTAATGTCTAATCAGTCAGGACGTCCCCAACAGTTGACCCAGGCATGCATCTTCTAGCTGTATGTACAGCATCAGTATTCAGGATAGGGTCAATGTCACGAACAATCCGTTTATGTGTACTTGATCTACTGCATTTTCTATGATTCCAGGTTCGTATTATCATTCCTCGTTATCCGATTCTGCGCTAGAATCGGGTACAGGAGGTTGCAGCTGCGCAACTCCATCAATGAGGTTCGCCTGGGCCTCAAGCTGTGCGGCCCACATCGCGGCGCCGACAGTGTTCGTGAAAATGAATACGGGGCCGACGAGCGGGATAAGTGTGAAAAGGAGAGAAACAATGCCAAACCTGCATGCGCCAAATTAGTCTCCACGCTATCACGGCTGCGCATCAATAACAAGAGCAGAGAAACTTGCACTCACATAGTGTACTCCGCCCTCCGTCTGTCTACAAACGCCTGCCGTTGCGCTTCAGAGCAGCCTTTGAGCTGGAAATAGCGTGCATGCCAGCTCGGGCCGCTCTTATAGCCATTGTACAGCACAAAAGCAGCTATTCCGAGAAGAGGCACGAAGTTAAGGGAGAGTGTCACGAGGTAGCGTAGGGGCCCGCCGCCCGAGAGTGCCTGGAACGGCTTCAGCAGTGCACCTTCAGCGCCGGGGTTACGAGTGCGCGTGAGCCCAGACTCGACAAGCTCGCCCTGGCCTCGCGCGCGCAGAGTGGCGTCGAAGACATGCGCGAGGGCCGGCGCAAGCAGGAGTGGGTACGCGAAGAAGCTGAAGATCAGTACAGTCTGGGCGCTAATGCCGAGGAGAGTGAGGATAGGAGCGAGGATAGCGAGGATAGGAACGAGGATAGCGAGGATAGAAGTGAGGATAGCGAGGATAGAAGAGAGGATAGAAGCGAGGATAGGAGCGAAGATAGCGAGGATAGGAGCGAGGATAGCGAGGATAGGAACGAGGATAGCGAAGATAGGAACGAGGATAGCGAGGATAGGAGCGAGGACAGCGAGGATAGGAGCGAGGATAGCGAGGATAGGAGCGAAGAGAGCGAGGACAGGAGCGAGGACAGGAGCGAGGACAGGAGCGAGGGGAGCGAGGATAAGAGCGAGGGGAGCGAGGATAGGAGCGAGAGCGAGGGGAGCGAAGATAGGAGCGAGGATAGGAGCGAGAGCGATGGGAGGAGCAAATAGAACGAAGATAAGAGCGAGGAAAGTGATGATAGAAGCGAGGAGGAGAGCGAGGGTAGGTAGAAAGAAGATAGGAACGAGGATAGGAGCGAGGATAGGAGCGAGGATAGAGACGAGTGGGCCGGAGACCAGGACATGTATCGCCATTTGGGGGAGAAAGGTGAAGAGCAAGAGCGCGCTGAAGATCAGAATGGAAAAAAACAGCGTCTTGAGGAGGGCTGGCCAGACAGAGAGGAGCAACGATGGATCTGCAGCAGACTGACTGTCAGCCGTCGACATACGTGACATAGGTATGCAGTATGCATATATGGTTTGCAATTCATCTGAACTTTTCATGACAGACAAATTGGCGTCCAAATGAATTATTCAATGGCAACATTACAGCAGGTCGCTTGTTGCTCGCATATATCCCATACCCTTTTATATTAAAAATATAGAGCGTCACTTACTCGCAACAGAGAAGTAGATGCCTTGAAGGGGCCATTTCCACGCAAATGATGCGATTCCCTGCGGGATGAAGAGCAAGAGGTGCCTTCCATAATTCAATAACGCATGTAGTCGCGCTGACATAGCAGTCAACTGATGGGTGTTGGTGGTAGTAATGAAGAGAGGAGGGAGCATGTATCTTGCAGACTCATTTTTCCCGACGAGCACAGCGTGGCGTGTCCTGGCCTGGCCTGGCCTGGCGAATTCCCGCTACCGAAGGTAGTGGGTTCTTATCGTCGCGAATTCGTCAAACGAACATACAACTTTTGCAAGGCGCCTATTTTTTGTTTCATCTTTTGACGCCCGTGGTTTATCCTGTTCCTAAGTGTGTGAAATCTTTACCTTTTGGGTTTTGCCGCGTTTGCCTCGGCATCTGCCCTTCGTGAGGCGAAAAACAAGGCGGCTTGCCTTCCTCGCCTTGCTGTTGTCGGCTCGTATGCTGGAATCCAACTTTCTCGTCAATTCCGATGCTGCACAATGACGCATCTCTTCCAACTACGCTAGCGAGCACAATCTCCCTCGCTGCGTATCAGTATGAGGCAGCGTTGCTTACTCCTGTGGTTCAGGGCCTGTAATGGTGCCCACATTGTGGGGTTGCTACCTCTCTACATTCTCCATGCCCGTTTCAAACCTCCCACGGTCCACTGGTTTTTGCTTGTCAGCCTTTATTGGAGCTTCATGGGCTTGTCGAGCTGCCTACGTCCGTACTGGAAAACTTGCCTCCTGGCCATATCTGGGAGCCTTCACCATCCCATGGTGTGTTTCTTCCTCTTCCCTTTGTCTTTTTGTTGCTGTACTCACTTTTTCTTCAATGATACTGCCTGGCACGTGCCATACCCCACCTCGCTTCTGTGCGATTAAATCTTGCCATCTTAGTTCAGTCGCGTCTGGCCGATCTATTGCCTTTTGAATCTTCATCAGTGATATCAGCTACTGCACCTTTGTCTTCTGCAGAAGTGTTGTGGATTTGCGAACCCATTGCTGATGGGCATAGTTTGAGGTCACTTTCCATTGATGTTGGCACTGTGCCTTCACACAGCGAGTGTCCCCTGCATGATTCTGCACATGCATCCTCTTGTTCCCCTGTTGCTCAGCTTTTTGATTGTTTCAAGTGACTTTTCAAAATTGAATTGATGAGTCTTGCTGGTTTTCATTCCATTTGCAATGTTTCTTCTGTATCTAGTGAAGATCTCCAAGTTATGATAACCTCTCATTCAAGCCTAGGTGCTTGTGCTGTGACTCCGGATGTGATTGGGTGTTACGGGTCGAATACCCGTTTGTATATTCGAATCGCGAATATAGGTTGTTCTTCTGCACGTAGGCGAGAGCCGTATGCAAGGCAAATACTCGTTAGATGCCTTCAAGTCCTAGAGAGGTTTCTCTAGGAGATCGGTAAACCTCCAATACGCGTTAGAGGATATAATCTGTTCAGGTGCGAATCTTGATAGAATATAAGACTCGCCTAAGTCCGAGAAGTCAATATGCACTTCGAGGACTTAGTCGTTCGGTTGCTCGAGAGAGAAATACTGAGCGTAGTTTCCTACATTTGAGAACGAGTATAAGACTTCTTGTTTGTACAACAAGGTCGAGCTGAAGAGCCTCGACAGTAAATACATGAGTTTATATACTTCGTTAGGTTTTAGGGGTCAAGCCTGTCCCAGATGTCACCGATACTATCTACGCTATAGTACCAAACGTTTGATAAGTATGTAGTGATATATCCGAGACGATAGATAGGAATGATGGCGGTTGAACGCCATCTATCAGCTAATAAACGATGAACATGAAACGGTGGCAGAGTTGGATCTGCCGAAGATGAAACGCGCCCTACAGACTAGTACAACTGGGGATGCGCCCAGTAGAGTCACGAGTAGCCAGGGGAGTTGGTTGTGCAACAAGTCCCTGTATCGTATTGGCCCAATGGTGAGTTCTGTCAGCGTTCAAAAATTCAAAATAACCGTAACATCAGCCCCTCTCTAGGCATTTGTCGGCCTCGACGGAATTCCCAAGTCTCCCCCTTCAGAGCGCCTCGGCATCCTGCTCGTTGTAGATGTCGCCATTCCCGCTGAGGGACGGGGTCGTAGGAGTTCGCCATACGAAGTGTTGGCGACACTCATTCTGTCGATGACCTGGTTGATTGAGCCCACAAGCTCGGCAAATATAGTCGGGGCAGTCGAGGATCCAGTGGTTAGCGGAACCACATTGTCGACAGGGCTGCTCGGGTGAGGGCCTCGCTGGTACCCGTAGGGAAGGGATATCGCGGAGGTATTCATTGTGTCGGTACCTCCAGTGGTGTGCGGCTCGGTGGAGGTTCCGTGCCGCCCATGTGGGTAAGGAGGCGGTGTCTCGTTCGTGCTCCCTCGCACCTCGCTCAAACTCCTCACGGGTAATACTCTGCACTGAAGGAGATCGTCAAATAGGCGGTGTGCTATTCGCTCTTCGCTGTCGCGCTGGGGTAGCCCTAGGGCTCATCGGGCGTGCAGGTGGTTCACGTCTCCCGTCGCCTCCCATACCAGGAATACGTGACGTCTGGTCTCTAGCTCCTGTTCGGTGGGCTCTCTGAGTCTCGGTAGGCAGTGGAAATAATACTCGATCGCGTTCCATAAAATCAAACGGCCTTGCAACTCGGCGTCGTTCGTCGGTGGTGAAAAGGCGGGTTGCGGCACGTATTCGGGTCGACCGGAAGTAGTGTGCTCTCGATCCTCGAAGTCGTTGAGTGTGTGTCGTAATTGGGCCGTCGTGGTGGCGGCCAGTCTGTCGATAAGTCTGTCGGTGAGTAACTCGAGTCCCTCCCTCTGCGCTCGGATCTGCCCCTCCATTCGGACGAGGTCCTCGGTAATATTCTGGTACGAGCTGTAGACGTGGGTGAGGTCCTGCGCGATGTCGAAGAGGGCCGTCCAGCCATCGGCTCGGCCAGCAAAGGGTCCCTCGGCCCTGTACCAGAGCAGGGCGTGCCTGATCTGTAGGTGTTGGGGGGAATACCTCCTCGGCGGCGTACCTCTTGGTCGTCCTTCTCTGCGACCTGCGTCGCTGTGGGGGGTTGCGGCGTGGCGAGGGAGTTGGTGGTGAGTTGTCGACATACTATTACTGTTCGGTTTTCGAGTGTTGGGGTTGTCCTGACCCTCGTCCTGTGGTAGTCTTTTATCAACTCCTTGGAGTGTTCCAAATTTCCCTCATCTTCCCATGAGTTGTCGGCCGTGGCATAGCCCTTCCATTTGACGAAGTACTGATGCTTCTTCCCTCGCCATCTATCAGCAATGATGGCTTCGACTTCGTATTCCTCTTGTCCCTTGATGATATCAGGTGGCGGCCATAGGTAATTGGGCCCGTGCACCCTCGTTTCTCTGAATGGTTTTAGTAAGGCAGCGTGGAATACTGGATGAATTTTCCAGCTCGCCGGTAACTGCAACCGGTACGTCGTGGGTCCCATCTTTTCTGTGATGGTGAAGCGTCCTTCTCTTTTTGGTGCTAGCTTGTTAGATTCGTAGGGGATAGTTAGATTCTTTGCGTCGAGCCACACTTTGTCCCCTTTCTCTAGCTTCGGTAATTCTCGGAGGAATCGTCCTGCCATTCTTGTCTGAGCCAGTTCGTGCGCGATGAATGCCATCTTTCGCGCTTCTTTGATCTTCTTGATCCTATCGACTGCCGCCGGGACGTTTCCTACTCTGTCGTAATCTGGGAATCCTCTCGGGGTGTATCCCAAGATTATTTCAAGTGGCGCGGGTCGCTTTTCAGTTCGTCGGGTGTTGTGTGCGAACTCGACGTCAGGTAGTCGTTGTACCCACTGAAACGGGTCATTCATGCAATAGATGCGAAGGTATACTTCGATCTGTTGGTTCATCCTTTCTGTTTGTCCGCCTGTCTGGGGGTGGTATGCTGTGCTCATTGCTGACTCTGTTCCCTGCAGTTTGCATAACTCCTTGAAAAGCTTTGATGCGAACTGCGGTCCTCTGTCTGAAATGATCTTTCGGGGAATGCCATATAGCGAGTAGATCTTTTGATGGAATATCTCCGCCGCCCCTTCGCTAGTGATTGTTTTGTCGCACGGGGTGAGAGAGATTGCCTTGGATAGGCCATGGTCGACGATCACCATCATTGAGTCATACTTTCCTACTCTTGGCAGATCGGTGACAAAATCGACCGAACATTGTGAGAAGGGGAGGGCGTCCTCCCGCATCGGTATCGGTTGTAGTGGGGGTTTGATCGGATTTCGATCAGGTTTCATCTGTTGACAGATTGCGCAGCCCCGGACATATTCCGTTATCATTGTTCTCATGTCAGGCCACCAAAAGTGGGTCGTGACCTGTACCGTTGTTCCCCAGATTCCGGGGTGCCCGGCTGGGATCAAGTCGTGGTATTTTGAGATGACGTCCCGTCGAAGACCTTCATCCTTTGGCACGTACATCCTGCACTTGTAGAGCAATATTCCATCCGTTTGCTGCCAATCATCTGCGGCGGTTTTCGCAGGGAATTCGCCTGTGCCTTCTAGGGCGCGGATCGCCTGTTCCGCAGATTCATCTCGATCGCTGGCGTTTTTGATTCGATCAATGATCGGGATCTGGATCGCATGGACGACGAGCTCGTCTGGAATCATGGTTATTCCCTCGTTGTCTTCGTCACTTTCATCAAGGTGGTATAACCTAGAAAGTGTGTCGGCCATGACCAGCTTCTTTCCGGGGACGTGCTGCAACTTCAGGTCGAGTTGCAAAAGGAATAGATGCCATCTCGCTTGTCGCCGGTTTAGGCGCTGTGGGCTTCTCCAGTACGTCAGGTTCTGGTGATCACTTCGGATCAAGATCCGATGCGGTGCTCCTTCTAACAGGTGCCGCCATTCTTCTAGTGCTCGGACTATTCTGAGTAGTTCGCGATCATAGATTTCGTAGTTCCGTTCTGCTGATTGCAGGGATTGTGAGAGATATCCCACCGGCCGTTCATGCCCCGTTTCATCTGTCTGTTTCAGTACTGCTCCTGTGGCGAACTGAGATGCGTCTGTTTCGAGGATGAATGGTTTCTCCTTGTCTGGTGTTCCTAATGCGGGCGCCGTTGTGAATGCCTGCTTCATGAAGTTGAACGCTTTCTGTTCTTTATCCGTCCACTGGAACCCTGTTCCTGTGACCGTTTTTGTGAGGTCCACCAGGGGTCGGGCGTGCGTTGAGTAGTGATCGATGAATTTCCGATAGAAGTTCGCAAATCCTAAGAAGGATCTGACTTCTTTGAGATTCCGGGGAGTCGGCCACTCTTTAATTCCGTTGAGTTTCGCTGGGTCCATCTGGATATTTCCTGGGGTGATGACCAGCCCCAGAAATTCGACTTTGTCGACGCCGAAGGCGCATTTTTCGGGTTTCACAAAGAGGTGGTTATCCACCAACCTCTGAAGGATTCGTCGTTCCCGTTCCTTGTGTGTTTTCTCATCTTCTGAGAAAATGAGGATGTCGTCCATGTAAACAAGCACCCATCCTTCGAGGATTTCTTCTTTTAGGATTTCATTCATCATGGCCTGAAAGGTCCCGGGTGCGTTGCATAGCCCGAAAAACATAACTGTGGGTTCGTATAACCCTCGGTTTGTTTTGAAGGCTGCTTTCCATTCATCTCCCGCTTTGATTCGAATGTTGTTGTATCCCACTCTGAGGTCCATTTTCGTAAAGATTTTCGCTCCCTTTAGCTTTTCTAGGAGCTCCGAGATAAGTGGCAAAGGATAGACATTTTTTATCGTCCATTCGTTTAGATATCGATAATCTTGACATGGCCGTAGGCCGTCATCCTTCTTTGGGACGAAAAAGAATGGTGACGCCATCGGGGATTTTGAAGGGACTATGAATCCCTTGGCCAGGTTTTCTTTCAGGAATTGGTCCATCGCCTTTTGCTCCCTTGGTGATAGTGCATAGACTTTGCAGTCTCTCGGCACGAAGTCGGGTTTTAATTCGATTGCGTGATCCCATGGTCTCGACGGGGGGAATGCTGCTGCAGATTCCTTGCTGAATACTTTGGCGAAGTTCAACAGGTGTTTCGGGACCATCTCCTCGATTGTCCTTTCTGGTTCGCGGGTCTTCTGCGCGAATTCTTGGGATTTTGTTAATGCTTTCCTGACAGCATTAATGATCTGTATCTTCGTTCGGAATTTTCTTTTTGTCTCCCCTTTTCTCCCTATAATCTTAGGGTTATTCTTTACGAAGCGTCGGATTGCTTCGTATTCGTCGGGGGTGTATAATCGTTGGGCCGTTTCTTCCCGTTGGTCTGTGGACCCGAACCCTTTCTCCCCTCGTTCTGTTTCATCTAGGTCTTTGACCTCTATGATGTCGGGGGTGAGGTGTCGTTTGAATATTATCTGGGCTATTCGCATGCCCGGGATAACCCTGTGTGCTTTGTCTGAGTGGTTGAAGATGATGACTCCAACGTCTCCTCGGTAGTCTGAGTCTATGACTCCTGCTTGTACTACCAATCCATGTCTGAGGGTGTTGCCAGATCGTCCAGCCAATCTCCCATATGACCCTTTTGGGATCTTCATCTTTACTCCTGTAGAGACGAGTTTCCATCCCCCGGCTGAGATCTCGGTTTCTTCTGCGGCATAGAGATCGTATCCCGCAGCTTCTTGAGTTCCTCGTGTCGGGATCTTTCCTTCTGGGGCAATTACCATCTCCACCGTATCCATTCGGATTGTGGTTTCTGGTTTTCTTTCCTCGGCCCCTAGTATCGATCGTACGTCAACCGTCTGATCTTTCCAGTCGATCGTGGGGTTTTCGTCCTTTAGCCACCCATACCCTAGGATCATATTTTCTGTGCCGATCGACCCCACCAGGAATCAGACTTTCCGTGTCTTCTGGGTTTTTGGGTATCGTAGGAGTATGGTGGCTTCTCGATCTATTCGTCCGTCTTTGTTTTCCGTTCCGTCAACGTTCTTGACAACGATCAGGTTTTTCAAGGGTTGCGTAGGCACCTTGTATTTTTCTACCACTCTGCTGTGGATCAGGTTCGACATTGCTCCTGAGTTGATTAATGCGTTGCATTTCATGGGTTTTGCCAGCGTCATGATTACCGGGATGAAGAGGGATCGATTCTTCTCGAATGAGGTAATTACATGCGCTGCTTTCTCGGAGGGTAAGACCGTGGGCTTCCCTCCTAGGCAAAATCCTGTTCTTCTACGAGTTGTGCTAAGAGTTCGGGGTTCTTGGCTTTCAGGGCCCTAATCGCTGTGACCGCTCTGTTCGCGGTGATGTATTCCGTCTCTTCCTCAGAGACTTCCTCAATGCGAGCCTCTTGCTCGGCTTCTTCTTCTTCTGTTTTTCGAGTAGTCCGTCTGGGGCGTGCTGACTTCCTCGGTTTCTTCGGGCAGTCTCGTGACATATGCCCTGGCTGATGACAAGTGAAACACTTGCCCTTCTTGATGTGATCGTCCCTTTCCTGGGTGGTCATTCGATCTACATCCATCGCATTCGGATCTTTCGGTGCGGTCATCTGCGGAGCACTAGTGCGTCCGTTGTTCTGGTTCGAGGCTTGCCAAGCCTTTTTCTTGACAAACAGTTTGTCACGTTTCAAGAATATTTTGTATGTGTTTTCGTAGTATGAGGCCGCAGACTGCCATTCGTCGATGGTTGCTGGTAGCGGCCGAACACCGATGATGTATCGGGTTGTATGTTCGGGTAACCCTTTTTCAAAGAGGGTTATGAGCAGCGCGTTTCCATCCGCGCTGTATCGGTCATACTGGGCCTTTCCGGCCAAGTTGTTGAACTCGGTGATATAATCATCGATGTCCTTCCTGTCCTGGGTTACGTCCAGGATTTTCTTCCGCGCCTTCTGTACTTCTTCGATGGCTCCGAAGGCTTTCTGAAAGTCCGCATCGAACTGTGCGAGACTAGGCGGGAAGAATCGTTTCGTCATGGGGTTCGTATAAACCCGGTGATAGTTCTGTTTCCATTGGCCCATTTTTCCTTTGTTTGAAATATAAGAGAGGATAAAGATCACTCTCTGAACGTCGTTCTGGAATGACATTTCGTACATCATAAACCAGGAATTGCACTGGTTTATGAAGTTCTGCATGTCGGACCGTTCCCTGTCGAACACATCTGGGGGGTTGATCTTTATCATTGGGGATTGGTAATACGGGTTCAGCGCCGGAGGTTGAGGCTGCGGCGCATTCAGTGGTGGAGGTCCTCCTCCTCCCGGGTATCCTCCACCCGGGTTTCCTGGGTTTCCTCCGGGGTTCCCTGGGTTTCCTCCTCCAGGGGTTCCTCCTCTGGGGTTCGTGGGAATTCCTCCGAGTCCTCCAGGAGGGGGGGCATTCCCTCCTCCGAGTCCGAAGTTTCCTCCCAATCCGTCTCCGCTTGTATTTGCAGAGGTTCATCCAAATAGGCCTGTAGGCCATGTTCCTGGGTTTGTCGTTCCCATTCCTCCGCTTGGGCTAGTCCAAGACGGATTTCCTCCGCTACCCATTCCGGGTGCGTTCTGTGGGGGATTTCCAAAGAGGTTTGTTCCTCCAGCCATAGACCCAACCCCACTCTGCGCAAAAGCAGATATAAATCCTGGAGGGTCCTGTCCTCCGGTCTGGCTGTTATCTGTTCCTGTAAAGTTTCCAGGATTTCTCCCATCATCTCCGATGCGCTCAATTCCTGCCATTCCTGTGGCGCCTGAAGGCTGATTCGTATTTCCATCGGCATCGGAGGTTCTGTTGATGGTTTCGGTTTTGTTTTCGGTCAACATCGCGGTTGACATCGGAGGGATTTCTCCCAATCGTTCAAACGCTTCACGCGTTATTTCCCAAGCGGTCGTTCCTGCGGAGGAGTATACTTGTACCCACTTCGATGCCCTATCTTCTCTGGGGACGACAACAATTCCTCCGCGGTTACGGAAGGCTCCAATGGTGTCAGTCCACTCGTATCGGTTGAGTCTGTAGACTCCCTGAATGTCCTCGGGCAAGAGTTCAATCAGTCGTGCTGGGAATTCTGGTCCAAATATCATGTGCCCTTGCACCGTGATAGGTGAGGGTTTGATGAGTTCGACCTTCTGTTACGGGTCGAATACCCGTTTGTATATTCGAATCGCGAATATAGGTCGTTCTTCTGCACGTAGGTGAGAGCCGTATGCAAGGCAAATACTCGTTAGATGCCTTCAAGTCCTAGAGAGGTTTCTCTAGGAGATCGGTAAACCTCCAATACGCGTTAGAGGATATAATCTGTTCAGGTGCGAATCTTGATAGAATATAAGACTCGCCTAAGTCCGAGAAGTCAATATGCACTTCGAGGACTTAGTCGTTCGGTTGCTCGAGAGAGAAATACTGAGCGTAGTTTCCTACATTTGAGAACGAGTATAAGACTTCTTGTTTGTACAACAAGGTCGAGCTGAAGAGCCTCGACAGTAAATACATGAGTTTATATACTACGCTAGGTTTTCGAGGTCAAGCCTGTCCCAGATGTCACCGCTACTATCTACGCTATAGTACCAAACGTATGATAAGTATGCACTGATATATCTGAAATGATAGATAGAAATGATGATGGCGGTTGAACGCCTTCTGTCAGCTAATAATTGATAAACATGAAATGAGGACAGAGTTGGATCTGTCAAAGGTAAAACGCGCCCTATATGCTAGTACAACTGGGGATGCGCCCAGTACGAGTCACGAGTAGCCAGGGGGTTGGTTGCGCAACAAGTCCCTGTATCGTATTCGTCCAATGGTGAGTTCTGCCAGCGTTCGAAAAATTCGAAATAACCATAACACCTAAGCACCAACTCCGTTGCCCAGTCACAAAAGCCATATGAGCAGGACAAGCACAATGAGTCAGGCATCCCACCTAACCAACTGCTGCCAAAGACCAACACTGCTCATTGCACACCACATCGTTCCAAGGCTACATGTGATCATGAACCAGAGGACTTCAGTCAAATATCTTAATCTGCCAAGTGCCCTTCGCTTAAGAAATCGCAGTTGTGAACTAGGTTTGCATGCAGATTAATCTGCCACAGCTGAGCAGATTAATCTACCATGAAAATGAAATGCAACATCGTGATTAGAACCAAAGGCCCAAGCACAGGAGGACAACCGTGCATGGCAACACAATACCCAACTGAGCTATGGCAGCAACTGCCAGCTCAAGACAGTTAATATATATATAGGTTGTGTTCACACTTAATTTTCGCACTCAGCTTTAAGGAGACTAACTACTACTGCAAGTACAAACAATAATAATAGTGGCTGCTTGTGTAACATAGCATGATCTGGGGCAAGTAAGCATGTAAAAGGTCAATACACTATGACCAGTGCTTCCCAAAGGGAAATATATTTGCACTTGTACTAAAGCAGATGTAGAGATTGCACAAATGAAGTTCTATGAGAATCTTATATATATTCTAACCATTTAGAGTCAACAGCTACTGCCATAGCTCAGTTGGTTATTGTGTTACAGTACACCATTTTCCTCCTGTGCTTGGACCTTTGGTTTGAATCCCAGTGTTACATTTTATTTTCATGGTAGATTAATCTGCTCAGCTGTGGCAGATTAATCTGCATGCAAACCTAGCTCACAACTGCAATTTCTTAAGCAAAAGGCACTTGGCAGATTAAGATATTTGACTGAAACTCTACTGAACCAGAACCATGTCCATCCCAACCAACCATCCCCAAACAACCCCCATCTGTCACAGTTCGTGCTGTGGCATTACTGCCCAGGTGTAGTCACATGGTTGGTAGATAAGATCATGCATGGGTATATAAGATAAGTAACTACCTCATGGTCACACTAGGTACATGACACGTTACTGTAGTTACATAGTGATGCCTAGCGCCTTACAGCGCCCAGGTGTTACGGATATTCTGATTTTTCGAACACTGACGGAACTCACCATTGGACGAATACAATACAGGGACTTGTTGCACAACCAACTCCCCTGGCTATTCGTAACTCTACTGGGCGCATCCCCAGTTGTACTAGTGTATAGGGCGCATTTCACTTTGGCAGATCCAACTCTGCCACCGTTTCATTTCTATCATTTATTAGCTGACAGATGGCGTTCAACCGCCATCATTATTTCTATCTATCATTTCAGATATATCACTACATACTTATCAAACGTTTGGTACTATAGTGTAGATAGTAGTGGTGACATCTGGGACGGACTTGACCCCTAAAACCTGACGTAGTATATAAACTCATGTACTTACTGTCGAGGCTCTTCAGCTCGACCTTGTTGTACAAACAAGAAGTCTTATACCCGTTCTCAAACGTAGGAAACTACACTCAGTATTTCTCGCTCGAGCAACTGAACGACTAAGTCCTCGAAGTGCTCATAGACTTCTCAGTCTTATATTCTATTTGACTTGCACCTGAACAGATTATATCCTCTAACGCGTATTGGATATTGAACGATCTCTTAAGAACTTCACCTAGGACTTGAAGGCATCTAACGAGTATTTGCCTTGCATACGGCGGCGTGCCTACGTGCAGAAGAACGATCTATATTTGCGACTCAAATATACAAACGGGTATTCAACCCGTAACATCAGGCCCCCTTCAGGGTAGGTAGCATACAGATGATGCAGCATGTACATAGCTAGCCAGGGGTTGAGGCTTACCCCTCATCCCTTAGATTCTTGGTGTTGGTCCTAAGGGATCCAGTCACCTCTGCTGTGTGTGAGCCTGCTACACCCTCATCCTGCTAGTCTGGGGCTGCCAGTTAGCTTGAGGTGCGATGCGCCTGCCTCTGTAGGGTCTACCTTAGCAAGAGACCGCCTGAGGCTTGGGGAGTCCCTGGTGGGACATACAACGCAGTAAGTACTGTGTCACCATCTCCATCAAACACTGGCCATTACTGGCCACAGACTACTCACCATTACAGGCATAAACTATACACGACCTACAAGTCTGCCCCAACCAATGAGAACCACTGATTGAGGGCTAACCCACTATGTCACCAATCAATGAGAACCACCAATCACCATATGTCACCCAATGCCATTACCGCTACCCAGGAGTGCTAATCTAATGGGTCAGGTGGTGTCTACAGTATCTTAGGTGTGACGAGAGGAAACCTGTAAGTAAGGAGATAGCCACACATGCAGTGGCACCTTTGCAATGCAAGTAAGGGACATCGATAGAACCAATGCCCCATGGGGCATTCTGTGACATTTTGTGACTGGACGTGCCTTCCCGTTCATCTGGTACATGTGCCGTCTGGAGCCTGTATGCAGATAATAACATCATTAAGCACTGATGCAACATGAACTGCCCAACATGCCATAGTATCAATGCCTCTGAGTTTTTGTGAAAAGTGGCTATATGCACCATACTCTTCTTGAAGATGTGAGTCAGCCAAGGCAATAATGATCACAATAGCTTACCTGGTATGTGATGCTGCACCAATGCTGTGCTTGTTGGAAGTGCACACATGCCAGCTGCAGCACATGGTACAATCTCATTGCCATAGTGTGGGAGGTGAATGTGTGTGCTGGAAGTCAGTTGGGTACGGTGGGACTGGAACTCATACAGTGGGCATCACTAGGCAGGAAGTGAGGTGCAGCCATGGTATGGCACGACCCAACTTTCTACACCAGATCAATTGTCTGATGTCTATGGTATGAATGAGCCATTACAATTGATGTAGAGAAGAATGATCACTGCTGACTCTTCTGTATGCTGCATCAACTTTGAGAACTTGACGCTGTGGCATGACGGCCGCTAATTAACCAGGGCTAGGGGTGGCTATCGATGAGATATACATGTCAGTGCATATAAAGCTTGTGTACTCATCTATACAACATGATACATGTCGCATTCTGCAGGACTGCCGCATCCACCGACAGAGGAGAGGGACTTGGAAGAGGAGGAAAGGATCGAAGGATGCAGGCTGAAGACGAGTTGGAGTCTTGTGCTTCTTCGCCTTCGGTTCATGACATCAGCAGTAGCCAGTCGAAGTCAAATAAGGTTAGCATATATAGCTCCTTATAATCGTGTCATTGGACTTGGCGCAAAATATCACGTATTTACATAATCTAATAACCTCATAATGGCATCGTCTTTTGACAGCTAGTCAGGAATCTGTCAGGAATCTGTCAGAAATATGCAGATTCTGAAGGGATTCTGACGCTCCTAGCATCTGCCCAGAATCGGTGATTCCGACGAGATTCTGAGGTGTCAGAAAACCGGTGGCTTCACGCAGTGGTAGGGATCATCTCTACACTTGTACGCACGCAAATTGTGATCCTCTAGCTCTCCTCCAACGACTTGTAGTGCGAGGATCTCGCTTATTATGCTCGCACAGCGGTGGATTGGACGTAAGATAGACCCAAGTCATACTCAACCAGGGGGTGTCACACCGTGACATCCACGTGCCGCAGACTAATCCGGCATGATCAGGACTTGTCTATTACATGATATGTAAATTACAAAAACAGAGTACACGTGCTGTCCTGGGCATGAAAGGATTCAATCTATGTTACATTGTCTAGCTTGGCCGAGACACCTTCTGGGGTCACTCTACGACCATGGTCGCCGCCCAAGCTGCTTGGGAGCCAGAGAGTCCCTTGCGGTATGCATCCATAAACATCTGCGAATGCATATAGAATTTATGTAAACGTCAACAATTAACTCACAATATAACGAGGCAGTATATCATACCTTTGAATGTTCGCTTTGTGGATTGTATGCTCTTAGCAATGGTCTCTCGAGACTACATGTTGGAAGACACAATCTGTATGTCTGGGCATATATTCGATGGATAATGTCATCCTCCTAAATTGTGCGATGCTGACTAATTCGACGGGTCGGCCACATAAATAGCCACATAAGAAGGGACTGATGCACTTTATCAAAAATCGAAAACCTGAGAATCCTCAACCTTTGTGTTTGCAAGAGATCTCAGGTTTTAGATTTTACTCAAATGGTCTTTGACCATTGTTATGTCAAATGCAAGTTGCCCACTCTGTCAAACTTGCCTCGGCGTGACAGATTTTGGTCATGTGACGTGATTGAGTATGACTTGGGTCTATCTTACGTAAGGATATGCGCACATGATTATATCGGACCGGATCTAGGGTTAGGGTTTGTGGGCAGCCAGATATGACGCATGCGTGGGGCAAGCGCAGGCAACGATGCTTGTTCGCCAACGACCACCATCGCTGCGCATCACCCCCGCTCGCTGCCTCGCCACTGTCCCTCACATCCGTCGTCTCGGCCAGCCGACTGCGCACCTCAGACAGCCTGTGCAGCCCCCTGCGCCGCCGTGCGTTTCTGCCATCAAAGCCCACCCGCCTGCAATCACTCGCACGATGGCGACCTCATCCACGGTCGATGCGGTGTTGCCCAAGTACGAGAATCGTCTCGTGCACGCAAAGAGCCCGTATCTGCTCCAGCATGCTCACAACCCTGTGCGTTCTTCTCTCTCCAGGACCTCTGGCATGAACACTCCCGTCGGCTCTGGAAGCTTTTGGGTAAGAATTTTGTGGAACAATGTCAACGCCGAGACCCACCGCTTCAGCAAGGCGGTACCGTCGATAATTCGCGTTTTCAGTCTTCCTAGTGCGAGTACTACCGTTCATACCCAGCCGTAAGAATTGGACGCATGAAATAATCTTCTACCGAGGCGCGTGCAAAAAAGGCCAACTGTTGCTCAGACAAGCATCTAAGTGCTGCATTCTGAAATGCTAGAGTTCGAGTTAGGATCTCTCCCTCGACTTCATTTTAAATATGTAGAGCCCTCATAACGCATAAGTGGAGAACACCACCGAACAGTTTCTCATGCGTCAACTCATCTTCGTTTCCCGATCTATACAGCCACATGATGCCAGGGGTCCGCATGAGCAGAAAGGCACGGATTACTGACGGTGGATAACATTCAAGGTCGACTGGTACGAATGGGGTACAGAGGCGTTCGAGAAGGCGAGGAGGGAGAACAAGCCGATATTCCTGTCGGTGAGTGATGCGCAAACGTAGAGGAAGAGTGCTTCACGCTGGCATCCGCAGGTCGGATACTCTGCATGCCACTGTACGTCCTGCACGAGGACGTATTCCCTGGCCTGACTGAGATGATATCAGGGTGCCATGTCCTCGCACACGAGTCGTTCGAAGACGAGGTGATGGCGAAGTTAATGAACGACTACTTCGTCAACATCAAGGTGGGGACAACCGCACTGCCCTATCGAACGCAACGCATGTGCTGATGTTCGCATATACAGGTCGACCGCGAGGAACGTCCCGACGTAGATAGGCTTTACATGACGTTCCTGCAGGCGACAAATGGCGGCGGCGGATGGCCGATGAGCGTGTGTAAGCAGTCATGGAAGTTTACCATCCCGTTGTGAACGCTAACGAGGATGCACTAACAGGGCTTACACCCGAACTGAACCCCATCTTCGCTGGCGTGCGTGCATCGCCTTTTCCGGAAAACCGTTATGACATTTTTCTCCATGAGCAGACGTATTTCCCGCCTGGCCGGTTCCGGCAGGTCCTGGTACAGATCGCAGCCACGTACGTACCGTCTCTGCCATGCATCGCAAGGAGCGCATATCGACCCGCATTCTATAGCTGGGAAGAAGAGCCTGAACGCGTCAAAGCGTCCGGACAACACATTACAGAGCAGCTGCGCGCAATAACCGACGTGCGTAGTTGGACGGCACTTCCGACCGTGAAATCCTGTCTAACATACACTCAAACCGCACAGATATCCTCCGCCCCGGCAGATAACTTGAATTTCTACGCGCTCTCCAAGAAGGTGTACGACCGGCTCGCGACGCGGTACGACCCCATCCACGGCGGATTCGGCGGTGCGCCCAAGTTCCCGCAGGTCTCGCAGACGACGGGCTTCCTCGTGCGGTACGCGACCGTCACGGAGGACGCGAACAAGGCGCAGCTCTCGGAAGAGCGCGATGCGGAGAACATCCTGAAGGTCCTCGACGCCGAGCACAAGAGTTTCGAGCAGAGCGAGGTCGAGGGCGGCGGCGCCCGCGCCGCCGCGCTGACCATGGTCGAGCATACGCTGGTGCAGATCTACCGCGGCGGAATCCACGACCACGTCGGTGGCGGGGTGGCGCGCTACTCCGTCGACGAGCGCTGGCACGTCCCGCACTTTGAGAAGATGCTGTGCGCGCACACGCACGTGTACCCCCTTCGCCACGCTGACCGCACCGCAGGTACGACCAGGCGCAGCTCCTGAGTGCCGCGGCGGAGCTCAAGCCGAGCGCGCACCGGTCCCCCGCGGCGCACAAGACCCTGCTCGCGCTGGCACGCTCGATTATCGCGTACGTATCCGCGCGCCTCACTGCCCCCGCGGGCGGCTTCTACAGTGCCGAGGACGCGGACTCGCTCCCGTATCAGGGTGCGGAGAAGACGCGCGAGGGCGCGTACTACACGTGGACGGCGGCAGACGTCCGGCGCGTGCTCGGCGCAGACGCGGAGCTGTTCGCGTACGCGTATGGCGTCGAGGAAGACGGGAACTGCGACCCGCGGCACGACGTGCAGGGCGAGCTCAAGGGGCAGGTGCGCGGTTTCATCCTGAGCCGATGGCGCATGGGCGCTGACGGTCGGACAGAACGTCCTGTACATTGCGCACGAGCTGCAGGCGGTGGCGGAGAAGTTCGCGTGCACGGTCGCGGAGGTGGAGGAGCGGCTCGGGGTATGCCTGCAGAAGCTGCGCGATGACCGCGAGGCGAACCGTCCGCGCCCGCATTTGGACGACAAGATCCTGGCGGGATGGAACGGACTGATGGTGAGGACGATGTCCTTCCCCCGTGTGTCTGTAGGCTGAACGAATGGCCGTGTTTTTGCCGTAGATCTCGGGACTTGCGCGGGCGGTCGAGGTGCTCGAGGGCGCTGAGGCTGCGCGCGCGCTGCAGCTGGCGGAGCATGCTGCCGCGTTCTTACGTCAGAATTTGTATGACGAGGCGAGTGGAGAGCTCAGGCGGAGCTGGCGCGAGGGACCGGGGCCCACAGGGCAGGCGGACGACTATGCGTTCCTCGTTCAAGGTATGTTCGCCTACGCTGCCGAGAAAAACCGTGATTAACCGCTTGTGTCCAGGCTTGCTGGACCTGCACGAAGCCAGCGGAAAGGAGGAGTATGTACTGTGGGCGGTGAAGCTGCAGGAGACGCTCGACGAGCGGTTCTTCGATGCACAAGGCGGAGGGTACTTCGCGTCCGCCCCAGACGAGCACGTCATCATCCGCCTCAAGGATGCACAGGTGCGTGACCCGTCAGGCTGGATGCGCGAGCGGCAGCGATTCCTGATGCTGAACAACGCTTGCCATAGGACGGTGCAGAGCCGAGCGCTGCGTCGGTGACGCTGTCCAACCTGCACCGGCTCGCCCATTACGCGGAGGACAGGCATGCCGAGTACGCGGACAAGGCCCGGAGCGTGCTCTCATCCAACGCGCAGCTCCTCGAGGCTGCGCCGCACGCACTCGGGGCGATGGTGGGCGCTGCGATAGTCGCGCGCAAGGGATACAGGCAGGTGGGCGGCGTTGCTGCTGCCCGTCCGCATCGCCGCTGACCGCACCTGGTTACTTGCAGTTCATCCTGACCGAGTCACCTGCAGCCTCGCCTGCGTCGCCTCTTCTCAGCGCGATCCGCGCGCGTGTGATGCCCAATCGCGTCCTGATCCGTGTCGACCCCGCTAACCCTCCGCGGGGGCTGGCAAAGCTGAATGCGACTCTGCGCAGCCTGGTTGACGGCGTGGAGGTGGAGAAGACGCGGCCGAACGTCCGCGTGTGCCAGAACTTCGCGTGTGGCTTGCCGATCGAGGATGTCCAGGAGTTGGCCGAGGCGTTGGACCGTTAGATCCCAGAAGATTGAGAGGAGCCATCTCAATGGCGGACCGCAGATGGTCCACATATTGAGACCCACATGTATCTTGTAACTAACGTGACGATCCTGTATTTGTACGTGATAAGTGCCAGGAGTGAGTAAGAGTCGTTTCGTCACAATGATTCTGTCAAGCCAGGATCGACGTCGGGTCGACACATGAGTTTGAGGTCGAGGGCCTCCGCATATTGCGTTAAGGTAACGCTCCAGCAGACGGTCAGACGGCCTCGTGCTTCACGATACAGTGTCAAGTTGTCCAAAATCTCGATAATCATGTCGTGCAGTCTGTTGCTATAAAAGCCACGCTGAAAATAGAGATTCACGACCAGCTTCGGCAGGCTTTGCGCGAGGCGTGCTAGATGTGAGTCCACCTCCCGCCAAGCATGCGGATCGATCGAGTCGCCTGAATCCATATCACCGATATGAGACAAGCTCAGCTGCCGTAAGCTCGTATTGGCCCTGCCGATGTGCGATAAAACATGGAGGAGCGCGGTCCAGGATCCGCCCAAAACATTGTGGAGCCCGATAAGATCGATGGACACCAGCTGTGTGTTGACAGCGAGAGCTGGCGCCATCCGCGGATGCACCGCACCCATGAGGTCGATCCAGAGATATTCAAGATTGCTACCCGCAACGTGCACCATATCCCAAGCGACGTCTGACATTCTCGATAATCCGAGATGAGAGGGGTTGACATTCATCCCGCCGTGTACTAGCCACTCGAGTAGCTCCGTTGACGGAGCACAGCTCTCCCAGCAGCTGCCAGTGTATACCAACGTGTGAATAGTTTCCCTTTGGTTTGCCGTGGCGTCGTGGGCTAAAAGCTCGCGGGTTCCCAGCGGAAAGTAGATTCTGTCAAGGTAGAGATGCGACACACGAGAACACGCCAGCAGGATGTTTTGAACACCCTGACCTGTACATGTGATGTTTGTCAGTGACAGAGTCTCCACTCTTTCCAGTAGCTTAGGAAGTCGTCCCTTCAGGTCGTGGGGTGCCAAGTCTATCCAGCCCTCATTGAGGTTGACCAAGAGCTCGCGAACGTCCTCGAGCTTCGCGAGGAGACGTAGACAGCACTGCCACACTTCCTGAGGCTCTTCGTGGAGAAATGAGATGTCAGTTATTCCAATGGGGCCCACACGGAGCTTGTGAATGTATCTCGCAATGTTCGGGTGTCTGTCGAGAGCAATATCGATCTCGCTGCATGTGAGAAGATCTTGAATGTGCACACTCCGAAGAAGGAGGGGTCGTGCCACCGATAGCCAGGCACTGCAAACGAAAGCGCACGCTTCTAGTGACTGGCGGTCGTCGATGAAGCATCCAAAGATGATTGCCCAAATCTCCGGAGGAAGCTGCCTGCTGAATGTTTGCACTTTGACGAGTATGAGCAAGGAAGACGCGAGCTTTGTACCGCTACTCACTGTTTGAATTGTAGGACCCGTTGAGTGCAACAATAGCTCGCGTGCTGGCAACTGTATATTCCAACCTCGTCTTCTTCTTTGATCCGTATCAGTTTATTGTATAGAGCATCGCTGAACATACAGACTCGCAGTACAGCACAGGTTCCTACCTTGGAAATCGGAAACTTACTAATAAGCGCTGATAGCTTGCATTATGTAATAAGGGAGACCTAATATTTATACACTCCGTTCACGGGTACACGGTAGACTGCACTTATTGGAGTGCAGAAGACATAATTGTTGACAAACGGCGGCCAAAGTCCGGCCAGCCACGTCAATTACTGACTACCACTCGGGATTTAGGTACAAACGAGCGAAGGTGCGCTACATTCCCCTTTTATTCCGTCGCTAACATCAGGGCAGGCGGCGCAGCTCGCTTAACCGCGCGCCTCCGGCTATTCCGCCAACAATAATATCGTCTCGCTTGCGAGGCGACTCAGATGCGTTAAGACGGTTGCCGCCACAAGTGCAATATGCGTGATTCGTAACATGATTGAGATCAGTAATCGCATGATCATATATTGCCTGTGGCGCTCGTTACCCTTTATTTTAACTGGATTTGAACAAAGTAGAAAACACGTCGGGCCAAGATTGATTCATGGTAGTGTTGCCGAAGTTCAGTTCGGTTCAGGTTCAGGGGGGTCTAGGGCTGAACCCAGAACCGAACCGACTGCAGGGAGCCTGAACCTGAACCTGAACCTGGACTGAACCTGGTGAACTGGTTCATCAGGTTTGGTTCATGGTTCGAACTAGGTTCGAACCGCTAAGTTACTTGCTTCTATAGAGTGTAAAAATGATAATTTAGACACCAACTTCATGCACCTTTCTATGTATACCAATTGCCCTCTATTGTCTACCTCATCCCCGGCACTATTGAACCCACTAAAGTAATCACACTTCAAGTTCTGCAGTGCCTCCATTTGGTGTCTATTGGGCTGAATTCCAAAGTGGCTCTTAATCTTGATTAGAGTGGTAAACATAAATTTCAGATGCACAATGATCACTCAAGGCAGCCATTTTGAGCAGTTCAGTAATCAGAGTTTATGATTGTGAATTAGCCTGAGGCAAACCTCAATAACAAACCATTCTTAGACAACACTGTATATAACCTAGGATCATGGATATGAAGTGAAACATAATCTTCTACATTTCTTACTTCATCTGACAGCAACAAATGCAGCCCAGTGCTACAGAAAGCATGGTGATCCCAGCATGGGGTTGAGCCCTTGCCATATTGGGAGACTAGAGTATATCTAAGTACTAAAGGGCCGTGGAAGAAAACCATGTGGTTCTCACATGGCAACCGTGCATTCATTGGCCCGTAGGGTGCGCACCACCACCCCCGTGCCATTTTCCACGCATGGCGCCTACGACATGTGCGGCGTTCAAATCCCTTCGACCGCGTCCTCCCTGCACTGTGCCACGGGATTTTGTAGCTGTTGTAACGTAAATATCCTGTACTGTAGATACCCACCGAAGTCAGGAGTTTTTTGAGGCATCACATTTGTGGACGCAATGTTACAAGCGAAGCAACAACCATACCGAGCATCAGCAAGGTGTCGGAAGTGGCTGAGTGGGCAGAGAATGAAGAGGCAGGTGCAGCAGGGTGATCACACACCCTGGGGGTTGGGTGGACTCACAATGTCTCCATCCAATATGTTTTTCCCTTATTCTATTAGTTATCACACTTAAGTGACAATTCGTGGCAAAGCCACGGGTAATTCAACTCGTGAGTGCTGATGCTTGCTATGGTGAAGCCAGCTATCCATAACTTACTGCAACAACACTATAGCAAAGATGGCAAGAACATAATTGTAATTGATGCTTATCCACACAGAATATGTTAATGCTATGTGGTTCAAGGTTCAGTCCAGTTCGAACCTGGTTCAAGGGTACCCATGACCCCCCTGAACCAAGAACCGAACCTTGATGTCCTACCCTGAACTGGACCTGGACTGAACCTGAACCTAGGTTTGGTTCAAGCAGTTCAGGTTCTGAACCTTGGTTCTGAACTGAACTTCGGCAACACTAATTCATGGTACATGGGCATTATGTGAGGAGGGCGCTAGGTTTGAGTCAGTGTTATGTATTCATTATTAACGGTCTTCAATGGCTCAATCAGACAATGAAAAATCATACTGCCTCAAACTTCGAGCATAGTTTTTTGTATCATAGTCTATAGAATACTGGGACATTAGACCTGAGAGTTCCATTATCAAGGCTCTTCTAAAGCCAGTGGAATTAAACAATGGGCGATAAATGTTGTTATCAATGAAGTATCACACAATGAGACAGCATCACTGTTCAAACATTCAAACATTCAAACCTCATCAACCGGTGCTACATCTCATTCTCATCTTCCTCTCCGCCTTTTGTATCAGCTCGTCCAACCATAGTAGAATATAAGCAGTTATGCGTAGAAAAGGCCTGTATGATATCTTGCAACCATGGAGGCCATGGTGACGATATCGCTAGTTCCATAATTGAGCGCCCAATCGGATCAGCCTCTGCAACACCTCTGATCCTATTCTCTCAATGATCTCGGTGTATGTGGTGAAAACTACTATTTTGACATTGTCATCTGAAGGCTTTGAGAAATAGCATATCAACCACCCCCACTATCAGTATACTGCAATGATTCAAGGAATGCAATATCCAAGGTATCTGTTTGAAGCTACAGCACTAGTGCCAGTAGTTTCTCATATTCCAAACAATCCAGCCTGCATGCAGCCTGATGCAGAGACACAAAGGTGGGATGTGGAATTCAATAATAAGATCATTTGTCTCATTGAGTGATTGAAGACTGTAGATCTGTTAGAGGAGAGATGAGCAGCTGCAATTTGAATCCCAGAATTATACTGTCAAAGTAGGATTGATGACAGGCCAGCAAATGAGGCCTAAGATCTACGGATGCATCATATTGTCTGGATCACTGAACTCTAGCAGATGGTAAGATGACCTTGAGCTGCATGATACAGTGTCAAGTTGACAACAACTTCATTACTTATGTTGTGTAGATCATCCAAGTCACTGTTGATGTCACAAGCCGATTTCTTTCAACTAGCTAGCGACTAGTGACGGACTTCAAACCCTTATCTTATCTAAGCGCGTGCCTAAGCAATCACATGCAGAGACCCCAATCACCCTATCACGTGTTGCCAGACCCCTGGACACTCTGTGCCGTGTACCTACACCCATTATAGGGTTATCTATATTATAACGGACTATCAGCTTACATAATACTATACAGCAGCCACACATGTACAAACAGTAGAAAAGCATATATACTGGCTGGCGAGCTGGGTAGCACCCCAGACTCATCTTGGCCTTATATGCCTTGAGTAGCCTCAGACTAGGAATACACCTTTGTGCGAGTACTATTCCCCTGAGTAGTTGCTTGAGTTGTTGCTTGTGTCAGTCGATGTGGCAGTCAAAAAAAAAAGATATGCCACCAGCATTGGCAGGCTTTGCAGTAGATGGCCATGCACATTATAAATACATACCAGACCAGCTCAGCTGCTGCAAGCTCGTATTGGCTGGATTAATGTGCAACATAATATGGGGAAGTTGGCAGAGTACTTCTCTGCCTGTCAGAGCATACCATAGTGCAAATAGTTCCCTTGTGATTTGCCGTTGTGTTTGTGGGAGTGGTCCTGATGAGGGGTGCGTTGTAAACAGTGGATTTTGTAAAGGTAAAGATGTGACAGGCAAGGACACGCCAGAAGGATGATTTTGATGCCTCATAACTGCCTGCATAGGTGATAATGATCAGTGCTAGGGCCTTCACTCCTTCCAGCAGTGTTAAAATCACCTCCTCATGTCTCTGGATGCCAAATTCATCTTGCTGGTTGCAAATGCTCAGGCCTAGCAGGATCGATGCTCTTCAATTTTGCGATAATGGATAGACAATGTGACTGCATGTGTTGGATTTCTCCTGACTTTGTGTAATGCGATGGTATGCATATCATCCTGAAAGTGCTCACATGCAGCTTATGAATATATCTTGCAAAGATCATAGCTATCTGGATATCATTAAATCCTGGTACTGCATGAGGCACAGTGCAGATCTGACACAGAACTAACATATAATGCCTAAGGGGGTCTTGCAGTGTTGTAGTTGGCAAGATAGGCGGCTCAGGGCTTTCAGGCTGAGACTATAAGAGAGGAATGGCAAAGGGGCTAGGAGCTTTAAGGGCTAGAAGCCAGGAGTCAGGAGAGATTAACCAGTCTGAGTCGTAAGTGACTCAGAGTACGGGTTATATACATTGTGGGGCTAGGACCCTAGGTACTATGGGTAGGACTAATGATACCTCTATTACAGATAGAAAAGTGGTGTCATAAGTATTGCGGCCAATAGGGCTGCAGGGCATAGGGCATAAGACATATGCATGTGATTAGCGACCGGTAATGGTCGCTATGGATTTGGTGGCCAAGGCATGTGATATGGCCATCTCGGCGATGACTCATATACCGACTGGGGTATGCCTATTAATATGACTATGGCGCTTTGTAAGGTGTACGGCTAAGTCATGTGACTTGGTTGGAACGGTAATGGTCTGCCGTATTAGTCATGCTTACGTAACCGAAATGCCGAAGGGCCTGGGCTACTCTGTAAGGAGATAGCCTATCGGTGTTAGCCGTCTGTAAGGACTGAGCTATACGTATGTCGGCGTATGCCGAGGGTTGTGATCAAGATTGATCAAGTTTTGGGTTACTACGAGATAAGATGGTTGGTAGGCCAGAGATAAGATGTGTATCTTAGATAAGATAAGGTCACGTGCTAGATTGAGGCCGTAGGGTGTCAAGCTAGGGAAGGGCGTTGATATTGAGCTAACAAATGGGATAAATTGCTAGAAATAGCAAGGAAATTGTAGAAAACAGATATAATCTGTGACAAGATCAGGTATGTAAGTTGGTCAAGTGGCAAATTGTGCAGCCATTGCACTCAATCAGAATGTAAGGATCTGGTACCTGTGGCTGCGTGAGTCCTGCGTCTGAACAGTCAGCAGTGTGCCATGCATGACACTAAGTGTGATACCTACCCCTTTGTCCAGGGTGATCAGCAAGTCTTCACTCACTGTTACGGATCAAACATCTGTTCAGCTGAATTAACTAAGTCAAGTTACTCAGCATATCGAGTAGTGCACTACTTGTCGGACTCCGTAGAGTCAGAGTGTCAATATACAAGTTGTAGGCTTAATTGCTCAAGCCTTTGAGAATGAGTATAAGATCCTTGTAATTCAACAAGGTCAAGCTGAGGAACTTGATGAGTATTTACATCGGCTTATATACTACTCATTATTGCTGGGGTCATAGTGTCTGTGGTACTGCTACCATTAAGTCCATAAGGCTAGTGTGCTAGTAAGACACATATGAAGTGTTGTGGTTGTGTGCAACAAAGGCTGAAACATAGGACATGGTGGTTAGACACCTGATATCAACTAGAACCTGATACATCATAGGACTAGGGGCATAGGGTTGTTGTACATGAAACAAGGGTCTTTGGTTGAGTGAGGATCCCTAGAATAAGGCACGTGAGAGAGTGGTTGGATGCTAAGTTCCTCCTCCCAGTGAGGCATCAAAAAGGTGAATATTCGAGTGTACCTGTGTGGACTGTAACACTCACCATGACTGCCTTGATGCTCTTCTCACCTTCACTGGGGGGCAGGATTAGTGCTTGTATGCAGTGTGGGAAGTTAACATGCTCAGCATGTGATGGTGTGATCAGAGTCGTGCATTGATCGGAGTCAATAGCATGTCAAGGCGGAAATGGTGGGCATAGCAGGAGTTGGGGGGCTGATAACTGGGGCAGATGAGTCACCGTTAGCATAAAATGGGACGGATTGTATGTACCTACACCATGTATTTGTAACCCATCTGACACAAGCACAATCTTAAGCAACAACTCAGGCTGTTATGGTTTGCACAGGCACTAATGAATATCTTTTACTGATGCCTCATTGGAGAGAGGGACTTAGTGTTCAACCACTTTATCATGCGCCTTATTCTAGGGAACTGACATGGGAACTGTGTGTACCACACAGTGGGGATCTCCCCCTATATCTGTTACAGGTCGAATACCCGTTCGTATATTCGAGTCGCGAATATAGATCGTTCTTCTGCACGTAGGCACGTCGCCGTATGCAAGGCAAACACTCGTTAGGTGCCTTCAAGTCCTAAGTGAAGTCCTTAGGAGATCGGTTAATATCCAATACGCGTTAGAGGATATAATCTGTTCGGGTGCGAGTCGAACAAAATATAAGACTCGCCTAAGTCCGAGAAGTCAGTGTGCACTTCGAGGACTTAGTCGTTCGGTTGCTCGAGAGAGAAATACTGAGCGTAGTTTCCTACGTTTGAGAACGAGTATAAGACTTCTTGTTTGTACAACAAGGTCGAGCTAAAGAGCTTCGACAGTAAGTACATGACTTTATATACTACGTTGGGTTTTAGGGGTCAAGTCCATCCCAGATGTCACCGCTACTATCTACGCTATAGTACCAAACGTTTGATAAGTATGGAGTGATATATCTGAAATGATAGATAGAAATGAAGATGGTGGTTGAACGCCATCTATCAGCCGCGGGATGATAAAGATGAAACGGTGGCAGAGTTGGATCTGCCAGAAGTGAAACGCGCCCTACATGCTAGTACAACTGGGGACATGCCCAGCAGAGTCACGAGTAGCCAGGGGGTTGGTTGCGCAACAAGTCCCTGTATTGTATTCGCCCGGTGGTGAGTTCTGTCGATATTCGAAAAATCAAAATAACTGTAACAATATCTCCTATCCTGCAAGGAGAACAGGAGTCGTTGAGGTGTTGATGACAACCCTGCCAGCCACAAGTGGGGACGACCATCCATCGACGAGGACACTAGTCGCTCGACCCCAGACTAGCAGTAGTGAGAGGAGGAGTTGTCGCCATCATGCTAGCATGCAGTAGAGAGAAGGTTCCCAGGGGACCCGCTCCCAAGATCAAGAATACAAGTTCTGAGGTTAAGCCTCAGAACGCTACTGGTATATATACATGAGAGGCTGCACAGCCGCTGTGGAGGACCCCACCCTAAAGCAGGGCCTGTGCACTAAGTCATGTGAGCCATAACAGAGGTAACGCAGTAACGTATAACTACTTGTGACGAGATAGGACCATAAGTAAAGTAGATAAGATAAAGGCTGGGCACTACCACACCAGCGTCAACCCGGACATGTGAGACTAAAGAATCACAAGTGAATATAGCTATTACGGGAGTAAGGGATGTGCTCACAATTTCTTGTGACAGGAACGCTGTTCAACTGGAGACCCTTGTTTCATGTACAACATGTTACGGGTCGAATACCCGTTCGTATATTCGAGTCGCGAATATAGATCGTTCTTCTGCACGTAGGCACGTCGCCGTGTGCAAGGCAAATACTCGTTAGATGCCTTCGGGTCCTAAGTGAATTCCTTAGGAGATCGGTTAATATCCAATATGCGTTAGAGGATATAATCTGTTCAAGTGCGAGTCGAAGAGAATATAAGACTCGCCTAAGTCCGAGAAGTCAGTGTGCACTTCGAGGACTTAGTCGTTCGGTTGCTCGAGAGAAAATACTGAGCGTAGTTTCCTACGTTTGAGAACGAGTATAAGACTTCTTGTTTATACAACAAGGTCGAGCTGAAGAGCCTCGACGGTAAGTACACGAGTTTTTATACTACGCTAGGTTTCAGGGGTCAAGTCTGTCCCAGATGCCACCGATACTATCTACGCTATAGTCCCAAACGTTTGATAGTTATGGAATGATATATCTGAGACGATAGATAGGAATGATGGCGGTTGAACGCCATCTGCCAGCTAGTAAACGATGAACATGAAACGGTGGCAGAGTTGGATCTGCCAAGGGTGAAACGCGCCCTACAGGCTAGTACAACTGGGGATGCGCCCAGTAGAGTCACGAGTAGCCAGGGGAGTTGGTTGCGCAACAAGTCCCTGTATCGTATTTGCCCAGTGGTGAGTTCTGTCGATATTCGAAAAATTAAAATGACCGTAACATCAGCCCCTCCCTAAGCATTCGTCGGCCTCGACGAATTTTCCAAGTTCCCCTCTTCAGAGTGCCTCGGCGTCCTGCTCGTTGTAGATGTCGCCGTTCCCGCTGAGGGACGGGGTCGTAGGAGTTCGCCATACGAAGTGTTGGCGGCATTCATTCTGTCGATGACCTGGTTGATTGAGCCCACAAGTTCTGCAAATATAATCGGGGCAGTCGAGGATCCAGTGGTTAGCGGAACCACACTGTCGACACGGCTGCTCAGGTGAGGGCCTCGCTGGTACCCGTAGGGAAGGGATATCGCGGAGGTATTCGTTATGTTGGTACCTCCAGTGGTGTGCGGCTCGGTGAAGGTTTCGCGCGGCCCATGTGGGTAGGGAGGCGGTGTCTCGTTCGTGCTCCCTCGCACCTCGCTCAAACTCCTCGCGGGTAATACTCTGCACTGAAGGAGATCGTCGAATAGGCGGCATGCTATTCGCTCTTCGCTGTCGCGCTGGGGTAGCCCTAGGGCTCGTCGGGCGTGCAGGTGGTTCACGTCTCCCGTTGCCTCCCATACCAGAAATACGTGGCGTCGGGTCTCTAACTCCTGTTCGGCGGGCCCTCTGAGTCTCGGTAGGCAACGGAAATAATACTCTATTGCCCTCCATAAAGTCAAACGGCCTTGCAACTCGGCGTCGTTCGTCGGGGGTGAAAAAGCGGGCGGGTCGCGGTGTGTATTCGGGTCGATTGGGAGCAACGTGCTCGCGATCCTCGAAGTCGTTGAGTGCGTGTCGTAGTCGGGCCGTCGTAGTGGCGGCCAATCGGTCGATAAGTCTGTCGGTGAGTAGCTCAAGTCCCTCTCTCTGCGCTCTGATCTGCCCCTCCATTCGGACGAGGTCCTCGGTGATGTTCTGGTACGAGCTGTAGACATGGGTGAGGTCCTGCGCGATGTCAAAGAGGGCCGACCAGCCATCGGCTCGGCCAGCAAAAGGTCCCTCGGCCCTGTACCAGAGGAGGGTGTGTCTAATCTGCAGATGTTGGGGGGAATACCTTCTTGGTGGCGTACCTCGCGGTCGGCCTTCTCGACGGTCTGCATCGCCCGGGGTTGTGGTACGGCGGGGGAGCTGGTGGCGAGTCGTCGACATGCTATTACTGTCTTGTTTTCGAGTGTCGGGGTTGTCCTGACTCTCGTCCTGTGGTAGTCTTTTATCAGCTCCTTGGAATGCTCCAAGTTCGCCTCGTCTTCCCATGAGTTGTCGGCCGTGGCATAGCCTTTCCACTTGACGAAGTATTGGTGCTTCTTTCTTTGCCATCTGTCAGCCAGGATGGCTTCGACTTCGTATTCTTCTTGTCCCTTGATGATATCAGGTGGCGGTCGTAGGTAATTGGGTCCGTGTACCCTTGTTTCGTTGAATGGTTTTAGTAAGGCAGCGTGGAAGACCGGATGAATTTTCCAATTCGCCGGTAATTGTAGCCGGTATGTCGTGGGTCCCATCTTTTCTGTGATGGTGAAGGGTCCTTCTCTTTTTGGTGCCAGCTTGTTAGATTCATAGGAGATCGTTAGGTTCTTTGCGTCGAGCCAGACCTTATCCCCTTTCTCAAGCTTCGGCAGTTCTCTGAGGAATCGCCCTGCCATTCTTTTCTGGGCTAATTCATGTGCGATGAATGCCATCTTTCGCGCCTCTTTGATCTTCTTGATCCTGTCGACAGCTGCCGGGACGTTCCCTACTCTGTCATAGTCTGGGAATCCTCTCGGGACGTATCCTAAGATTATTTCGAGCGGCGCTGGCCGGTTTTCGGTTCGTCTGGTGTTGTGCGCAAATTCGACGTCAGGCAGTCGTTGTACCCATTGGAACGGGTCGTTCATGCAATAGATGCGAAGGTATACTTCGATCTGTTGATTCATTCTTTCTGTCTGTCCGTCGGTCTGTGGATGGTACGCCGTGCTCATTGCTGATTCCGTTCCCTGCAGCTTGCATAATTCTTTGAAGAGCTTTGATGCAAACTGCGGTCCTCTGTCTGAAACGATCTTTCGGGGGATGCCATATAGCGAGTAGATTTTTCGGTGAAATATCTCTGCCGCCCCTTCGCTAGTGATCGTTTTGTCGCATGGGGTGAGAGAGATGGCCTTGGATAGGCCATGGTCGACAATCACCATCATGGAGTCATACTTTCCGACTCTTGGCAGATCGGTGATAAAATCGACCGAGCACTGTGAGAATGGGAGGGCGTCTTCCCGTGTTGGTATTGGTTGCAAAGGGGGTTTTAGCGGATTCCTATCAGGTTTCATCTGTTGACAGATTGCGCAGCCCCGGACGTATTCCGCTATCATTGTTCCCATGTCAGGCCACCAAAAGTGGGTCTTAACTTGTACTGTTGTACCCCAGATCCCGGGGTGTCCGGCCGGGATCGTGTCGTGGTATTTTGCGATGACGTCTCGTCGAAGGCCCTCGTCCCTTGGTACGTACATCCTGCCCCTGTAGAGCAATATTCCATCTGTTTGTTGCCATTCATCTGCGGTGGTTCTCGCGGGGAATTCGCCTGTGCCCCCTAGAGCGCGGATCGCCTGTTCCGCAGATTCATCTCGATCGTTGGCGTTCTTGATTCGATCGATGATCGGGATCTGGATTGCGTGGACGACGAGTTCATCGGGAATCATGGTGATTCCCTCGTTGTCTTCGTTGCTTTCGTCGAGGTGATACAACCTGGACAATGTGTCGGCCATGACTAATTTCCTTCCGGGGACGTGTTGTAACTTCAGGTCGAATTGCGAGAGGAATAGATGCCATCTCGCTTGTCGCCGATTTAGGTGCTGTGCGCTTCTCCAGTACGTCAGGTTCTGATGATCACTTCGGATCAAGATCCGATGCGGTGCTCCTTCTAACAGGTGCCGCCATTCTTCTAAGGCTCGGACTATTCCGAGTAGTTCGCGATCGTAGATTTCGTAGTTCCGTTCTGTAGATGTCAGGGACTGTGAGAGATATCCCACTGGCCGTTCGTGCCCTGTTTCATCTATCTGTTTCAGTACTGCTCCTGTGGCGAACTGAGATGCGTCTGTTTCGAGGATGAACGGTTTCTCCTTGTCTGGTGTTCCTAGTGCGGGCGCCGTCGTGAATGCTTTATTCATGAATTCGAATGCTTTCTGTTCTTTCTCCGTCCATTGGAATCCTGTCCCCGTGACCGTTTTTGTGAGGTCTACCAGGGGTCGGGCGTGCGTAGAGTAGTGATCAATAAATTTCCGATAGAAGTTTGCGAATCCTAAGAAGGATCTGACTTCTTTGAGATTTCGAGGAGTCGGCCACTCCTTAATCCCATTGAGTTTCGCTGGGTCCATCTGGATATTTCCTGGGGTGATGACTAGTCCCAGAAATTCGACTCTGTCGACACTGAAGGCGCATTTTTCAGGTTTCACAAAGAGATGGTTATCCACCAATCTCTGAAGGATTCGCCGCTCTCGTTCCTTGTGTGTTTTCTCGTCTTCCGAGAAAATGAGGATGTCGTCCATATAAACAAGCACCCATCCTTCGAGGACTTCTTCTTTCAGGATTTCGTTCATCATGGCCTGAAAGGTCCCAGGTGCATTGCACAATCCGAAAAACATAACCGTGGGCTCGTACAACCCTCGGTTTGTTTTGAAGGCCGCTTTCCATTCGTCTCCCTTCTTGATCCGCACGTTGTTGTATCCTGCTCTAAGGTCCATTTTTGTGAAGATCTTTGCTCCCTTTAGCTTTTCCAGGAGCTCTGAGATTAGTGGCAAGGGATAGACGTTCTTTATCGTCCCTTCGTTCAGATATCGATAATCTTGACAGGGCCGTAGGCCGCTGTCCTTCTTCGGGACGAAAAAGAATGGTGACGCCATCGGGGATTTTGAAGGGACTATGAATCCCTTGGCCAGGTTTTCCTTTAAGAATTCGTCCAGCGCCTGCTGCTCTTTAGGCGAAAGTGCATAGACTTTGCAGTCTTTCGGCACGAAATCGGGTTTTAACTCGATTGCGTGGTCCCATGGTCTCGACGGGGGGAACGCTGCTGCGGACTCCTTGCTGAACACCTTGGCGAAATCCAATAAGTGCTTCGGGACCATCTCCTCAATCGTTCGTTCTGGTTCGGGGGTTTTTTGTGCGAATTCCTGGGATTTTGTCAGCGCTTTCCTGACAGCGTTGATGATTTGTATCTTTGTTCGGAACTTCTTTCGCGTCTCTCCTTTCTTTCCTATGATCCTAGGGTTATCTTTTGCGAAGCGTCGGATCGCTTCGTATTCTTCGGGAGTATAGAGCCGCTGCGCCGTTTCTTCTGGCTGGTCCGTGGATCCGAACCCTTTCTCCCCTCGTTCCGTTTCATCTAGGTCTTTGACCTCTAAGATGTCGGGGGTGAGGTGTCGTTCGAAAATTATCTGGGCTATTCGCATGCCCGGGATAATTCTATGCGCTTTGTCTGAGTAGTTGAAGACGATGGCTCCGACGTCTCCTCGGTAGTCCGAGTCTATGATTCCGGCTTGTACCACCAATCCGTGTCTGAGGGTGTTGCCTGATCATCCGGCCAGCCTTCCATACGATCCCTTCGGGATCTTCATTTTTACTCCTGTGGAGACGAGTTTCCATCCTCCGGCGGGAATCTCGGTTTCTTCTGCGGCGTAAAGGTCATACCCCGCAGCTTCTTGGGTCCCCCTTGTTGGAATTTTTCCTTCTGGGGCAACTACCATCTCCACCGTATCCATTCGGATCGTGGCTTCCTGTTTCTTTTCTTCTGCCCCTAGTATCGATCGTACATCGACTGTTTGGTCCTTCCAGTCGATCGTGGGGTTTTCGTCTTTTAGCCATCCATACCCTAGAATCATGTTCTCTGTTCCGATTGATCCTACCAGGAATCGGACCTTTCGCGTTTTCTGGGTCTTCGGATATCGTAGTAGTATGGTAGCTTCTCGGTCTATTCGCCCATCTTTGTTTTCTGTTCCGTCAACATTTTTGACGATGATCGGGTTCTTCAAGGGTTGCGTGGGCACCTTGTATTTTTCTACCACTCTGCTGTGGATCAGGTTCGACATTGCTCCTGAGTCGATTAGTGCGTTGCACTTCACGGGTTTTGCCAGCGTCATGATTACCGGGATGAAGAGGGATCGATTCTTCTCGAACGAGGTAATTACATGTGCTGCTTTCTCGGAGGGTAAGACCGTGGGCTTCCCTCCTAGGCAAAATCCTGTTCGTCTACGAGCCTTGCTAGGAGCTCGGGGTTCTTGGCTTTCAGAGCCCTAATTGCTGTGACCGCCCTGTTAGCGGTGATGTATTCAGTCTCTTCCTCAGAGACTTCTTCAATGCGAGCTTCTTGCTCGGCTTCTTCTTCTTCGGTTTTTCGAGTAGTCCGCCTAGGGCGGGCTGGCTTCCTCGGCCTCTTCGGGCAGTCTCGCGACATATGCCCTGGCTGGTGACAGGTGAAACATTTTCCCTTTTTGATGTGATCGTCCCTTTCCTGGGTGGTCATTCGATCTACATCCATTGCATTCGGATCTTTCGGTGTGGGTGTCTGCGGAGCACTAGTGCGTCCGTTATTCTGGTTCGAGGCTTGCCAAGCCTTTTTCTTGACAAACGGTTTATCCCGTTTCAAGAATATCTTGTACGTATTTTCATAGTACGAGGCAGCGGACTGCCATTCATCAATGGTCGCTGGTAGCGGCCGAACGCCGATGATGTATCGGGTCGTATGTTCGGGTAACCCTTTCTCGAAGAGGGTTATGAGCAACGCGTTTCCGTCCGCGCTGTATCGATCGTACTGGGCCTTCCCGGCCAAGTTGTTGAACTCGGTGATATAATCATCGATGTCCTTTCTGTCCTGAGTTACGTCCAGGATTTTCTTCCGCGCTTTCTGTACCTCTTCGATGGCTCCGAAGGCTTTCTGGAAGTCTGCATCAAATTGTGCAAGACTAGGCGGGAAGAATCGTTTCGTCTGGGGGTTCGTATAAACCCGGTGATAATTCTGTTTCCATTGGCCCGTTTTCCCCTCGTTCGAAATATAAGAGAGGATAAAGATCACTCTCTGAACGTCGTTCTGGAACGACGTTTCGTACATCGTAAACCAGGAATTGCACTGGTTTATGAAGTTCTGCATGTCGGATCGTTCCCCGTCGAATACGTCGGGGGGATTGATCTTTATCATTGGGGGTCGGTAGTACGGGTTCGGCGCCGGAGGTTGGGGCTGCGGCGCATTCGGTGGTGGAGGCCCTCCTGGGGGTCCTCCTCCTCCCGGGTATCCTCCACCCGGGTTTCCTGGGTTTCCTCCGGGGTTCCCTGGGTTTCCTCCAGGGTTTCCTCCTCCGGGGTTCGTGGGGGTTCCTCCTCCGAGCCCTCCAGGAGGGGGGGCGTTCCCTCCTCCGAGTCCGAGGTTTCCTCCCAGTCCTCCTCCGCTTGTACTTGCGGAGGTTCGTCCAAATAGGCCTGAAGGCCACGTTCCTGGGTTTGTCGTTCCCATTCCTCCGCCTGGGCTAATCCAAGACGGATCTCCTCCGCTACCCATTCCGGGTGCGTTCTGTGGGGGATTTCCAAAGAGGTTTGTTCCTCCAGCCATAGACCCAACCCCACTCTGCGCAAAAGCAGATATAAATCCTGGAGGGTCCTGTCCTCCGGTCTGGCTGTTATCTGTTCCTGTAAAGTTTCCAGGATTTCTCCCATCATCTCCGATGCGCTCAATTCCTGCCATTCCTGTGGCGCCCGAAGGCTGATTCGTATTTCCATCGGCATCGGAGGTTCTGTTGATGGTTTCGGTTTCGTTTTCGGTCAACGTCGTGGTTGACATCGGAGGGATTTCTCTGAATCGTTCGAACGCTTCACGCGTTATTTCCCAAGCGGTCGTTCTTGCGGAGGGGTATACTTCTACCCACTTCGATGCCCTATCTTCTCTTGGAATGACAACAATTCCTCCGCGGTTATGGAAGGCTCCAATGGTGTCAGTCCACTCGTATCGGTTGAGTCTGTAGACTCCCTGAATGTCCTCGGGCAAGAGTTCAATCAGTCGTGCTGGGAATTCTGGTCCAAATATCATGTGCCCTTGCACCGTGGTAGGTGAGGGAGTGATAAGCTCGACCTTCTGTTACGGGTCGAATACCCGTTCGTATATTCGAGTCGCGAATATAGATCGTTCTTCTGCACGTAGGCACGTCGCCGTGTGCAAGGCAAATACTCGTTAGATGCCTTCGGGTCCTAAGTGAATTCCTTAGGAGATCGGTTAATATCCAATATGCGTTAGAGGATATAATCTGTTCAAGTGCGAGTCGAAGAGAATATAAGACTCGCCTAAGTCCGAGAAGTCAGTGTGCACTTCGAGGACTTAGTCGTTCGGTTGCTCGAGAGAAAATACTGAGCGTAGTTTCCTACGTTTGAGAACGAGTATAAGACTTCTTGTTTATACAACAAGGTCGAGCTGAAGAGCCTCGACGGTAAGTACACGAGTTTTTATACTACGCTAGGTTTCAGGGGTCAAGTCTGTCCCAGATGCCACCGATACTATCTACGCTATAGTCCCAAACGTTTGATAGTTATGGAATGATATATCTGAGACGATAGATAGGAATGATGGCGGTTGAACGCCATCTGCCAGCTAGTAAACGATGAACATGAAACGGTGGCAGAGTTGGATCTGCCAAGGGTGAAACGCGCCCTACAGGCTAGTACAACTGGGGATGCGCCCAGTAGAGTCACGAGTAGCCAGGGGAGTTGGTTGCGCAACAAGTCCCTGTATCGTATTTGCCCAGTGGTGAGTTCTGTCGATATTCGAAAAATTAAAATGACCGTAACACAACAACCCTATGCCCCTAGTCTTGCAACATATCAGGTTCTAGTTGATATCATGTGTCTAACCACAGGGTTCCTATGTTTCAGTCACTGTTGCGCTCAACCACAACACTTCAGATTTGTTATCTTAGCATGCTAGCCTTACGGACTTAGTGGCAGCAGCACCAAGGACACTATGACCCCAGTTATAGGATCGTAGTATATAATCCGATGTAAATATTGGTTGAGTTCCTCAGCTCGACCTTGTTAAATTACAAGGATCTTATACTTGTTCTCAAAGGCCTAGGTAATTAAGCCTACAACTTGTATATTGACACTCTGACTCTGCTGAGTCCAACAAGTAGTGTGCTACTTTATACGCTGAGTAACCCGACTTAGTTAATTCAGCTGAACAAATATTTGATCCATAACTGTTACGGTTATTTTGATTTTTCGAATATCAACAGAACTCACCACCGGGCGAATACAATACAGGGACTTGTTGCGCAACCAACCCCCTGGCTACTCGTGACTCTGCTGGGCATGTCCCCAGTTGTACTAGCATGTAGGGCGCGTTTCACTTCTGGCAGATCCAACTCTGCCACCGTTTCATCTTTATCATCCCGCGGCTGATAGATGGCGTTCAACCACCATCTTCATTTCTATCTATCATTTCAGATATATCACTCCATACTTATCAAACGTTTGGTACTATAGCGTAGATAGTAGCGGTGACATCTGGGATGGACTTGACCCCTAAAACCCAACGTAGTATATCAAGTCATGTACTTACTGTCGAAGCTCTTTAGCTCGACCTTGTTGTACAAACAAGAAGTCTTATACTCGTTCTCAAACGTAGGAAACTACGCTCAGTATTTCTCCCTCGAGCAACCGAACGACTAAGTCCTCGAAGTGCACACTGACTTCTCGGACTTAGGCGAGTCTTATATTTTGTTCGACTCGCACCCGAACAGATTATATCCTCTAACGCGTATTGGATATTAACCGATCTCCTAAGGACTTCACTTAGGACTTGAAGGCACCTAACGAGTGTTTGCCTTGCATACGGCGACGTGCCTACGTGCAGAAGAACAATCTATATTCGCGACTCGAATATACGAACGGGTATTCGACCCGTAACAATAACACAGGGGAATAGAACTTGCACAAAGGCATATTCTTGATCTGAGGCTACTTAAGGCATATAAGGCCAAGACAAGTCTGGGGTGCTACCCAGCTTGTCAGCCAGTATATATGCTATCTAGGTGTTTGTACATGTTTGGCTACTGTACAGTTATTAGTCAGCATGAGTTCATAGAATTGTAAGGTAACCCTATAATAGGTGTAAGTACATAGTACAGGGTGTCTGGAGTCATGGTATCTGCATATGATATATGGGGTGTTTGGGGTCTTGCAGGTAACTGTGGAGCGGGCACCTAGATAAGATAAGGTACTTTGGTGTGAATTTAGTCAGAGGCTAGTTGGATGAAATTGGACTGTGACACCATCCAGATGAAGTCCCTGGAGTCTGAAAGGGAGCATATAGCCTCACAAGCAGGCACCTTTCCATAAATTTTGACATGCAGTATGGTAAACTTGTCATCACTTTGTTCTGGAAGATGTACTGGTCTGCAGAATTGATGAACTGATTTTCTTCAGCTTCCATGTGGGACGAGTTGGTCTGCTCAGCAAGCTGCCTTTCGCTAGGCAAGATGTTAAAATCAAAGACCCACAGGCCTAAGTCCTTGCCCTGTCTCCAAAAAAACAGACTTGGTTCCGAAGACATAACAGACCCATACAGATGAGTGCAATCAAGGGGCAGATATGATTCACAAATTCATTGGGCCTCAGTCTTCCCAGGCAATGTGATACCCAGTTTTGCCTTGCAGTGATACAACATGGGATATTGTTGTTGAGGACAGTGCAAAGAGTAGCAGCAACCTCCTGATGCCACCCTCAGCAACACATCATGTTGCCATAAGTAATCTATCATTGTGTGAGGTGAAGAATGGTATCCGCAGATCTGGGTGTGGTGTCCATGATGGTGCCAGATCTGCACAAACACTGACAGAGAGGGGCAGGACCGGGTCGGCCAATTGAGGATAGTGGAGTGAACATGTGAATGCTTCATCTGAAACCTCTACTTTGTCAGAGGATGCGTTGAGGAAATCAACTACAGCAAGTTCCAGTTCTCACATATTGCTGTCGTGCTCCACTAGGAAGCCATCATCCAAAGCTGACCAGACAAGGCCCAAATATCACATTGTAAATGGCACATCAATGTTCAATGTCCAGACTCACCAGTCCACAAGTACCACTCTTCCAATTCCATATGACTAGCTCATTGTGGTGTTTGTTATTATGGGCAAAGAGAACACCTAGATATTCCACAGACACCGAGATTGTATATGAGGAGTCATTGCCCTCAGGCCTGTGGGACAGAATGGTGGGTAGTGTTGCAAGGTCTGGTCTGGTCCGGTCTTTTGCATGTTTTGGGCAGGACCAAGGACCAGGACCAGGACAACACCAGTGTGGTTAATGAGAGACCTGACTGAGGACCAATCCCAAGCAGGACCATGGTCCTATACCAGTTCCAGGACTGGTCTGAACCGGTCCAGGACCAATTGAATGGTCATTCACTTCACTAGATTATATTTGTAAGAATTATGATGAAAGGGCACTTATTGCTCAACATGTATCAAAACATACTTAGCACAGCTTGCAAATTGACTATGATGTACTGATTGTTGAGTTTTGCCAGTATGGTTGGTACACTGAAGCTGGTATATATTTATATATGCCACTGTGGTGACTGCACATCTCAGGTTTAACCTGATGACATTTTATTGTTACATTCTTGTATGACACAATGAGTAGTAATAGTGACCACCAAGTGGTTGGAAGCCAGTGACTGCATGAGATTGAACTGCATATATATCTATTTCAATATGCAAGTGTCAAAGCTACTGGGCAGGATAATATACAACTGTGTGCAAGTCAACAAGATTAGTGATAATGTGATGGCAGACTGCATGTGTTAAGCACTGCCCAAGAAAATAGCAGTACTTCATTGTATCATTAATATCAGAAGCTTTACTGGTGAAAACTATTCTTGTCAGGTTTTGTGATGCTTAGCTAGTGGTACATACATGATGCAGATCATCTTGTATCACTACTGGAGTCTTAGGTACTTGATTTTATGTTTAAATTAGTGCATCATAGTTTACAACCTTGGAGTCGAAGCACTATTCTATGCTAACTTTTGGGACCGGTCCGGGACTGGTCCAGACTGGTCCCAACTGGTCCTGTATAGATTGACAACTTGTTGGGACCAGGACCAGGACCATGATAGGACAGGGACTGGATCGGACCGCTGAATTGGTCCTAATCAGTCCGTCCTGGTCCTGTCCTTGGTCTTCAGCGGTCCTTGGGACTGGACTTCGCAACACTAATGGTGGGGCTGGGTGCTGATGCCCAGTGAAAAGCTGCCATATCCTTAGTCTACCTGTAAATATCAGTTAATATCAGAAACTATATTGAGATAATCATTCATACCGCAAGCTAATAAAAGCTAAATGCCAAGAGTCCGGGTGGTCCGCCAAGACTTTCGACGTACCCATACATACTAGTTATTGGCAGAGCACTGTTTAGTGGTAGTTATATGCTCCTCATTGTGGTACATACAAAAATGCAATGAACTTGCAAGTCCACACTGCGCTGCTCACAAACCCAAGTGCCCACATGAGCTAGTCACAAAATTGCGTCATAGGCAGGTGTCTCGTCACAGTAGCATCTTCTTTCCCCTCATCTCTTCTTCGTACCTCCACCATCCCAAGGAGTAGCTGCCTTATACCAGCATATTTAAGGCTTTGGATGTAGATTTAGTGAGCATATGCACACACACACCGGCCTCTGTCATCTCTTGAGTCCCTAACCATCCTCTCAGCTTGATTACGAAAACCTCCAATCTTTGAGTTTTTCCGGTACACATTAATGCCATTTCCTCCACTCACTTTTCGAGATCACAGTGCTAAGGTACATGCATCTCCCTTTCCCACCTAAATACTAGCTTATTCCATGGCGGTTTGTGTGTGAGCACAAACCGCTACGGTGGTGCCAATCACATTCTGGGGACAATGATGCCACATGCACAATTCCGTGAGGGACAAGGTGCATGTATGGATTCTCTGTTTATAGGTTCAGATTTGAACATGACATATGCAGTGCCTGGAAATGCAATGTGCAGTGCATTTTGGCTATGTGCCGTGAAGGTATGTGTGCGAATCACACTGTGTCTGCAGATTGTTCACTAACACCAGCGGTGCCACATGCACTGTTTTGCAAGGAACTTGGTATTCTTGTTGAGTCTGTGGGTCTGCGCACATGGCACTGCGGGAGGATTCGGTATAATGCAAAACCTGCATCGAAATGTTCAGGGTATGTTCTAGTAGCCTTCGATAGATTTCAGCAGCTTAGCAATTAGACTTTGAGATGTATTGATACATTCTGATTGAATGAAGAGCAAAGGCCTCTAGGTATGAGTATAACCTGATAATTTTGAGTAGGCGGAATTTCTCAGCCAAGGCCCTCTGGTATTTTGCAGTAGCTCTCAGTATGCTGGAAAAAATCTTATGTATAATGAGGTATAAATGCTACATATCAAATCCTTCTCTGATAGCATTGGGTATCGTACAGTAGCTACTGCTAGGATGTTGGACGCTTAAAATCATACCCATTCCTATCAACCGTTCGGTTTTGTATCAGATCGTACCCATTATCAATTGGTAGGTTCTGGTATGAGGTGCTTTCACTGGGGCTGATGGGTGGGCAGCCCCCATGCTCAGCACACACAGATGAATATGAATGAGATTGATGGGACTGATGGCACATATCATGGCCATTTATTAGCAGGTGCTAACTTACGGTGTGACAGTATATATGCACCACGATGGCCGCTGGATGACCACCAAGAGATCTTAGGAAGGGTCCATTCCAAAGTCCTGAATAACGATCCTTCAGAGTCCACCTCCTCTCTGTCAGACCGATGCCCAGGTACAAGAGGAACTGAGGAGGATATACTTGAATAAAACCAAGCTGAGGATCAGACTTGGTGGGTTTCTACTATATATACATGGGTCTATGTGTGTACCTATGTGTCTCGCATACCTGTAATGGTTTAGCGGTGTCTGGGTAGTGAACTAGAGTTAGTAGACTTCATTAGACCTTTGTCAAGGGTTTCTGTGAATTGTAACATGTGTGATGTGGCTGGGGATCTGCGATGTGTGGTAACCCTGTATATCTACTGATCCCTGAATTGTGATTGAGTTGAAGTTGTATGAACGCTTCCTGGAATATATATGTGGTTCTGATATTTTCAGGAATGCTTCTGTGAAGTGTAAACTAATGAAAGAAGTGAACTTGATTACTGTCTGGCTTTTGACTTAATGTATCACTGGAAGATTAGGAACTTGTTCAACCTTATGTTTAAATGTCGCCTTATGGAATCCTTGTGCTTCTGGGGTTATTAGAATACTTCTTGTGGTTCTTTGTGGAGTTTATTGGGACGTCTTCTGGGTCTTCTGTGATAATGGGATTTATTGGTTTTATTTTTAATGCTGCTGTGATTTATGGTGTTATTGCTTTATGGATTTTGTTAGAGGGTTCAGATAGAACTGGGTTGTTATTGGATTGAACCATGTGGATTGGTTTGGGATTTATTATGACTGGTTTTTGGGAACTGTTTGGGATGTGTGTTATAATTGGTTCTTTAACCCTGACACTCTCTTCAATGCTCCAGAGTACTGAGGGCAGCTGAGAATCCTGTCTCCTTGAGCCTGTGCCAGAATGGCCCCATATAGCTTCCAAACCTGACCTGCTAGCATAGGCACAATGTCTTGTCTCTTGTAATCAAGGGTTTCCCCAGGCTCCTAGAACCAGCCATCGCTGGAGTGTTCTTGCTCCAACAGTCATAGTTGTGCTAAACACTCAGAATGTGAATCATGTGATAATTACTATATCAGTCAGGAGTAAGGGGAGGAGAACGGATGGCCAAACTGGTCATCCAAAATCCCCGGGTGCCAGTTGACATGTGCTAAATGGGCACTCTCAAACAACACTTTTGGCACATTCACAGCTTGTGATTAGCATAACCCCACTGCAGGTGCACACCAGTCAAGCAGCGGAGTATGTGCATACTGGCACTCACAGCACAGAGTGCACATGCTGTTTGCACACACAAGTAAAAAGAGTAGTTTAGTTTCCATCTACTTCAGTAATACTGACCCAAGCAATGATCTCAAACAAGAGCCAGGGTAATAGTTGACATGCACTAACTTCTCAGCACTAGAGCTTGGGCAATGTTACTTGCACAAAGGCACATTGTGATCTGAGGTAGTACGAGGTGTAAATGGCCAAGACAAGTCTGGGGCCTTACACAGCTTGTCGGCCAGTATATATGTTTGTACAGTGTTTGGTGCTACTAGGCCAGTAATGGCATCTGACAGTAAAGTGGCTGTGTCTGCATCTGTCAAGGTAGTCATGCCAGCATAGCAGGTATGTGGGGAGCACCATAGTAAGTAGTTAGTGTGTCATGATGATCAGGGACCGATGGTTCTTGTTGATCTGTGATGTGATTGGTGGTTCTCATTGATCAAGGTTTAGTTGGTAATGGTGTATGATGATTGGTGGTTCTTGTGGATCAGTATATGATCAGTGGTTCCTGTTGACCATGGGTTTTTAAGGCCCATAATGGCCAGGTCTATAGATAATAGGTCGTGCCAGTAATGGCAAGGGTTTGTCAGAGACAGATGACATTTAGGTGTCTGTTGGCCAGGTTGGTACACAGGTCGATTGGGTTACATGATGTGCGATGTGGCATGGGTGACCCAGGTACTTAGGATGACAGGTAATGTGGTGCATGGTGTGGCACAGATGGTTCAATGACACAGGTTGGTAGATTTATGTGACCAGAGTCTGGCTGCTGCTGTGGTGACCTGTACATGGTTGATGGCAATGGATATTTAGGCAGTGGTGTGGCTGGTGCTGCTTTGACTAGGGTTAGGGTTTAGATGTGGCTGGCAATGCCATGAGGCTGTTTGGCTAGTGCCCTGGGTGATTCTGTATCCAGGGGCTTCTACTAGCTATGGCATCTGGTTCTAGCATGGTTAACAGGGGTTGATGAGTGTTTTGGAGGTGCTCTGGTATTGGTGGTTGTCTGTCTTAACCATGAGCAGGGTATTGGATTGGTTGTGTCTTAGGATTTTGAAATTGTCCTGTGACAATAGTACATGCACAAAGGCATATTACCAGTCTGGATTGTTCAAGGTGTAAAAGCCCAAGATGAGTCTGGGGTGCTACCATGCTCATTGGCCAGATATATGCTATCTAGTTGTTTGTACATTGTTTGGCTACTGTATAGTTCTTAGTCAGCAGTTATAGTCCTTTGAGTATTGTAACCCTATAATGGGTGTGGTACATGGCACAGGGTGTCTGGGGTTATGGTTTCATATATGGTATATGGAGTGTTTGGGGTCCTGGCATGTGATGTGATAGGTCGGCACTTAGATAAGATAAGAAAAGGTGTTAGGTACTATTCGTTGGCTAGGGCAATGAAATCAACCTGTGACAATACAGATGCAATGTGCTTGCTATGAGATGCATGCAATATATGTATGATCACAAGTCCACTGCTTTCAGTTCACCATGGCTTCACTCTCGAGCAATTTCTTCATATCCTTCAGGTATTCCATGAAACAAACCCATCTATATCTGCATTCTTGGGGTTCCTCTTACAGAAACCAGAATATACTCACCAGGTTGAGTGACAAGACCACCCTGGGCCCTCAGAGCTAACTGGGGTGAGGCAGGTGGAAGAATGCCAAGTTCAGAATGAAGTCTGAACTTAGCGCTCTACCCCCTATATATATTAGCATAGCATTTACACATATATATCCTAGCCACCAGTAATGGCACTGTGTAGTGAGTGTAGGTGATTGTAGGGAGGGTGCTTCAGAAGCACTTAGCATGAGTTTAAGTGTGAGTCACATTTTGCCCATGACATTGAGCTTACAGACATAGCTGTGAATGTTACAGGTACTGTGGACTGCTTGGCTATGAGCTCTGCAGCAAGAGAACAGACTGAAGAATTGGCCCCAGTGATAACTATGGTCAAGCACTTACATGCCTGTCCATATAGAAACATACCACTCCACATCTCAGCTGCGTGTGGCTAGGCATGGTGGAGTGAGCAAATATGGCACCATTCCAATTTTGTCAGTCAGACCAAGTCACAGCATTCCATGTAATGTCTCTGCATGGCTCATTGTGACCCGCTGATGTTTCCTAATCCATTGACAGCCTCGCTTATCCATACTGCACCACTGTAGACACCATACATCCGACTCGGTCCATTATAAAACAAGCTGGACCACCAATAAAAAACATGCTGAATCATACACAGACATGCATTTGTAGATACAAAAGAGGCAGAATCACATTGAAACATACACAGACAGGAAAAGTGAGCAAAAAATCTAGGTATACACATGCAGGATCAGACAGAGTCATGTCGAGCAACAATATGCACCTGTGTGCAGTGCGGACACCCGAACCAGGCAAATCCATGTTGGTACATGCTATCATATGGGCTCCATCTGTGAGGCAGTGGGCAGCACAATTTTTAGCACATGAATTCCTGATGCACATATACTGTCAGTAGATGATGTGGTGTGACTAAGGACGTACTAAGATAGTAGTGTCTTCCTGCAAATGCCACTTCAATCAAATCAGATACCCAACTGTGAAGCTGTTGATGGTCACATACCGATACAGGAAGCCCCTCAGCTTTCATCTTCCAGTTCTAATGATGTATGTCAGTGCTTGTAATGAGGTGATCATAAGGTGAGAATGCACCTCCTTAACTTCGTCTGGTGTTAGTCAAGACCTGTCCACCACCAATGAAATGCAACATAGAGTCACCGGCTGGCATGACTGTCTCAGGAGCTAGAGACAGTGGCCACAGCTGTTGCTGTAGGAGTGGCTGTACACAGTGCTGCCACATTGATGATAGTTAATGTTCTGCCATGAATAGACTTGAACATACCAATGCAGAGAGCCCATACTGTAAAGCTGCGACAGTGAAATAGTAGTAAGAGAAAACAAGATGGTGGTCAGAGAGAAACCGTGCTCCACAGAAAGTTTTCATGTTACATCACAATGAATCTTGTGTGGCTGAGAGGAACTATGTAATCAACACGATGGTCAAGCTTGCAGAGAACATTGGTAGAGCATGAGTGATGCTGACCTGATGGAGGTGCATCTGGAAGAACATGATTGAGATTGGTTGTGTCTGTTTGATATGGCTCAGTGTGGATCAGCCTAACAGTGCTTGACTGTAGTTTTCACTGGGAATGGGCTTTCAACATGGTCAAGCAGGTATAGGTAGTTGGGCATACAAGATTCAAAGATATGTATGAGCACCGGTACACATGTACTCCACTTAGTGATGTGCCGGCCCGGCCAGGCCTGAAAGCCCCCGGCTTTGGCCCGGCTTTGGACAACCTTGGCTTTTCAAAACCTCAAGCCGGGCCCCCATTGACAGCCCGCGGCTTGGCCCGGCCTGACCTGGGGCTTGCCCGGGGCCTGGCACTGTGAGAATAATCATCACTGTAGCCACACAAACTTATAACATACCTTCTCCAGCTATAATTTGACAAAGCCAAGCTCCAGTATCTTCAATAATTAGTGAACTATAGTGTGAAATCATCATTTCACCGGCATGGTGCTCTGTGGCGCGGCTTCCAAATGGGGTATCGTATAGGCGCCCAAAAGTGAGTGACAGGCTTCAGCACCAAGAATTCAATCCATGGGACTATCCTCTAGCTTGAATTTAAAAATATAGAGATACTACATTGGAATATAGCATACTGCTACTATATATATCCTTATATCATAGCTACTAGACATTTTATCTGTTAGAGCTTTGAGGCCCGGGGCTTATGGCTTGGCCCGGCCTGGCTTGAGACACAAGCTGGGCCCTGGGCCGTCTCAAGCCGTGGTGTAGGGCCCAGCCTGGCCTGGCCCAAGTAGGGCTTGGCCTGGCCCAGCCTATGGCCCAAAGCCGGGCCTGGCACATCACTAACTCCACTGCTCAACTCATCTGTCCTAGAGTGTTCTCCTCCTCTTACTCCTGACCAATATAGTAACTATCACGTGATTCACATTCTGAGCATTTAGCACAACCATGACTATTGGAGCAAGAACACTCCAGTGATGGCTGGTTCTAGGAGCCTGAGGTTTCCCATGCTTTTTGGTGTTCTCTGAGTAGTTTGAGGTGGTTGGAGGTTCCCAGCAGGCTGATTGGCCCACTCTCCATGTTACGGTTATTTTGAATTTTTCAGACGCTGGCAGAACTCACTATAGGGTGAATACGATACAGGGACTTGTTGCATAACCAACCCCCTGGCTACTCGTGATTCTACTGGGCGCATCCCCAGTTGTACTAGCATGAAGGGCGCGTTTCATCTTTGGCAGATCCAACTCTTCCACTGTTTCATGTTTATCATTTATTAGCTGATAGATGGCGTTCAACCGCCATCATTCCTATCTATCGTCTCGGATATATCACTACATACTTATCAAACGTTTGGTACTATAGCGTAGATAGTAGCGGTGACATCTGGGACAGGCTTGACCCCTAAAAACCTAACGTAGTATATAAACTCGTGTACTTACTGTCGAGGCTCTTCAGCTCGACCTTGTTGTATAAACAAGAAGTCTTATACTCGTTCTCAAACGTAGGAAACTACGTTCAGTATTTCTCCCTCGAGCAATTGAACGACTAAGTCCTCGAAGTGCACATTGACTTCTCGGGCTTAGGCGAGTCTTATATTCTATTCGACTCGCACTTGAACAGGACCCGAAGGCATCTAACGAGTATTTGCCTTGCATACGGCGACGTGCCTACGTGCAGAAGAATGATCTATATTCGCGACTCGAATATACGAACGGGTATTCGACCCGTAACAGAAGGTCGAGCTTATCACACCCTCACCTACCACGGTGTAAGGGCACATGATATTTGGACCAGAATTCCCAGCACGACTGATTGAACTCTTGCCCGAGGACATTTAGGGAGTCTACAGACTCAACCAATACGAGTGGACTGACACCATTGGAGCCTTCCGTAACCGCGGAGGAATTGTTGTCATCCCCAGAGAAGATAGGGCATCGAAGTGGGTACAAGTATACCCCTCCGCAGGAACGACCGCTTGGGAAATAACGCGTGAAGCGTTCGAACGATTCAGAGAAATCCCTCCGATGTCAACCGCGACGTTGACCGAAAACGAAACCGAAACCATCAACAGAACCTTCGATGCCGATGGAAATACGAATCAGCCTTCGGGCGCCACAGGAATGGCAGGAATTGAGCGCATCGGAGATGATGGGAGAAATCCTGGAAACTTTACAGGAACAGATAACAGCCAGACCGGAGGACAGGACCCTCCAGGATTTATATCTGCTTTTGCGCAGAGTGGGATTGGGCCTATGGCTGGAGGAACAAACCTCTTTAGAAACCCCCCACAGAACGCACCCGGAATGGGTAGCGGAGGAGATCCGTCTTGGACTAGCCCAAGTGGAGGAATGGGAACGACAAACCCAGGAACATGGCCTTCAGGCCTATTTGGACGAACCTCCGCAGGTACAAGCGGAGGAGGACTGGGAGGAAACTTCGGACTCGGAGGAGGGAATCCCCCCCCTCCTGGAGGACTCGGAAGAGGAACCCCCACGAACCCTGGAGGAGGAAACCCTGGAGGGAACCCAGGGAACCCCGGAGGAAACCCAGGAAACCCGGGTGGAGGATACCCGGGAGGAGGAGGACCCCCAGGAGGGCCTCCACCACCGAATGCGCCGCAGCCCCAACCTCCGGCGCCAAACCCGTACTACCGACCCCCAATGATAAAGATCAATCCCCCAGACGTATTCGACGGGGAACGATCCGACATGCAGAACTTCATAAACCAGTGCAATTCCTGGTTTACGATGTACGAAACGTCGTTCCAGAACGACGTTCAGAGAGTGATCTTTATCCTCTCTTATATTTCGAACGAGGGGAAAACGGGCCAATGGAAACAGAATTATCACCGGGTTTATACGAACCCCCAGACGAAACGATTCTTCCCGCCTAGTCTTGCACAATTTGATGCAGACTTCCAGAAAGCCTTCGGAGCCATCGAAGAGGTACAGAAAGCGCGGAAGAAAATCCTGGACGTAACTCAGGACAGAAAGGACATCGATGATTATATCACCGAGTTCAACAACTTGGCCGGGAAGGCCCAGTACGATCGATACAGCGCGGACGGAAACGCGTTGCTCATAACCCTCTTCGAGAAAGGGTTACCCGAACATACGACCCGATACATCATCGGCGTTCGGCCGCTACCAGCGACCATTGATGAATGGCAGTCCGCTGCCTCGTACTATGAAAATACGTACAAGATATTCTTGAAACGGGATAAACCGTTTGTCAAGAAAAAGGCGTGGCAAGCCTCGAACCAGCATAACGGACGCACTAGTGCTCCACAGGCACCCGCACCGAAAGATCCGAATGCGATGGATGTAGATCGAATGACCACCCAGGAAAGGGACGATCACATCAAAAAGGGAAAATGTTTCACCTGTCATCAGCCAGGGCATATGTCGCGAGACTGCCCGAAGAGGCCAAGGAGGCCAGCCCGCCCTAGGCGGACTACTCGAAAAACCGAAGAAGAAGAAGCCGAGCAAGAAGCTCGCATTGAAGAAGTCTCTGAAGAAGAGACTGAATACATCACCGCTAACAGAGCGGTCACAGCAATTAGGGCTCTGAAAGCCAAGAACCCCGAGCTCCTAGCATGGCTTGTAGAAGAACAGGATTTTGCCTAGGAGGGAAGCCCACGGTCTTACCCTCCGAAAAAGCAGCGCATGTAATTACCTCGTTCGAGAAGAATCGATCCCTCTTCATCCCGGTAATCATGACGCTGGCAAAACCCGTGAAGTGCAATGCACTAATCGACTCAGGAGCAATGTCGAACCTGATCCACAGCAGAGTGGTAGAAAAATACAAGGTGCCCACGCAACCCTTGAAGAACCCGATCATCGTCAAAAATGTTGACGGAACAGAAAACAAAGATGGGCGAATAGACCGAGAAGCCACCATACTACTACGATACCCGAAGACCCAGAAAACGCGAAAAGTCCGATTCCTGGTAGGATCGATCAGAACAGAGAATATGATTCTAGGGTATGGATGGCTAAAAGACGAAAATCCCACAATCGACTGGAAGGACCAAACAGTCGATGTACGATCAATACTAGGGGCAGAAGAAAAGAAACAGGAAGCCACGATCCGAATGGATACGGTGGAGATGGTAGTTGCCCCAGAAGGAAAAATTCCAACAAGGGGGACCCAAGAAGCTGCGGGGTATGACCTTTACGCCGCAGAAGAAACCGAGATTCCCGCCGGAGGATGGAAACTCGTCTCCACAGGAGTAAAAATGAAGATCCCGAAAGGATCGTATGGAAGGCTGGCCAGACGATCAGGCAACACCCTCAGACACGGGTTGGTAGTACAAGCCGGAATCATAGACTCGGACTACCGAGGAGACGTCGGAGCCATCGTCTTCAACTACTCAGACAAGGCACATAGAATTATCCCGGGCATGCGAATAGCCCAGATAATTTTCGAACGGCACCTCACCCCCGACATTGTAGAGGTCGAGGACCTAGATGAAACAGAACGAGGGGAGAAAGGGTTTGGATCCACGGACCAGCCAGAAGAAACAGCGCAGCGGCTCTATACTCCCGAGGAGTACGAAGCGATCCGACGCTTTGCGAAAGATAACTCTAGGATCATAGGAAAGAAAGGAGAGACGCGAAAGAAGTTCCAAACAAAGATACAAATCATCAACGCTGTCAGGAAAGCGTTGACGAAATCTCAGGAATTCGCGCAGAAGACCCCCGAACCAGAACGAACAATTGAGGAGATGGTCCCGAAACACCTACTGGATTTTGCCAAGGTGTTCAGCAAGGAGTCCGCAGCAGCGTTCCCCCCGTCGAGACCATGGGACCACGCAATCGAATTAAAACCCGATTTCGTGCCGAAAGACTGCAAAGTCTATGCACTCTCACCTAAAGAGCAGCAGGCGCTGGACGAATTCTTAAAGGAAAACTTGGCCAAGGGATTCATAGTCCCTTCAAAATCCCCGATGGCGTCACCATTCTTTTTTGTCCCAAAGAAGGACAGCGGCCTACGACCCTGTCAAGATTATCGATATCTGAACGAAGGGACGATAAAGAACGTCTATCCCTTGCCACTAATCTCAGAGCTCCTGGAAAAGCTAAAGGGAGCAAAGATCTTCACAAAAATGGACCTTAGAGCAGGATACAACAACGTGCGGATCAAGAAGGGAGACGAATGGAAAGCGGCCTTCAAAACAAACCGAGGGTTGTACGAGCCCACGGTTATGTTTTTCGGATTGTGCAATGCACCTGGGACCTTTCAGGCCATGATGAACGAAATCCTGAAAGAAGAAATCCTCGAAGGATGGGTGCTCGTTTATATGGACGACATCCTCATTTTCTCGGAAGATGAGAAAACACACAAGGAACGAGAGCGGCGGATCCTTCAGAGATTGGTGGATAACCATCTCTTTGTGAAACCTGAAAAATGCGCCTTCGGTGTCGACAGAGTCGAATTTCTGGGACCAGTCATCACCCCAGGAAATATCCAGATGGACCCAGCGAAACTCAATGGGATTAAGGAGTGGCCGACTCCTCAAAATCTCAAAGAAGTCAGATCCTTCTTAGGATTCGCAAACTTCTATCGGAAATTTATCGATCACTACTCTACGCACGCCCGACCCCTGGTGGACCTCACAAAAACAGTCACAGGGACAGGGTTCCAGTGGACGGACAAAGAACAAAAAGCGTTCGACTTCATGAAGCAAGCATTCACGACGGCGCCCGCACTAGGAACACCAGACAAGGAGGAACCATTCATCCTCGAAACAGATGCATCTCAGTTTGCCACAGGGGCAGTGCTGAAACAGACAGATGAAACGGGGCGCGAGCAACCGGTGGGATATCTCTCACAATCCCTGACATCAACAGAACGAAACTACGAAATCTACGATCGCGAACTACTCGGAATAGTCCGAGCACTAGAAGAATGGCGGCACCTGTTGGAAGGAGCACCGCATCGGATCTTGATCCGAAGTGATCACCAGAACCTGACGTAGTGGAGAAGCGCACAGCGCCTAAATCGACGACAAGCGAGATGGCATCTATTCCTTTCGCAATTCGACCTGAAATTACAGCATGTTCCCGGAAGGAAACTGGTCATGGCCGACACACTTTCTAGGTTGTACCACCTTGACGAAAGCAACGAAGACAACGAGGGAATCACCATGATTCCAGACGAACTCGTCGTCCATGCAATCCAGATCCCGATCATTGATCGAATCAAGAACGCCAACGATCGAGATGAATCTGCGGAACAAGCGATCCGTGCCCTAGAAGGCACAGGCAAATTCCCCGCAAAAACCACCGCAGATGAATGGCAACAAACGGATGGAATACTGCTCTACAGGGACAGGATGTACGTACCAAAAGACGAAGGTCTTCGACGGGACGTCATCTCAAAATACCACGACACGATCCCGGCCGGACACCCTGGGATCTGGGGTACAACGGTACAGGTTACAACCCACTTTTGGTGGCCTGACATGAGAACAATGATAGCGGAATATGTTCGGGGGTGTGCAATCTGTCAACAGATGAAACCTGATCGGAATCCGATTAAACCCCCACTACAACCAATACCGACGAAAGAGGATGCCCTCCCCTTCTCACAATGTTCGGTCGACTTTGTCACCGATCTGAAAATACGACTCAATGATGGTGATCGTCGACCATGGTCTATCCAAGGCAATCTCTCTCACCCCATGCGATAAGACAATCACTAGCGAAGGGGCGGCAGAGATATTCCATCAAAAAATCTACTCGCTATACGGCATTCCCCAAAAGATCATTTCCGACAGAGGACCTCAGTTTGCATCGAAGCTTTTCAGAGAATTATGCAAACTACAGGGGACGGAATCCGCAATGAGTACGGCATACCACCCACAGACAGACGGACAAACGGAAAGGATGAACCAACAAATCGAAGTGTACCTTCGTATTTATTGTATGAACGACCCTTTCAAATGGGTACAACGACTACCAGACGTCGAATTTGCGCACAACACCAGACGAACCGAAAACCGGCCCGCGCCACTTGAAATAATCCTAGGATATACCCTGAGAGGATTCCCAGACTATGACAGAGTAGGGAACGTCCCGGCAGCAGTTGACAGAATCAAGAAGATCAAAGAGGCGCGAAAGATGGCATTCATCGCGCATGAACTAGCCCAGAAAAGAATGGCGGGGCGGTTCCTTAGGGAACTGCCAAAGCTTGAGAAAGGAGACAAGGTCTGGCTCGATGCCAAGAACCTAACAATCCCCTATGAATCGAACAAACTTGCACCAAAAAGAGAAGGACCCTTCGCCATCACAGAAAAGATGGGACCCACGACATACCGGTTGCAGTTACCAGCGAGCTGGAAAATTCATCCGGTATTCCACGCCGCCTTACTAAAACCATTCAAAGAAACAAGGGTGCACGGACCCAATTACCTACGGCCGCCACCTGATATCATCAAGGGACAAGAAGAATACGAAGTCGAAGCTATCTTGGCGGACAGATGGCGAGGAAAGAAGCATCAATACTTCGTCAAGTGGAAGGGCTATGCCACAGCCGACAACTCATGGGAAGATGAAGCGAACTTGGAGCATTCCAAAGAGCTGATAAAAAGCTACCACCGAACGCGAGTCAGAACAACCCCAGCACTTGAAAGCCGGACAGTGATAGTATGTCGACGACTCGCCACCAGCTCCCTCGCCGCGCTTCGCCCCCTCGCAGCAATGAGGGTCGCAGGGAGGGACGACCAAGAGGTACGCCGCAGAGGAGGTACTCCCCCCAACACCTGCAGATCAGACACGCCCTACTCTGGTACAGGGCCGAGGGACCCTTTGCTGGCCGAGCCGATGGCTGGACGGCCCTCTTCGACATCGCGCAGGACCTCACCCACGTATACAGCTCGTACCAGAATATCACCGAGGACCTCGTCCGAATGGAGGGGCAGATCCGAGCGCAGAGGGAGGGACTCGAGTTACTCACCGACAGACTTATCGACAGATTGGCCGCCACCACGACGGCCCGACTACGACACGCGCTCAACGACTTCGAGGATCGCGAGCACACTACTCCCAACCGACCCGAATACGTACCACGACCCGCCCGCTTTTTCACCACCGATGAACAACGCCGAGTTGCAAGGCCGTTTAATTTTATGGGGGGCGATAGAGTATTATTTCCACTGCCTACCGAGACTCAGAGGGCCCGCCGAACAGGAATTAGAGACCCGACGCCGTGTATTCCTGGTATGGGAGGCAACGGGGGACGTGAACCACCTGCACGCCCGACGAGCCCTAGGGCTACCCCAGCGCGACAGCGAAGAGCGAATAGCACACCGCCTATTCGACGATCTCCTTCGGTGCAGAGTATTACCCGCGAGGAGTTTGAGCGAGGTGCGAGGGAGCACGAACGAGACACCGCCTCCCTACCCACATGGGCGCAACGAAACCTTCACCGCGCCGCACACCACTGGCGATACCGACACAACGAATATCTCAGGGATATCCCTTCCCTACGGGTACCAGCGAGGCCCTCGCCCGAGCAACCCTGTCGACAGTGTGGCTCCCCTAACCACTGGATCCTCGATTGCCCCGACTACGTTTGCCGAGCTTGTGGGCTCAACCAACCGGGTCATCGACAGAATGAATGCCGCCAACACTTCGTATGGCGAACTCCTATGACCCCGTCCCTCAGTGGAAATGGAGACATTTACAACGAACAGGATGCCGAGGCCCTCTGAAGGGGGAGGCTTGGGAAATTCGTCGAGGACGACGAACGCTTAAGGGGGAGCTGATGTTACGGTTATTTTGAATTTTTCAGACGCTGGCAGAACTCACTATAGGGTGAATACGATACAGGGACTTGTTGCGTAACCAACCCCCTGGCTACTCGTGATTCTACTGGGCGCATCCCCAGTTGTACTAGCATGAAGGGCGCGTTTCATCTTTGGCAGATCCAACTCTGCCACCGTTTCATGTTTATCATTTATTAGCTGATAGATGGCGTTCAACCGCCATCATTCCTATCTATCGTCTCGGATATATCACTACATACTTATCAAACGTTTGGTACTATAGCGTAGATAGTAGCGGTGACATCTGGGACAGGCTTGACCCCTAAAAACCTAACGTAGTATATAAACTCGTGTACTTACTGTCGAGGCTCTTCAGCTCGACCTTGTTGTATAAACAAGAAGTCTTATACTCGTTCTCAAACGTAGGAAACTACGTTCAGTATTTCTCCCTCGAGCAATTGAACGACTAAGTCCTCGAAGTGCACATTGACTTCTCGGGCTTAGGCGAGTCTTATATTCTATTCGACTCGCACTTGAACAGGACCCGAAGGCATCTAACGAGTATTTGCCTTGCATACGGCGACGTGCCTACGTGCAGAAGAATGATCTATATTCGCGATTCGAATATACGAACGGGTATTCGACCCGTAACACTCCATGCCTGCGGCCATGAGTTCTATTTTATATTGCTGTTCCGCTGTCTCGTCAACCATCATTTGAAGTTGTCGGGAGACCTGAGTTGAATGTTCGTGATCGGTATGAGGTGGTGTCAATCAGCAGTGTATTGAACGATTGATGGGAGGGGACATGCACATACCGACCTGCATGTGAGGCACCTGCTACTCGGTAGGGACACATCGGCTGACACGCACAGAAAGAACGAGATAAACATGTGATTTTCCGAAACGTGCATGTAGCTAGATAGCATAAAAGTACACCAAGTAAGCGAAGGTAGAGAGTGAAAGTGAATAGGGACACGGTAGGTGAGGGTTCCGGGGAGAGAAAGGTTGGCCTCGACGGGGTGACATTGGGGCCTTTAGTACCACAGCCTGATAGGCGAACAAACAAAGAGATACATGCCATGCTATCCGAGTCGGGGTACCATGCAACCATAACAGGTGAGTGGCATCAACATATGGCATAATGAGTGGCATGATGGATAGTTGTAAGCATAGGCTAACACTGCATCACAGCAGCGTTATGATATCGAGGTGGCTCAGAATTTGTGCAATCACGTCGAGAGGCAGAAACTCCATAATCTCCACAGATTTTTCCATCATTCTGACAGAGGAGTCCATGTGCATCTGTCCTTAATGAGTACTCAAGCACTCGTGGATATGGTGACCTTCCGGTGTGCCACGCCATGCGCTACAGCTGAAAAAGCCACATTGCCAGAGGACAGCATTGGCGTGTGCAGATGAATCTGCTCTTATAATGGGAGCTCGCATTTTGCGCACATGGCGAGAACGTTTGCTGCATGGCGGCACCTGTAGGGCACCCATTGAGTGCGCGCTGGCGCCTGCAAGGCGCATGTGCTGGTTGAAAAGGTGTTACAAGCAAAGCGACGACGAGGCCGAGCATTAGCAAGGTGGGAGTGGCTGAGCGGGCAGAGATATGCAATAAGTATACAAAATTGTGGCAAAGCCACAGGTAATTAAGCTAGTCTATAAAGTAAATGGAGCTCGCGCCGTAGGCACTTGCATGCAGCTAGCGTGCAGCTAGTGTGGATGCCACGTTTGCCGCGTGGTGTCCATGGGTGTCATTCCTGCCCCATGCCACAGGGATTTGTGCCCCATGCCATGGGGATTTGTGTCCTGTGGCACAGGGATTTTGTAATGTAAATACCCCACACCATGGGGATTTGTACCCCATGCCACAGGGATTTGCACCCCAATGCCACAGGGATTTGTGTCCCATGCCACAGGGATTTGTGCTCTGTGCCATGGAGATTTGTGCCCCATGCCATGGGGATTTGTGTCCTGTGGCATGGGGATTTGTACCCCGTGCCACAGGGATTTGCACCCCAATGCCACAGGGATTTGTGTCCCATGCCACAGGGATTTGTGCTCTGTGCCATGGAGATTTATGCCTCATGCGATGGGGATTTTTGTAACATAAATGGCCTGTGCTGTAGATGCCTGCCAAAAGATTGCAAAAAATGAAGAACATTTTGACACCACATTACACAGTATTACAAGGGAAGTGACAATGAGACCGAGCATCAGCGAGGTGTCAGAAGTGGCTGGGCAGGCAGAGACAAGAGACAGAAGAGGCAAGTTGGGGAACCCATGGGTAATGCACAGGAAATTCATGAGGGATCCACAGGTAACTTCAAAAGAAACCTAATTATCTGAAATAGGCACACATGGATTGGAATAATATATTGAAGTGGAAAAAGCAGTGTGACCGTGGCAAAGCCACGGGTAATTGACCTAGTCCATAATATAATGGGAGCTCGCGCCGTAGGAGCTCGCATGCCGCTAGCGTGTCGCTCGCGTTTTGCGCACAAGAAACGCACATGGCGAGCACGTTCGCCGCGTGGCGTCCGTAGGACGCCCATCAAGCGTGCGCCAGCGCCTGCAAGGAGCGCGTGCCGGTTGCAAAGGTATTACAAGCGAAGCGACGACGAGGCCGAGCGTCAGCGAGGTGGAGGAGTGGCTGAGCGGGCAGAGATATATAATAACTGCTAGAATACAAAATTGTGGCGAAGCCACAGGTAATTAAGCTAGTTGCATCTATCAGATATAAATTCGTGGACTCGTGCGATCTAAGCGTTTGCTAACCGCCTAAGCACTCCGTGACTCCCTTTCATGACTGCCACAACGGCTACTGCCACAATATAATAATACTGCTACCATACTCAAATTATATCGAGTGGAAAATTAGAAACCCGGCTTTGGATAGCATGGCTCATGATTACGTTGCTTCACCAGCTAATCCAGATACCACCTGTACGCCTCCCGCCACGCCTTGTCCGCATCCTTCTCAATGATATCCTGCATCGAAACACTTTATGAGCTATGGCGGAAGTACTCCGCAGATGCAGACTCACTCCATGACATGGTATGATCCGCTCAAGGTTCCAGCTCGCAACGGTCCTCACATCCCGCTTCATCGCCCTAGTTGCCAACAGTCAGCACTGAGGGCTAAAATTACAAGACAGAATTCACGCTCTGTCCGTGCCCAACACCACGCAAACCGTTTGTGAATTGCGGAGTGCGAACTCAGGTACTTGGCGAGCGGGGATTTCCAAGAGGAGTGTGTCTTAGAATACTGAGAAGGTTGCTTTGCGATTAACTCAACCGTCATGGCAGTGGCTAGGATGTAAGCTCTACGTGCCTGTTCGGTGGCGGGGAGGTTTAATAGCAGATCTGCCTCAATCAGGGTCTTTAACGCTAGGCGAAAGGACACGACGTCCTTGTTATTGAAATCAGAAAAGAAACTGCAAAGTGTATTCAATACCATGCGAGCAGCGCGCACGTCATCTGTGAAGCCGTACTTGACACTTGGAGGATCAGTCTCCCATGCTATGGTCGAGATTGATTGAGTTATGCGACGCGATTCAGGGTATCGTACCTCCGTCTAGTACGGGTCCTATCGCAGAGTTCTTATCCTCTTTTGGTGCGATGAGCTTTGCATCCGAGTATTCCCTCTTGAATCCAGCCGTTTGGTCGATCTAGCTCGTAATTATGTTCCCAAGCTGTTACAATGCCAACATAACACACCAGGACGCATGTGGTGGATGGCATTTGCGCCAACAATCCATCTCAATGATGGGTCAGCTAAGTTGTGCATTTCGGTTTATGTATTACTTTTCATGCTCGGAGCTCGTAGCACACTTAACCTGCCCGAACTCGTTGAGCTTCTCCTTTGTCTCACTATTAAAGGTCTGGACCCCAGGGTCCACACGTCTCTGTTCCGCAACTTGATTACGGTCGACCGACCACCGACGGGAAAGTACCAAAGCGAGCAAATGGGCTTCGTTTTTACCGCTTTGTGACATAGCTCCGAGGCAAGCGCTGCTTACCAAGAGAAAGTCCAGAACATCTTGCGCTACCACAACACGCTGGCAATGTATCTCAGGACATCATCAATCTCATCCCAACATGTCGTTCGCATACCACTACTGCGTATTTTTGTGTCGGAATTCCACGCAAATAGAGCTGTAGGTTGGCGTACCTTCAGGCAGAATGTTTCTGGACAAAGCCAAGGAGCAAGCGATTGGTCTCGCCAGGTCGCTCATAATGCGGTGCATGACCAACATCCTCCATATACTGTACCTCGGTATTGACATAAACCTCCTTCAGCTGACGAGTCACAACGTCAGTGAGGCGGTGTAAGTCCTTCAGCCCGTGAATCATCAGTACGGGCCATTGCTTCCCCGCTTCCGCCAGCCATCGTGTGTCGTCTTGTGCGCGTGATATGTGGTAGTTGCGGATCTGTGGCGGCTGTGACCCGTACCCTCCCATCCATAGCAATTTCACCGGCCACGGTAGGTCCCTAGAGGGATGTGCAACGCACGAATCCACGAATGTAGCAGCTGATCTTGCTGCTGTGCTTGAGTCCAGAGACAAGATGTCGACCATCACGGGGTGAAAGGCAGAAGGGAATGTCTCCCCAACTAACTTGAGCGATAAAGCGGGTCCACCGCTATATATGACTCCCGAAATATATTCAGCGCCAAGGTTTCCCGCAATGTCACATGGAATACAAGCTGGACGATGTCAGCACAGAATATGAGACAGGCGGCAATAGTGAGCACCTCCTAGGCTCCTGAATTTCTCGTCAGTAGGCAGTTCTGCAGGATCCGCAATGTTACTCACCATGCACACACAAATGGCTTCTTCAACCCAAAGGCTTCACATACCGCAGCAAAATCCTCCGCCTGGCGAGGGGATGCATACGCCTCGATATCTTCGGGCATGCCACTCCGGCCATGTCCTCTCAACTCATAGCGCACCATGTACAAGTTTTTCAATAAGTCTGGATCCACGAACTGCTTGTCGTACGCGAATGCCGTGCATGAGAGTCCGTGGATGAATACAACAGCAGGCTTGGATGGGTTGCCTGCGCTTTCTGCCCAGATCTTGGTGCCGTCCGCGGACGTGATATAGAGCTCTTTCGCTGGCATGTTGTGGGTAGCAGATAAGCTGCCTGGGGCTACTCCTATCTAAGGTGTACATGTCTTGGCTTGTTCCTGGAGGCTCCTTGCCGATCATCGCATCGCTCCGCATAGTACACTATGACGTTTGCGCTGGGCGTTCTTCCGCATCAGATAACCAATGCAAATATGCCACAATGCATTAGAGAGTATTTGCTGGGACCTAGGTCAAGGTTAGTGCGAGGAAAAGTGGATTACAGCTGTTTGCATAAATAATGGCAGTGGCGCACGGGAAAAAAGGGGACTAGCGCCGGCGCTGCGCATGCCGCGTCGTGCCGGGCGTCTCTCTCGCGTCGTGCTGGATCGGGCGCCACTGGTGTGTTTCGGTGCCTCCGGCTTGCCTCGTACCTTCACCATCACTCAAAGTCTTCATGGCTCTGGTAGGGTGATCATAGAGGAGATCAGTTGCTTCATCACAAAATTGAAAAGCTTTGAACAAGTACATGCACACACAACACTTACCTCCACCAACTTCTGTGCTGTAGGTACTAGTGATGTGCAAAGCACGGCTCGGCTCAAAGCCCGGGGCTTGGGCCCGGCTTTGAAGGGCTCGGGCCCAGCGGAATGTCAAGCCGGGCCCTCCTTGACGGCTCAGGCCGGCTTGGGCCCGGCTCAGGCTCAGGCCGGGGCTTATGGGTAATCATGTAGGACCTCGAAATTATTGGCTTGTGCAGTTCAAATGACAGCACAACATATTCAGAATGCTTATATGTCTACTATTTGTTGTTATTCTGATCTACAAGTGTTTTTACAGCTGCTTATGATGTTGACCGAAAATCCAGATCTCGATCACAACCCCGATCGCAACTGTAGTCACAACGTTCCGCACCGTGTTAGCAGATCACAGGTCATTGTAATGGTCACTGAGATCATATAAGGTGAATTGATGCAAAATCTTAAACCAAAGGGCCCATTTTCGCTAATTCTAACAACACCACAGCTGCGCGCCTAAAGCCGCCGGCTCAGGGCTCGGCTACGGCCGGCTCACGATCCAAGCCGGGCCCTGAGCCGTCTCAAGCCGCCCCCCCAGGCTCGGCTCGGCCCGGCTTAAGTCGGCTCGGCTAGGCCCGGCTCACGGCTTTGAGCCGTGCTTTGCACATCACTAGTAGGTACAAATGGTAGAGGCATGTATATCCCCCCTTCTTGCCTAAGTACCTTATCTACCCCTCACACACAAACTATGGCTGCACCAATATTAATGCTAGGCACATTTTAAGTGGTATGAGCATGCCACTGAAGTACGTGAATACAAAATTCTGCTCTGATTCAGCCACAGGGAGTGAAAGCAATTGAATTACTTAAGTACGTGAGTACAAATGTTTGCTACACTATGTAAGTACTCCACTCTATGCTACAGAAACTAACCAACTCACTTAGACCTCAGCTGCAGGAAGCGAAAGCAATTGAGATGGAGGTGCATACATCTCATCTTACATGCTAAATTTCAGTGGATAATCAGTGAAAATATTTCAGCACATACCAAATCCCACCATTAGGCACAGTGACCTGGCAACAACTGGTACCATCAGTCTCAAGATCCCACAGATCATCTGCCGCTTGATGTACCCCAGCCACCACCTTTCAACAGTGCTGCCAATTGCACAAGGCACTACCTCACTCACCAATATCAGCAGTGCCACACATGCTATCTCACCAGGAGCTGGGTATTCTCTGTCAGGATTTGGGTACACACAAACAGCGGGTGAGGCCGGTGAGGGTGGATTTGAGTATTTTCTTGTACAATGCCAAGCCTGCACCGATGTTCTAGTAGCTTCTGATATATATTGATACATTCTGATTCATTGAAAATGCAAAGGCCACTACATATAATTTATACTGAATGATATCCAGGATAGATTCTAGTATCTTATGGTATCATCTGTTATGTGTTTGGGTGCCTACTGACATATCAAAAGCTATTGAAAAGTCGGAATTCCGATCTAAACCTATCCAATATATTTCAATAGCTTCTGATATGATGCTTCTTCACTGGGACTGACAGCCCATGGCTTGTTCCAGCCTGAGCCAGGGCTTGTTTGGGGCCTGGCACTGTGTGGATAATCATTACTATAGCCTCATAAGTTTATAACATACTTTTTCCAACTATTCCCTGACAAAACAGAACTTCAATATCTTCAATAATTGGTGAAATATAGTGTGAAATCAACCTTTCATTGGCATGGCATTCTGTGGTACACCTACCAAATGGGGTATTGTATAGGCACCCAAGGGTGTGCGACAGGCTTCAACACCAAGGATCCAGCTCATGGGACTATCCCATAGCTTAAATTGAATCATATGGAGGTGTTACATTGGAACCCAGCATACTGCTATCAAATATGGTCCTATGTTATAATTACTAGACATTTTATCCATCAGAGCTTTCAGGCCGGGGGCTCACAGCTTGGCTGAGACACAAGCTGGGCCCTGGGCCATCTCATTCCATGGTGTAAAGCCTGGCTTGGCCCGGCCTAAGTAGGGCCTGGCCTGGCCTGGCCTGGCCTGGCTCATGGCCCAAAGCTATGCCTGGCACATCACTAGTTGCATCTGCACCATCACACCCTTGTCATGGTGGTGCAACAGTCCCACACAGAGCTCTCATCAGACACCACACTTGTACAAGTAGAACCCAAGCCAGCATTGGTACCATCCTTGACATCATCAGCCACACCTGTGGAGTGCTCTGCAGTTGCTAGCAGCACTATCCCAATTAATAGCCCTCCCTGCTTGAAGCACAAAAAGATGGCCTCTGCTAAGCTGTGTGATCCAAATTGGTGCATGACTGCTGCTCACTACAAAGACACAAGCTAATTGGTTTTGACACAAGCAACAAACTAGCATTCAACCGGGGGAAGGGGGCTCGCTCAAAGGCGCCTTCCTGGTCCCGGGAACACTAGCCGTCAAAGGCCAAGACAAGTCTGAGGTTTACGCTCAAGACTGCCTGGCATATATACTCCTAATCTATTTGTACATGTTTGTGTACGGCGGCTCAGAGGCCTCTACGTACTGGTATCTAACTGGCTATGAGCTACGGGCCGGTAATGGCATCGGAGCGCTGAGACTCGCGAGGATGTCCATGGCGACGTAGCGTATAAGGGGCGGATCAATAGAGTAGCCAATCTGTCGGGTTTGATCGGTGGTTCTCGTCGATCGTAGGTGCGCCGGTAATGGCGGGGTTCTAAGTCCGTGATCGGGCGTGGTCTGCCTCGATCGGAGTGTAGCGCTCTGTGACTGGTAGGGTTCTCAGTTGTGCAGAGCCTGGAGTTATTATCCCTGCCTGGTGTACTCGTAGGTCAGGGTGCGTATGGGGTATAGTATAATGTCTATGCCAGTATTGGCGAGTGTCCGTGTGGTAGGGACGCGAGGTATTAGGTTTAGTGTTCTGGGTCACATGTGAGTGTAGACCGTACCCCTAGTCGGCGTATAGCGTGGTGTGCAGTGGCGGTTCAGCCTTTAGTTGTACAAGGCGTACCGTCGTGCTATCGTAGCCTGTTTGACTCTAGGGATCGGCTCGTGACTCCGGGGTTTAGGGACTAGGCAGCGTATGGCTCTTGCTGCCGGGACTTGGACTGAGTTTAGGGTTAGACTGCTGGTGGCCTGCTAGTGCCCGTAGTGTCCTGTATAGCGGAGGGCTTCTACTAGCGTTGCCGTAGGATTCCAGCTGGGCTCGGATAGAGTGCTGTAGCGTGCGTACGGCGTGACTGGGGTGTCAACCTAGGATGTTCTTCTAGGCTTTGAAATTGGCTTGTGACAGGTTTTGATAGTGATGAGGAGTCAGACGGGTGTCCGAGAAGAGCAAGAAGTCGTGATTACAATGTGAAGTGTCACAAATGTCACATTGTCACAAAGGTCAGAAAATGACACATCAAGAGCAAATGATTTTGTACAAGCTGTATATAGATCATTTAAAAGGCAAACAGATCTTCATAGGACACAGAATAGAGACAACCCATTGAGGTGGGCAGCAGCAAGGGCAGTAAGATAGGACAAGGACAGACATCATTGATGGATGAGCAGGTGGGTTCTGAGAACTAACGGCATCAGTAGGAACAGCATCTACCTGGATGATCTCAAGTGTTACAGTAATATGTGGTCAAGTATGTTCTCAATTGTCCCCCTATGTGATAGGACTTAGCATACAATGAGACCTGGTGATCAACTGCCTGATAGCACGCAGTGTACTAAGCACCCCTGTTCAACCAGGGCCCCATTTCAGAGGTATCAACCCTCCACCCTCATATCTGGACTTCTAGGCACCTTCTATATTCAACTACAGTACCAGTCATGTTTCAGCCACTGTTGTGCTCAACCACACCATTCCTATCTGTTGATATAACATACTAGCCTTGTGGACTTAGCAGTAGCAGTACCAAGGACACTATAACCCCACTTTATAGTTAGTGGTGTATAACCCAATGTATATACTGGATGAGCTCTTCAGCTTGACCTTGTTGTACAAACAAGGATCTTATACTTGTTCTCAAACTTGGGTGACCAAGCTCTGCTAGTATATATAAGTTCCAACTCTACATTGTCAACCCAGAGTTAATGAGTAGTGCATTACTGGGAAAGATAAGTAACTCACACAGTTACTTTCACTGAACAGATATTTGTAACATCAAGGAATGTGAATGCTGATGATGGACCATGACTTGTTTGAGTAGGTGCTGACCATGACTTGTTTGAGTAGGTGCTGTCACAAATGACATGGATTCTGCTGACAAGGTATGGATACTGGTCCATGCATGCAACAAGTGGGTAGAGTGAACATACCCTGACCAACAATGGAGGATGATTTGTTTGAGTAGGTGTTGTCACAGATAACTTGGATTCTGCTGATGAGGTATAGATATTGGTCCATGCATGCTACAAGTGGGTCGAGCAAACATGCTCTGGCCAATGATGGACCGCAGGACTGTGATTCATTTCATTTCTGAGAAATTGATGCCTGTAGTGAACTGACTTAAACAATAAGCAGAACTGGTATTGTCTATGTTGCAGATTGAATATCCATCCAGCTAAGTCAATTCATGTGAGTTACTTAGTGTGTCAAGTAGTGCACTACTTTATTTGACTCTGAGCAGTGGTTGCAGAGTCAGAGCTTTGATATACCAGCTGAGCTTGGTCACCCAAGTTTGAGAATGAGTATAGGATGCTTGTTGCACAACAAGGTCAAGCTGAAGAGCTTGGTCAGTACATACATCGAGATATATACCATTACGTATTGATTGGGGTCATAGTGTCAGGAAAAATAAAGCCGATTTTGTTTCAAGAACTAGAAGCCAAGGATCCTGTTGCAAGATGAATGTGTGTGACTCCAGGAAGCTGACCTGAGGTTCTGATGTGTAAGTATGCCCCTAGCCCAAGTCAACCCTACACCCTACTATACAATTCCCTTCACCTACATTACAAAGATTCTAATACCCAGAACCCTACTATGCTTCTTATCGCAACCCTAAATCCCTAAATCCCTATACCACTACTTCACATACTCTGATTGTCACACAACAGCATGTATATATACTACACCATTACTGGAATTAATCAACTGTGCCAACTCTCTAATGAGTCAATTCCTAGGCAATGTTCTGACACATAGTGTCTGTCACAGACTTACCAGTCTGTGAGGACCCAGGCATCTGGGGAGGCCCTAACGCCTAACAAGGCGGTGCGCAAGCCAGCACGACCGCGACGTCGGCTGTATCCCATGGGGGAACTCCTAAGAGGCGACGAGTTGAGCTGGCGCACAGACAAGCAAGTCGAGAGGGGCCCCGGGCCCGAGCGCACGCAGACAAAGGATAAGAGAGGAGCGTTAGCTCATTGACGAGAATCCTAAAGATGGGGCTGTAAGGCCGCCATTTTGTCGTATATATACATGTGGGAACGTTGAGACCACGAGTCCTACCCTAATGTAATGGCCTGTGCGCCGTAACTAAGGGATCACGGGAAACGTAACGTAACATGTAACGATGTGACCGTAAGTGTCCGTACCTGAGGCGCGCGCTACCCTACAGCGCTAAACTACTGGGTCAGATGATCTAGATGGCAAGAGGAGACGCTGGAGGTGGCTAAAGACCAGGAAGGCGCGCGCGCACCTAGCGGCGCCTATGAGTACCAATAGCGAGGGATGTACAGATAACCCCCCCAGGAGTGATCCGTGACATTACCCCCCCTCCGAGAAAACGTCGTCTCTGACGTTGGTCCTACGACATTCCTTCCTATTGGTTGATAGAGATCCCGGCACTGCTGGGCCGGCACCACCCGTCACTATCGCAGCAGGGAGCACCCAGGATTTCTGACGGTCCGTCCGTCGGAGAGGATTGAAGAGAAGGGGACGCGCGCTGGTGGGGACGCCAACCCAACGCGGCGCCGAGCGCACCACTGCTCACCGAGTAGAGAGGGACAGCATTTGTAGCTAGATTTTTTGTTGAAGTTTTCGCGGCCAGCAAGGATCGCTCCCAGCCGCTACTCACTGTGGGTGTCCGTCACCCGTGTCCGTCATACCCAAAGGCCGATTCTGTCGGTGTCGTGTCCATATTCATCTTGTTGACCGGTCGTTGTGGGGTTGGACATCCTTGCGGAGTCCTTCGCATACCCACGGGTCAAGGTTCTTGAGTCGCTCCTGCCGCCCAGGGATAATGGCCGAGGTGCCCTAGACCTCCACACGCGCATGCATTCCCTTTGCAGGGGTGATGGCGGCGGGTCCTCAAACGGGGCTTACCCTGGTCGATCCCGCTACCCTGTGTTCATGGGGGGCGGTCTTGTCTATTCACTCCCTACGGTCGCTTTGCCTGGTGTAGCGTTTCGTGGGGGCTCGTAAGGCTACGGACCGCCGGCGCTTCTACCGACGGCTGCCCCGCCACGCTGCCATGGCGACCTGTAGGTGGAAACCTCTCGGCCCCAACGCAGTTGGCGTCGGAGGGGAGAGTAAATATCTTTAGGATTATGTCACAGACTTACCAGTCTGTGAGGACCCAGGCATCTGGGGAGGCCCTAACGCCTAACAAGGCGGTGCGCAAGCCAGCACGACCGCGACGTCGGCTGTATCCCATGGGGGAACTCCTAAGAGGCGACGAGTTGAGCTGGCGCACAGACAAGCAAGTCGAGAGGGGCCCCGGGCCCGAGCGCACGCAGACAAAGGATAAGAGAGGAGCGTTAGCTCATTGACGAGAATCCTAAAGATGGGGCTGTAAGGCCGCCATTTTGTCGTATATATACATGTGGGAACGTTGAGACCACGAGTCCTACCCTAATGTAATGGCCTGTGCGCCGTAACTAAGGGATCACGGGAAACGTAACGTAACATGTAACGATGTGACCGTAAGTGTCCGTACCTGAGGCGCGCGCTACCCTACAGCGCTAAACTACTGGGTCAGATGATCTAGATGGCAAGAGGAGACGCTGGAGGTGGCTAAAGACCAGGAAGGCGCGCGCGCACCTAGCGGCGCCTATGAGTACCAATAGCGAGGGATGTACAGATAACCCCCCCAGGAGTGATCCGTGACAGTGTCCTTAGTACTGCTACCACTAAGTCCATATGGCTAGTATGCTATGTAGATAAATAAGAATTGCTGTGGTGTGCAACAGTGGCTGAAACATAATTGGTACCATAGTTGAACACAGAAGGTACCTAGAAGTCAGAATATGAGGGCAGAGGGTTGATGCCCCTGAAATGGTGCCCTGGTTGAACAGGGGTGTTACAGGTCATATACCCATTCATTATATTTGAGTCACAATCATAAATCACCTACACCAAGTCGCTCAGGACTTGTTGTTCATGCAGGAATTGCCTACACCATGTCACTTGGGACTTGTTGTTCATGCAGGAGTCATCAGTGTTAAATAGAAGACTTAGCACTATATCCAATATGTGTTTAAAAGATATATCAGCCCAGTGTGCAAGTTGTAGAATAACTCACCTAAGTCTGAGAAGTCAAGTGGGCACTTCTAAGACTCTTGTTATTACAAAAAGGTCAGGCTGAAGAGCCTCGACTGTAGTCACATGAGTTGAGATACTTCACCAAGTATCTAAGGTCCTATTCATCTCAGATGGTACTGCTACTACATTCGGCCTAGTCTGAAACATTTGATAAGTATGTAATAATATATCTGTAATGATAGATTGCGATGATAAGGGTATTGTCACAAATCATTTATTTTACCCCTTATCTCATCTCGCACCCTTATCTATGTAGATACTAGGTTATCCTCTGTGGATTAGTGCTCCCGGTCAGGTGATGTACTAACTACAGCATTCGCATTAAGGTCACCTATGTTACGTCGTTGTCACTGCACACGGACTCGTAGTTTAGGGTAGCCACGCTCTCGCTGCATGTATGTACTTATAGCAATGTCTGGCAGCCTTACAGCCCCAGACTTGTTATTCTCAACGTCAGGGCACCAACCCTCTCTCTTATATGTCTGTGTGCAACCTCGATGGCTACACCCTCTTCATTCACATCTGCTAGTCTGGGGCTTGGACAGCGACGACACCTTCAAGACTAGGTCTTAGGTGGTCTATTAGTGCTCCCCCGCTGTGCGGGTCCCACGGACTGTAAGTCCATGTCAGGTATGGTGGTTGAACACCATCAGTCAATCATTTGATAATACAAACCAGTTACAGAGTTGGATCTGTCAATTGTGAAATCAAGCTACCATGCTAGTACAACTGGGGTTGAACCCAATGAGGTTGTGAATCCAGGGGTGTTGGTTGTGCAACAAGTCCCTGTATCATTTTCACCCAGTGGTGATGTTATGGTTATTTTATTTTTTAAACCACCATGGAATTTACCATTGGGTGAATACAATACAGGGACTTGGTGTGCAACCAACAGCTCGTAACCTCGTCAGGTGCAACCCCAATTATACTAGTCTACTATCATTGTTTCAGAACTGACAGATCCAACTCTAGTACCATTTTGTATTTATCATATGAGTAGCTGATGGTGTTCAACTGCCATACCTCTATCATTCCTATCTGTTGTCACAGATATATCACTACATACCTATCATACATTTCAGACTAGATCGTATGTAGTAGTGGTGACATCTGGGATGCAACAACACCCTAAATACTTTGTGTAGTATATAAACTCATATAACTATGGTCGAGGCTCTTCAGCTTGACCTTTTTGTATAAACAAGAGTCTTATACTCATTCTCAAATGAAGGAAACTTTGCTCATGTTACAGTCATTCTATTTTTTTAAATGCTCACGGAACTCACCATTGGGCAATATGATACAGGGACTTGTTGTATAACCAACCCCCTGGCTACTTGTGACTCCACTGGGTGCAACCCCAGCTGTACTAGCAGGTAGGGCTCATTTCAGACTGGCAGATCCAACTCTGCCCTTGTTTCACATTTATCATTCTATGATTGACAGATGGAGTTCAACTGCCATATCATTGCTATCTATCATTTCGGATTTATCACTACATACCTATCATACATTTCAGGCTATGATATAGATAGTATCAGTGACATCTGGGACTGGTAGGACTACTGAAACCCAGCATAGTATATAAACTCCTGTAACTGGTGTTGAGGCTCTTCAGCTCAACCTTGTTGTACAAACAAGAAGTCTTGTACTTGCTCTCAAACATTGGAAACTACACTCAGTATATTCCAAGCCCTGAACGACTAAGTCCTCAAAGTGCACCTTGACCTCTTGGACTTAGGCATTTTCGACTTGCACTCTCAAGCCAGATATATTCTTTAACATGTGCTGAATATCAAATGACCCCTAGAGCCTGGCGACTTAGGGCTTGAAGGCTTAATATGTTAATGGCATTATCTAACTATAGCCTTACACACATCTGTGGGAATTAGTGTAGAAGATTTATATTCACAACTAACAAATGGGTATATGACCTGTAACAGCTCAAGTATTACCCTCAAGCTCTGAATGACTAAGTCTTTGAAGTGCACAATTGACTTCTCAGACTTAGGTGAGTTATTCTATAACTTGCTCATTGAACTGATCATATCCTTTAAATGGGCACTGGATACACTGCTAGTCTTTTGACTTAGCCTGATCAATATATCCTCTAACAAGTATTGGATCATATGCTAGGCACCCCACCTAGTCTGATGGATCCCTATATGTGACTTGGTATAGGCGAATTATATTCACAACTCAAATATAACGAACGGGTATTCAACCCATAACAGGTGAGTTCTGCAAGCATTCAGAGCAAAGCAAAATAATAGTAACAAGGGGTCTCTATTAAACTGCACACCATCAAATGGTTGAATGCTGGGTGTTACAGTCCATGCACAGTCTATTATTTTTTCCTAATGCTCCACTGTATAATTAGACTTAGCGCTCAACTGCCCTGCCATGTGCTTTATTCTAGGGACCCCCATTCAACCACAGGTCCCTGTTTTGTGTCTGACACCCTATGCCCATGCATTCCATTTGTATCACATTCTAGCTTGTATTCTGTGTCTAACCACAGGTCTTCTCATGTTTCAGTCACTGTTGTGCTCAATCACAACATTGCTATTTGTCTATGAAGTATGCTAGCCCGATGGACCTAATAGTAGCAGTACCAAGGACACTATGACCCCAGTTGATGAATGGTAGTATATAATCTGATGTGTATACTGGTCGAGTTCCTTAGCTCGACCTTGTTGAAATTACAAGTATCTTATACTCATTCTCAAACTTAGGAAACTAAGCTCTCACTTGTATATTGAGGCTCTGACTCTCCAGTACCAACCCCAGAGTTTAAAAAGTAGTGCACTACTTGACTCGCTAAGTAACTCACTCAAGTTTCTGTGGCTGAACTGATATTCAATCCATAACACTGGGTCTTGTTGTATGCTAAGTCCTATTGCATAGGGGGACAGCTGAAAAAATACTTGACCACATAATATTGTCACAGTCTGACCCAGCCTAGAACAAAATGCCCCATGTGAACTGCAATCACATGAACTCTGACATGGAGTGAACCAAGGCTAAGTAGGTGAGCTTCGATGCTATTATACAATATGTGGGTGTATGGATTGACAAAGAAAGTGAGCAGGGCATGCACACTAGGCAAAGAAATGCATTGACAAAGAAAGTGAGCAGGTAAATTACCACCAGGAGAATGAATGCATTGACAAAGAAAGCAAGCAGGGCAAGCACATCCAGGTGAAGAAATGCATTGACAAAGAAAGCAAGTGGACAACATAGTGCAAGTGTGATCACACTGAGGGACAAGATGCAGGGGGAGAGCAACACACCACTATTATCAACAGGGTTGATGTCACAAGCCGATTTCTTTCGCCTAGCCAACGACTAGTGACCAGAGCCTAAACCCTTATCTTATCTAAGCGTGCACCTATGCAGTCACATGTCAAGACCCCAGACACCCTATCATGTGTTGTCAGACCCCCGGACACTCTGTGCCATGTACCTACACCCATTATAGGGTTTACCTTAGTTAACGGACTATCAGCTTACATAATAACTATACAGTTGCCAAACAATGTACAAACAGTAGAATAGCATATATACTGGCCGCCGAGCAGGGTAGCACCCCAGACTCGTCTTGGCCTTATACACCTTGAGTAGCCTCAGATCAGGAATACACTTTCACACGAGTAATATTCCCCTGAGTAGTTGCTTGAAGTGTTGCTTGTGTCAGTTGATGAACAGGTGCAGTGAAGGGTAGTGTTGCCGAAGTTCAGTTCGGTTCAGGTTCAGGGGGGTCTGGGGCTGGACCTAGAACCGAACCGACTGCAGGGAGCCCGAACCGGAACCTGAACCTGGACTGAACCTGCTGAACCGGTTCAGCAGGTTCAGTTCAAGGTTCGAACTAGGTTCGGACCGCTAAGTCACTTGCTTTTATAGTGTGTAAAAATAATATTTTGGACACCAACTCTGGGTACCTTTCTATGTATACCAATCGTATACCTCATCTCCAGCAATATTGAAACCACTAGAATAACTACACTTCAAGTTTTGCAGTGCCTCAAGTATCCATTTGGTGTCTATTGGGCTGCTGCATTCTGAAGTGGTTCTTAGTCTTCTTCAGAGTGGTAAAACATAATTTGTTGATGCACAATAATCACTCAAGGCAGCTATTTTGAGCAGTTCAGTAATCAGATTCCATGAGCAGAATGGGTGTGAATTAGCCTGAGGCAAAGCTCAATAACAAACCTTATTAGACAGCTCTGTATATAACCTACAGTAGGATCATGGATACAAAGTGAAACATTATATCTACATTTTCTACTTCATCTAACAGCAGTGAATGTAGAAATTTGCTGGCCATGAGGGTGAATCTCTAATGTAGGATAGTCAAACCGTGTCATAGGGTACAAAATGCTGGGGAGCCACAATGCTCACACCCAGCTTAATACAGCTACAGATGAAACTACTACCCACTAGCTTGCCTTGTCACTATGCATGCAAGGGCCACATGCCCTCATGTTGGCCACAGAACCTGATTTGCAACAGTGAATGCAGCCCAGTGCCACAGAAAGCACAGTAATTCCAACACAGGGTTGAGCTCTTGCCATAGTGGGAGACTGGAGTATATGAGTGCCAGTTATCCATGACTTACTACAACAATACTATAGCAAAGATGGCAAGGCCATTATTGTAATTGATACTTATCCACCAGTAGCTACCAAGAATATGTCAATGCTAAGTGGTTCAAGGTTCAGTCCAGTTCGAACCTGGTTCAAGGGTACCAATGGCACCCCTGAACCAAGAACCGAACCTTGACATCCTACCCTGAACCGGACTTGGACTGAACCTGAACCTAGGTTCGGTTCAGGTGGTTCAGGTTCTGAACCTTGGTTCTGAACTGAACTTCGGCAACACTAGTGAAGGGGGGGGGAGGGGGGGAGAGTGTGTGAGCAGGGGCAAGCATCATTGTTGGGATGGGTGAGTGCAGACAGCATTGATCACTAGAGATTTCATTTCATGAATTTTGCAGAGCACAAACATGCCCTAGCTGATGATCTGTTGTGGACAGCACCAATAACAAATGACACAGTAAATTCATGCCAGTACCTTGATACTGTATTGGCTGAACAATGATGCAGTTTCATTATATGCAGCACGGTAGCCAATTTTGTGGGGCTAGATGCTTAGTCTTCGGCAATTTGATCTGCAGTACAGTTTGATCTGCGCCAGATAAGTATGCATAAAGTCATCCTTGTAACAAATCTTCACAAGTACTTGTGGCGGAGTGGTATGCGTATGTATGTATAGTCACTGATCAATTCCTCAAGTGGTGCGGGTTTGAATCCCAAGCGTTGTGTTTTATTTCTACACCAGCAGCAGGCTGAGTCGGATTAATTTGCAGCACGTGCGCCATGCAAACCTAATTCCCAACTGCGATTACTTAAGCGAAAGGCAGTTGGCAGACCAAGATAAATGACTGAAAGTCTCCCCGGATCCTCCTACGATCCGCCCTCTAGTAGACTAACTCTGTTATCGCTGGATCTTGATATCATCCACTATATCCTCTCACTGGTCCAACCAAAGGATGCCATGCAGCTTGCCGTGCTGCGTATTAATGTCGCCACGCCACGTTCCCTGTCGGAGATCGTGCCTGATGGTGGCGAGCAGCAGAAGATACGTGGCTCACAGCAAATGTCTCGCTTCTGTTCCTATATCTACAAGAATGCATCATACCGCCCCCCACTGATTAGAAGGCTCACCATCGGCCCTTCCGCCTTCACGTATTTTACTAAATCTGGGTAACGGGAGCCTTACTATTCACCTGCTGTGTTCCTCGCTGACATGCTCGTGGGTGCAGCTAACCTTGCGATGCTCTACATCGCCAATGCCGAGAAACCTTTGTGGAAGTCGCGTGACATGTCGAATGCAGTGATCGCACTGCCTGAATTGTCTGACATAGAGCTACGTGCTGCATGCGCGCACACTCTGGCGGTCCTTGCTCGTATGGCCAGTCGGCCGCGTCATGTCAAGCTTCACTTTGCTTCTCCCAGGCGCGCAGGTGATGCAGCTATGACTCGGTCCCTCACGCCAGGCCATGACCATTTTCTCCCGACCTTGACCCGTTCACTCGTCCATCTTGAGCTCCTGATTACGGATTTCAATTTCATACACCACATTGAATCCGACGCCGTCTGGCCGAACGTACAATACTTGTCGTTGACCAGAGGAAGCGCCGTATCGTCTACATTGAGTCGGTCGTTCCCAAACCTTCACACACTCAGGCTACTTAATGTTACCTGTATCGCTACACAAAAGAAGACCTCATGGCGGAGACTCGATTCTCTCTCCACAAATTTTCGAATACCAATTGAAGGATCGGTCCGTCGACTTCAGCTTACAGAGAAAATGTTCGTTAAACACGTGGGCTCCTCAATAATTTCGCCAGAACTGGACCTTTTACGGCGGGCGGGTTCTCCGGTTGTTGTAAGCTATCCAGCAACGGAGGAGCTGCTCAAATACATAGTGGAGTCGGTCACAAGCATCAGAGTTTTTCAGCTCTCCTTGCTGGATCTGCATAGGAGTTATGGGAAACCCCATATAGATTAATACACATGGATGGTCAGTCCAGTCAGATTTCAATCCCATATCTGATGGCTGCCATGTCCTCACTACTGATAGAAATATAGGATGAAGACTAAATTGGCCTAATGCCCGCTTATTGGCATCACCATTGCATTCAACGGAAGACCTGACAAAGCTAGGAAGCTGGTCGATGCTGCCAAGACAATGGCGGCTTGCATACCGACGCTGAGATATATCGGATTGAGCCTCCACCTTCCACAGAGACAGAAGTTGCGCCCGAAGATTGGGAAGTAATGCTTGTCTTGAGCGATCTCATTAGTTTTCCATCTACGAAATAGTTTCGCCTGTAATTGACTCACATGGGAAGTCATTCCACAATGTCAATGTCTCTCCTGTAGGTATTGAGAGTGTAGTAAACTATGTCGACGCTCCATTTCCGTCACTCCTACTCGAGGGCCCGCTTAGCCGCAGCTACCACACTACTAAATGTAGATGTTTTGTCCGTCGGATACAGCATATTTTGTCAACTCCGCGTCAGAATTAACAAGTGTAGCTACTACAAAGATCGTTCTCAATAGGCACGCCCCCTCACGCATCTGTAGCAGAGCATGAGAAGAGGACTCCCACGCTGTAAAAGATGAGTAAAAGGATGGGTCGAGAGGTAATGCGGAAATAAGCGCCTTGCAAAAAGTATATGTTTACTTCAGAGCACACTACTAAAGTAGCGGGAATAACGCCATCGCTGCAGATCAGAGCAGGGGGCTTTCACTGCAGAAAATCAGAAAGGTGACCAGTGACCACTGTTCTTCAGTATATGTACTCACAATGATTAATGAAGGGTGGTCAGCAGATTTGTAGGACGATCGCGTCAAACCAGGATCGACATCGGGTCGACACACGAGCTTCAGTTCGACGGCTTGCGCATACTGCTCTGACGTAGCGCTCCAACAAACAGTGAGACGCCCATGCGCCTCATGGTACACCGTCATATTGTCCAGTATCTCAGCAATACGTTTGGGCAAATTACCGCTGATGCAGCCGCGGTGGAAGTGGAGAGTGACCACTAGCATCGGTATGTTTCGTACAAGCCTTGCTAGGCCAGAGTCTACGTCCCGCCAAACACTCCGATCGTCCAAGCTGTTCACATGTAGTGGTCCAATCAGAGATATGTTAAGCTGCTGCAAGCTCGTGGTGGCTGCGCCGATGTACGATAGAACATGGAGTAGCGCGCTCGAACGTCCATCTATTAACATGTCGACCCCAATCAGATCGATGGCTACTAGCCGCGTGTTGCGAGCAAGTGCAGCCACTACTCGTGGGCGGACGGTTTCCCTGAGGTCGATCCAGAGATATTCGAGAGAATCGCCGGCGATGTGGAGGATGTCCCAAGCGTTATCTGTCATCCCCGAAATCCCCAGTCGCGAGAGATTGACATTCAGCCCGCCGTGTGTCAGCCATTGGAGCAGCCCTTCGAACGGAGCACACCCCTCCCTTCCAGCGCACACCAAAGTGCGAATTGTTTCCTTGTGGTCTACCGTTGCGCCGTAGGTGGGACACCAACGGGTGTCTTCTGGGAAGTAGACTTGGCCAAGATATAGATGCGATAGGCGAGAACAAGCCAGCAGAATGGATCGCAAGGCTTCAAGGCCGCCTAGACAAGTGATGTTGTGCAGTGCTAGGATCTCCACTCCTGACAACAATGAGGGAAGGTACGCCTTCATATCGTCGGGCGCCAGATTTAACCAACCCCATCCCTCATTGAGGCTGAGGAAGAGCCCTTGGACGCTCTTGAGCTTCGCGAGTAAACGTAGACAATACACCCAGACTTGTTGGAGTTCTCCGCTGAGCATTGACGTGCTAGTTAGCCTGGTCGGTCCAACATCCAGCGTACGAATATATCTCGCGATATCTGGGTCTTTGTCAAGCGAAGCATCGATCTCGGTGCATGTGTGGAGATTGCGAATCCGCACACTCCTAAGCAGGTGGGGACGTGCTACCGATAGCCAGGCATGGCAAACGAGAGCACATCCCTCCAATGTCTGGCGGTCGCTGGTGAAATAGTCCAAGACAATAGCTAAGATATGTGGAGACAGCTGCCGGCTGAATACTTGCACTTACAACAACAAGCATGAGCGGAAAGGCCTCAGCTATCTGATCTCTTCACTACTCAGTACTCACTATTCGATTGAAGGATCTCGAGATGGGTGATCGCTAGCTTTGATGGCACTATATTGAATCATCAGCTATCCTGATTTGTATGCATTCGTCGCCTCGAGAGCGCCACTGAGTGACATACCGGAATCGTAGTATATCATGTACTACAGTGGCCAGTGTTCGCCCATGAAGGCGCTAGATCCTAGCGCCAGCGCGAGGAAATTCGAAAGCAGCTCACGCACGTGAGCAAACACATATTAAGATAGTGTGCATACAAACTCATCAAAGGATGACTAAGCAACGTGACAGAATCACTGTAAAATTAATGCGAATTCTGTGCAGTACAGTCTCCGAAATCGAAAACCACGGATTTGTAGAAATTTGCATTCTGCACAATCGCTTGCGGGCGGATTTCTGATCCTTGCCTTTGCTGAATTGGCTTAGCATTTACACGGGAAGGACTACAGTCAACGCCAAAACAAGCTATTTGAAATTGTCTTATCAATATCACTCTCAGCACCGCCCGAGCCATCTGGCACTCACTCATGCCCAGGCGACGTCTATTCAACCGTAAAATAGATAAAATCTAGGGGCGCACTCAAGCTTGGAACGAGCATGTCCGGAAGATAATGATTAGGGTAAGGAGAATGTGAGTTGGACCATTAATACCGACCAATGACATTGACGGTAGTCCTAGGTTGCTCCGGCAGCTAAACAGGGACACCGGCTGCCTCAGGATATGTCGGCAAGCTACAATCCACCCGTTTTAATTGTCAAAGGCAGCAGATGTACTGTAATTTAGTTGTGCTATATAGATACTATAATCGCTCGCTGCGCTTCATGGATGCTTACCGTCGAGGACTAGATGGACGACAGGCGGCATGGGCCAACAAAAAGTATCATGGACATCGTATTTTGCCGGATAACATCTTGGCGAAATTCGACCACGCACACCCTCCATCGTGGCTTTGTTGATTGTAGCCATCATTTTATTGAAGTATACATGCTGCTAACTGAATAGACGGTGTCGTACAGATGGGAAGTGGCGATACGGGCAAGCGCTTGGACTAATGCGCGAAATGAGAACAGCGCTTGGCCGATAGATGGGCCGATTTGGAAGTGTAACGACTATGTCACGTAGCAGTCACGTATTGGAACATTTGATGAGTTTGTATGAGGACTATCTTAGTACAGCGGCCGTTTATGTAATGGTACCTACTAATGGTACCTACAAGTCTCGTGCACCGACGAATAAGGACCAGCGAGTCGGAGGCAGAATCTAAATCTGAAACTCAGTTTGAGTCGGTTGTACCTCTGAGGTACACCAATAATGCAAGAAAGACGTTCTGGCCTTGCCTTGATTATAGATACAGCTGTGCCCATAATGTTGCAGGCGGGTGCCAACGATCGCGAGAGGATCCGCTCACTAGTATATATCATTGACAGCTGGTATCTGACGTGTGTAATACCTGTACTTGGATTTCGTATCGCGTGTCATGAACGAACATCAGACTATTGTCATATATATGATGAAACACAATTGTCAGGTACTCAGAACATCAGTCTATACGGACTTTGAAGTACCCGCTCTTTGTCAATTTTGCCGAATGAGTATATCCTTCAGAGGTGCCTCGACTACGTGCATCTATGAACGCACCTACCATACGTACATAAGTGCACTTTGCATCAAAGCTGCATTCATCTTGATTGTTCGCTCCTGATGTCGTAGTCGGTGAGTGAAACCAGACCGCAATAACGCGACTGTGCGCCATATACGCCCCTTGCCCTGACTTCTCAGGTAGACAGAGCACGCCATTAAATTTGACTTCCGAAGATGTTTCTTCAGATTTCCATGTTCCGGCAGTAATGTTGAGTAAGGCATGGACACGATTGTTCACCGTGTCCTCAACTCTACAGGAATAGGGCTGATCGCCTGATTCCCAAACAATTGCGTCGAAGAAGAGGCAGAAATATGTGGCAATCAGTCCATCAGGGGTGCAGATGGCATTCCAGCTGTTGCTCGTCACGGGCAGCGGTTGGCGAATCGTCAATGTCCTCGGTGCCCACCTGAATCCAGGCGTCTTCAACTTAGCAGCAGGCATGAGGATGATTTCCGCAGGTATGCGGCGTACGCCGAGGAGCAGCGCGACCATCCGCTCATCACGAGGAAGCTTGGACAGTGCATACGCGTCGACACCCAGCAGCCCTGCAATTGCCAGCGTCTCATCCTCCGGGCGGCTGGTGGTGCGCCACTGCAGGCACACAATGAGGTGTCCCAGAGCGATCGTGCCCGACAGGCGCTCGATCTCCGCGGTCTGCCTGAGCTTGCGAATGCGGAAGAGGTCGATCATGAGCCCGACGTAGGTCGGGAGGATGCCGACGTACGCGTCCTGTAGGAGCGCCCGGTACGGGACCAGCGCCTCCTTGAACTGGAACACGAGCTCTTGTGCGAGCATCCCCTCCTGCAGGGTCCACACGCGCTGCATCCACGCCGAGGTAACGACCGCAAGCAGCATCTCCTCGAGCGGGGCGTATGCCGAGCACGACCGTATGCCCGAGTCGAGGACCAGCACCGCCTCTGCGTCCCGGTAGATCTGCGCCATCGTTCCGATCGCTCTCTTCCTCGCTTCCGCGTGCGCGGGGACACAGAGCGCGTCCATCCAGAACGCTCTGCCCGGGAGCAATGACGCAGTCATTGCTGCGAGCTGTCGCACCTGGCACAGTGGGAGCCCCGCCTCCGTCGTGCTCCCGAGGCCGTCGGACCAGACGTGGGATATGGCGATGTATGGGCAGTTACTGCCATAGCTGCACGCAATATCCGCGGTGCTGTCATCGGGCCCCGTGCCTGCGACGACGGTCATCACGGGTATCTGGTCTGCAGAGATGGCTGCAATCACATCATCGACCGGCGGGCGTCCGTATGGGCATGTGCACGTTTGCGAGACGTGCTGAATGTGGTAGTCCCCGATGTCGATGCTGTGCACAGTGCATGTGTTGGCTGTGCAGGAGCTGTGGGTGTCTTTCACGGTGCCTTTCCGTGCAAACGGGGGCCTCGTGGATACGTATGACAAGAGGCATACGGGGGAGTGCCGCTCGGCCAGGAAGCGGTAAGTTAGTGGACACCACCCATTTTCAATCGCATTCTTCCTGTATAAGTCCGATCTTGCCATATCGAATGCTGTAGGGTAGAAGGGCAGGGGCGGGACGTCGTAGATTGTGCGTATCCTTCTGAGCCACGGTTGGTTGCGAAGACGATCAATACAGAAGCTCAGCGACTCCACTATGGCGAGACCTACGAGTGCCGTGCGCTCGATTAAATCTGCGGGGACCCCAGCGTCATAAAATATCCGATCGTCGTTACCTGGTAGCAGCATTGCGCGGATCATGGAGGCAGCAAGGTGGACCTCGGAGACGGCTGATATGGCCCATTGTTCTATCGCATCCGGCTTGCTCGTAGCGACGTGAACGGCGCGCGAGAACCAGTCGCGCAAGATCATTGGCATGTTCCTGCTGGTAATCACCACGCCTGTGGGAGTTCGGTCGAGGAAGTGGGATTCTAGGACATTCTGCTCAGTGACCGCCTCGATCAAGCCCAGCGTCATTGCGCTTTGGCATATCGCCGCTAGCTTCAATTTCCGGTCGCGTTCGGTGGCGGGAGGATATGGCTGCGGCGTGAGGTACCGGGCAAGTATGTAACCCTTGATCGGATATATGCGAAAGCTGTCGTGTTGGGCTCCAAGCCAAGCTGTATCCGGGAAAGAATAGCCAGACGGCTCCCTCTCGATGCCGACAGTTGGCGCACCTACTTGCCCATTAGTAGATAGCCTGATCTTATAAGGACGAGGCTGATGGCTATTCCAGGCTGTTCATCAGAGTCTGAAGCTTAGCTGTCTAACAGAAATACATACTTGAACGAGGTCATGTACGGGAGCATCCCAGAATCCACATTCAAGCTGAGCGGTGGTGGCGTGTTGCCTTGCATTGTTGCAGACACTTGAGACATGTAGAATTAAAGGAGACAATAAAGCACAGGCCCTAGTCCGTAGCCAGGAGAAGGGTTGATTCTGCGTCAAGTCCAACCCAGGATATGACGCCAGAGAGCGAGGAGAACCGAGTATGAGAGGAATTGCGCAAGTGACGAGCAAGACACCGTCGAAAGTCTTTTCAGCTCGTATGCTGTTCGCGATATTGGGAAGACTGGCAAGTAGAAGCCTCGAGCAGAGACTGATTCTACAAACGCGAGTCGACCTTATGCGCAATATCCATCAATGTGCAAGCTACCATCAAATGTCAGGCTCAGAGCGCTCGTGTGGCTGCGCATAATTGATGGAACAATGGATGGTCCTGCTTTAGCTGCTTGGCGTAGGTAATCCCGCGGCCGCCTGGGATGGTTTGCACAGCAAGATCATCGCGCTATAAGTATGCCTGTACAAAGAGTGATATCTGTGCCGCGGGTTGTCATGAATTGTTGATGAAGGAGCTCGGATCAGATATAGTAAGCGCGCGGAGACTCGCTCTTGTAACCGCTCTTCGAAGAGCAAAGAGCAGAGTCGAGGTTACAAACCGAATGCATAGACAGCCCAGAAATAAGGCAGGGCAGAATCACGATATCAGATCAGCGTTAGCGGATCGGGCTGATACCATCACAGAGCGGAGATGGAATCCTCAACGGCGATCAGCATCTCCCAGCACGCGTACGAGTGCGCACTCTGCAGCATGTCCTCCAAATGTACCGCCTTCTTCTCCGTACAACGATCCGCCCGTAGCACTGACGTGCTCGTCTGTCTTGCCCAGCACAATCCCAGTACGCAGCAGCGGCACGCGTCCCGCTCATCAAGTCTCCCAGCCTGCGCGTCCCCAAACCGGTGGAGCGCCCCCAAAACATCCACCCGCTTCCCGACGATGTGACCGCCTACGTGAGCCGCAATTCCTCCCTGTAGGCGAATGTCATGACCCCGCGCAACAGTTCGTCTACCCTTTCACGCTCGAGCCGCACATCCTCCGCCTCGAAGACTCCCGGCGCGCCACGCTCGCCGCACACGCCGCGCGCCGAACCGCGTTCCTCCAGTCGCGCGCCGAAGCCCGCGAGAAGCAGCGCATGCGCGCAGAGGAAGAGAGGCGCCGGCGAGAGGAAGAGGAGGAGCAGAAGAGGAGGGAGGCGTTGAGGCGCATCGCGCCAGGCTTCGAGCCGAGCGGTGGGCCGCTGGTGCCTGTGAAGCGGGCGTCCACAGTAGGGCCTGAGCTGGGGCAGGCGACGGCGCAAGGCGGTGCTGGGCATGAGAGGAGCAGGTCGGTTATGGACGACTTGGTCGATCATCTCGCTGCATTGGACAGTAATCGTGAGGGTTCTTGATCGGGCTCTTACTTTATACCTTTTGAAGGTCTAGTTTAGTGAGTCGCATTGCAGATGACTATGTTGACAGCCATTTACGACCGACCTGCATTTTCGCATATATGCTTAGCCTCCATGATGAATAGCATGATCTATATCTCGTAGGTCGATTTATATAGTGTCACTGTGTTTTGCAGGTGAGTATCATACTGCACTGTCAGTGATTGCTGCTGCGACGAAGTTCTCCAGAATAGGGACCCGGAATACGGCTGGAGACTGTGCCACTCTGCGCTCGAGCACACATTGGTTAGCTTCCCTTCCACCGTGGGTATGGAATTGAAATTCGACTGTAAAATATAGTCTGCGATAGAGGCGATTCGCTAACGATCTTTATGAGTTGGCTTTTTCCGAGATGGAGCAAGAATTATGAACACGAAGAGTTGTGGAGTGTGGCATCGGTAATACCCTACAACGGTGCTCATCTCGAAATATAAGGCATTATCCGTGGTAATAGTCAAGGTCATTTTTGGTCATGCTTTTGACGTACATTTCTGTAGTTCTGCGGGTCAAAGAAGATGGTTGACAGTACTTGGATACAGTCTGGTATGCATCGCGATGTTCAGATATATGAAGTTAAGGCCTATGCTCCATCCGCTCCCCTTCAAAGAATCGGCGCCACAGTCGTAATCATCTTTGGCGAATCGCCTCTAATGCATGCGCCTACATTGAGCATATCGATAAAAATCCGCAATGCTATTTCCGGCAGAACTCGTGAGCCTCTCCCTGATCTCTGTCTGTTGAAGTTTAGAAAGCGCAGAAATTATCAAGCTCTCTACTATCTCCCCCAATTCTATGGACTCCAGCGATGCGTTGTGAGCGTGTCTGTCCTTCAGATTACTCTATACTTGCATCACAATCAATCAAGACGATGGTCATGCTGGGAAGTATACTATGATGTGCTGCACAAGTCATGGGATGCATCGACATCGATATGCAATGACAGGGAGTTCCGCTATTTCAAGGGTGCAACGAATGTGGCGAGAACGGCCTTAAGGTCATCTGTTTTGAAATTCAGGTTGCGCCAAGCAACGGCCACACCTTGCTGCCCGCCAGGGACCCCGTCACAGGTGTAGTGGATTCGGATTCGTTGACAAACGCGTACCGGTACGTACATAATGTCTTCGACTTTATACCTACACCGGCCGCCGTACCACCTCCGATCCCGCCATACCCGGATCCGGCGTAACCGCCCCCTATCCTACTAGGGGCGCAACCGCTCCCGCGCCGTGGCGATAAGATCGCACGCGCACGCACTTTCAACAATCTGTACGTCCGTACAGCCATGATAGCGAATCAGAGTAATTTTAGCGTGACCTGTCTTCCACGCTAGAAGTAACACTACTGATTCGTGTGGGCGGTTATAAGCGGTAGGTGCCGAGTCTAGCTGTTCACAATAAAGTTCTCAAAAAGATCATCTGGCTTTAGGCTCGAGCAATGCTCGGAATACATACATACGTCATGTTCTCGTCCTCTGATCACTCTGAAACTAAATGGAGGTTACGAGTACGTCTATTCAGTATATATGGCAAACCGGCCGGGACACCTCATCGAAGCCAATTGGTGTCATTCTTCAAAGCCTCAAGTCCCAAGCTTCAAGCCGGACAACAGGAACGCCGTGGCCACACGTCTTGCCAGATGCATAAACAATGTAAATGCATCGTCATACTGACGTCAACATCGTGCTGTGTTCGAACGATGCAAGGTGTAGAGGACAATCTTATATATTACAGTGATAGACCAACCTAAGTCCGAGTTTTCCAGGACTCCCCACCGTATCCTCGGGCGCTGCGATATGCCACCCATTCGCCACCGGCAGGCATCTGCAATTCACTATAACCCTTAGCCCTACCTGGATTACGACTCGAGGTCAGGTCTTCAGGCCTGGACCTCAATACGATCATAATTTGAGCCGCGACACGATTCCAGGACTGTCGCATGAGCTGGAGTTCTGACCTAACAGATGCTCAGAAACGTCCCATCATGCATCATGCATCATGACCGGTGACCCACGATGCTTTGTTCAATCAACAGCTCTATCGCCCGTAGCCAATGGCGAGCTATACAGCATCACGGGAACACCTCACTAAAGCATCCCCGTGGTGCTCGGGATAGAAGGGCGAGCCCATTCTCAATCCGCCGCTGCACCGCGAGCAAGTCATCAATGATGCAAGGTATAGCCACAATAGAGCGAAGCCCATACACCTGATATTGCGGCAGCCATCGTGACCTCTGTTATGCACCATATATAAGACGAGGGATGGGACTTGAAAGTATCTTCTCCGCAGAACCAATTTACTTCTAACGTAACATCCTGTCGCTCAGATACAGCCATCTTTTCTTTCACTCTTGCCATGAGCCGTCCGAATCTTTACCGCAGCGGGAATGCGAACTCACCGAAGCTCGACAACGTTCGTGCAGGCAAGGATATCAAGGTGAACAAGGAAGGAAATGTCGAGCTCGGTATGTGGTTGCTGCACGGACATGCACGAGTACGGGCTAATATGGCTCAAATGTCAAAGGATCTGGGGGGGTTTCCACGTTCACGAAACTGGGCAAGTGGAAACACCCTTGGTTGCTGCCAGAGAATGCAGAGCTCGGCAACGGTCTGGGTGCAAAGAACGATCACGGCGACCATTGGCTCATCATCCCCGCGACGGAGATGTCTCTTGATGGCTATAAGCATCTCCTCTCTGAGCTCAATGGGCGCTGCGAGAAAGTAAATCCAGCGAGGAAGGCAGTTGGGGAGTTGCACGAGGCGGATGTCCTCCCTGAGCCTGTGAACTCGGACAAGAGCGTCCGCATGGTCTACAGCGCGCTGAAAGCTGTCCATAACGACAATATCCCGATCAAGGATTGGGACGAGAACGACTATACCTACATCGCCATCCTGGCCAAGGCTCTCGACTCAGGAAAGCTCAGCCTCAAGGACGCGGTGACGAGTGGGACGAAGAACACGAAAGAGCAGAGATTCATTGCAGAAGCAGCAACTGAATACATGAGTGCTGAGAGGAAGAGATCGGGTGTAGATGAGGACGAGATGGCGGATATGGACAACGATCATGCGCATCTGAAGGCGGTATTGAAGTTGGATGACACGGAAAGCACCTTAGCCTAATCACTTCCCACTTCATATTTCCCCGATGTATTACTACTGCATATCAGCTTTCGGACTCGATGCGCAGCATTTTGTAACAAATATGCAACGATGTATCAGGCAATGAATGGTCCAGAACGAACAAAGAAATTTGGCGACAAGGCAGATGCAGGTTAATGGAAAATGGAAGAGCAAGCTTCGCCCGCTTGAACTGTTGCAATTTGAGGTTTGCGGCTGTCGTGATGGCGGTCAGCGGCGCGCGCGGAGGTCCGAGCTAGCGGGTAGCTAGTTCTTCCGGTAGTGTACATAAGCGGGGCGCGAGCAGAGTGGGTCGTCGACAGTTTGTAACTAACCCACCGTTCGACTATCCTACGAAGGATATTCGCCCCCACTGCCACGGAATTTCCACATGGACATGTGAACAGGCGTGTCGCTGATGGAACGTCCGGACGACGCCGCGCCACACCATAGCGCCTGCTATATACCGGTGCCACAGTGCTGTATTACGTTATAAATGCCGCTGGGTCCAAGGCCAGTGTTTTTCTACAGCTTGTTGCCGCTGCTTCCCAAGAACCTCAGTTCTGAACTTACCTCTGATAGGAGTGGTCAGCGGGAGCATAGGTCTTTGGAAAGAGAAGTTTGTTTTTTGAAATCGAGAATCAGAAATATCCCTCGTTCTGTGCGATCTCAAAAACTCTTTCACAGCCATTCAAATTCATCTTCGTAATAAAATTGCATTGGAACCATGATATGATATGTCTGTTCAGAAGCAAGCTGTATGTTCAATACGCCATGTTGTGAGTGACACTGAGTGTATTGATAGCGTACGACATCCAGGCCAAAGCGTTAAAGCGTAGTGCTTGCATGCAGGTTATCGGACACGACTGACGATAGAGAATCTTCGAAATTCTGGTCCTCTGCAACCTGCACTCGCTGCTCATTCTCCATAATATCTAAGTGCTCTGGTCTAAGCGAGGGACTTCAGTCAATTATCTTAATCTGCCAACTGCCCTTTGCTTAAGAAATCGCAGTTGCGAGCTAGGTTTGCACGCAGATTAATCTGCTAGCTGCGGCAGATTAATCTACTGTGACAATAAAATGGTACATCAAGGATTCGAACCAAGGACCTTAGCACGGATCAGAATAAGAGCATCGCAGCATAATTAGCCAGCTGAGCGATAGTGGCAACAATTACCATTGACCAATCAAAATATATATAACACAAATTTTACACACAATTTCCGCATATCATCAAGGCAACTAACTGCTACAACAAGCATAAAGAAATCAATGATAGTGGTAGCTTGATTTACCATGCTTGACCTGGTGCAACTCACCATGGGAAAGCTGAATACACTGGAATCACAGGTCTTTAGAGGCAGATTCATTTGTATTTGTGTTATGGAAGACGTTAAACTGCGAAAATGAAGTTTACAAAATACTCTATATATTTCTTAAAATGGGGCAGACACTAGTTGCACTGTAGCTCAGTTGGCTAACGTATGCTGCAATGCTGTTATTCTGATCTGCACTAAGGTCCTTGGTTCGAATCCTTGATGTACCATTTTATTGTCACAGTAGATTAATCTGCCGCAGCTAGCAGATTAATCTGCGTGCAAACCTAGCTCGCAACTGCGATTTCTTAAGCAAAGGGCAGTTGGCAGACTAAGATAATTGACTGAAACTCTACTCTAAGCATGTATAGCAACCTTCACTGGCAGTTGGCTCCTGTCATAAGGTAAGAAATGCTCAATAGTACCCACCACATAGATCACATAGATATTGACATGCTGTAGTAGACCATGGGTCCAAAGGCGTTGTGCGATCTTGAGAGCTAGTCAAGAGATGAATGTCATAGTTAACGGTGTAGTGGTCCATCGGTTGAGTGCTAACTAGTATTCTCATATTACAATTGATATTGAATCTTATAGCATCACTCATACAAGTGCTAATTGTCATAGCTCCTTGATGGAAACATCAATGAGTGCACAGCGTTACACAGATCTCAGGCAATTGTGGCGCATAGTACACACTATAAGAAATCCTGGACTTGAGCGCCTGACATCAGCAAAAGGCGAGATAGTAGATAAGCATAGATAAGCGTCGTCAGACTGGTGAACATTGTCAGACCGGTTTAGGCCGATAAAATATGTTTTGTATTTTGACATCTTGGAAAATACCGGGGCATCTGGCAAATTGTTGCAAAGTCTCGGGTGGCATCTGGTGAATACTTGAAAACTTGCAGAGGCATCTGGTGAATACTTGAAAACCTGCAGAGGCATCTGGTGAATTGTTGCGCAGTTGCAGAGGCATCTGGTGAAAGAGCCACCAGTTGCCAGGCCTGCTGATCTACCATGGGGCAGACAATATTCACTCAGGCATTATATTGGGACAAATTGCCCAGTCTGATGATATATCCGGGGCACTCGAGGTACGTCAGAATTTATTTATTGCATGCAATTACATTATGAGTACTACAGAAAGAGTGAAAATGCTGGATATCTGGGGAATGGAAGCAGGGCAGCGCCAGCACACATTAGGGAGCCAGTACCTCACACCGCTGACCTCGTTCCCAAGCCCGGCCATTGCAGTCACCTCCAGGCACGCTGTGCCCATCCCCACAAGCACAACACCCCAGTCCTCATGGCCCCACCCACCTCAGACCGCCCACTCATTGCGGCCGTCTCTGCCACTGCCGCCAGCACTACACACAGTCCTTGTTGGAAGTGTATGTGTGTTGGGGGCGATCTTGTTGCCACGGCGGGGAACAACCTAAAAAGGGAAGGCGGCAGAGTGAGCCCATGTTACGGTTATTTTGATTTTTCGAATATTGACAGAACTCACTACCGGGCGAATACGATACAGGGACTTGTTGCGCAACCAACCCCCTGGTTATTCGTGGCTCTACTGGGTGCATCCCCAGTTGTACTAGACTATAGGGCACGTTTCATCTTTGGCAGATCCAACTCTGTCCCCGTTTCATGTTCATTGTTTATTAGCTGATAGATGGCGTTCAACCGCCATCATTCCTGCCTATCGTCTCGGATATATCACTGCATACTTATCAAACGTTTGGTACTATAGCGTAGATGGTATCGGTGACATCTGGGACAGACCTGACCCCTAAAACCTAACGTAGTATATAAACTCATGTACTTACTGTCGAAGCTCTTCAGCTCGACCTTGTTGTACAAACAAGAAGTCTTATACTCGTTCTCAAACGTAGGAAACTACGCTCAGTATTTCTCGCTCAAGCAACCGAACGACTAAGTCCTCGAAGTACACACTGACTTCTCGGACTTAGGCGAGTCCTATATTCTATTTGACTCGCACCCAAACAGATTATATCCTCTAACGCGTATTGGATATTAACCAATCCCCTAAGAACTTCACTTAGGACTCGAAGGCATCTAACGAGTATTTGCCTTGCATACGGCGACGTCCCTACGTGCAGAAGAACGATCTATATTCGCGACTCGAATATACGAACGGGTATTCGACCCGTAACAGCCCAGACCGGAAGGTGGTGCGATATGCACCTGGTTACGGAAAAGGGGTATGCAGGGTATATAGTCAAGGAACGAGAATGTACATACCTTACACGTTCTCCGAGATCCCATTACACTCAAACTAGAGGAATGCCGGGCAGGCCGAGGGAGAGGACGATAACGGCAAGGAGCATGCTCACCATCACGCACGGAGCACACAGAACATGGTGGGGTTGTCACGGGCAAAAGCTTTCCCTAACGACAACGAGTCCGATCTGGTCCCCCGGGTCCCCAAGCCCAGCCAGGCCTGGATCATACCTTGGAAGGAGCCAGGCAACGCCTAGATAACGACATAAGGCCCGGTTCCCACACGGCCACGATGACTGCTACATATTTGATAAACTACTATGCTTCTATGTTTCAGAGTCTGGCTTAGACCCCTACTCTAGTCTCGCACCAGACTCCCTAGTTACCATATATGGCCATTATAGTACAAACATGTATAAACAGCCTGACAGTATAATAGCAGGCCTCGTTCAGCTGGTAACCCCAGTCTGAACTTGGCGTTCATCCACTTCGCTCCCCTCAGTTCGCTCTAAGGTTTTAGTGGCCTTGTCAGGGGTAGAGCCAGTTGCGCCATGGTGGCGGGAGGAGCTTGAGTGCGTGGAGGAGCATTTATACTGTACATGGCTTATTAGCAAAAAGTTGAAGATTGAATGCACGTACCGGCATAGACCAGGGAAATGAATGCACATATAGGGAGTGGTTCTGGAAGTGGTGTGACGCACCATGTCACGGATATGCCCAGGGGGCTACTGTACGTCCCTCACTATTGTTTGTATGGGCGGCGCTAGGCGTACGCCGCTCCGCTACTACATAGTTACCTCCACGTCGCGCTCAGAGCATATAGATCACCTGACCAGATCGGTTAGCGCTGTAGGGTAGCGCGCGCCTCAGGTACGGACACGTTATGGTCACATTATCACATGTAGCATTACCTGTCATGTGCCCTGTAGATAATGCGCACGGATCATTACTTTAGGGCTGGGCTCGTAGATACTACGCTCACACATGTATATATACGACAAGATGGCGGCCTTACAGCCCCATCTTTAGGATTCTCGTCTATGAGCGCAAGCTCCTTTCTTACTATTGCTGTGATGCCTGCTGGCCCGGGGCCCACATCTCTGCGTCCTTGTCTGTGAGCCACCGCCGCTATCTCGACGCACGTCAGGGAATGAGCGTGTCATCCCATGTGCCTCTACGTTCAGCGCTGGTGCGGTGCCTTGTAGACTCGACTGACGTCGAGTATGGTTCCTCCTGAGCCCAGGGGTAGCACAGACGTAAGTCTGTGACACACCATTTATGCTGTGCATGGCTGATTAGTAAAAAGTCAAATACGAGATATATGTAGTGGCATGGCCCATGGTAGTGAATGCGCATATAGGAAATCATTATGTCACAGGCCGATTTCTTTCGCCTAGCCAGTGACTAGAGCCTGAACCCTTATCTTATCTAAGCGCGCGCCTAAGCAGTCACGTGCAAGACCCCAAACACCCTACCACGTGTTACCAGCCCCCCGGACACTCTGTGCCGTGTACCTACACCCATTATAGGGTTTACCATAGTATCGGACTCTCAACTTACGTAATAACTGTACAGCAGCCAAACAATGTACAAACGGTAGAATAGCATATATACTGGCCGACGAGCAGGGTAGCACCCCAGACTCGTCTTGGCCTTATACGCCTTGAGTAGCCTCAGACTAGGATTGCGCTGCAACGCGAGTAACAATCCCCTGAGTAGTTGCTTGAAGTGTTGCTTGTGTCATAAGACGAGTCTCCACCCCGTGTAGCGGTTTACCCTACACAACCCCGGCGCACTAGGGGCAAAGTGCACCTTTCTTTCGCTCTTGTTGAACTTCGGTTCTCCGAGCACGTGATCGGTTTTCATACCCGCCACATCCCAGGGTTAAGGGATTAGAGTTCTGGGGGAATCTTGCGAACAGCGTGTAGGGGACCTCTCCTACCGTTGCTTCTAAGCTACTGGACCAACACCGTGCAACGCGGGTGTAAAGGTCTTGGGTTACAACCCCACCACAGTAACTGTGCACCCGACGCGTAATAGTCAAAGGCGTTAAGGGGTCCTGTGGCAGTGTACAGAGGCACTGGTCGTCTATTTACGGGCCTTACTGCCCCGACGATACGCGCATTACCGCGCCCCCGTTACTATACAACCCAGCGCGTAACCCGCGGCTGAAGAGGCAGGAAATCGCCTAGTACTGTACCGGCACTTGCCGCCATACGGTAGAACTTTTACACGCCCCACCACACAGGCGGATAGTTCCCGTGCCCCCGGTATCCCGAATTAGCTTCGGGGCTGGACGAGGTTTCGGAGGCTGCGTTTTCTCGCCGGCTTTGGGAAGAAAACCCCTTAGCGTTTCTTGGCACATCTCCGAAAAGAGGTGGACGCAGTTTGTAGTGGACAGAGACTTTCTAGTTACCACCCCGATAGCTCTTCGGAGGCGCCACAGTGGGCAGGTAGCGGTCTCAGTCGCGACTACATTTTTCATACTATAAACTTCAACTACATACGCAATGTCCGGCCAACAAACCCCGGCCTTCTCACAACACACCCCCGACCCCTTGGCCGAAGCCTTCTTCGAGGACTTCGGGCGCATGTCCGTACAAGACAGTATGCATGCCCCGCCTCCCGTAGAAGTAGCCCCGGTACAGGATGGCACCGTAGCCGGACACAGCTACCTCCCCTCAGTCCGAACCTTCGCCCCTAACCGAGTACCGCCAGAGGAATTCTACGACCAGGCATTCGCCCTCGCCCAGAACCAGTCAGCCACGATTCGGGGCGGAAGCCAGCTGGGTCACATCGACTCACCGCTGGCTCTCCAATGGGCATTCCCGCCCAACCCCACGGCGGCAGACTTCGGCGCACGATGCCAACAGGTCGCACAGGCAATGATAGCGGTAGGGACATGGTCGCAGGAAATGGGAGCACGATTCCTCCGGGAGGCCCAACGGTTGCAGGCAGACGCTCTCCAAGCCGGAGACGCAGCATCACTCCACAGCCAGGCACCACCCCCCGTCAGGACCCCCGTCTCGGTCGCAGAAAGCAGGTTCCGTCCGGTAGAAAACTGGGTTCGATCGGTGCACATGCACTCTCCCCAGCGGACACCGCGCGGATCCCGACCTCTCCCCACTCCCCCGACTCATGGAAGCTCCCGACAGACGAACCCATTCCTGCCCGGTTATACGCCACCGGTACTTACGGCCCCAGCACCCGTCCGCCCCGACAGTTTCGCCCAGGCAGTCCGCCCGCCACCGATGATCGACATATTCGGCAATCCAGTGCGAACACAGAATGCGCCCGTGAACACCTGGGGAGCCGCGCCTCTCCAGGGAACTCGTGCGTCTATGTGGAGGCCAATGAAACCGGCATCGTCGCAATGGGACGCCTACTCGGTACTGCCCGAACCACGACCCGACCCCCGGTACAAGTCCAAAGTCAGGGAACCGGAGGCCTTCACTGGCACCGGATTCACGGACTGGTACATGCGGCTTCAGCTCTACATCGACGACAACGCCCCCATCCTCTTCACCGACTCGAAGAAGGTGGGCGCGGCAATCTCGCTGATCCGCGGTCCCAAGGTCGACTCATGGGTAACGGCGTTCACCAGGGAACACTACCTGGGAGGACAATGGAGGGTCAGCTGGCAACGGTTCGTCTGGGAGTTGCACCAAAAGTTCGACGACCCGGACCTGGAGAAAAAGGCGGCAGTAGCGGCAGAACGGCTCACCATGACGCTCGGTAAAGGCGAGGAGTACTTCCAGGAGCTAGAACGACTCCTGGGAGAAGCCAAGTACGACAGGGAAAACCAGGTGGTCCACAGTTGGGTCACCAGGGCTCCCCAAAGACATCTACTCTTCGGCCCACCAGGCTTTCGTCGCCGCCACCGTCAACGACAAATCGCAGCGTGGATACAACATCCAGATCCCGGAGGATTACGAATCCTGGAAACAGGCCATCCTCCGGACCGACAACGCGATGCGTCGACTCCAGGACGAGGAAAAACTGCGGAGCACCAAGGGTACCATGGACAAGGGCAAGGAGCGCGCTAAGCCCGAACGCGCTCCCCGAGCGGAGCCAACAGCGGAAGAACGGGCAAACTTGCTCAAGAGGAAGTGCCACTCTTGCAGCAAGACGCAGGCCGAGGCACCTGGTAAAGGATGCACCAAGACATCCTGGCACCAGCCGAACTGGCGGCCCAAGACCAACACCACCCCCGCCGCCAGTGGATCCGGAACGCAGCGAACTCGGCAGGCTATTGCAGGGAATGAAGCTCCCACGGTCCTCAGCGAGATCCCCCAGGAGGACTTTGTCCGAATGGTGGCCGCCTGGGCCAAGGAGAACCCTGACGCCGCAAAAGAAGCCGGGTTCGCACCCACTCAGGTAAGTCCCTCCCCCTCGAATCGCTTTTCAGTATTGGAAGTAGAAGAACCAGTAAACTCCAAAAAAAGTGACTCGGCTGCCAGGGAGAACGACGAACCGGTGGATGGACTATATGGGCTAGAGACCGGGGCCCTGATATTAGAATCAGTATCTGTACCTCTCGCATCTGTAGAATCGGACATAGATGACGACGACGGAGCTTCAACATGCTCCGACGACTCGTTTGTAACAGCCTTGGAGGCGCCTCCCACTGGAGCGTGGCGGGAGGCAAAAACCGTGCTTGATTCCTCCAATGTTAATGTAACATATGTTCCGATGGATGTGGATCCGGTAGTGACACCTGATGTGGAAATGGCAGACGCATCAGGTACCACTAAGAAATCAGAAAAGAAAATGCGGCGTAGACGCGTCAAGAAAAGGACGGTCACGCTCGACATATACCTAGACCACCCGCGGGCAATCCCACCTGAGCGCAAAAGCAAAGGTGCCGCTGGGTACGACCTCTACTCCGCGGAGGAGGTCGTCGTTCCTAATGGAAAGCGTATCACCGTAGACACTGGCATCAAGATCAGGATGCCAGCCGGTGTATACGGACGTATCGCTCCACGATCCGGACTCGCCCTCAAGGGAGTCGACGTGGAGGGCGGTGTAGTAGACGAAGACTACACCGGCCGAGTAAAAGTCATACTGAATAATCAGACTGGAGCAGATTATCAGGTCGAGTATGGGGACAGAATCGCCCAGTTCATACTCGAATGCAATATGACACCCAACACCAAGATTGTCAAATCAATCCGCGAAACCACGCGAGGAACACAGGGTTTCGGTTCAACTGGTGAAAAACTCAGGGGAAGTGTAGTGGTCATCCAGACGGGAAAACGGGGAAAGCAGATCGAAGTACCGATCACTCTCCACCGCCCCGACGGACGTGCCCTCTTCACAAAGGCTCTCATTGATTCCGGTTCCACTGGATCGGTGATCAGTAAGTCCTACGTGGAGGAACACCGACTCGAGCAGATCCCATTGGACCGCCCTATCAAGCTGTTCAACGCGGACGGATCGACCAACAGCATGGGGCTCATGACGCACTACGTCGAACTCCAAATGCAGATCGACACGCACTTGGAAACCCGCAAGTTCCACGTTACGGAACTTAGCTCCGCGGACATCTTTTTAGGCTTCGACTGGCTCGAAGACCACAACCCTTCCATCGACTGGAAGAAGCGACGGATCACGTTCTCTTGTGACTGCGAACACGAGCAGATCGAGGACGGTGATCACATTTATTACATTTTCACTGACGCATGGATCCGAAACAGGGACGAGTGCAGAGCGGACATTGCTGAACGAGTCCGCGCCACGAAGGCAACCGAAATCGCCATCGCGACTGGCAAAACCACGGAAGCTAAGACGTTCGAGGAGGTCGTACCCGAGTACTTGCACGAATTCAAAGACGTGTTCGAGGAAAAGGAATTCGACACACTCCCTGAACGGCGACCGTGGGATCACGCCATCGAACTTCTCCCCAATTCGGAACCATACGCGGGCAAGATCTACGCCCTCTCACCTAGAGAACAAGAAGCATTGGACGATTTCCTAGAAGAGCAACTGCGCACGGGCCGCATCCGCCCATCGAAGTCACCATGGGGGGCACCCTTCTTCTTTGTCAAAAAGAAGGATGGGAAACTACGCCCTATCCAGGACTATCGAAAATTGAACCAGATGACCAAGAAGAACAAGTACCCGCTCCCGCTCATTACGGAGTTGCTCAACAAGCTTAAACGTGCTAAGTACTTTTCCAAATTGGACATTCGTTGGGGATACACCAATGTACGAATCAAGGAAGGCGACGAAGAAAAAGCCGCCTTCATCACAAATAGGGGGCTCTACGAGCCATTAGTGATGTTCTTCGGAATGTGCAATGCACCAGGCACGTTCCAGACCTTGATGAACGACATATTTAGAGACCTAGTCCTCACGGGGAAGGTCATTGTATATTTAGACGACATCCTTATTTTCACGGAGAACCAGAAAGAACATAGAGAAATCCTGCGCAAGGTTCTTTTGGTTCTCCGTCAAAATAAGTTAACTTGTAAACCAGAAAAATGCGAGTTCGAGAAATCCGAAGTAGAGTACTTAGGACATATAATCTCTCACGGGGAAATCCGCATGGACCCCGCGAAGGTCGCTGCAGTAGCCGAATGGCCAGCACCTCGGAACAAGAAAGAAGTGCAATCCTTCATCGGATTTGCCAACTTCTACCGGAGATTCATCCCAAAGTTCTCAACGGTAGCGCGCCCCCTTATCAATCTAACCAAAGACGGAGAATGGCAATGGGGCGCGGCAGAACAGGAATGTTTTGACAAGTTAAAAAACATCTTCGTCACAGCACCTGTACTGGGGATACCAAACGATGACGACCCGTTCCGCATCGAGGCAGACTCTTCAGACTTCGCAACTGGAGCCTGCCTCATGCAGAACCAAGACGGCATCTGGAAACCCATAGCGTACCATTCAAAGACGCTACTACCAGCAGAACGGAACTACGAGATTTACGATCGCGAGTTACTGGCTATAATGCGCGCCCTAGACGAATGGCGGCATTTTGTAATGGGTGCAAAGCATCCTGTAGAAGTATTAACGGACCACAAGAATTTAGAATACTTTAAGACTCCACAGAAGATTAATCCACGACAGGCCCGGTGGATGACGGAACTTGCCGAGTATGACCTACAACTCGTGCACATCCCCGGGAAGACCAATGGAAGGGCGGACGGACTATCCCGAAGAGGCGATCACGACGACAACAAGAATCACCTCGAAGGACAGATCGTCCTGAAGGAACACCTCTTCGCCAAAGACAGCGCAGAAAGGCTGAGATCCTCATTCTATACCCTACCTCACGGGATCACCCACGAGGAGGTAAAAGAGAGGGTCAAAGCGGAAGCCGCTCTCTACGACAAGGAGGTAGTAGAAGGATCAGTGGAGACGGCCGAGGACGGCCTACGCTACAGGAGGGGGAAGTTGATCATTCCGAGAGACGAGGAATTAATCGGAAAAATCATTTCCTCATTGCACGACACGGTCTCGGCAGGGCACCCCGGCACAGAAAACACGTACACAGCCATTCACCGATCGTACTGGTGGCCAAAGATGCGAAACGACATCCGCCAGTACGTCAAGGCATGTATCAAGTGCCAAAGAGCCAAACCAGACCGCTCAAAGAGAGCCGCACCACTGAACCCGAATCCAACACCCGCACACAACTGGGAGAACATTTCCATTGATATGATCATGGGACTCCCAGTATCCAAGGGTCGGGACGCTATTATTGTAGTTGTAGATATGAAATCCAAGGACTACATCGCAGTCCCAACCACAACCAGGCTTACCGCCGAAGGTTGGGCCAACATATTTGTAGATAAAGTATACGCACAGCATGGACTACCAAAGAAAGTATTTAGTGACAGAGGACCACAATTTGTATCGGACTTCATCAAAGATGTATACCGTAGATTAGGCATCGAGGGAAACCCCAGTTGTCACAAATTATTCCTTTATTAATTTAGACTCCCTCGCTATAGGTTGTATGTGCGGCGCTAGGCGTACGCCGCGCCTCTACTCCATAGCTACCTCCAGCGTCTCTCCCAGATATTGCAGGTCACCTGGTCGTTAGGTTAGCGCTGTAGGGTAGCGCGCGCCTCCGGTACTCACACATGGTCACACTCGTTACATGCTCGTTACCTAGCACATGACTCAGTAGCTACATGGTGCACAGACCATTAGTTTAGGGCGGTCTCGGTAGTAGATACTAGCGTGTATAAGTACGACGGAATGAGGTCTTACAACCTCATTCCTAAGATTCTCGACAATTGGGCATAGCCCCTTTCTTACTATCGCTGTGATGCTCTCTGGCCCGGGGCCCGTATCGCGTCGTGCTAGTCTGTGAGCCGCCTCTGTTAACTCGACGTACACAAGGGGACTAGTCACCCCCACGTTGCCTCTGCGTTCAGCGCTGGCACGGTGACTTGTAGGCTCGCTCAACGGCGTGTATGGTTCCCCCTGAGCCCAGGGGTAGCACAGACGTAAGTCTGTGTCATAATCTTAGGAATATCTTACCTCCCCTCCGGCGCCACCTGCGCTGGGGCCGAGGGTTCTCCACCTACAGGTCGCCAAGGCAGCATGGCGGGGCAGCCGACGGTAGAAGCGCCGTCGGTCCGTAGTTTTACGAGCCCCCACGAAATGCTACACCTGGCAAAGCGACCGTAGGGAGTGAGTAAGCAAGTCCGCCCTCTTTCGAACGCAAGATAGAAGGGGTCGACCGACATAAGCCCCGTTTGAGGACCCGCCGCCGTCACCCCTGCAAAGGGAATGCGCGTGCGCGTGGAGGTCTAGGGCAGTCCGGCCACTTACCCCTGGGCGGCAGGGGTTATCGTCAAGAACCTTTGATCAGTGGGTATGTGAAGGGTCCCGCAAGGGTACCCAACCCCACACCGACGATCACGAAGGTCAGAAAGCAATCCTCGACGACCGACTACTTCTCCGACAAAACCAACCACATACCCCGAGGTCGGTGCGCCACGTCCATCTATGTCGGCGTCAGTCCTAGGAGGCGGAATGAACAAGCATTACCACAACCTCCGATGGGCCCGCTCACCTCTGGAGGGCCTCGTTCACTCACGTTGCGGGATGGGGGGACGTTTTCTTCACTCCTCCACCGGCGGACGGACCGTGCACATGGACGCTCCTCATGAACCACATGAGCCGTGTGTCAAACAAGCAACCAAGGATGCGAGGGTCGTAGGAAGATAGGTAGAACGTCAGGGACGACGTTTTTCGAGAGGGGGGGTAATGTCACAAATTATTCCTTTATTAATTTAGACTCCCTCGCTATAGGTTGTATGTGCGGCGCTAGGCGTACGCCGCGCCTCTACTCCATAGCTACCTCCAGCGTCTCTCCCAGATATTGCAGGTCACCTGGTCGTTAGGTTAGCGCTGTAGGGTAGCGCGCGCCTCCGGTACTCACACATGGTCACACTCGTTACATGCTCGTTACCTAGCACATGACTCAGTAGCTACATGGTGCACAGACCATTAGTTTAGGGCGGTCTCGGTAGTAGATACTAGCGTGTATAAGTACGACGGAATGAGGTCTTACAACCTCATTCCTAAGATTCTCGACAATTGGGCATAGCCCCTTTCTTACTATCGCTGTGATGCTCTCTGGCCCGGGGCCCGTATCGCGTCGTGCTAGTCTGTGAGCCGCCTCTGTTAACTCGACGTACACAAGGGGACTAGTCACCCCCACGTTGCCTCTGCGTTCAGCGCTGGCACGGTGACTTGTAGGCTCGCTCAACGGCGTGTATGGTTCCCCCTGAGCCCAGGGGTAGCACAGACGTAAGTCTGTGTCACCAGTACCGCGTTCCACCCACAGACAGACGGGCAGACGGAACGAATGAACCAGGAACTGGAGGTGTACCTACGATTATTTATTAACGACACCCATACCAACTGGCCGGACCTACTCCCGCTAGCAGCATTCGCATACAAGTGTCATGTACATAGTAGCACGGGCTACAGCCCCTTTTACCTCACTCACGGATACCACCCATTTACAGGCGTGGAGGCACCAGAGCTGGAAGAGGGGGTGGGAGCAGCCAAGGACTGGGTCGAACACATGCACAAGGTTAGCCAAACCGCTTCGAAGAATCTCGAGAAAGCCAAACTTCGTATGAAAGAATACTACGACCGGAAACGAACCAATCCCCACGAGTACAATGAGGGAGACATGGTTTGGGTCGATGGGCGAAACATTAACATGGGAAACCCTACGAAGAAACTCGATTCAAAGCGGTACGGCCCGTACAAGGTCACCAAGAAAGTCGGACATGGAGCATACGAACTGGACTTGCCCGCAGACATGCGAGGCATATACCCTGTATTCAACGAAGTCCTACTACTACCGTATCATGCCCCGGCTTTCCCCAATCAGAACCATAATGAACGGATGGAAAGCAATGACGCTCGCAGGCCTCTCAGGATCCTCGCATCCAGAGAAGACCGAGGGCGAGTCGAGCTGAAAGTCGAATGGTCTGATGGGAATACAACATGGGAAAGGAAACGCGGATTGACTCCCTGGCAGGATTTAATAACCAAGTTCTTCGAAGCAAGACCAACCGCTCCCGGACATCAATGGAAGAACCGACACACTGAATGGGACCCGGAGTGGGAAGACTTCGAGAAGAAATCCATCGCCATGGGACTCAGACAAAACCCGAACGAATTCATCATCCACGACGACGTAGACATTGAATTACTGAAGGATGCGAAAATTCCCTTCTACATTTACCCAAAACAACTCGTCGCCAGAAACCTCTGGTTTTGTAATCCCAAGACCCGTGTAATACAATATGGCATACAAGTGGGACAATGCATAGAATCCACGATACCCAACAATCCGGGTTGGATCTATCCCGTACAGTATACCATACAGATGGCAAACCCACACATCTGTCAGAAACACGGACATGACCACCCATGTCACATTGACCAAAACTTCTGCAAAGTAATTGCTGGGCGCGGGGACACGCAGCTAGAAGAGGGGGTACTGTCACAGGCCGATTTCTTTCGCCTAGCCAGTGACTAGAGCCTGAACCCTTATCTTATCTAAGCGCGCGCCTAAGCAGTCACGTGCAAGACCCCGAACACCCTACCACGTGTTACCAGCCCCCCGGACACTCTGTGCCGTGTACCTACACCCATTATAGGGTTTACCATAGTATCGGACTCTCAACTTACGTAATAACTGTACAGCAGCCAAACAATGTACAAACGGTAGAATAGCATATATACTGGCCGACGAGCAGGGTAGCACCCCAGACTCGTCTTGGCCTTATACGCCTTGAGTAGCCTCAGACTAGGATTGCGCTGCAACGCGAGTAACAATCCCCTGAGTAGTTGCTTGAAGTGTTGCTTGTGTCACATTACCAGTGGGCCGTCTCTACTGTGCAGGAACAGTCGAAGATTGGATGCGGAAGTGAGGGCAGACTCAGCCATAGTGTCCGTAGCTCAGAGGCGGAGCGCATGGGTGTTGGGTGAATTGGAGGGTGAAGGGCCATTGTGGTGAAGGGAAGAGAGCGACAAAGATTAGACGGGCGACTTATATACCACGCAATGATGCCATCAAACCTAGAACAACTAGTATGGCAGATGGACTACTTGATATAGTGAAGCTGCATCCCAGTGACGTCATTGCATGGAACAAGTGCTTCGAGTGCATGTGCATGGTGCTGCCATAAGCCATGCATGACTGCTCCTTGCATTTGTATGCCAGCCTGACTACTAAATGGAAATTCTATACCAGTCTGGTAGTTAGTTTCCCAGCCATGTGTTGAGTCTGACTGACACTTATAAGATGTCTTCAGAGTGGTGATTGAATGCCACTCTGCTGTCGATCTTATCAGCGCTTATCTGCACAGATAAGATTCCTCCTCAATTGGCAAGTACCTCCAGCACTGATAAGCCATCTCGTGGAGCTACGGCTCGAAGTGAAGCCGGGCCAAGCCGAGCCACTGATAGCCGAGCCATCAATAGCCGTGAGCTTATCTCAGTCGAGGTGATGGTACAACGACTCTATTACAGTACCTAGATAGCCGTGAGCTTATCTACGTAGTACTGTGTGTAAGTATACGAGGCGATTGTGTATTATAGAGTAAGAAACATACCTCAGTCGAGTCAGTTCTGAGCTACTTGGCTCGGCTTCAGTGCATGAGTGCGGCTTGGCTCGAGCTGTGGTTCAAGCCAAAGCCAAAGCCGCGGCAACACTAGGCTCAAGTGATGATTCTTAACCGGCCGGATCACCTCACCGAAGTCAATTGCCAGAGCTCCAAGCTTCAAAGCTTCAAGCTCCTTGCAAGCTACAAGCTCCACGCCGAATAACAGCGAAACCGTGGCTACGCGTCTTGCCAGTTGCATGGAAAGTGTCAAAATACGTCGCGTTGACGTCAACATCAGGCTGTAAATGATGCAAGGTGTAGAGGAGGATCTCATATCATATTATATAGTAATAAACCAACCTAAGTCGCTTGCCAGGGTGACTCTCCACATTATCCTTGAGCGCTTGAGCGCTGTCACCGGCGAGTGCCAACTTGTGGCCAGGCATTTGCATCTCACTCCAACACTAACCTCAGCCCTATCTGGATCACGGAACAGAGTCAGGCCTGAACTCAATACGATCTTAATGAGCGCGATTCACGGACGGTCGCATGAGCTGGAGTCCGGACCTAACAATGCTCAGAAGCGACCCATCACGACCCACGATGCATCTCCGTGGTGCTCGCAATAGAAGTGCGCGCCTATGCTAAATCTACCTCTGAACCGCATCAATTATGCAGGGTGTAACTATAATAGAGCAGAGCTCCATACACCCGATATTGCAGCAGGCATCATAATGCACCATATATAAGACGGGGGATGGAACTCGGGATTACCTTCACCACAGGACCAAGTTACTTCTAACGCAACATCCTGTCGCTCAGATACAGCCATCGTCTCTTCCACTCTTGCCATGAGCCGTCCAAATCTTTACCGCAGCAGAGCTAAGAACTCACCGAAGCTCGACAACGTCCGTGTAGGCAAGGACATTAAGGTAGACAAGGAAGGAGATGTCGAGCCCGGTATGTGATCTCTGCACGGACATGCACAAGTACGGGCTAATATGACTAAAACTTCAAAGGATCTGGGGGATTTCCACGTTCGCGCAATCGAGCCACACGTGGAAGTATCCTTGGTTGCTGCCAGAGAATGCAGAGCTCGGCAACGGTCTGGGTACAAAGAACGATCACGACGGTCATTGGCTCATCACCCCCGCGGCGGAGATATCTCTCGATGGCTATAAGCATCTCCTCTCTGAGCTCAACGGCAGGTGCGAGAAAGTAAATCGGGCAAGGGAGGTATTTGGGGAGCTGCGCGAGGCAGATATCCTCCCTGAGCCTGTGAACTCGGACAAGAGCGTCCGCATGGTCTACAGCGCGCTTCAGGCTATCCATAACGAGGCTATCCCGATCAAGGATTGGGACGAGAACGACTATACCTACATCGCCATCCTGGCCAAGGCTCTCGACTCAGGAAAGCTCAGCCTCAAGGATGCGGTGACGAGTGGACCGAAGAACACGAAAGAGCAGAGATTCATTGCAGAAGCAGCAACTGAATTCATGAATGCTGAGAGGAAGATATCGAGTGCAGATGAGGACGAGATGGCGGATATGGACAATGATCATGCGCTTTTGAAGGCGGTATTGAAGTTGGATAATACGGAGAGCACCTTAGCCTAATCACTCCCCATTTTTATATTTCCCCGATGTATTACAGGAAGATCAGCTTTCTGCCTTAATATGTAGCCATCAGTAACAAATATGCATCAATTTGTCAGGCAATGAACAATTTAGAAACATTTGTCTGCTACTTTAGCTACTGACGAATTAGAAGAGGGCGGCTCATAATGCATAAGGTCTCGCCAGAGCTGTCATTTATCAGTTAAGTCTAACTAGTTGCTGACACCATGGGTGCTGATCGGAAGTCCGTTATGCGTCCGTGGTGTCACGACTGACAGATGGACGGACGGGCGGGCGGACGGACGGGCGGGCGGATGAACAAACAAAGAGGTTAGCGACAAGGCAGATACAGTTTGATGGAAAATTGGAAGAGGAAGCTTTGAGCGTTTGAGCGTTTGAACAGGGGTATCGCTAATGGAACGTCCGGATGACGCCGCACCACGCTGTATAGTACCGGTGCCACAGTGCTGTAGTCCGTTGCCGCTAAGTCCATGGTCAGCATTTTTCTACAGTTTATTGCCGCTGCTTCCCAAGCATTCGAATACTGAACTAACCTACGATTTACTGCTGCTTTCTAATACTGGACTAACCTCTAATAGGAGTGGTCAGCGGGAGCAAATGTATTAGAAAGAGGGGGTTTCTCTTTGAGCCGAGAACTGAAAGTATTCCTCGTTCTGTGAGATCCCAAAGATTCGTTCACCGCCCTTCAAATTCATCGTCGGGATAAATGTGCATGCGACCCATGATCTGTCTGTTTAGAAGCCAATAAGAAGCAAGCTGCATATTCAATACGCCATGTTGTGGGCCTTGTATTGATAGCGTATGACATCCATGCCAAAGCGTCAGAGTGTAGTCCTTGCATGCCGTTTATCGGATACGACCGACGATAGAAGATCTTCGAAATCCTGCGTCAATGCCCTCGCGTATCGGCGTACACGTAAAGATGATCATTAGGCACAGCGTCTGCAATGGCACAACTGACACGTTGTAAGTCGCGTTAGGTGTCGATGCATTGTGCGCGTATATGCAACAAAGATCCTTCGTTTATGTCAATCGGTTCTGTGCTCTGTGAAACAGTACCAGAGGTAAGAAAATGCTCCGCCACAGCCGGTAAGAAGCAAGCCACGAGCAGCGATGCGATCCACAAGGTGACATTGGCCACCGGAGAAAATATCGCCCAGCGCATACTGAGCTGCGACTTAATACTATCGCAATGGTCATCGTCGTGCTTGGTAGTTATCTGCAATCCTTGGTACCGGTGCATCTGACAACGGCTTGGAAGTGATTTTCTCCGGAGATAGTGAATTGACGCACCGCTTGTTGTGTTATGGATCGCGGGGCCAAACAACTCTCTATCCCTCGATGCCTAATGTTCTATATCGCGTCCAGTATTGCAAATAACATCAGTATTACGTGTGTATGATCAATGCAGACTGGCAGTACGTCGTGAATCCTGTGCGCGGACGCATAAACACGGTACCTTCTGGGTGCACTGTCCAAGCGAGCTTGAATCTTGATATGGCGAGTCTACCCCAGCCGCTGCAAATTATAATCAGCGATGCAACTTGCACATACACACCACCGGGAATTAGAATTCCAGGTGCATGATATCGAAGACTGTATGTATGACATCGCAATGGTCACAAACGCAGCTCAGATCGAGTGCCTTGAGAGTGGGGACTCTCAGAGGATGCCAAGGCTCTGATATTTCTGCGCAGGCGTTTGGCCATGGTGGCGATTGTAGACATACCTGGTCGACTATAGTTATTGTAAATCGACCCTGAAGAACGAGCAGCAAGCGAGTAGAGCCTAACACATTCATGAACGCACAGCAACACAGACGGACTCTCACCAGCCGTTCATCGTCAGGAAGACTGCAGTAGTATACATCCTGTAAATTAGCCAGAATGTTAAGCAGTACTCCTTGACAAGAGCCTACATTGTTAGGCTGTGAGCGCCGCTGTACACATTCGCATGCGTCCGCAGTTCTTGACGAGCAGTTCCAAGGCAAAATCTCATTATGTAGCCCGACAACATCAACAGAGTAGCGGACACGTACACCGGTAGAAGAACAGGATTGGCGCGTGCATCTCGCTTCTGGTACACCGTTGGATCCATGGTATTACACTGAAATTGCGTGGTATAGCAACACATGAGATACAACTTACGACAATACAGACCACGAGCAATGATATACTCGCATAAAGGAGAATATTTTAAGCGCTACTGCTAAGTAAGAAGAGAACCACCGAGAAGAGGTGATAGAAATGTACTGGCAATTTCTTGAGATTTAATTGGCTTGGGATAGTTCACAACCATTTACTACTTACCCGAGACTGAGTGCTGAATCTCAACTTGGCCTTCGCTTTGCGTTTTTCTTCCCTACTTGTGCCTTGATCTTCGCCTGAACGCATGGTCAGGACTTTGTTAACTATCTCATAGTGGGATAGACACGCACTTCAGCCCTTGTTCTTGCACCTCTACCTAGTCTCGCTCTTTTTCCCACAGCCTCTTCCTCATTATCCCCGTCATCGGGCTCATCTTCGGATCCAGACTGAGGATTTGACGGCGCAGCTGACGCGTGTTCTTCTACAGCTTCGCTCTCATCATCTTCACCGTCGTCCTCCTCGGAAGGAGAGGATGAGGACTCATCCTCTTCTGTGTCATCACGAGCAGCTCTGCGCCGCTTGGAGTTACTACCTGTACTGGTCCGCGGACGTCTATGTATCGTCAGGTCAGATGATGGGAGGGAAGGGTTCATGGGGACTTACTTCGTGGCACCATTAGGCTTTTGACTTGGCACAGCTTTACGCTTGTTCATGGGCCTGCGTTCTGCGCGAGCCTTTTCCTTCAGACGTAGATAATAGGCATCTGAGTCCGAGTAAGGTAGTCAAATTCCATACCTTCCCTTGCTCCCCAAGCCACGTCAACGCGTTTTCAGGCAGGTAAACCGTTCGCACAATCTGTGTGCTCGCTCAGTGGGTGGATCTGGCTTATCAACCAAGTTATGACGCGCACCTCGTTGGCGGCCTCCGCGTTTGGTAGTGGTCGGAGAATGTCCCCTGGAAGACGCACTTTGCGGGGGTAACTCTCAAGGCTCCACCCATGAGCTTTGGCGTGTGCCTTGATAAGATGCTGAGCAAGTTCGCTGGCAGCGTATAAATTCTGTGCAGGGTCCGCTCAACTATTAGCAGGTGACTGTCCGTGGTCTGATGAGACACACCTCGCTATACGCATGTGACTCGGCATCGCGCACTGTCTTGGCCTTCATGGCGAGATGATACAATAGCGATATATTGTCCACGGAAGCAACTAGATCGAGATAAAATTCGATGTATCTATAGGAGTCGGCATCAGTGAGGAAGACCTTGAGCGTTGTCATGGCCGCGTACTGTGCAATATCTGGCAAATTTTCTTCATCGACTATGAAGTCAGGATGGTGGGCGAGAAGATGTAGCAGACGAATAAATATGAGCTCAAATTGGTGCAATCTGATCTCTGCCCATGATATAATGCTGTAAGCTCCCTTCCATAATCCAGACATCCAACGACGCACCAGAGGGAATACTCCGCAACGCCATAACGACATATGATTTGGTCTTGACACTCAGAGATGAATCACTGCCGAATCTTAGTGTATACGGAGAGGACGTACGCGATTTTTCACGTCTGCCTCGGGATCATGCACCGATAGGAATGGGACCACGTTGAACTGCTCTGGGAGCTTACGCGTAGACAATAGCGTAACCAGCTTGTCAGCGAATGCCATGCGTACTTGGTAGCATGGATCCTAAACATCTTCTTCGTAAGTGGGCAGTTTCGACAACAACAGACCATACAAACCTGGATTGTGATAGCTAGCGGAGCGAAATGAGCAGAAATTTCTGAAGCGTACTTGTCTACGCTGGAAAGATGCAACAAGGATATTGCAGCTTGTAGACGTAGTCGCGCCTTAGTTTTGAGGCTGTTACGAATTGTCAATTTGTGACAACCAACTATTGGAGAAGCCTACCTATCTGCGGCATCGGCGGTGAACGATCCATTGTAGGCAATGAGCGACGTAAACATCTTTAGAACAGGTTTGGCGATTTCGATTGCTGTGTCTGACGATGCATGAGCAAGGCAGCGGTTGCGACACACTTTCAGCGCTAGCAACTTCGCATGAAGCGATGGCAACATATCGACATCCTCAACCCATTCTGCGTCCGTATCCATCTCATCCTGGGATCACAACTGAGAAGTTGTAGACGATGTACGGTCAGACTACTCACAGACTCGTCAGGCTTGAGCAGAACCTGTCTAATTAGGAATGTGATGAGCTCCTCGCTCTTGCGCTCAAATGCGTCAGGAGCTCTAAGGGCCAATTGTGCAAGAACCGCAATATGAGAGATCAACAAGTCCGGATCGGCTTCCGGGAGCCCCTCAGCAACGAACTTCTCCACATATCAGCACGTCGGCGAAAGGTCAATGCAGCAGGATGTACCTACATCAACAATCCCGTTACAGGTCTCTTCATATTCTGTGGAACTTGCTAGCAACCGTGCTGCGAACTTTGCATGACGACGGTCCGCACTCGTCGCGAGGCGCGACACCCTGTCGATCGTGCGCCTATTCGCATGGTATCAGTGCTATACTGTACGTGGAAATAGTCAGCAAGCCCACATACTTATCCGTAGGCGCAAGTTGGCTATCCCAGCCTGCCACGGCGGCGAGTGCCTGGAGGCATATCTCGACTAGCCTATTATTTCTCTCATCCGCGATTGACTTGGTCAACTCGCCGATGTGCAGCTTGAACAGTGCTGGACAGTGTTTAGAGATGTACTTCAACCATAGTCGCGCATTGTGCGAGGTAAGGTCGGCGGTACTTGAGCTCGTGCCGTCTCCTGAGGAGTCACCCTTGGCTACGCGCTTGATTAGCGTGGGTATGGAAGACTGGTTGACGATACGCAGGCTTGCGCGGCGGAGAAATATAGCAAAGGTTGGGACAAGCGATGAAGAAGACTGCTCCAGTCGACGAAGGAATTCGTTCTTCGGGACATTGTGAGTGATGATGAATGATGGTTGTGATAATTGGACGTACCGTCGATTTGACAAGACTCTTGAGGTCGACTTGGGTGTCCATGCATGTCTTGAGGAGCTTATACAACCTATTCTCGTTGAGTCTAGCGAATGCATTCAAGTCCTCCGCAGCCTTCTGCGTATCAGGGAGTGTACCTATCCCATGAGATGCACATCACTATCAGCTCTTCACAATAGTCAGTTCTGAGACTAGCCAAGACTCACCCGCCACGCGTTTTATGGAGAGTTCCAACTTCGCAACAATTTTGGCCTCGTCGTCATCGATGATACCGCCCTGCCCTCAATTGCGTCACGACCAATACACCTGTGCAACAGCTGGGGCTCACATTGTGGTCAATGCAGCACTGCAAGTACCTCTCGGTAATTGGCCGAGTCCTGTCGTGGCGTTATCGTGAGCGACAAATTTGTGATAGAAAATCACCACAAGATCCAGAGTACTCAGTGCACACTCACATTCCTTTCAAGCCGGATAGGCTCAACAAGGTGTTGACCGCGGGCTCGTCCAAGTGTCTCATGACGCTGAGGAGACGATCCGTCCATGCAGCTTCGTCCACATCGCTTCCCTTGGATGACGAGCTTGCAGGTGGCGTGGGGAATGGCAGAATATAATCACAAAGTACTTGCTCCGCCACAGATCTGTGGAGATGAGTTGAAGTCGGCAAAAACATTGCACGACCGATCCGCTCACTAACTTGACTTCTAGTGTAGCCGCCACCATATGAAGGATATCTTGCGGTATCCAGGCAAATTGAGCGATGGCAAGAGGGTCGTTATTCTCGCTGAGCAAAATCCCAATGAATGAAGGAGTCGTCGCGCCATCTACTCACTCACATTTCCGGGTATGCGAGGCTGTACAAGCGGCCAACTGCGTTCATGGCTTCATGCCTTACACCGTGCTGAAGCCAGAGGTGGGCCGTGTTGTTCACCGCAAGATGGCAGCACGTACCTTCTTGTCCATACCGCGACCAGAGACGGCCCGCAGCTGTTTCTCCGTCACATGATGCAGCGCCGTCTCGTAGTCGAGCTGCGAGTACATCTTGCATACCGCTGCGCGGATCTTCTCGTCCGGGTCGAACAGCTTCGTATGTAAAGCCTCCTCGACAGCCTCGCGCTGCTCCGATAGATTGACGAGCACGCCCTTCGCTGCCTCCACGAATGCCAGGCGAACGGCTGCGCTCTTGTCGTTCTTCCGCAGAAGCCATACGTTCCATGTTGTGGGATATTTTCGGACGAAGTCTGCTCCGCCCTTGTCTGCGAACATCTCGCCGAGTACCTGCGTTGCCATGATTCGGATCTGGGTCTCCTCGACTCGCAGCTCTTCTTCGAGCTGGGGGACGACGTTGTGCAGGAGGGACGGACATGACCGGTTCAGTTGTTTGATCAGTTCGTGTGCTGTGCGAACCTCCTCGAACTCCTCGTCGCGCGAATGGGAGACGATGATGTCGGTGAAATACTGACACACATGCCGCTGCAGCTTATCGGAAGTGGCATTGCACACTTGGACTGCAAGCCGGTAAGCTGGCTGATCCATTTTCTATGCGGTTATCAGTATCATGTTGTAACTGGTGACAGAGCATAACACATAAGAAACTGTATTGGACGTTGTCATCTAGGTGATGGAGTGAATTAAGGGAAGTTGTGCGCGTAACGATGAATATGGAAAACGACCCAAACGGCTGTTCTAACGAGGAACAACTATGTCTGTTGTCGCAATGTGTCCTCATGTGCCGCCGCGTAGCAACGACACGCATCGCTGCAGTACGGATAGAGTCAGGAGAAGGCACTCACCGTGTTCTTGTCCATGAACTGTGCCATGATGGACTCCAGCATGTCCGAAGGCAAGCTGTGGCACTCGTCAATGATCGCAATCAAGATATCGGCCAAGAAGAGCTCAATCTTCTTCGCAAGTTCGCGTCGAACCATTCCAAAGAGGTCGCGGAAGATTTCGGTCATCAGCTCGTCCGCATTCGGGAGGTCGCACACGAGTACGACACTTTTGACGGTCGACAAGCTCTCGAGCAAGTGAAAGTACTCGTTGTAGTACGGCGCGTCCGTACCCTTTAATCCGTTCACCAGCTGGCGGAAGAAGAATTGGAAGATGTCGCGCAGCTCATTGTGCGTATACGGCGCGTCGGGCGCGTACAGCCGCAGTAAGTCGGCAAGGCAGCACGCGGCGTACGCCTTCACGCCGCGGTCCTTGTGCATGAGGATCGACGTGCTGATGAGCTCTTTGCGCACGCCTGCCAGCGAGCTCACGTCGACGTTCTCCTGGTCCATCTCCGCGAGCTCGCTGTGCAGCGCCTTGAGCTTCTTCTGCAGCGCGTCGGTCGCGAGGCCCTTCCCGACGAGCTTGTCGTGGAACTTTAGACGGCGAGGTGCGGGCTGGCCGCCGGCGCGTGTTTGAGCGACCATTGCGGCGTGTTAGCTTAGCAGTCAGGGAAGATGACAGTGGTTAGGTCAGGTGTGGCTCGCGATGTGTCGTGTGGGATTCGAATTCGAGGGGCGCACGGAAGCGTATTGGGGCAGCAGACGTTTCCTAGACTCTAGAAAGATACAAAATCGCGCTGATTCCGCGAACGGCGCGTTGAACTCTCGGTTGTCGAGCGCGAGCAAGGCCGGCGGCCAAAGAGGTAGGTGGACGACACGCGCGAGAAGCAGGGTCTCTCTGCCAGAACAGCGCGCTGAGCAAGAGAGGTATCAGGTTTCGCGCCAGGGCACGCCAGTGAGGAGTATGTCGCCCAGGACGATCCGGTCGCAGCGCACGGCGGGGAGGAGAGTTGCGCGCCGTCGCGACTCAAAGCGCACGCGTTCGCAGCGTGATTACCTAAGCCTCAGCCACACGCGCGCCTGCCAGGTCCCTCGCCGCGCACGCTCATCGTCTCCGTCGACGTTCGCGCATCCACTATGCCTCCCGCCGCCATACCCGCAAAGCGAGCGCTGCCGTCCAAGGAGGGCTCGCTTTTCAAGGAAGTCCTCAATCTCTACGAGACACGGCAGCTCAAGAAGGGCCTCAAGACCGCCGACCAGATCCTCAAAAAGTTCCCCGAGCACGGAGGTACGCGCGCCGCCTCGCTGCGAGGACCTCCACCGACGCAGCTGTCTACGTACAGAGACTCTCTGCATGAAGGGGCTCATCCTCACCCACATGGGCCGCCGCGAGGAGGGCCTCGAGTTCGTCAAGAAGGGCATCCGCCTCGACCTCACCTCGCACATATGCTGGCACGTCTTCGGCCTCATCCAAAAGGGCGAGAAGAACTACGAGGAGGCGCTCAAGTCGTACGGCCAGGCGTTGCGCTTCGACAAGGTGAGCCGCCGCGCGCCGCGCTCCCGCGACTGAGAGACGAGCGGCATGCAGGAGAACCTCAACATCCTGCGCGACGCCGCGCATCTGCAGACGCAGCTGCGCACGTTTGACGCGCTCGTCGAGACGCGCCACACGCTGCTTCGCATCCGGCCGACCGTTCGGCAGAACTGGGTCGCGCTCGCAGTCGCGTACCACCTCAACGGCGAGCCCACGGACGCGTGCCGCGTCCTGGCGCAGTACGAGGCTACGCTCAAGGTGCGTCCGCCCGCCGTGCGCCCGTGACGCCCGCCCATGGTCTGCAGAACGTTCCAGACTACGACGTCGAACACTCCGAGGTGCTCCTCTACCACGTCCGCCTCCTCGAGGAGACGGGCGCGCTTGCCGACGCGCTCGCCCTGCTCGATGACAGCGCCAAATCGCGTGCGATCGTGGACCGCATCGCCATCATGGAGTTCCGCGGTAGGTCTGCGCGGCCGTGTCTGCCATCGTCCGTCTAAATCATGCTGGATGCAGCGCGCCTGCTGTCCAAGCTCGGCCAGGATGACGCAGTACACACATGGCAGGCCCTGATCGAGCAGAACCCCGATAGTCACGACTACTACCGAGGGTTCCTCTCCCATCGTGGTATCAATCTTGGTATGTATAGATCGCGGCAATGTGGCGTTCACCAGCTCAAACCCCGCGGCGCAGACGCTCTCACGGACGAGAACCGCGGTCAGGCCTTGCAGATCTTGAAGGACTTTACGAGCCAGATACCCAAGGCGGGCGCTCCGCGCCGGCTGGCCCTGAACCTCGCGCATGGTGTGCATACCGTTTCTACCATGTTGGTCTCAGCTTGCAAGCTCACCGGGGCGCCGAAGGTGACGAGTTCAAGGAGCTCGCCGAGCCCTACCTCCTAGCGGGCTTCGAAAAAGGCATTCCGTCCCTCTTTGCCGACATCAAATCCCTCTACCAGGACTCAGCCAAACGACAAACGATCGAAGACCTCGTCGAGGCGCTGCGCGAGAAGCTCGCCGCGACAACAGCGGTACCCTCCGGCGCAGCCGACGCCGAGCCGACGACATACCTTTGGACGCTGTACTTCCTCGCGCAACACTACTCGTACCTATCGCAGCACGCGCGCGCGCTGGAGCTGCTCGAGACGGCGCTGGCGCACACGCCGACGCTTCCCGAGCTGCTCATGTTCAAGGGTCGGGTGCTCAAGCGGAGTGGGGACCCGCACGGCGCGGCGCGATGTCTGGACGAGGCGCGCGTGCTCGACCTGCAGGATCGGTTCCTCAACACGAAATGCGCCAAGTACCGGCTGCGCGTAGGGATGATCGACGAGGCGAGCGAGATCCTTGGCCTGTTCACCAAGGTATGCGATCGCTGTCACCGACCGATCTGTTCTCGCTCACCGCGCACTGATCGACGCATCTCGGGCTGGGATAGAAAGATGCGCCGAGCCCCGGCGCGGACCTAGAGGACATGCAGTCGCTGCTGTACCTGACAGAGGAGGCGGACGCGTACCTGCGCAAGGGCAACCTGGGCATGGCGCTGAAGCGGTACACCGCCATACAAAAGGTCCGTGCGCCCGTTGGAGCCGTACCCGTGTGCAGGGACACCGCGTGCGCGTGCTCTCGGTGATGTCGTGCGCGGACGTTTATGCTTGCCGTCGCTGTTGCAGGTGTTTGACGAGCTCGAGGACGACCAGTTCGACTTCCATGGCTATTCGCTGCGCAAGTTTACGCTGAACGTGTATATCGAGTAGGTTGCGTGGTGCACCTGTTGGATGTGGCTGCTGACGCGGTGCGATAGCCTTGTGAAATGGGAAGATCGCCTCAGGTCTCATCCGGCTTACGTCCACGCCGCCATCACTGCATCACAAGTTCGTACCGTACACGGCCCGTGCTGTAGCTCGCTCACAAATAGCACCGGTCCCCTGCTAGATCTATGTCAGGCTGCACGACGATCCATCAATAGCTTCCAGAGTGGGATCTTCAGGTCTGTTTCGATCTATCATGCAGCTGTCCATCGACGTAATGATGGAGAGCAGCTAATCTGACCGGAGCTGAGAAGAAGGCGAAGAAAAAGGCGAAAAAGGCAGAGAAGAAGGTGCAGGAGGAGTCCCAAAAAGGTTCGCGTCGCCGCCTCGGGGAGGCATGCTGATCCCTTACTGACATGCAAGTCCTCGGGCAGCTGCCGCAACGTCAAATGCGAACGAGGACAAGGGCCTGGAGCCCCCCGCGGCGAAGGACGACGATCCGGACGGGGCGAAGCTGCTGCAGTCGCCCGACCCGCTCGAGAAGGCCGCAAGGTGGCTCGCGCCGCTGAGCACGCTCGCCAAGCCGAGCGTCGACGGGTGGATAGCGACATATGATGTTGCGGTGCGGCGAAGTGCGTGGGCGGGGCGCTGGGATTCGGACAGCAGGCTGACCGCTGTGCACAGGGAAGTATCTGCAGGCGGTGAGGGCGCTCAACGCGGCGCGCGCGCTCGATGGCGAGCACCCGGAGCTGCATGTCAGGATCGCGCACCTCCGGCGAACCAGTACGCGAACGAAGATTTGCAGTATGCGCCCGCTGACGCACCGCCTCCGCAGTCTCGTCCGCGCCACAGCCCCCGCCGGCGCCCATCGGGCCTGTCGTGACGGCGGCGGTGTCCGAGCTCCTCCCTGAGGGGGTCTCCCTGGAACACTTCAGCTCGCAGTACCTCCAGCGACACCCTGCGAATCCCCTTGCGATCTTCGCATCTGCGCGGATCTCCCATCTCCTGCAGGCGCCGCGAGAGGAAGTCGAGGGTGCGCTCTTTGGCGTCTTCAATCCCGAGGTGCAGCTGGACATCAGGGTGAGCGTGCCGACTTCCTTGGGCGGGCGCGTCGCTGACAAGCTCGGCCAGGGCGCTCTGCGGATCTCTGAGTTCCTGGACGAGATCGGCTCGCCGAGGGCAGACGAGTTTAGGTCCGCTTGCGATGCGCGGTTCGAGCTGTCGACGGTGTTCAAGTCGCCGGCGGAGAAGACTGCGCTGCGATGGAACGCGGCGGAGTCTGCTGCAGTGACGGGTGGCGCGGACAAGGTGGAGGTCGTCGGTTAGTAGCAGTGCTGTATCTGTACGCAGGCGTCGCGCGCCCTACTACATTGGTCCTCGAGGCACCATCACTCCTTGAGACGCTGAGACACTGGCTCAGTCCTCTGCGATTGGCTTCAGATTTTGTGCACAGAATTGTATGAGGGATATCTTATCCTTCAGACATGTCCACTGATCAAGTGGATGACTGCCGAGACAGCAATCATTGAGCTCTGCAGAACCGAAGTCCTATTGCCACTTTCCTGACTTCGCTGCCTCAAGGACTGATGGATCACTGCATTGCCCGTGCGGATGCGCAGCAGAAGTCGCGAACCACAACACGAGGCGATTAGCGGCGGTCGAGAGCGCCCCGTGCCCGACGGCATGCGCGGCACGCCGAGCGCGCTGATCACCGCCTTGCCAGATCAGGAAGGGCGGGCAGCGCCGCACCGCCGCCGTTTCCCTATATGGCATTCCCGAGTTCCGAGCAGCACGAGTCACATCGCCGCTTTCAGCCGCTCCACGCTTGGCGGCGACGCTTATATACGCGTCGCCCGAGTCTGCTGCAGCATCGCTCCCATCCGCAAAACATGGCTTTCTCCTACCAGACCCAGCTCGAGTTTTCCAACACGGCAACGCCGCGAGTGTACCCATGGGAGATGGACTCCCCGCCGTTCGCTGCGCAACAGTTCCACGAGCTCGCAGACACAAGCCCAAGCGCACTCCAACTGCACGTCGTCGCGCAGGACAACTACGAGCAGCTGCCCACGATCGTGCTGCAAGAGCGTGCCTCAAGTCACCCGATGTTCCGGTTCGATAACATGACCTCCGACGACTTTGAGCGCGCCTCGCCTGGCGACGAGGCGCGCTCAGACTCGTCGGGTGCGGGGAGCGCGGGCGGCGCGCACGGGCAGCTCGCCGGCACGCCCTCGCCCTCCGCCGCGCGGGCGGGCTCTGGCTCGCCTGCGGCCGCGGCCGCGGGCTCCAGCTCGCCGACGCAGAGCTCGCCGCTCGCACGGCGTAGCGCACGCAGTGCAAAGCCGTATCAGCGCCCGCAGACGGGAGCGAGAGTGACTCCGCGCATGCAGGCGCGGCAGGCTGCTTCGGAGGCCTCCTCCGCTGCTGCATCTCCCCAGGCGGTGCACTCACATTCGAGCAGCAGCGCCGCCGGCAGTTCCGCCGCGGCGGTCGCGTCCGCGCTGATGGTCGCATGCCCCGCGATGAGTACGTGGAGCGACAGATACGTGAGCACGATTGAGCCAGGCACCGATACATACGGCGCTGCGGACGCGAGGTGCGCGCCCCTTCCCCGCCTTTTGCACGCCGGACGCGCAGCTGACGTCGACGCGCGCACAGCGCACACGCGCCGCGCAGAGTGTACAAGATCGCGACGGACGTGCAGCTCGACACGGACGCGGGCGTGCTCGTCGCCGTGTTCGAGCTGCCGGGCGTGAAGAGGGCGGACGTGCGCGTGCGGCTCGCGGCGTGCCCCGTCAGCCGCGCGCTGCAGCTCGTCGTCGCGGGCGTGTCGCGGCCGCGGCTCGTGCAGGAGCGCGGGCCCGTCGTGCGCCAGCGCAAGTGCGGCGCGTTCGCGGGGAGCGTGGCCGTCCCGTTCGGCACGACGGTGCGTGGCGCGCCAATGTCGCTCGAGGTGTGCTGGTGCTGATGCGTTTGTCGTTCGGACAGGCCGCGGACGTGCGCGCCTCGATGGAGGACGGCCTTTTGACTGTGACAGTGCCCATGCAGAACGCCGGCGTTGCCGCGCCGCCGCAAGACGTGAGCACCGACATAGAGATCGCTTGAGTAGACTCTGCAACGCTTCCGAGTGCATTTCCGTCAAGATAAACTCCAACATCAAGTTCAGCTTCGTGTGAGCCCGCGCAGATCGCAACGATAGATACCCACACCGCGAACACCAAGATGAGACAAGACGTCCGCCCTGCATGCTCTCCGCTCTCGACCCATCGCAACTCTCTGCAAGCATTTTTGAAGTTTCACAGTAGTTGAATTATGCCTGAAAATGTAAATTAGACATCCCGCACTCCCATTCCTCCCTCCATACTGCATCGCCCCCCTTGCTCTGCATGATACCTCACTGCTGTCTACGTATACAGACTCCAGCTGTCCGATCCATATTACTTCTCTCTCGTCTCTTCTTATGATTGTCTTACCAATGTGGACATTATCTCTGCACACAGAACTACTGTCACAAGCCAATTTCAAAGCCTAGTAGAACATCCTAGGTTGACACCCCATTCACGCCATATGCAGGCTACAGCACTCTATCCGAGCCCAGCTGGAATCCCACGGCAACGCTAGTAGAAGCCCTCCGCTATACAGGACACTACGGGCACTAGCAGGCCACCAGCAGTCTAACCCTAAACTCAGTCCAAGTCCCGGCAGCAAGACATACGCTGCCTAGTCCCTAAACCCCGGAGTCACGAGCCGGCCCCTAGAGCCCAACAGGCTACGATAGCACGACAGGTACACCTTGTACAACTAAAGGCTACCCATCGCACACTACGCTATACGCCGACTAGGGGCACGGTCTACACTCGCACGTGACCCAGAATACTAAACCTAACGCCCCGCGTCCCCACCGCACGGACACTCCCCATTACAGGCAATAGACCTAGTCTACGAGTCCACGCTACGGCTTCCCTCCAGTACCGCGACCTCTGGGAACCCGGGCCGTGAACGATCGACCCTCAGTACCGTAACTTCGGGAACAGAGGCCCCTGACGCGTCCTCTGACCACACCCTGTATAGATTCCTGCCCGTGGGACGGCAGAACCCTGACCGATGAACCAACGGTCGTCCCGCCATTACTGGCATGCACCCGACCAACGAGGAACACCGGTCGCATACCCGATCGTGGCAGACCACGCCCGATCACGGACTTAGAACCCCGCCATTACCGGCGCACCCACGATCGACGAGAACCACTGATCGAACCCGATAGATTGGCTACTCTACTGATCCGCCCCTTATACGCTACGTCGCCATGGACATCAGCGCTCCGATGCCATTACCGGCACATAGCTCATAGCCAGTTAGATACCAGTACGTAGAGGCCTCTGAGCCACCGTACACAAACATGTACAAATAGATTAGGAGTATATATGCCGGACAGTCTTGAGCGTAAACCTCAGACTTGTCTTGGCCTTTTGTGCCTTGAGATGCCCGGACCAGGAAGGCGCTTTCATGCGACCCACCTTCCCCCGGTGTGTGTCTTAAGGTTGCGCTTGTGTCATAAGACAAGTCTCAACCCCCGGGGAGGTGTTCACCACTCCCCAACCCCGGCGCACGAGGGGCAACGTGCATTTCTCTTTCGCCCTTGTTTGACTGCGGTCATCCGGGCATTGTAGATCTTACACCCGCCGCACCAGGGTTAAGGGCAACTATACCCGACGACCAGGGTCAAGGTCTTACACCCGTACACTCCAGGGTCAAGGAGTATTGGGATCTGGGGGTACATCGAGCAGCGTGAGGGGACCCCTCCTCACCGTTGTCTCTGAAGCTACTGGGCCACCCTCGCGCAATGCTTGGGCAAGGCTTTGGGTTACAACCCCACCAGCGAAACCGTGCACCCGTCGTGAAATAATCAAAGACGATAAGGGGCCCGCTGGCAGTTTACCAGGGAGCTGAGCGATTAGTTACGGCCATTATCGGCCCGACTGTACGGACATTACAGTCCCCCCGGTTACCATAGAACCCAGCGCCTAACCAGCGGCTGAAGGGCCCAGACAGCGGCCAGTACATTACGCCACTTGGCTTATACTATAGACTTTTACACGCCCCATCACATAGGCGGATAGATCCCGGTCCCCCGGTATCCCGGATTAGCTCTGGGGCTGGACGAGGATTCGGAGGCTGCACTTTCTTGCCGGCCTTGGGCAGAAAACCCCTTGGCGTTTCTTGGCGCATCACCGAAAAGTGATGGGTGCAGATTAGAGTAGATCGAAAGTACCCGAGAAGTAGGAGTTTGTAGTCTCCACCCCGATAGCAGCTATAGGCTGAATGCCACAGTGGGCGGGGGGCGCTCCGAAAGAATACAGGGGAAATCTGATCGTGACTCCACTTTGCGTACTGTAGGAATTCAGTACATACACACTCGTTACGTACACCGCCGGAGACTGGGCTTGGTCGCCCCCGACACAGGACCTTTTCTTTTTGGACATTGCCGCGAAGAACGCCGTGGCTAGAACGATTAAGTCTCCATGCCGCCCTACCATGACTGGCCGCGCGAAGGGCTCAGTGGCACCCAAAATCCTAGGGGGAAAAACCGTGCCGCAGATCGAAAGCGGTCACCCCGAAGATGAAACACCACTGGACCCCGAGTACCCCGCAGGCCAGGGGCCGCTATAGGAAATACATACACTCTCGTTTAGAATGGACAATACATTCCTTCACGATAAACCCGTCCGACGTAACGTCTAGTCCGACATATCCACAGTCCACAATACATAGTCAATTAGGCAGCAAGGGTACCCAACTCCCTGCTTCACACAGAAGGCCTGCACCGTAGCGGAATCCGACACCGGCTCGTAAAGTAGAAAAGCCTCACCAGCACTTTACGTAGCCAACGCCGCCACGCACTACACCGCGCTTGGGAAAAGGAGGTACAAACTCCCGAGCACGCCGAACGACTATACGTAGTTGCTAGCCCATGTATACTACGGACTGTGAATATCCCAGACAATATACTCTATATCGGTAACCCCGAAAAGACCAAAAGTAGGAAGTACACACCGGTCACTCCGACGGCACCGCGAAATCCAAGGCTGCCGTGAACATCTTGGGGGCCGCGCCTCCCTTGAGCACTCGGTATGCTAAGGACTAGCAACGCTGTGAAACCGCGTACCTACTAGGGGGAACATAACCCGAATAAGAGTAGGGATGGACATGTACAAACTGGACATAGGAAAAAGACGTACACGAAGAAACTGGACAACAAAGGAAGGAGACCGACGGAGCGAGAGGAAGCAGTAAGCTACGCCACGCGAGGACGAAGGATCGAGCTTTCGAGCTCTCTGGGACACGCCAAGCACGCGGAAGCCGAACAAGTACCTGTTTCGCCATAACACGACATCCATCCACAACCGGCATCGAACCCGACTGGCACCGGCAGTCTGTCACGAGACCGACGTAACCAAAAGCAAGTACACTGGAGAGGGACTCGGGGCCTGGACGCACTTCGTCCGAATAGGAACCGGCTCACGGAATAAAGCCTAGGAAGCGAGTATCGGACTCACCACGAATCAGGTATGCCCCTTATTTTAATTCATGGACTATACTCTGCCATGGGGCAAACCACGAACCCTGAGCGATGAACCATTCCGCTCCGTCACGAACCCAAGCGGTAAACCATCCCGCTACGAACTTTCTATTTGGAGGAATGGCCCACGGGCACTCCACCCTTTTGACTCCGTTATGAAATACCCTGGGGAACCGCGTAATACGCGCCCACCTAATACTTTATAAAAATATATAAATCGATGCAACCCTCAATAGTAAGGGATAACATCACGTCACGTACCACGGGTCTGGACGAGGGGAAATGGCAGCCTCGCCCAGACTCACGACCCATAATACATGAAGTGCGAACCCAGACCACGGGCGCGTGGAATCTATTCAGTACGACCCAAACAAAGGGCGTACATTTACAATGAAGCGTGTACCAACCCAGGAACGGGAAGGGACACGTGGAATTTTTTATGACACCCCCGGGCGCAACCCTCCCAGACACACGGAGGACCGGGCATGCCGACGACCTAATCCTGCGGGAAGGTCATGACCACGCCTACGGGCATAGGGACATTGTACCCTGGTAGTAGCACATGTACTACCCACGGGAATAATTAACCCACCACGTCCAGAATGGCCTTAACCGGCGAGGACGTGAAGGGACAGTGCGACGGAACATTCCGCGCTGTCCAGACCCTAAAAGTCGTACTAAATGATTCAAAACGGAATAGATCATTTAGGAGATCCGAAACGACACCCCATGGATAATCGAACCGACTCGCGGACCAGATCGTACCGCAATAATACGACCAGTCACAGCTCGAACGGCCAGAGTAAGAGGAACATTTTGAGAACATATGGAAAGTACTCCGAGAGGAAAACGGCACTGGTTACGACCCCGGCTGAGCCACCTCGGTAGAGGAAATCCCGTCTGATAGGCAACTACCCCATACAGGGAGTCGTAAGCCCTAGTTCAGAAATATGAACTTGATTAGTACTCCGAAGCCCGACGACTTGGCTCGCCACGCAGTACCGATCCCCGCTAATGCAAGAGCACCGGCGCACTTCACCTGCTCAGCGCAAGACGGACCCATTCGATCGTCACTACATCCATGACAACTCATTCCGGGACAGCCAACGAGAACCACCAGCAGTCCACCACCGCGACGAGAAATACCGCGGATAACGAATACACGACCGATGTACCATTCCGGTCAACGAACCAACCCCGCCCCCGATCTGAACCAAGTAGATCGCGGGGATGTAAATGTGTTATACTTGCTTACATTCTAGAGAAAACAGGAACAGGAAAAGTAGAAGGACCCACCCTGAAGAGGGGGTCCTGGTAACCCAATACGACGCACACTTCCGTCGTAACCGATCAAGCCTGAGGGAACCGCAACCAAAGCAGGAGTTCCCTAGTCCTCGCGCTACCCTACCAGGAGTGCTGAGAAACCGGAATTACCAGCCGAGGAAGCAACCCCCTTCGCTCGATCTCGAAACACCTACACCGACTAGAATCGTCAAGTTAAGCAAGTTGCCGCTGCCAACACACCACCCCAGCAGACGGCTGTAACAACATACACCTATACCCCGCCTTCGACAGGAACAAGGCAGGCAGAGCGTCACGTGTCGGACCCTAACCCAGAACTATGGGCCGCACGCGAACCAGACGCCCAGCCACTATACCCACACGCGCTAGATCGCGCACTTTAATTATTATTCACTAACGTACATAGGAAGAAACGAACCGAGCAGGAGATCGGGTCTCACCAACCTGGGCCAGCGGCTGGACATGTAGCCGCCGCCAGTAAAGACCATGGAAGCCAACCAATCCCGGCATGACGCCACTCCCCAGTACCTAAGCCAGAATATGGCAGTGGGAACAGGGACCGCCTCTCATGTCCGGTTACGCGACCACGGGACTGCACCATCGTCCCTCAACCCGAATCGACCTCGTACGTGGGCCAAATAGTGCCCCTTTCAACACTTTGGGCCATTAGGGCCCCACACACTCATTCGGCGATTCCGGCCACAAAACGGATCGGGCAGCTGGACAGCCCATGTACCAACCCCCAGTAGACTCAGACGGCTAGAAAAGAACCAACGCCGTGACCTCCCGGTAGTACAGACCGGGCACAGCTAAGTACTTTCCTTTAATAAAAGCACTATGAGGAACTCGAAAAGGGACAATATACCCAAAGAGGGAACACGGCAAAACACGCCACCTCTTATACAATAAAACAGAGCGAGACCCTAAACACGCTCTAATAAAATAAAAATACCATATACTCTTGCGCTCGTAGAAACCCAGGCGAGCGTGTTACGCCCTGGATTACTACGAGCATAAGATAATCCTTATACACCGAACACAGGGGCAATAGAATAGCCCATAATAATACAACGAACCAATACAACCGAGATGAGACATTCCTCGGAAGTATACGATTGAGCAACGGGAACCCACGGGCCCGCTGCAACGACTCAATCTCTAGAAAACCCTACTAGAGATACGAATAAAACCATACCCGAGCACGAGCAAGCTCGCAGGGGGATAACGCCCCTTAAATCGCTAACCACTCGTTTATATTTATAAAATAGAATAACGAACCACCAAGGATGCGGGGAAACATACGCACCTTGAACGAACACGGAAGGATCAAAGTACCTAGAAATCGGACCAGAGCTCGCGTCCGCGCCACGCCACCCTTCAGTACCGTAACCCTTGGGAACACGAGTCACGAACGACTCCCAGTACCATAACCTCGGGAACCAAGGCCGCTGAAGCGCCCTCAGACCAAGCACGAAGGGAAAGAAAGTAAAGGGAAAAATAAGTAGAAGTAGAAGGAAACGACAAGCCGAGGACAGCTTGAATCTAGAAGGGGGGAAATCGATTATTTCGGGACAATTTAACGAAAAATCACCCTTTCTGGACATCGACAACGAACCCTTGCCTCACCAAAGACACGGTGAAGGGCTACCACTATGCGGCATTTGGCAAACCAGACCATCACGCGCACACGTACTTAGGCAGTAGACAACGATGCAATAAGCAAAAGGCACACCTTTACTATACAAACCCGGGGAGAACAAACCAGACACCCCACTTCCAACGAATATTACGATACGATACGACCCTTACGATACAAAAACACGCCGACGATTAAAGGCGAACAAAAAGAAACAAAAAACATACAAAAATATAAAAAAGAAACAAAAACATATACATAAAATAAAAAAGACACACATCACAGTAACGAAACCACATACCAAAGCAAAGGAACCACATCCCACCTACTATACAAATAGGGTACATACGGATAGGAACCAGGACTTATTACTTACCTTCATTTTACACTTACGGTAGACGAGACATCCCTACCACGAACCGCGGAAGACAAAAGGCAACAGGTCGGACGAACAGGACACACGGACATACGGAGCCAGTCAATCGAACAACGACCGCTCCAGGGAAGGATACTTGCAAGCGGGTTGTGTAGAAAAGACACGCGGACATACCATACACGCACTACACTATAACCCACTGTCGAAACCAGGGAACACGTAAGACAAAGAGCTAGGACGTCTACAGGACCCAAGGACCCGCGCGTCCAAGGTAATCCAACGGTAGACAGAGCTCCAAGTCGAACACACTGGTCAGACAGCACCAGCAGACATGCAGGCATAGGACCACTGAAGTAGAAAAGCTATACACTAGCACTTCAGACACCCAATGGTCAGCCTAAGTAGACTCGCACATATGGGCACTAGAAAGTCGGACCAAGACCTATAGTAGTACCACGCCCTAGTGCAGACAAACACAGTCGAACCATGTCCAAGGAACTTGCAAGGAAACTCGGGGACGAGTTGCTAAAAGAGGGGGTACTGTCACAAGCCAATTTCAAAGCCTAGTAGAACATCCTAGGTTGACACCCCATTCACGCCATATGCAGGCTACAGCACTCTATCCGAGCCCAGCTGGAATCCCACGGCAACGCTAGTAGAAGCCCTCCGCTATACAGGACACTACGGGCACTAGCAGGCCACCAGCAGTCTAACCCTAAACTCAGTCCAAGTCCCGGCAGCAAGACATACGCTGCCTAGTCCCTAAACCCCGGAGTCACGAGCCGGCCCCTAGAGCCCAACAGGCTACGATAGCACGACAGGTACACCTTGTACAACTAAAGGCTACCCATCGCACACTACGCTATACGCCGACTAGGGGCACGGTCTACACTCGCACGTGACCCAGAATACTAAACCTAACGCCCCGCGTCCCCACCGCACGGACACTCCCCATTACAGGCAATAGACCTAGTCTACGAGTCCACGCTACGGCTTCCCTCCAGTACCGCGACCTCTGGGAACCCGGGCCGTGAACGATCGACCCTCAGTACCGTAACTTCGGGAACAGAGGCCCCTGACGCGTCCTCTGACCACACCCTGTATAGATTCCTGCCCGTGGGACGGCAGAACCCTGACCGATGAACCAACGGTCGTCCCGCCATTACTGGCATGCACCCGACCAACGAGGAACACCGGTCGCATACCCGATCGTGGCAGACCACGCCCGATCACGGACTTAGAACCCCGCCATTACCGGCGCACCCACGATCGACGAGAACCACTGATCGAACCCGATAGATTGGCTACTCTACTGATCCGCCCCTTATACGCTACGTCGCCATGGACATCAGCGCTCCGATGCCATTACCGGCACATAGCTCATAGCCAGTTAGATACCAGTACGTAGAGGCCTCTGAGCCACCGTACACAAACATGTACAAATAGATTAGGAGTATATATGCCGGACAGTCTTGAGCGTAAACCTCAGACTTGTCTTGGCCTTTTGTGCCTTGAGATGCCCGGACCAGGAAGGCGCTTTCATGCGACCCACCTTCCCCCGGTGTGTGTCTTAAGGTTGCGCTTGTGTCAACTACATAGTATCACTGTTCTCCAGCTGCCTCGTCTTACTTTATAGCACCAAGGTCCACACGATCCGAGCAAACCGTTGCCGTATGCAGAATATATACATTATGACGTCCACAAGTCCGGTGTAATATCGTCTAACACATGTGATCCAGATCTCAGCTCGTACCATCGCGCTTGTGTGGCCAGATGACTAACCTTCAAACAATTGACATGCAAGTTCATTTGTGCGCTGATGTCATGGCATAATGAATTCACGAGATACTGCTAACAGATGATTCATAGGATCGACATGCAGGGCTACACTAGTACTGACGACTGCTCTTTGATTCGTACGTGTCAAAGCGCAATTTATCATGAAGAATGGGAAGTATCTTTCAATGAAGTAATGTTTCATTCGCGACGCAGATGAAGCACTCACCCCTTTTCAATTGCTGAATGCTATGTTTTTTCAGGACGTGAGTTCAGAATGGGTAGGTGCGTAGGATGCATCATTTGCCAGCTGAGATGTGACGACGAGGAAAATTAAGCAGCTTGAGCTTCGACGGCCATCGTGATCAGGTACGTGACGAAGAATAGTTGCCTTACATCACAGGTCACTGCTGGCAAAACAGGAAACAAACCAGAGCGACCTGTGGCCAAGGAGCCCGGAGGGGCCACCGCGTCAAGAACAGTGCCTGCCATGACATTGGTCATTGAGTATATATAGTATGGTCCGAGTTTCTTTAGAAACGACTGCTGCCGGACGGCTATGGCCAACCTAATCTGCTATCGTGGCCAAGCGCTCGTGCAAGAATATATAAATTGACCTACCCTCCTCTCCAAGGTACTCCGAAATAGCAAATCGGCTCCGTGCATATTCCCGCAGCTGCTTCATCTGCATTAACTATTCCAAACCGGCAGATTCGACAAGAACGCGGAATATGGCAAAACATAGGAAGCTCTTCTCGCGATGCTACGGTTATCGGCTATACGAACCGAGTATAGTCCGAGCAGATAGCATATTTCCTGGGGATGTGGGTCTCTTCTTTCGAGGAGATTTTCACCCTCTCTTCAATGCCATGCTTCCCGCAAATCATCCCATCAACCAGAAGTCTGGCGTACCCGCAAAGTTCAATCTCTTCGCGCAGAAGCAAGAAACCGCAGAAGCATATTTCCATCTGATCTCATAGATCCTCATTCGCCCCAGGAACCCGGCGTGCAAGAGAAGAAACTGTCGCTCCACACTCAGTGAGAAGAGACTAGGCAGCTTTCATACACCTTGCGCTGACATGTACACAGGGACAAGTCTAGAGACAACAAAATGCGCTTGGTTCGAAGAACAGTTGTCTGTTCCGACGCCACAGTAGAGGATTACATGATGCGAAATCTCGAAGAATGGCACAAGTTTGCGACTGGAGACGTGCTAGATGTTGCTCTCAGGAGATCGGCAATCGTGCTCGTCACAGAAGTCGTGGAAATAATGGATGGGGATTCGAATTGTGATGCGCCGAACGATGGCGGCGTCAGCGGGCGCATCTGTGGCAAGAAATATTCCTGCATGAATTACTACAAAGCGGAAAGCAGGATATATCACCGTCTCCGCCGTGATGGTGAGGCTATTTGTTCCGACGAAAGCAAGTATGATCCTTTGGGTATTCGCGAAGACACCGTGTATGGGCAACGGGAAGACTGCGGCAATGAAGATGAGGACAATCATTATGAGAAAGAAGAATATGATGACGATGAGAAGGAAAAAACCCGCCAATTAAGTATACTTGATTATGACGATGACAGCACTGATGTATGCGTGTATCATCAAGAATTATGTTAATATGATCTGATGGTATCAGCAGCCTCGACATCTTGATCCTGTCAGTTTTCTTAAAGGATTCTCTGCAAGGTACGTCTTGCACAATGCTATTTAACAAAGCATGTTCATGACATATGCGTAGAAGCTACATCGGCTAGGGACGAGAAGATTGATTTCTTCTGACAAGTACGCCATCTTTGATCTCCTCCAGGCATCATCACATTCAATAATCCGGGCAGTCAACAGCGCAATTACGATGTCTCTGTCTGTTTGACCCCCAACATTATGCGGCGGGCTGCCACGATAAATTATTGTAATCCTAACTTGGAATACGTCATCCACCGATGTACACAGCCCTGCATTCGCCAATATTATGTCGTAAATAGTGCTCTAAGTCCACAGATATGACATAGTTCTTCACACTGTAATCATGCTATCGAAACTCTGCATACATGATTAATACTCAACCGATACAATAAACATTCTTCTGTGGCACTGAATACCGACAACCATAGGCCACCGTCACTTACGCCGAGACAACTATCATCTCCAGGAGCCCAACGTAGCGAAGATATCGTCTCCTGGTGGTAGAGTATAAAATGAAGTAGCTGTCGCATCCCACGACGCATATTGAGTGCTTCTGGACTGTGAATCCATCGCTGAGTTGGTCCATCAATCTACTCACGAATTCTCAAGATATGATTGACGTTGACCCGGGCCAGCACATCACGGCGGCGATCAAATTAGCAGGATGGAGCCGTCAGTAGAATCTCTGACGTAGAAAGAGAGAAATATTATCTTTCGAATATCAAGCAGCTCTACGGTATCTTAACAGAACCCAAATGCATTTCCTGCATTGACCTCAGATTTATTTCTCGCGGGCAATGATCTTGAACACGCACAGATATATCCACAGATTCACTTTGGCATGAAACCGGTGTAGCTCCTATTCCAGAATATGTACATTAAAGCTGCGACGAATGATAGTATATTGGGCGCACCTCGCGAAAGCCTTCGGTGGGTCAGTTGCAAAGTCAAGGCCATCAGTATCGCGAAATAGCAAGAACAAACACCGCACAAACAGGCCGTTCCTGGACTCGCGGGCATCTTCAGGACTCGAAGCACTGCCAACCTGGACATGAACGCTATGGTCAGCGCTATCATCTTTTAACACGCTGTCCATTCTGCTGAAAACGTCTGCTGGATAAACTAGAACAGCAGCGATCTCTACAAGTATGTGACATGCAGACCTCGTGGCGGAGACGCCCACGTGAAGTTAGGCATGTTCAAGTTTCCCATAGATGGAGGCGAGGCGTTATACGCCGCCATTAATACGGACCTCGTTGAGATCACATGGGAATGCGTTGCATCGTGGCACAACGACACCGACGCGGAGCAGAGTTGCGAACAGACATGTGTCGCGGAACGGTTCAGGATTACCTCAGGTAATCATGAGCTAGCGCAAAACATCAAGCTTGGTGACTATTTTAAGGGATTTTCCTTGACTGTCGATCACCAGTGGAAGATCTTCGAATTAATCGGCGTGGACGAAATGCAATTTAAGACGATTCGCGTTACCGTGCCCGCACAATCTACTCTGTTCTTCTATCGGCGTGTGTACACCTTCAAACTCTCGGTGTTCTTTGTTGTCATGACCTCTGGCATGTTGTGGAACATCGGATCGTCCCGGGGTGGAGATAACATCACGAAGAAGGATTTCACGGTGCAGATCATTAGCCAGGACTATGCAATGGTGAAGCAAGTGCTGGACGGGACGAAAACGGGCACGGTCAATGTCGATACTGTTGCGAGGATCAATGTCGAGGATACGCTGCCATCTAGGGAATACGGTGACTTGTCCACTCGCGTGAAGGACACCCTAAGGAGGATTGGCATATGAACGTGAGCTCATCTTCCTACCTCTCGCAGTTCAGCTAACTCAATGAACCATCATAATTTCCTCTGCTCTTCCTCTTCCATCTGTGTCTTGATAAAGATTTCTTGCTCTGTCTTTTGCATATCCAGTTCCAGTCCGTATCTTCGCTTGTGATGATGGACGTCGATCTATTGATCTAAAGCCACTGCATGCGGTGGATCTGCTTCCCCTAGTTGACTAGTGTGCGCAGAATTCCATCGCAGAGAGTTTACTCCTTAAGTCCCTGCGAATTTGACCGTGCTTTCATACTTTTGAATGCATTTGTATACCGCCTCAGTAGACTAAGCACAGGCCAAGTCCAAGGGCGGTCATGCAAAGTACATTAAGTACGTGGGTGAAATGCGAAAATGGATCATGTAATAACAGGCGGTGTAAGGCCATATCGTGAAAAAGATGGCCGTGAATGGTCAGGGTGACCGCTGCTCGGTGGGCACAGTGGACGCAGCGCGCGGGGGCGACGGACTTCGTGATTGCGGTGTATACGCAGTGCTTCCGATCAGACCCTGCAATAGAGGTGATTCGTTTCCGATAATTATGACTCGGCTTTTTCCAAGATGGAGCAAAAATTATGAGAACGAGAAGTCGTGGAGTGTGACATCAGTAATACCTCACAACGTAGATCTCAGAACGTAGGCAGTATGCGTGGTAACACGCAGGATTTGTCGCCGCTGTTGTCGCCACCGTTGTTGGTTATGCCCCGGTGTACACCCGCCGGTCAAAGAAGATGATTGACAGTACTTGGCTACAGTCATTAGTATGCATCGTAATGTTCAAATCTATGAAATCAAAGATTATGCTCCATCCGCTCCCCTTCAAAAGTCTGGCGGTAGAGCTCAAAAGTTCGGCGCCACAGTCATCATTATAGATAACGAATCACCTCTAATGAGAGGACCTCCGGGAAGGACATGATAATTTATCAATTCACTATGCATGCATTGTATACACTCCGGCAAACGTTCACGGAATGGCCTAGTATTATGCAGCCTTAGCCAATGTCCAAATTTTGTATAATGTTGCGGACCGGAGCGCGATGATTTCACTGCCGCTGCAGCGTACGCAGCCGCGTGCTTTCTTGCCGCTGATCTGGGCAAGACAGCATGATCTTGTATACTACAATAGAGATGTCTGATTTGCTCAGATGGTGTATACAAAATAGAAGGAACGCACAAGCGGGTGTCTGGGAGGAGAAGAAACAACAGCAGTCATTGTTATTCGCGGTGGCGGGCGCGGAATGGGCACCAGCTTGCTAGCGCCTTCCTAGGTGGTTATCAATGCATTTTACGTAATGGTTGATCTGTCTTGCACGGGCGCAGTCACGTGTACGTCGGCCATCGAGAAACTCCGGGCCGTTTCATGAGACAGCGATTCACATATGCTGGGTCTGCAATGCACACCATAGTCTCACACCTCACGATGAAGCCCGACAATTAAACAACTATATTAGCCCGTTGCGTATCACTATCCCGGTCTATATGGTTGTTACTACTCTAAGCCGAAGGCGAGGCAGGAGCAGTGCAGCCGTAGTCGTTGGCGGCCGCCCAGCAAGTGTAGCCAGCCTGCGTGCCACCGAGCCATGTGAGTAAATATCGGAGATCAGGGCACCAAGACACGTACCCCACAGGTGGTAGGGGAGGCGGTGCTGTCGACCTCGCCGTCGGTGCAGTGGATGACGGTCTGGCCGTAGCAGTCGCTGGAAAGAGGAGGGTATAAGCACTTCCACGGATTTCGGTGGAAGAATGTCGGCACGTACTAGCCCGTGTAGCTCGCAGGGCACTCAACACCACGAGACTTGAGCTTCAAGTCAGAGCCGATAGCGACACCTGCCTCAGCCTCAGCCTTGAGGGACGTGGCCGTGGCAATGCCAGCGAGGGCGAAGAGGGCGACAGAAAAGGAGAACTTCATCGTGCAGACGTGGACGTGAAAGGTGTGAGTGCGGGTGAGTGACTGCGAGGCGGTGGGCGAGGATCGCTGCAGTACGGGCTCAGCACAGACCCTCTTATATACCGTGTGGGACACGCTTCCCAGACTTTGTGACGCGCAGACAGTGCCAGGAATGGCCTGCGAGCGGGTATGCACCGTTTGATGTCAGAGCCGGCACCCAACTTGGAGGGTCCCGCTGCCGATGAATTCCGAAGCGCGCAGCCGACGGCGCGTCACTGACAGTATGATCGCTAAAGTGAAGCGGGATCGAAGGATCATGATCAAGGGAAACGCTGCAGGGAAAAGACACGTTTCAAGAAACGCAACCACGGCTGAGATGCACGTCGTCGGTGGGTCAAACCATTGCACATACTAGTAAGCATGGGCAGGAGAGCCATCCGCAGTATAGAGACCATCTAGTATAGAGACCATCCGTTCATACTCGAGACCAGAACAAGACCCTTGAGGAATGCTTCAGAGACAGAGTCCGCCCACAGTGGCAAGTCATGTGCTACCGCGCAAGCAAGCCGTGGTTTCAGGGTGTCCACGCAGTCGAAGCTTGTAGCTGGGATGGTCGCTAAGCACGATGCCACATCATCGCATAGGCCCGTAATGTTTACGCGGATCCCTGGAGGAAGTGCCGTCGGTTAGCTGGCGGTCAGACGATTCAGGTTAAGCCATACATATTGCAACGCGTAGTGTTTATTTCTGGGACTTCCATATTCACGTCAGGGTGCACACGTATTATAGTTGTGCTATAGGCCGCATGTGCACGTATTCCATTGTGAAGACTTGGACTTGGGTGTAGCGTCGGATGTGTCGACACTGTAGGAATGATAATTACCAAAAGAATACTACGCCGCTCATGAAGCGGGGGTTTGACAACGGTATGGAACGCAATGCATATTGCAAGGAGATCCATGCGGCAGGAAGTCATCGTCCTTGCGAGTCCCTTGTGTCAGCCATGCTTCGGGAATGGGTACCAACGCAAGTCAGTAAGCAGCGCAAGACCCCAACTCGCGCATCAGCACAAAGCAACGTCGCGCGGATAGCACCAGCACGAAGGCGTAGCAGGACAGCGAGCTGGCAGCCAAAGTAAGAAGACCAATATTGAATCATTTCACCGGGAAGGTAATTTTATTTGGGTCCTCGTAAGGCGGCGAGCTAGCTAGTAATGTCAATACTGGAATGTTCGTACGATATACTGACCACCTAGCAATATGGAACAGACGGATTGAGACCCACTTGACGTGGATATCACCACCGTTCACGTTGCTGGGTCCACCGCCTGTGTGATGATGGTGGTTGTGGACAAGCGCGTACGTGTCGTACCGCGACGCGTTGGCGCACGCAGCGTCTCTCTTTCTTTCACTCACTCCCTCTCTCGCATGAACCTCAGCATCCGCGATGGCCGACGCGGCATTCAAAGACGTGCCAGAAATCTTTGAGGTCGACTCAGGAGAGTCGCTGAGCGCGCGGACCGAAGCGCTGTGTGAGTACTGACCTCATCAGACACCGCACACATATTCATGCACGGGCAGCGACCTGGAGAGAGCTTGGACCGCCGGATCTCTGTCATGTGGTGAAGAGCACTGGCCGCAGCGGACAACGCGACGTAAGTACGTCGGATGGTCGACTCCGTGTTGCCGAATGTCAATCGTTTCACAGTTCGGCTCGTATCACTACGTCTCCGGAGTCGACGCGTCCTCTTCCGCATCGCTTGCTGCCTACATCAACTCCCTTACATATGCAATTGAAGATGACTCTGGCTGGTTCTCGAAGGGGACGGTGTGGAAAGTACGGAACGGATGCTACTGGTACGCTCCAAAACCCCTCTCCACTCTCGCCTTGGATGTTCATGCAACCCGTAGCTGCTTCAACGCGTTTTCACGCGTCGATGTACGCGTCGATGTCAAGATACCCGGTGGTGTAAATGCGTACATTGTCGACTTGCGCGGCGAGAGGTACGGTACACACCCTTGTATAGGCCTACCAACCACGTATGCCCCGTAAACAGACATGAATTGGGTCCAGAAGCCCAAGAAATGTGGCAAGAGACGTATCTTTCTGCCATCTTACGCTCAATCCTCTACTCCGACGACTCGGGATATTGGCTGGATGCATATCGCAAGCTGGATCCAATTACAACCCCCGAGGGTGAACTGCGCTTCCTCCAGGCCGCGGAGGCGCTCTTCATGAAGGGTACGCTGGATCTGTAACCCTCCGTTGCTAGACTGACGATGGACCAGGATGGCAGGTCGGCTCGGAACCAGAGATACAGGTCGCGACAGTCGTGTCGAATCATCTGACTACTGCTATCATGAAATACTTTGGTGATAGCGGACGATACCAACATGCAGCAAATCTGTTTGAGAAGCTCAGTGCACGGGAGCCGGAGGTATCGTCGCTGCTGGCACGAAGCTATATTGGCATGAGTGAGTCTCAAGCCATTCATTCGAAGTGATTCGCATCCTTAACTGCATATCTGCAGACGAGGAAGTCAAAGCCGTACAGATCATGTCTGCGGCGATCAAGCAGACACCACAGTCATATACTCTCCTGCATGCTCAGTGTGACTTCTTGCGCTCGAAAGGCAACCACGAGTGGGCGCTCAAGCTGGCCAAGCAAGCGGTCAACTGCGCTCCAAGCGAGTTCGTGACATGGGAAAAGCTGACCGAACTCTACATTGACCTCAGTCAATACGATTCGGTATGTCTCAAGAGAGCGGTGTGGAAAGCGGCTGATGCGACCGCGGCAGGCGCTCTTGACCTTGAACTCATGTCCGATGTTCACCTACAATGGCCGCGACACGCATCGTAACTTGACCGCGTCACGAGTCCACCTGCCCCCGAAGAGCTCGATCATCGACATTCTGCCAGAGCGCGCAAAGACCGAAGACGACGACGTATGTGTATACATGCCACCATAGCCGAATGCTGCTGACCATGTGCGCCTCACATCACATAGGCCGACCCGGCGCTGCTCCGTCTGCCCGCGCCAGGGCTGCGCGGCACCTGGGCGCGCGCGTACGCGCTCCTCACGCGTCTCGTCTCCCAGATCGGTTGGGACGAGCTGCTCAAGACACGGAGCTCCGTCTTCGTCATGGAGGAGGAGTACCGCATGCAGAAGGCGCATTCGGACATACGCGTGTACTCGCCGACTGCGCACAAGACCGCCGCGGCCGGCGAAAACGGTCCGCTGCCGAAGCGCGACTCATCGCTGTCCGATGGCACCACGCTTGCGTCGCGCGCAGAGCACCAAGCAGACGACGACGCGTCGACGCGGGCGGTCGTTTCGCCCGTGCACTCACAGAACCCGTCCGCGGCGGAGACTGACGTGCTAAGCGTGACGAACGGGGTGCCGACGATCAGGATCTCGACGGAGAGCGATATCGAGCGGGAGAAGGCGGTGCAGGATGCGTTAGAGCAGGAGAAAAAGGAGGAGGAGGGAGAGGGAGAGGCTGCGGCTAATGGCAACGGAGAGGCGAAGGAGAATGGCGTGTCGGAGGCCGCGGGCAACTCTCTGGAGAGGCCTGTACAGGCCGCTGCCAGCTCGAATGAGGGTGTACAGGACGGAGACTCGCCGAGCACTGCAACGCAGGAGCCATTCTCGTTCAGCAACAAGCGCCTTTGCGAGCGGTGGCTGGACAACCTCTTCATGGTGCTATACGAGGTATGTCGTAGTCTCATGCGTGCAGGATCTGTGCTGACCCCTCTGTCAGGATTTGCGCGTGTGGACTATTTTCCGCGCCGAGGTCGCGCACTTTAAGACGCAGCATGTCGCGTATCGCAAGACAGCTCTCGAGTGGGAGATCTTGGGTGACCTGGGCGGGCGCCTGCATCACAAGGAGGAAGCAAAAGAAGCATACACGCGCTGCTTGGATTCTCCAAGATATTCGTTCAAGCCGTGGTCGAAGCTGCTGGACATGTACGCAGAAGAAGGCGATATACAGCGAACGCTGCAGGTCGCGATCCGTGTAGCAGCCTATCAATATGGGGAATACACCGAGACAACAGTGAGTACTACGTTCCACACCTGAGCTGACTGTTAACAAACTCGTCCTCAGTACCCCACGCAAATCGCTCGGTGCTTATTCAAGCTGGGACAGATACACGGCCATGCAAAAATTTCGTATACGTTGCTTAGCATGGGTCTTCCTGAGCCCATTGCGCGGATCATGGAAGGCTATCTCAATTACGGGAAAGTGTTCAAAGTCGAAGGCTACGATTTCTGATTGTTCCGTCTCTTAGGCTGTTGTAGGTAGTCTGACTGTAATGATCGCCCTTAGCTTCTCCAGCGTCTGCTTTTCTTAACCTATGTTCGCGAGACGTCAACTTGACAGCAGCGGCTCCTCACATGCACACGCGGTCCTGGCACTATGCATAGGAAGTTTCATGTGTCCTGCACGATCTTGCGCACAATGGTATGATGACGAGCCTCAGAAGAGTGAAACAATGATTCGCTATTTGCAGGTTTACACCGTTACTGCTCACCCCAGGGTCGTGCTTGCGGCGACGCGAGGCGATTATACTGGTCAACGAGAGGCACAAAGCGAATCAAGTAAGGGATCATAAGCGGAGGGTTGGACATGCTCTGGCTAGAGCATCTGCGTTCATTACACGACTGGGATAGGCCGCCTGCAATCTTGCTGTTCTTGAGTTTTGCTCGAATATAAGAGACTGGGCTGCGCCATCGATGAGGCAGCAGCGAGATATTTGAACGGCATCATGCACGATATTCAATTCGTACGTTATTTGCGCAACATCAGAGAGATGTCCACCACAACATCCTTAGATTAGCGTGTTGTACGCAAATGGTCACTGTAGGCAGCCACATCATCATCGTGGCGCAGACTGCCGCTACAGAAATTGATCTGAGATTCTGACTCATGCGACGCTGTTCAAATTCTCTTGCTACACACAATTACCGGCGTTCCAGCGACTCTGTTAGCACTGAGGCACGGTGGTAAGATCAATGATCATTTTGGAGCAAAAATAGTGTACGAACAACATTTGAGGCAAATTAGGAAGTATAGTACATGTAGATCAACTCAACGTGACACGATTCATTTACGGCTTAAAGGCTCCTACGCTCCATCCCAACTTTGCATTCAACAGGCTTTCGCAAGAATCCTTCCCGCGTGTCAAGCTGCGCAAACGACGATCAACACGCCGGCAACGATGTAGAGATACGAAAGGAGTTTACCTTCTTGTCAGCGTCCTCCAGTACAAAGTGGTAGCGGCGCAGAATGGAGCCGATGATGATCAGCAATTCCATCGAAGCCAAGTTACGGCCCACGCAGCTCCTGCAGGGCACCATCAGAGCCGGCCACCGCGTTTCCTCAGATTTGACGTACCTTGGACCGAACGAGAACGGATTGAATGTCTTTTGCACCGCATTCTTGTCGAGCTCCATCCAGCGCTCTGGCCTGAAGGCGTCCACATCGGCGCCCCACACTTCCCGATCGCGATGAATCGTGTACGATGGTACGGACAGGACCGTGCCCTCGGGGAAGAATTGGCCACAGACAGTAAGCCCGCCCTCAGGCACGATGCGCGGAAGACCGATGCCCGACGTCGAGTGGAGGCGCAGCCCCTCGTTGATGACCGCCTCGAGATACGGCAGGCGCTTCACCTGCTCGTACATCGCCACGGGATCGTCGTCGTTGCCCAAGGCCTCGTCCAGCTCGCGCTGCAGTTTCTGCTGCACGAGCGGGTTCGCCGCGAGGTAGTAAGTGATCGCGCAGGACGAGCTGACAACAGGGGTTCAGTCAATGCCGGACACCAAACGACCTCGGTCAAATCTCACTTGGACGTTGTATCCGATCCGGCGATGAGCTGCGTCAACGCTTCGGCCGTGAGCTCCTCCCTGCCCATCGGGTTTCCATCGTCGTCCTTGCCCTCCTGCAACTTCGCGAGGAGGTCCGAGCGGTCTGTCGGCGCCGTCAGCCGCTTCGCTACCGCCGCGATGGCGATGCCCGCGAGGCGCTTCACGGCCTTGTTCCCGTTACGGTACCACGGGATGAAGCGGACGACGAGCGGGCGCCAGTGCGGCGGGAGCACGCCCAGCGACGCAGAGAACTCGCCACGGTCGTTCAGCACCTGCACCGCGGGGAAGTACGCCACCTCGGGGGCGTCGCTCTTGCCGTAGGACGCCATCGCATCCGCGTGCGAGACCACGACGGGTGCGGCGTCCGCGCAGGCCTGCAGCATGCCGAACGGTGCGCCGAACGCGAGGTCGCCTGGATGGTGAATGAGGGGGTCAGTGGATGGACCTGATGCGCCGGCGCGGCACGCACCGATGATGTCGAACGCGAGGTAGTTGTACCATGGGAGGCAGTCGAACCACACACGGCCATCGCGTCCGTGCCAGCCGCCCTCGCCCTCTTCGCCGAAGAGGCCCTTCGTGCCGAGCTCGCACATGCGGTCCCACTGCTTGAAGAGCGCGCCGACGTGCTGCCGGGTGTACGGCTCAAACTCGAGGACGCTCTTCTGTGAGAAGATGTGCGAGACGATCTTGCGCTTGCGCGCGTGCTCGGGGCGCGAGCGCGTGTTGAACAGGCCACGCTGGATGGACACGAATGCGTCATAGAAATTTGACTTCATGGTACCGTTCCCGTGCGCGTAGACCTCGCTGAGTGCGTCCGGATCGCTGATGGATACGTGGTTTGGGGCAATGCGGACGAATGTTCCTGGATGGGACATCAGTATAACGGTCCCATGACGGAGCATATGCAATCTGATGATGAGCGGATAGAAAGGCGGGACAAGCTCGGACTGTATTCTGCCCAAGCGAAACATAGATGGGTCATGTCTAGCTTGGGTCCGCATTGTTCGACAAAGGCTAAACAAGCTCATTCCTAGACTATTGCAGGCTAGTCAATTCTGAAATGGTATGTCCGGACATCGGTAGACCTGCTCAGGCCCCGAGATCTGATGTCAGGACATCCCGTTACGTGATCGGTGGATCAGATATGAGAATTCCCACCCAAAGTTAATCAATCTGCATCCAAAATAATGCGAAGCAACAGTGAGCGATGACTCCACAACCACTGTGTTCAGTGACACGTGATCGCGTGGTCCCCGACCTTCCCCTAAATTTACGTTCTCGAGATGGACGAGCCCAACTGCTAACTCACCGTAACGCTGGTGCAACTGATGAACAACCTCGGAGCGGTGGCCCTTTGCGGCCACCCAGCCTAGCCACGCATCAGACAATTTAGCGAGAAATGGACCGGGATAAGAGCGGATCCCATGTGGGTCAAGCAGGTATGGCACGAAATGGACGGCCAACACAGCAGCTGGGATCAGCAAAAGCAATGCAGCAGGATGCAAATTGAGTGGCGCGAGCAAGCCAGACATGTCGACAGATGTTCAGCAGGACGATGGTTGGTGTGTTGGGATGATGGTGTTGTATGATGATGATGAGTACGACTGTCGCACTCTCGGTGTCCTATATACTACAATGCAGACCTCGGAACATTCAGGAGCCGTGTCCAAAGACTGAGGCGCAGGAAGCAGGGACCCGGTAGCGACAAGCGCACTCACTTGCGGTGGGGTGCACTGCCAGACTTTTCAAATGCCGCTGTGGGCTTGGGCGTTTCCCGTGATCCACGCATCCGCGTTCGCATGACCGTGAAGGCCAGATTACAAGGCTCCGCCCCATTTCAATTGAGCGGCGTCTGCCTTGGAATGGGAAGGCGTAATTGCCACGATCTCCTCTTCTCGTCCGTCCGCCGGCGCGTCGTCGTGATCCGAGCATATCAGCAAATGGGACAGGACTGCGGATGCGGATTTAGATTGCTGCTCGTTCGTGGCGCCAAATGTGAAGAGGCGAGATGGTTCTATTCACTGGCATTGCCATGGCTGGGGTACTCCATGGCCATGGTCTGGTGAACATCACCAGCATCAATGCGATGACGACCGTGCTATTGCAATGATCCACGGACCAACCGCCCGAGGGTCAAGTGATGGAGAGCAGCCGGTTGTAAAGGATAATGCAGTGCACGGAAGAAAGGAACAGTCATCCAGTACACGTCATGTAGCCCACATGTGATCAACCAGGTGTTATGATGGCTTGGTATATTCGTATTTTGCTCCATTCATGATCACTGGCTGAACTCACTCGGGTATTGACTTCCATATTTGAATCTTAATCGTCACCCGGCGACGCTGATCTGAGTCCTGGTTAATGATTCCTGAGCGTGCGCGTTGGGGATCTACCACCCGATCTTCTTCCCGATTCCGACACTCAAAGCTCGAGTCTCGGAAGTATTCAAGCTTGATGGGAAAAGAATCATTCTCCGGGCTCGTTCCGTTGCACAGACCCTTTCATGGAGCGCTTCGGCGATGGACGAACAGAATATGCAGCTGGATATCCTCCATAGTGCTTGCTCCCCTGATCATCGCTTCCTGAGGATGACTCGTATGTACCTTCCGATCTCAATGGCCGAGATCATTATGCATCTGTCGTGCGTCAGGACGGTCGATAGGGGAGTCGGTCGATACGTCCGATACTCATACTACGTCAAGCACATCGGCTTGCAAGCAGACAAGACGCAAACTGCTGAGGACATCTGTCCGGATAATCAATCTCTCAATTCCGATGACGACTTCACATGATTCATCGCAGATAGACATTTTATTTTTCATCGGCCAGCTTATAGCCGATAGGCCTCGGTCAACGAGCCCATAATCCACCCCGCGTGTGGATTCATCGGTTCTTCGAAGAGCTTCAAGGAAGAGTAGACGTCATTGACTGCCAAGGCATACTCTGTGATTGCGAAGTAACCGCTATATGTCACTGACATTGCTATACTGATATTCAGCAGGGTTCGAGCGGGGCGGTTCTTTAAACTTCAGGCGCTACGGCTACAGCCGGCGAACTTAGCAGGATTGACCCACTAACTCTGTCGTGCGGTAAGTTACTGATCCTATTTTCTCGCTCAGTGCCCACGATGCTTGCCGTATGAAAGTTTCAGGACCATATCAGATTCAGATATTCACTACCCAGTCGACCTCCCAGGAGATCTGCATTCAACAATCATATATCCCTCTTACTCCCGTCATCATTTCAAACAGCCCGTGCTTTTATGAAATGGCTTGCCCAGAGATGTGCGGTGGCGTTTCAATTGACATCTATTCAGTTTGGCACTGTATACTCATCTCCCTGACAGCCCGGACCCCTTGAATGAATAGAACGACGGTGAGCAGAGCAATCGTCGTGGAACAGGACCGCGGCGATGTCGATATCGCTCGCGGCCAAGATTTCTGTGCATACTCGTCTCCAGGTTTGAATTTAAGGGTTACGCAGTTCGCTTCGAGAAGACTGTCAATGAACAGCATCGTATGCTCCGAGCTTAACGACGTCAACAATTCTACTGTCGAGGAACTCGTGCTATAGGCCCCGACATCCGTCCGAAGATTATGGGAGGCGCGCCTACGTATGGAGAGCAAAGTGCTTGCAGGTCTGGTTTCTAATCTCCTGTGGGGTGCGACCCATCGGCGAAGCTGAATGGCCCAATCCGATGCTGTGAAGAATCGGCCGACGATGTATGTCGGGGGAAAGATTGTCGGTGCATGAAACAACAAATCGTACGTACGAGGGCACTCCTCACATTAATAAATCCCGGCTTATCGAAGCTGTGCTACTGGATGACGACGCTCAAGCAGATACATCATCTATGAGCTAACAGCTGGGAAATGCCTTCAATGGTGCTGTTAGAGCGTCGGCACTGCCAATGATGTAACTGCTTTAAAGACCGAAATGAATTATTAGATCACGAGCCCTTCAATGTTCCGGCTAAATAACCTAGTAAGCGCCGGTATACGGATCTTTGTATGTAGCTTTTTCTTATTCTGACCTATCTTGGTGATGGACCACCATGTCCGTTTCCCCTCCCATCCGCCGATATTCCTCGACCAGCTCGAGCAGTAGAGAGGACCTAATTAACCAGTACGAAGCAGAGGAGGAGCGCATCGTCAATCTACTCTCCCGCAAGCTCGAGCGGGTGCGTCGCGCAACGGTGGGCGCTTGCTCCGTCGCCCCTGACCGTATGTCTTTCGCAGCTTCGCGAGGAGAAGATCGCACTGGAGAACACACTCGAGGCTGAGTCGGAGAGCCATGTAAACCGCCTGTCGCGCGAGATATCTGCGCTGCGGCTCGCACAGCAGCAAGCGCAGGTCAACGGGAATGGCAGCGGCAGCGGCTCGCCTGTCGACTCGCGCGTCGGCTTGCACAGTCTGTACAAGTCCTTCCTGGACCCTAGCCCAGAGATGATGCTCGAGGCGATGCGGCGGGAGAACGAGCAGCTGCGTGCGCGGCTGGTCGACACCGAGCGCGACTACGTCCGCATCTCGCGCCTTAACGAGATTTACCGGGAGGAGCTGATCGAGCACCGGCGTCGGGTGAGTGGCACGTTGAGTGACGAGATTCCCGGTGACCGAAAAAACGCAGCTGGGGCTGTCCGTCGACAACCTCATCGGCCTGTCACCGGCCGACCCATATTCGCAGCCCACGCATCGGCGTACCGAGTCTACCGCCTCCGTCCTAGCAGTGCCCAGCCCGCAGCGCTCGCAGCCCGCGCGTTCGACGACAGCAGTCCCCATCCCGCGCCCGCCCTCGCAGATCCACCGCCCCGCCGCGACCGGCATTTCTGACTCAGAGTCCAATACGCCGCTCTCGTCCTCGTCCTCCTCGCCCTATCCCTTCTCGCCATCTTCCGTCTCTCCGTTACCTGCCAGTGTGACGACCGCCGCAACGAGCCCCCCTTCGTCTGCCCCTCTCGCATTCCTACCAGTGCCAGGCACTGCAAACAGCACCCTGTCGTACCCGTCTGTCCCGCCCCCGTCGCTGTCGTCGTCGTTCGGTTCTCCAGAGGCGATACATCGCCGTGGGAGCTTGGACAGACGTGTGGCGGAGACTGGGAGCCTCAGGAGCCCGAGCAGGGGCAGCAGACACGGAAGTGTCGAGCGCGGCGCGCGGCTAGCGGAGACGGGGATACTGCTCCCACGCGGGCGTGTAGGGCGGGAGAGCTTGCGGGAAGAGATTGAAGACGCTGTCGAGACAACGCACGCTGATACCATCAATGGCCTGACGAACAGCCATCGCAGCTGATCGTGAATAGCAGAACATCGCAGCTCGGAGAGCATGGCAACGCAAATGCAACAATTCTTGACCCGCGCTCGCTACTGACAAAAGACAAGGACTCGTGACCTGTATACTGTACCAAATTCGTTCCTGCTGTGCTAAGACGTGTACATTACGACAACGCGTACTGGGCGTACTATAGCACGAATTGTGTTTTAGCATAGTTGAAGGTGTAATGAAGATCGTGTGCTTCCTCAGTCCATAACAACGCCGCCATCGACGGAGATACTCTGACCTGCATTCAAGACGAGTCAGGACATACACAACATGCTGGAGAGTCTTCACGAACCAGTTATGAAGTGTGCTTCGGGCCTCACAAGGTATGCCACAATGCTGGCAACAACCTCTGGGCCAGCATCTGGTCCATCCGGTGGGACTCCCAAGATCTGCCACAAGTTCAAAACGGTCAGTATCGTGAGTTGACCATAAGCAATTGTTAAATGTTCGATGATCTATCTCAGAACAAGATTGGTGACATCGTACGTACCCATTTTGTGGCGGCGCCATGGCTACCACCACGCAGACTGTCCACCTCAGGCCTATCGGCTGTGTTGCACCATCAAGTTACACAAAGAATAAATGAGAACAGTGTAAAGGGTTAAATGACTGTGACGGGAACAGACACAAGGAACGTACTCATGTCTGTGAGGATCACCCCAGGTGCGTATGCGTTCACGGTGATCTTGTGCTCTGCCAACTCCGTTGCTGCATCGGATGATCCAGACATGCAGACACACGGCGCAATTCAGCACGTCCCTATTGGCATCAAGAATCACTTCATCATGATAAAAAGAGATGACCGACCAAGTGATTGTGTGAGGCCGCGCACGGCAAACTTGGAAGTGCAGTAGGCGGAGGCAAATTTGGAGCCTACAATGTAGCCGGTGATTACTGCGATATAATTGCCAGACTGAAATCTATAACTCGCCTCTCTTGCCCAGGATTGAGGACGCTCCTATGACGCGAGACATTTGTTGGATTAAAATGTTTGTAGGAGACCAGGATGCGTACGAGGATCTGCTCACCAATGATTCTTCCGCCAGATCCTTGCTTAATCATCTGCAGCGCCGCGTGCTTGTAGCATAACATCACCCCGCGCAAGTTGACTGACATGACCCGATCCCATATCTCTATGTCCGCTGTATCACAGTAATATGCAGATGAGCTTGTCTGACATGAGGCAAATCTTTAACAGCTCACTGTTAACCAGCTGCGCGTCGGGTGGTGCAATCCCGGCGTTCGCGATCATCTTGAAATGCAACAACTCGGTTAGGTATTCAATAGTTGCGCCTCAGATATGTCATCTGGCAACGCACAACATCCAGTCGCCCTAGTTCTTCCACTGTTTGCGCCACAAGATTCTTCACCTTGTCCTCATTGCTCACATCTGCAATGATCGTGATTGCACGACGGCCTTTGGCTCGAATCTCCTGCGCCACTTGATCCAGAGCATCTGAACCGGTGGAAATATCGTTGAGCGTGATGTCGAACCCATCTTCCGCCAGCCGCAGAGCAATTGCACGCCCGATTCCTCGAGCAGCCCCAGTCACGATCGCAACGCGGGATTCTACAGACATTCAAATTACGGAGCGAAGAATTGGAGGGCAACTGTCAATGCACAAGGTATGCAAGCATGGACCAGCTTATATGGCTTGCTTGTCTTTGAGACGACATCTCACCTGCATCTCGTGTGTGATCATGAGACTGCTCGGAGAGTAGACGCATGTATTACACATAGCTCTGCAGTTGGCAGTAATTGCCGGTCTGGAGGGGATCTGATATTTCCTCAAGGGACATCAGAAGCAAGCGGCCTGCTAGCGTTATGTTCTTGATCAGACGTTCTGGCAGCGCACGTGTCGCGAGACGTGTTCTGATCGGGTTGTAAGCGGCCCGCGGCCGTTAGTACTTCGGCACCAGCGCCACAGTGATCCAGGCGTCTACGAACGCTTAGCTTAGTTCTCATCTCAAGGCAGATTGCGCATGCTATGCTAAATACTCCGCATATGACATAGGTCGAGTCATGTCAGCCAGCCATCCAAAGCAATGACTATAATCTCCATTCATACATTGAAACAACGTTGTCTATGAACGGAAAACAAGCTGACGACCATCAATACGGTCATATGAAATCTTCACCATTATGCGAATTCCGCGCTCGGATCGATGACTCCTCCGGGTGGCGGCCACCTGGAGAGCAGTCACATATTCTTGAATCAGACGTGGATGGTGTTTTCCATGCTGCACGGACGGATCTTTGCCTCGTGAATCGTTCAGCCTCATGCCCGAATCGCGCGGGTGCACGGACGTTCAGTGCGAGTGATGCTGAGGCACAACAATCAATTGTCTTTGCAGCGCTAACAAAGGAACTGTTGAATTGATCGCGATCTCTAGGTACCAGAGGCATCCTTCGATCATGTTGTGGCATGAATGTTATACATCAAGTGTGGCATGTCTCGGATCAAGAATGTTGAGTGCGCGTGGAGCTCTCAGGCAGCTATGAATACATGAGCCGAATCTAAATACAGTGGCATATTCCGTGATTCGGTTCGGTGCATAGTAAATGGGTAGTGTTGGAGGTAGTTGTGCTCGGTTTTTGAAAGTGTGGCCGCAGGAGGTGTTCTCGGTGGGTATGAAACGGCGATAGAAGTGGCCAAAGTGGCCATCGCCGGTAATTCACGAGACTGTCAGGAGTCATCCCTTAACCAATTCCATACAGCTCTATTCGGCTTATCCAGCACACCAGAAACCCAGCGTCATGGAGTGCTGTATGATGTGCGCCAGCAGACAATATTTTGAGGTCAAAATTCCGGCATTGATACCAACTGTTGTACAGTTGACATACTCATAATGCATAGCCGGAGCCGGGAACCACCATGGGGAGCAGGGAGTTATGCATTAGTATGTTAAACCGGATATGGCATAAAATGACTTTCTCTGCATGTAGAAATATCCATTGCAATAGAGTTAAGTAAAATTAAGTGCTTTGGATCATCTCTGATCCATTTGGACCCAATATCTAGCTGATACTTCTCAATTCCTGCTGAAGACCGGAAGCGGAAGCCCCTCCCTAGACCTGATGCAAAATCCTGCAAACATCTGACAAAGGCTTCAGATCAGCCACAGCAATCAATGGTATTGAATATTGCAAGAAGTTCAAGTAGCTGTATTTGTGGCATGCCAATGCAGCAGCTCATTGCCCCTCATGTTCATGCAGCAATTATGTAAGCTGTGCAGGCACTTGAATGGTGTTGCACTTGCATCTCACAAACAGGTCTCACTTTGACACAAGTAACAACTCAAGCAACTACTCAGGGGAATAGAACTCACACAAAGGTGTATTTCTGATCTGAGGCTACTCAGGGTGTATAAGGCCAAGATGAGTCTGGGGTGCTACCCAGCTCACTGGCCAGTATATATGCTATTCTACTGTTTGTACATGTTTGGCTGCTGTATAGTTATTATGTAAGCTGATAGTCTGTTATAATGTAGGTAACCGTATAATGGGTGTAAGTACATGGCTGTTACGGGTCGAATACCCGTTCGTATATTCGAATCGCGAATATAGATCGTTCTTCTGCACGTAGGCACGTTGCCGTGCGCAAGGCAAATACTCGTTAGATGCCTTCGGGTCCTAAGTGAAATCCTTAGGAGATCGGTTAATATCCAATACACGTTAGAGGATATAATCTGTTCAAGTGCGAGTCTGATAGAATATAAGACTCGCCTAAGTCCGAGAAGTCAGTGTGCACTTCGAGGACTTAGTCGTTCGGTTGCTCGAGCGAGAAATACTGAGCGTAGTTTCCTACGTTTGAGAACGAGTATAAGACTTCTTGTTTATACAACAAGGTCGAGCTGAAGAGCCTCGACAGTAAGTACATGAGTTTATATACTACGTTAGGTTTTAGGGGTCAAGTCCATCCCCGATGTCACCGCTACTATCTACGCTATAGTTTCAAACGTTTGATAAGTATGTAGTGATATATCTGAGACGATAGATAGGAATGATGCTGGCGGTTGAACGCCATCTATCAACTAATAAACGATGAACATGAAACGAGGGCAGAGTTGGATCTGCCAAAGATGAAACGCGCCCTCTAAGCTAATACTACCGGGGATGCGCCCAGTACGAGTCACGAATAGCCAGGGGGTTGGTTGCGCAACAAGTCCCTGTATCGTATTCACCCAGTGGTGAGTTCCGTCAGCGTTTGAAAAATCAAAATAATCGTAACAATGGCACAGAGTGTCCATGTCACGGTTTTTGTAGGATATCAAACCTCAAAGACTCATGTCTCAGATTTTCTTTTGCTTTTTGCACCTTAACTATCACATGCCACATGGGCACTCATGTCACAAGCCGATTTCATTCAGTTAGCCAACGACTGAATGACAGCCCTTATCTTATCTACGCGCCCGCCTAAGTATCACGTGCAAGGACCCCGAACACCCCACACGTGCCTAGTCAGACCCCGGACACTCTTCTCTCGGCTCTACCCCTAAGATAGGGTTATCACGAACTATTAGCTTATGTAATACTGTACAGTAGCCAAACATGTACAAACACCTAGATAGCATATATACTGGCCTGACGAGCAGGGAGCACCCCAGACTCGTCTTGGCCTTTACTGCCTTGAGTAGCCTCAGATCAGGAAGTCGCTTCCACGCGATTACACTTCCCCTGAGAAGTTGCTTGAGAACGTGCTTGTGTCATAAGACGAGTCTCCCCCCCGCTCTGAGTTCATTCCAGAGCAACCCCGGCGCACTAGGGGCAAAGTGCACTTTTCTTTCGCCCTCGTTTGACTTCTGTCATCCGGGCACGTGATCAGTTATCCATACCCGTCTCATCCCAGGGTCAAGGGATTTGAGTTCTGGGGGCCACTTGTGAACAGCGTGTAGGGGACCACTCCTACCGTTGTCTCTAAGCTACTGAGCCACCGTCGTGCAACGCGGCGTAAAGGCTTTGGGTTCTATCCCCACCGTAGTAGTTGTGTACCCGACGCATAATAATCAAAAGCGTTAAGGGGCCCTACGGCAGTTTACAGAGGCACTGGGCACCTATTTACCCGCATTACCGCGGCACGTACGAGCATTACCGCTCCCCCGTCACTATACAACCCAGCGCCCTACCAGGCGGCTGAAGAGGCGCGACACAGCCTGTCCATACGGTCACTTGACCAAATTACGCTTAGTTTTTACACGCCCCATCCCAGGCGGATAGTTCCTGTCCCCCCGGTATCCCGAATTAGCTTCGGGGCTGGACGAGGGTTCAGAGGCAGAGTTTCCTTGCCGGCTTTGGGCTGAAAACCCCTTAGCGTTTCTTGGTGCACTCCCGAAAAGGAGTGGACTCTGACAGAGGCGGACAACCGAAGTTTATAGTTACCACCCCGATCGCAGCTATAGGCTGATCCACAGTGGGCGGGTAGCGCTTCGAACGTCACGGCCACTGCTTTTTTAATTTCTGTAAACACCCGTACATACAATGGCCGCACCACACAACATCAACTACATCCGCAACCCTCGGCCCCCACGCAACCCCTTCGACACCCCGGCTGACGTCCCACTCCCTCCCTCGGTCGACCCATTCCAACCAGGCCAATGGGTTAACTACCAGGTACACGGCCTGCCCGAGAACTTCGCATTGCTACCGGTAAGGGACAGTATCCACGCTCCCCAACCCATCAAAGTCGCATCAGTCCACACCGCGACCATAGGGCAGGCGAACCCCGGCAGATCACTACCATATGGAGAGTCGGTAGTGGACCAAGGCCCCGGAATTGAACGCCTCGACCAAGCGTTCCAACTGGCACAGGAACAGTCCAACACGATTCGCGGGGGAAGTCAACTGGGTCACATCGACTCACCCCTCGCGATGCAGTGGGCTTTTCCGCCCAACCCGACCACCCACAACTTTGGCCTCCGGTGCCAGAACGTGGCCGCAACAATGGTTTAAACCGGGGTATGGAACGCCGACATGGGGGCCCGATTCCTGCGAGAAGCTCAACGGCTTCAAGCAGACGCATTGGCAGCAGGCGACGCAGCGTCAGCATACTCGCAGCGCCTCCCCCCGGTCAGGTCAGTACCCTCGGTCCCGGAAGAACGATTCCGGCCGGTAGAAAACTGGGTGAGGTCCGTCCACATGGGATCTCCCCCACCGGTGAACTCGGCGACTCGTCCGGCCTCGAATATAGGTTCCCGGCAGACCAACCCGTTTCTACCAGGCTACACCCCCCCGGTCATCACCCCGCAGGTACCATACTCGGCAATGGCAGCAGCACCGGTCCCTCCGTCGGCTCCCCCCGCAAACGTGCACGCGAACACCTGGAGAGCCACGCCTCTTCAGGGAACACGGGCATCGATGTGGCGGCCCGAGAAACCGGCTAGCTCGCAATGGGACGCATACTCCATGCTCCCAGAGCCACAGCCAGACCCCCGGTACAAGTCAAAGGTGCGGGAACCGGAAGCATTCACGGGCGACAACTTCATCCCGTGGGTGGTAAGGTTAAAGGTGTACATCGACGACAACCGGCCCCTTCTCTTCACGGACAGCAAAAAGATCGGCACTGCGATCTCGCTGATCAGGGGACCCAAGGTCGACGCCTGGGTAACGGCTTTCACGCGGGAGCACTACCGCGACGGACAATGGCACATGAGCTGGCTTCGTTTCATCTGGGAACTCCACCAGAAGTTCGACGACCCCGATTTAGAAAAGAAATCGGCAGTCGCAGCTGAGAAGCTCACCATGTCCATCGGTAAAGGCGAAGAGTATTTCCAAGAGCTGGAACGACTCCTTTCGGAAGCGAAGTACGACAAAGAAAATCAAATCGTACATCGCTGGGTCACGGCCGCGATCCCAAAGGAAATCTATTCGGCCGTACACTCCGCCTTCATCGCCGCCACCGTCAACGATAAGTCGCAGCGCGGGTACAACGTCCAGATCCCGGAGGATTATCAATCCTGGAAACAGGTGATCCTCCGCACGGACAACGCCATGCGACGACTCCGCGACGAAGAAAAGTTGCGCCACGGAAAGTCAACGTCATCGGGTCCCGACAAAGGAAAAAGTCGGGCAACAGCGTCATTGGAACAGGGGCCGCGGAAGGAATACTCCGTGGAGGAGAAGGCCAACCTCCTCAAGAGAATCTGCCACTCTTGCAAGAAAACGCAGGCAGAGCAGCCCGGCAAAGGCTGCAACAAACCGACTTGGCACCAACCCAACTGGAGGCCCCGAGCAGCCACCAGCGGAGGGAACACCGGTGCCGGTCCATCCGCTCCAGCGCGGACAAGACAGGCCGTCGAAGCAGGGAATGATGCTCCGAAGGTCCTGGGCGAAGTCAGCCAGGAAGATTTTATCCGAATGGTTGCAGCCTGGGCCAAGGAGAACCCTGAGGCCGCAAAGGAAGCTGGACTCAACCAGGTACGTCCCTCCTCCTCTAACCGTTTCTCAGTTCTGGAAGTAGAAGAAACAGTAAATAGTGACTCTGCATCTGCCACGGAGGAGACCGATCCGGTTGACGGACTTTATGGGCTTGGAACTGGGGCCCCGATATTAGACTACATATCTGTACCACGTTCAGTAGACAGGGACCATAGTGACGACGACGAAGCTTCAACATGCTCGTCAGATTCGTTTGTAACAGCCTCGGAGGAGCCTCCCTCTGGAGCTTGGCGGGAGGAAAATACCGTGCTTAATTCCTCCATCAACCATGTAAACTATGTACCCATGGACGTAGACCCGGTTGTGGATCCCGATGTGACAATGGCAGACGCATCAGGACCCACAGTCAAGAAAAAGACTGTAAAGAAAGTGCGGCGTAGACGTGCCAAGACAAAGGCAGTCACGCTTGACATCTATCTAGACCACCCCCGCGCGATAGCACCCAATCGAAAGACCGCCGGGGCCGCGGGGTATGACTTACACTCTGCGGAGGAAGTCATTATACCGAACGGAAAGCGTGTCACCGTTAGCACGGGCATCAAAATCAGGATGCCCGACGGTGTATACGGCAGAATAGCCCCACGATCCGGACTTGCCCTAAAGGGAGTCGATGTGGAAGCCGGTGTAGTAGACGAGGACTACACCGGGGTACTAAAAGTCATACTAAATAATCAAACTGGAACAGATTATTTGGTCGAGTATGGGGACAGGATAGCCCAGTTCATACTCGAATGTAATATGACACCCGACACGCGCATCATCAAGAACATTCGGGAAACCACGCGCGGTACAGCGGGCTTCGGCTCTACCGGAGAGAAACTCCGAGGAAATGTAGTGGTGATCCAGACGGGAAAATGGGGAAAGCAGATCGAAGTACCGATCACTCTCCACCGCCCTGACGGACGCGCCCTCTTCACAAAAGCGCTGATAGATTCTGGTTCTACTGGATCAGTAATCAGTCGCGCCTACGTCGAGGAACATAGACTCAAGCAAATCCCGCTAGATCGACCCGTCAAGCTGTACAACGCAGACGGTAGTACCAATGCCGCAGGAAAGATGACGCACTACGTCGAACTCCAGATGCAGATCGACACACATCTGGAAACATGCAAGTTCCACGTCACGGAGCTAGTCTCCGCTGACATTTTCCTTGGCTTCGATTGGCTGGAAGACCATAACCCAACCATCGACTGGAAGAAACGCCGGATCACCTTTACCTGTGACTGCGAACACGAGCAGATCGAGGAAGGCGATCATATTTATTACATTTTCGCTGACGCATGGATCAGAAACAGGGAAGAATGCAGAGCGGACATCGCAGAGCGAGTACGCGCTACGAAGGCAACCGACATCGCCATCGCAGCCGGAAAGACCACGGAAGCAAAAGCCTTTGAGGAGGTAGTCCCCGAGTACCTACACGACTTCCGAGACGTGTTTGAGGAAAAGGAATTCGACAACCTCCCCGAACGGCGACCGTGGGATCACGCAATCGAACTGCTGCCCAATTCCGAACCATACGCCGGCAAGATCTATGCGCTCTCCCCTAGGGAGCAGGAAGCGCTAGATGATTTCTTAGAAGAACAGCTACGAACCGGACGCATACGGCCGTCCAAGTCACCATGGGGGGCACCATTCTTCTTCGTCAAAAAGAAGGATGGGAAACTGAGACCCATACAAGATTATCGGAAATTGAACCAGATGACCAAGAAGAACCGGTACCCGCTCCCATTGATCACGGAGCTGCTCAACAAACTGAAAAGAGCTAAGTACTTCTCGAAATTGGACATTCGTTGGGGATATACAAATGTCAGAATCAAAGAAGGCGACGAGGAAAAAGCCGCCTTCATCACTAATCGGGGGCTCTATGAGCCATTAGTGATGTTCTTTGGGATGTGCAACGCACCAGGCACATTCCAAGCTTTGATGAACGACATTTTCCGAGATCTCATAATGACGGGCAAAGTCATTGTATACCTAGATGATATCCTTGTTTTCACTGAGGACGAGGCAGAGCACAAAGAGATCCTGCGCAAGGTGCTCCTCGTCCTCTGTCAAAACAAGCTTACGTGTAAACCAGAGAAATGCGAGTTCATGAAAAGCGAAGTCGAATATCTCGGGCATATAATCTCTCACGGGCAGATCCGTATGGACCCCGCGAAGGTAGCTGCAGTAGCCGATTGGCCAGCACCTCGGAACAAGAAAGAAGTGCAGTCCTTCATCGGATTTGCCAACTTCTACCGGAGATTTATACCCAAGTTCTCCACGGTAGCTCGCCCACTGATCAATCTGACGAAGGACACAGAATGGCAGTGGGGTACGGCGGAACTCGAGTGCTTCGAGAAATTGAAAAAGATCTTTTTCTCGAAGCACCCGTGTTAGGCATTCCAAACGACGACGACCCCTTCCGCATCGAGGCAGACTCTTCAGACTTTGCAACTGGAGCCTGCCTCATGCAGAAGCAGGAAGGCGTGTGGAAACCCATCGCGTACCAGAGCAAGACAATGATACCGGCAGAACGTAACTACGAGATATATGATCGGGAGTTACTCGCTATCATGCGCGCCCTAGACGAATGGCGCCATTTCGTAATGGGAGCAAAGCACCCTGTAGAAGTATTAACGGACCACAAGAACTTAGAATATTTTAAGACTCCTCAGAAAATTAATCCGCGACAAGCCCGGTGGATGACGGAACTTGCCGAGTACGACCTACATCTCGTGCACATCCCCGGCAAAACCAACGGAAGGGCTGACGGGCTTTCCCGAAGAAGTGACCACGGCAACGACAAAGGTCACCTCGAAGGGCAAGTCATCCTGAAGCCACACCTATTCGTCGAAGACAGCGCAGAAAGGCTGCGGTCCTCATTCTACACTGTAGTCAAAGGCATTACCTACGACGAAGTGAAAGAGAGGGTCAAAGCGGAAGCTGCTCTCTACGAGGGAAAGGGAGAAGTAGAAGCAGGGGAAACAACCGAGGACGGTCTGCAATTTAGGAGGGGGAGGATGATCATTCCCCGGGACGAAGAATTAATAGGAAAAATCATTTCTTCGTTCCACGACACGGTTTCGGCAGGACACCCCGGCACAGAAAACACGTACACCGCCATACACTGACACTACTGGTGGCCAAAGATGAGAAAAGACATCCGCCAGTACGTGAAGGCGTGTATCAAGTGCCAGGCAGCCAAACCGGACAGATCCAAACGCGCGGCCCCACTCAACCCGAACCCTACTCCGTCACACAACTGGGAGAACATTTCCGTAGACATGATCACGGGACTCCCGGCTTCCAAGGGTCGCGACGCCATTATTGTAGTAGTAGATATGAAATCCAAGGATTATGTAGCTGTACCAACAACGACCAAGTTAACGGCCGAAGGATGGGCCAACATATTTATCGATAAAGTCTACGCCTTACATGGATTGCCGAAGAAGATATTCAGCGACAGAGGACCACAGTTCGTTGCGGAGTTCATCAAGGACGTTTATCGAAGGTTAGGAATAGAAGGGAATCCTAGTACGGCGTTCCACCCGCAGACAGACGGGCAGACGGAACGAATGAACCAGGAACTGGAAGTATACCTACGGTTATTTATTTATGACACACATACCAACTGGCCGGACCTACTCCCGCTAGCGGCATTCGCGTATAAATGTCATGTACACAGTAGCACGGGCTACAGCCCCTTTTACCTTACGCACGGATATCACCCTTTCACAGGAGTAGAGGGACTCGAGCAAGAAGAGGGGGTAGCACGGGACTGGGTCGAACACATGCACTAGATCTCAAAGCGTGCATCACAGAACCTGGACAAAGCCAAACCCCGCATGAAGGAATACTATGATAGGAAACGAGCATCGCCACTATCGTATTCCGAAGGAGACATGGTATGGGTAGACGGCCGAAACATCAACATGGGCCACCCTACCAAGAAGCTAGACTCCAAGAGGTTCGGACCGTACAAGGTGACGAAGAAAGTCGGACATGGAGCATACGAATTGGACCTCCCCGCAGACATGCGCGGAATATACCCCGTCTTTAACGAGGTCCTATTACTACCGTATCATGCCCCGGCTTCCCCCAATCAGGATCACAAAGTCAGGACAGAAAGCAATGACGCTCGCAGGCCTCTCTGGATCCTCGCATCCAGAGAAGACCGAGGGCGAGTTGAGCTAGAAGTCGAGTGGTCCGATGGGACTACGACATGGGAACGCAAGCGAGGATTGACCCCTTTCCAAGACCTAGTCACCAAGTTCTTCGAAGCTAGACCATCCGCCCCAGGCAACCAGTGGAAGAACCGAAACACTGGCTGGGACCACTCTGAAACCAAGTGGGATTCAGAGTGGGAGGACTTCGAACGAAAGGCTAAGGGAATGGGTCTTAGGGAGAACCCGAAGGAGTTCATCATATACGACGACATAGATAACACCCTTCTAATCAAAGGCAACGTACCATTCTACGCCTACGAGAAGAAACTTGTCGCCCGTAACTTCTGGTTCTGCAATCCACGCACTCGAGTAATGCAGTATGGGATACGGGTTGGACAACCAGTAGAATCCACTATACCTGAGTCAAAAGGATACTGGATCTACCCCGTCCTAAACACGCTCCAACTAGCCAACCCCCATATCTGCAAGAAACTCGTAGACCACTCATGTCACGTCGACCAAACCATGTACAAGGTGATTGCTGGGCATGGGGACACAGAGCTAGAAGAGGGGGTACTGTCACAAGCCGATTTCATTCAGTTAGCCAACGACTGAACGACAGCCCTTATCTTATCTACGCGCCCGCCTAAGTATCACGTGCAAGGACCCCGAACACCCCACACGTGCCTAGTCAGACCCCGGACACTCTTCTCTCGGCTCTACCCCTAAGATAGGGTTATCACGAACTATTAGCTTACGTAATACTGTACAGTAGCCAAACATGTACAAACACCTAGATAGCATATATACTGGCCTGACGAGCAGGGAGCACCCCAGACTCGTCTTGGCCTTTACTGCCTTGAGTAGCCTCAGATCAGGAAGTCGCTTCCATGCGATTACACTTCCCCTGAGAAGTTGCTTGAGAACGTGCTTGTGTCAACTCAAGCATCACGTGATAGTTCCCTTATGGGGCTACAACATTGCATCAAAGCATGAGATTGTGGGAATAACTTATATAAGCAATTGCCGTAGTGCCGGACTGTACAGTTACAAGCCACAAGTCACAAGACCTAGCCTAAAGGTCGTGGCCACAGTCTAGACACAATGGATCAAGTCACAAGAGGAAGCATGTGACCATACTCATATCACCTGACCTCAGTCAGACCCTGGGCATGGGTCTGCCTTAGTAATTACCAGTTGTCGTCACATGTATAGCAGAGGCATATATCCCATTGGCTGATTTACGATATGACACCATTACAGATTGTCCAATCAGAATAGTACCATAAGTACCAGGGGTCTCATTTTGAGGTCCCTAGGGACCTATACAACATGTATTAAGACACTACCCTCTGAGCGCTTACCCTCAGATCTATTCACCTTCGTCTCTTATCTCTGCTACCTGCATTGATATCTCGCTACAACCTTGCCTCTTTACACCAAGAGCCACATTCCAGCCTTCAGTAAGTAGCCTGTGACAGTCCGGAGGTCTGGCAACACGTGATAGGGTGGTCGGGATCTTGTGACACAAGCGCAACCTTAAGACACACACCGGGGGAAGGTGGGTCGCATGAAAGCGCCTTCCTGGTCCGGGCATCTCAAGGCACAAAAGGCCAAGACAAGTCTGAGGTTTACGCTCAAGACTGTCCGGCATATATACTCCTAATCTATTTGTACATGTTTGTGTACAGTGGCTCAGAGGCCTCTACGTACTGGTATCTAACTGGCTATGAGCTATGTGCCGGTAATGGCACCGGAGCGCTGGGTACGCGAGGATGTCCATGGCGACGTAGCATATAAGGATCGGATCAAAGGAATAGCCAATCGGTCGGATTCGATCAGTGGTTCTCGTCGATCGTAGGTGTGCCGGTAATGGCGGGGTTCTAAGTCCGTGATCGGGCGTGGTCTGCCGCGATCGGGGTTGGCCGGTATGGGCCGGGTATAGTGTAGGTTGATCGAGCGTGATCGGCTGCGATCGGGGTGTAGCGCTCTGTGACTGGTAGGGTTCTCAGTCGTGCAGAGCCTCGGGTTATTATCCCTGCCTGTTGTACTCGTAGGTCAGGGTGTGTATGGGGTATAGTATAATGTCTATGCCGGTAATGGCGAGTGTCCGTTCGGTAGGGACGCGAGGTGTTAGGTTTAGTGTTCTAGGTCACGTGCGAATGTAGACCGTGCCCCTAGTCGGCGTATAGCGTAGTGTGCGGTGGCAGTTTAGCCTTTAGTTGTATCAGGCGTACCGTCGTGCTATCGTAGCCTGTTGGACTCTAGGGGTCAGTTCGTGACTCCGTGGTTCAGGGACTAGGCAGCGTATGGTTCTTGCTGCCGGGACTTGGACTGATTTAAGGGTTGGACTGCTGGTGGCCTGCTAGTGCCCGTAGTGTCCTGTATAGCGGAGGGCTCCTACTAGCGTTGCCGTGGGGTTCCAGCTAGGCTCGGATAGAGTGCTGTAGCATGCGTACGGCGTGAGTGGGGTGTCAACCTAGGGTGTTCTACTAGGCTTTGAAATTGGCTTGTGACATCTTGGCACGTGACTGCATAGGTGCACGCTTAGATAAGATGAGGGTTTAGGCTCTAGTCACTAGTCATTGGCTAGGCAAAAGAAATCAGCTTGTGACACACTGATGAGCCTTTGGGACTTAAGATCAAAGGGAAGTGATGATAGCATGTATCAGTAGTATGTGCATTGGTCATCTCTGAACATGTCAGCTGAGCGAGCAAGACAGAGTGTGACACCATTGCTGCGGGGAGTCACAGAATGTCACAAGTATCACATGGGTGTGACAAGCATGCTAATGCATACATGTCATAATGCATAGCATGAGGTGGGAACTGACGCTATGCATTATGAGTATGTCAACTGTAATCAGCTGTAGGATCTCAGCTTCAGTGTCAGGATCTCGGTCGGGCTGTCAGGATTTTGGCCTAGCTGTCAGGATTTTGTTTGGCTTCTGCCATTTGAAGTTCATATGACAGGCGGCTACAGCTATATCTCACAAGTGTGAGTCTGAGGCGGACAAGATGAGACTTGCAAGGCAGTATCAGATGTGAAGCGTGCTGTGCGATGTGACATGTATTGTGCAATGCAGAGGATAATTGATTTGAAGTTACAAGTGTTGCCACTGTGCTGTATGCCAGGCATCGAGCTCTTCACGTGCATCTGTTGAAATGAGCAAGTCGAAATTGTATGCCGGAGTCACCGAATTTGCGCCGAACGTGCCAAATCCCAAGTGCCAGATTCCCAGCGAAGAAGGAATACGAATAATCATTATATCAAACCAATGTAGCTGTAGAAAGTACAAAACATAACTTCGATCAACTTCAAGCCGATCTACAGAATCCTAATTATTTTTGTCCACTGGTGCCCTTCATAACGCTGACACAGAACCCTATTCCTGATAATATCAGAGTATCACACGCTGTCGTGAGAACCCAATAATGATGCTCAGCCGTAATGCAATAACCATTGTGCCAAAAGGGCAGAATGCCAACTCTGTTGGCATCTGTGGGTCTCAGTACTTAAACTATTACAGCACATGGTCATGACGTGCTCATGACAGAGACACAATTACACCCTTGATGCACAACACTACATACTAAGGGTTATGACATCAGTCATAATTACAGGTGTACAAGGTGCACGGTAGCATACATTGCCCTACAATAATGCATGGGCAATCAGTAAAATATACTTTATAGTCTGATGTGATGGCATAATTCTCGATGTTCACTCAACCTTCCCATGTAGCACTACCCTGATGGTCTGGGACCGAAATCATCTACTTAGAGGTCCCTTTTTAAAATTACAACAGTGGCTCCCCGATAAAATTTAGTCCTTGATGTATTCTCACGTTGAAGTAATGTCGTTTCTGAATGCTAATTAGTGTGATGATCACTGATTGATAGTGTCTGTGACAATGTTGGCACCGCAACTATTTTTTGGCCACTGTCACGGTTTCTCTTATTTTTCCCTATTTTTCCCTATTTTCTCTGATTTTCTACAGCTCGTTCTACTCGCTTTCCGTATCACGTTATGTCTCACCCTTATCTCACTCTCGTAGATAACTCTTATCTTATCTCTTGTGCACGTTAGCTCAGCGCCTATCACGGCGCCTCGTCTTATCTGTAGACATATCTTATCTTTCCTGCACGTGACCCTACAAAGAGTTCACAACATACGTTGCCACACGTCACATGGCTTTCTAGTGACTCGCGTCACCTGCCGCTGGCTCACACTCAGTCAGCGGCCTAACTCACGTCACATGCTGTAGCCTTATGCTCAGTCAGCGACCTTTGGAACTATCACAAGCTTCGGGTCGTACCATTACCGGTACTTAACCCTACGCCCTGCGGTATCACTAGTCTTACCTACGGTGTTACGGGTCTTACCCTTCATGTATATAAGCTGGCCTCTGAGTACGTTGTAGACTCAGAATAGTTCTCCTTGACAATCGACTAGTTGTTCTTACCAACTTGCTTGACTCTTAACACTTCACCTTATCGACACCGCCCCTCAACTTATATTTGATCTTAGTGAGTGTCTGCGTCAGCCACATGCTCTGCAGCCCTTTGAAGAATCCTCTTGATGTTCATAAGTAGGATACAATGCTCCTCGTCACCACACATACACCCCTTGGGTACTCAATCTCTATATTACTCTCAGACAAGAGCTGTTCAAGAGTCATTACAAACTAGACCACATGTCTTGGAATTTGACAACAGGCATGATGGCATCCAAAGAAAGAAGAGATCTATTGTATGTCAGTCATCCATGTATTGATGAAGAAGCCCTAAGGTTAAGCACTCTCCTGGTAAAGTATGAACACTGTATTTAGTTTCGTTAATTTCTCACTTTCAGGTGCATACAGCGGTATTGATACATTTATCGGAAATCTACAGCTCACTGATATGACTCCAGTGATTGTTTTCTATGATCATATCATCATGTTCAGTTGTGAAGTCAACTATGTTTGGCATTACCGAATATCCGGAGCAACTATTCTTCTGCTCCTTAATTGCTACAGTCTGCTGTTCTACACTATATCAGGTATCCTGCAAGTGGTGTGGCAAAATGGCGCACCAGTGGGTCCTTTCTTGCAGTTGCAGTGAACCATTACCCATCACTCAGGATGACAGAATCAAACTACTCAGGGAATGTCAGCTATATTGCCATGTTGACTACTTCGTTCTGATGTGCTCGATGTATACAGCTGTGAAGCAACATTCATTGTGCAAGATGTCACAGGTTCATTGATGTCTCTGGCTGGAACAGGTAATCTCAGCACTATGACGCACACACAACACGGTCACATCTCAGCCGCTTTTCAGGGTTCTCAGCACTTTGTGTCTATGCTGTTACTCAACACAAATGGACTCTAACACTGGTCACAATGCTCTCTGGTATGTGGTGATATGTATTGTAATCACAATGCACCATCTCATTCCCTCATATGGTGCTGACCCTGATGATTTCCCTCCTGCAGATTGATTACGCAGGGGAGAGATACATACAAGTAGATTTTGTCAACGGACAATTCAATAATGCAGGATGCGCAATAGCGTACCTCACAAACATCCCATACAATAGTCCCAGAATGTGTGTTAGGTGTTTTGAAAGTCTGCTGATGCTCATGATGCCTCAGACGTATGCTCAAGTAGATTTAGGTGGTATGTGTGACTACTGATGCATCAGCAAAAGGCGAGATAGTAGATAAGCGTAGATAAAGTGATGTCAGACTGGTATACGTTATCAGACCGATTTAGGCCGATAAAATATGTTTTGTATTTTGACCTCTGGGAAAATATTGAGGCATCCAGTAAACTGTTGTGTCACAGTACCACCGGCAGTCCCAGACCAGCAGCTCCATGGGAACAGACGTCCAACACCACTTAGCCAAAAGGGCCACTATAACAGCTCAGCTGCTATAGGTGGGACACACTATATGTGTAGTTCATATTCCCACGCTCAGCACTTTATCAAGGCGCAGTAAGATATTTGGCTTCTACTGTCGTCAGAAAAATATTTTCTCTCGGGTTCTCCGGGCAGGTCTGGATGTGCCGGGATAGGCGAGGTGTTCGAGGGGTTGAGGTCGAGTAGTTTTACCGGTTGAATGTAGCCTGTAGCGACCTAGAGCTGCAGCGGTGCGTCGAATAAAGCGGAAATAATAGAAGTTGACTTGAAAATGTTTGTGACCGATTTCCTAAGTCCTAAGCGTACGCCTCGAGCGCAGCCCTTCGTCTGACTTCGTCTGGGTGGAATTCGATGATTTTCTCGTATCTACACGTCGCCTAAATACATGGAGAGCCACGAAATTTTCCACAACATTTTAAGTGCCCTAAAATTTCGAGTGTGCACCCTACAAGCTAGACAATCCAGAGACGAACCCTGAAACGGTGAAGATTGTCCTGAAACACAAGCAACTTATTTTATGAAACCGATCACCTGTAGATCTAGGGTGGTGCACCGAGGTTGGAGAGAAAAGACATGGAAAAAAACTATAGGAAGGCAGCCGGGGTTGGGCCAGACCTGGCTAGGCTAGAGAGCCTAGGGAAGCGTCAGGGGGGTACCTGTTTTGACTGGATGAGCAGCCAAATAGTGCCCGCAGGGCTTTTGCGACGTTTCAGATTGTGTATGAGCCAGCGAAGGTTCACTGTACAAGCATGATCGAGGCCGATCACGATCGGTCGAGCTGTGGCTGAACTACCTCAGATGGGCATTCTGCCTACCAGCTGGCTTTCTGTGGTGCGTTCTGCGTCGTTTTGGTGTGTGTTTAATCGCGTCCTGGTATTCTTACATGTGTCTAATGTCTGTGGCACATTTATATTGTAGCACACTACCTTTCTGAGCGGGTATGCCTCTATGGTATGTTATGCCACAGGGGTTTTCCAAGCCCCGGATAATCTGTGACATGTTGCAAAGTCATGGGTGGCATCTGGTGAACACTGGGAAGCTCACAAAGGCATCTGGTGGATTGTTTCACAGTTGTAGAGGCATCTGGTGGATTGTTGCACAGTTGTAGAGGCATCTGGTGAATTGTTGCAAACTTACAAGGGCCCCTGGTGGATGGTTTCAAGTCAGCCACCAGATGTCAGGCCTCATGGGCCAGAATGTATTGACTCAGACATTATATTGCGACCAATTGCCCAGACTGATGATTAATCTGAGGCACTTGAAGTACATCCAGGGCAAATTATAATTGGTGCGTGGTTCCAATACAGTGGTCAATACTACGGATGGCATACTACATCGAGCGGATCTACTGGGCAGTCAGGAATCGCAGAAATCATGGTGCAGAGTATAGCGTATCACAGCATTGTGAGGGAGGGAGATTGGAATATTTGAGCGTGCGAGAGCAATGATCAATAAAAGCAGCAAAGACAGCGACAATTGTAGGGAGCGGGTCAGACACAGAGCAATAAATTGATATGAGCAAGGAGCACTAACAAGCAGCAAGAGCGTAGAGTCACAGAGCAGAGATTAGGCATCAGAAGAGCTCTAGGAAGGTGAGGATGAGGGGTCCGCTGAGGACGAGGGGTTTGCCGAGGATGAGGGCTCTGCCGAGGATGAGTGGTTTGGCAAGGACGGGGAGCTCGGTGAAGACGAGATATCGGCGGAGGCGAGGGTGCCTTGCTTTAAGTTAGTGCTCCCAGCAACTCCACCTGCCACTTTGTCAGCGGCAAAGCCAACGAAGATGAGATCCAACACGAACGGCCCCTTGAGTCTTCAAATCCTCTTCCCGTTGGGTGCAACAACCTTGACTTGTCTCCCCCAGATTTCCCTAGGCTTGTTGTGAGACAAGTATCCTAAGGATCTGGTCCACTTACTTGTTCCACCAAGCAATCGTCTTTTCCCCCCACTTTTTGTTGGTGAACAACTTGATGATGTTTCTGTGAAATTCTTGAATGACGAAGTTGTCTTCGGCTTCACTCCACAATTCCTGTGCACCATATGCAAAGCATGCCTTAAAAATTATTAGCATTGCATGAGAATCGAGATCGGAATGTACGAGGCAGGCAGTATATGTGATTGTTTCCTTCATCACCTCGTGATACTTGGATATTGAAGGGTGCCTAGGCCTGGCACCAGGCATACACTCACTGAAACCAGCTTTTGGTCCTCTAAATAAGCAGCGGTAATTCTACTGAAGATGTCAGCAGAGTATCTCTGAGATACCATGCATGTACCGCAGCCAAAATAGGCAACAGGAGTAGATTGATGTCGGGACAGTTCCTTACAAATTCATTCTTGGGATAGCAGAGCGAGGGGAAGTGGTCGGCAGTAATCTCGACCTCACCTTCAAGTGCTGCTTAACAAATCTGTGCAATACCATTAGAACATAAATCAAGTAACAAGCGCAACTTACTCAGCAGGGTCTTCATCAAAGTCATCTCACCACTTGCATGGCACAAGGAGCTGACCTGTGGCGGGGTGATGGAATCCGGATTTTTCTTGTCAACGTTATGGTCAATTTTGGCCATAGCTGTGGACTGCACAAGTCAAATGATGTCAAAATCTGC